>CM073778.1:46855467-47455467 GCA_037158775.1 Hetaerina titia
AAGTCATCTAGCAATTTTATCCCGGAGCCCTAAAACGTTTAAATCATACATCTACATCTACATAATACCCCGCAAGCCGCCACAAGGGGGTGTGGCGGGCGGTGTTAGGTCACCATCCAAAAAAGGGAAAAAAGAAAAACCGCAGTTAAAACCAACACATACATACAAACCCAAATCCACAGCGGTGCATACTTTAATAGAAACATCCTATCATTTTACACGCATGCAAATACATATATACCTCTTTTAATTTAATACGCATGCAATTACATATGCTTAATTATAACAAGTCATATTTTTCTACATCTATATAATACCCCGCAAGCCGCCGCAAGGGCGTGTGGCGGGGGGTGTTAGGTCACCACCCAAAAAAGGAAAAAAGAAATACCGCATTCAAAACCAACACACACGTGCAAACCCCAATCCACAGCAGTGCACAAATTCATAGAAACATCCCATCATTCGGTATCGTGTATGCTATATTTCATGTTGCCTCAGGGATCAAATGTAGTACCGGTAACAAAAATGAAGCATCGCATCAGAACGTTGAATTCACCGAGTTCTTATTTTAAAGTGCCTTCGTAGGCATCTGGCGTAGGCCTTGGATTAGTCATGGAATTTAATCCTCTCCGAGAATGGCGTACGCTTAAAAATGACAAAACTCAGCGTTAAGGAGATTGTGTTATTTCACCATCAAATTCTATGACTGCCAGGAGAGGATTAGCTTTGCAAATACACGACTGAAAAATTTACCGATTAGCTCATAACGTGTCTCGAAATTGCGTTATTAGTGTTTCGAAAAATTATTTGCCACGGTTCTTTGGTAAGCCTTTGTTTTCTCTGCCTCAGTTCATTTCTCATGAGTTGGTGATTGTCTCTCTTTCTCTCTCTCGGGAAATAATTGCATTGTGTGGAAGAATGGTATGCTCATTAACTGATGAAATGTCTATACTCAACTCTTGGAATAGTCTGAATGTTTTCAAGCTGGCTCTAGGTCTGTCTTTGTTCGCTCCCAACAATTAATACTGACAGAATGGTGTTTACTAATATTCCTATTCTTTTTCCTATCGATAATAGTGATAAAAAATAATTTTTAAAAAAACATCAATTTATTCAACGATATTAAGATCATTTTTGGAGTTATACGAAATGGAACTGACTATTAGGATCTACGAGGGTCATCCGGAAAGTAGTACCCGTTCGTGAAATAAAGACACAAAAGTAAATATTAAGAAACATAAAAAATTTTATTTGAAAGAGGATACTTTAAACTACTTCTCAACATAATCTCCAAGCAAATTAAGGCATTTGTCATTACGTGTGACAAGTTTCTGTATTCCTGCTGCATAGTCCTTCGCCGCCAGCTCATTGAGATACAGGGTCACTCCTTCTTTAAGTTCTTCATCGCTGTCAAATCTTTTTCCTGCCAAAAAGTCTTTAAGCTTTGTAAAGAGATGAAAATCTGAAGGGGCCAAGTCCAGGCTATACGGTGGATGATCGAAAGTTTCCCATTTGAATTGCTGCAAAAGTTTTTGTGTTATCCCAGCTGCATGAGGCCTGGCATTGTCATGAACGAGAATGACACCAGTAGACAATAGACCTCGCCGCCGATTTTGTATCGCCCGCCGTAATTTCTTTAATGTTTCACAATACGCATTGGCATTAATAGTGTCTCCACGGGCCATAAAATCAATAAGCAATACACCTCGTCGATCCCAGAAAATGGTTGCCATGAGTTTCCTGGTGGACAGAACTGTCTTGAATTTTTTTGGTTTGTTTGGTGAATGAGCATGATGCCACTCCATTGACTGTCGTTTACTCTCAGGTGATGTATAACAAACCCATGTTTCGTCACCAGTAATTATGCGAGTCAAGAAAGAGTCTCCTTCATCAGAATAACGTCCCAAAAACGTCAGTGCTGCAGCCATACGCTTGGTTTTGTGCTCATCTGTAAGCATGCGAGGGACCCATCTTGCACAAATTTTTGCATAATGCAGATGGTGTTTAACAATTTCATGAACAATTGTTCGAGAAACATTGGGAAAATGCTCACAGATGTCATCAATTGTGACGCGCCGATCGTTCCTCACGAATTCGTCAACTGAGCTCACCAGTTGGTCTGTAGTGACAGACGGTCTCCCCGAACGCTCATCGTCGTGTGTGTTCCCCCTCCCCATGTTGAAGTTGCGACACCACCGCCGAACAGACGACTCGTCCATTACATTGTCTCCATACACCTCCTTTGATTGGCGATGAATATCACATGGGCGAACGTTTCTTGCATTGAGGAATTTAATCACTGCCCTCACTTCACAACTGGCGGCGTTCTCAATTTTTTAAACATTGTAAACAATCACAGAAACAACACAGGCAATGCTAGCGTCACGCAACTTGGCTCAGAGAAGGCAGACAAGCCACTGAAGCTATCTGACCTCGTCCAGGGGTTACTCGCGTCGTCAGCACTTCATGCGGCACGAACGAGTACTACTTTCCGGATGACCCTCGTATATATACAAATATTAGTGCTTGTTGTGAAGATTTGGGGTCCTCAGCTAAATATTAAGAAACTCGCATCAATACTCAATTCATTTCCTCAACTTTAGAAATCCTTATGTGCAAAAATGTGCACAAATGTAAAAGATATTAACGCCTTCTTATACTTGTCATTAATAATTTCCCTTGTCACTATTGAACTAGCAACCCTGCGCTACGCCCTTGCGGTGACTTCCACATCGTGAATCGAAGAGTTCTCCTGGGCTATCGTATTTATGGGGAACTTTGAGAGTCGCATTAATGAGTTTTGTCGATAACGCTAAAAAATCCAAATTAGCATACCATGTGAGACACGGATTGACGTTTTTAAAAAATTGGGTAAGGTACGTTGTGCGATGAACAAGTTTCAAACCTAAATGCATATACCAGTCACCTGTCTGATGCTCTGTCATTTATCGTTCCCGTACGGGAAGACTTGCAACGCCCATATTCGAATTCAAAGAAAATGGAACGAATTATCTTCCGAATCACTGGCTCTATGCTTGGCGCATCAGTCGTCGGCATTTTTCAACTCTCGCCCGATCTATGGTTAAATAACAATTAGTTAAACTCAATTGCATGCACTTTCACTAACCTCCTGTGTGTTGTGTCAAATCCCTTCCCGCATGCCCGCATTGGAATGCCATTAAGTAATGTATTGCTGTTTACAGTATTGTTTTCTCTGCTTTTGGTACCCTAAATTTTCCCTTTCCTTGTCCCTCTCCGTGGGTGTGGCCTCCTCCCACCTGCAGCATTGGGCCAGATTCCTCACCTTGGGTGGGAGAGAGTTTTGTGTGGAACGTTCTTGTGGTGGTGGTGTTTCGCCTGGCTACTTGCTATAAAGTAACTTGCACGTTCGTGATAAATTTCTTGCTACATCCTAGCGTAAAATTATTTGTTGCAGTTAAGCGTATGTACTTGCATGCTTGTGGAGTGAAGGGAGGTAGATGTGTGGTTGCATGCGCGTCGAATGATGGGATGTTACGATGAATGTGTGCACTGCTGTGGATTGGGGTTTGCATGTGTGTGTTGGTTTTTGAATGCGGTATTTCTTTTTTCCTTTTTTGGGTGGTGACCTAACACCCCCCGCCACACGCCCTTGCGGCGGCTTTCGGGGTATTATGTAGATGTATGGTTGTACGAGACTTGAAGAATATGCGTGTACTCGTGGCACCTTTATAAAACGCCATTCTTAATGGTTCCAGGTTGGATGTATCTTTAAAGAACCTCTTCTGACGTGTGCGAATAATTTCGTCGGAGGACCTCTTAGGTGTGGCTGCGTCAAAAGTGGATTGCGGATCCCTATTCGGATGCATTCCGGTTATACGGGTGTTGATGGTACGCTTCGGGCGTTAAAATCTCCTGGTTGTTACAGCCTTCCGCGTGCACGAAATGCCTGCATCCGAAGTGAAAGCGCTTTCCGAAAAGGATTTTCATTTTTCTTGGTTAATTGTGGGTGTCCATCAACGCCAGATGACCTTAAACTTGGGATGGGCCCAATCGACTTTTGGGGTACTGGAGCAACGGGTGTGTGCACGTGTTTACTTAACCCCCTGGCGATTTAGATCATATTTTCCTTCCGGAATGGTTGAAAATTTCGTTGAGTGTATGTATCGGGATAGTCTTTACATTTCATTTAATAGAAACGGGGAATAACTTTGTTTACAACGTGTGTAGACAAGTTATAACGGCATATTGACGACTGCTATAAAAATATCAGCAAAGAGCATAGAGGATCTCATAGTTTCAGGAGTAGTAGAGGATCTCATAGTGAAATCAAGGAGAGAACGTTAGATAAGTGAGGAAGGGGTAGAAATAGGATAGGTTACTCGGATGGAATGAATGGAGGAAGGAAGTATGGGGAATTTAAGAAGGGTTTTTTTATGTCGGGTTGTATTTTTTGAAGAGAGAGTTAAAGAAATGCATCGTCGTTCAGTCTGTGTCCAACCAAAACCTACCTTAAACGGTAGAATAACAATACATATAGCAATAATGGTGTAATTTAAACGTGTTAATGACCATAGTTTTTCCATCTGATATATTTTTTGTTTATTTTACGTGAAGATGATCCACCAAGTGTATCGAGACCTGCTCGGTAACATTAAAAAACTTTCTAGTGGAAAGGTGATACTATTTGGTCACTAAAGTTCATTTTTTATAATTTGCGTAATCATCGAGGTAGTATTAATTAAAATTGGCAATTTTCCACAAAGTAAAATTTTTATTAATACGACCGGTTTCGATGTAAATACATCATCTTCTGGTGACCAGTAGACCAGAAGATGATGTAGTTACATCGAAACCGCTCGTATTAACAAAAATTTTATTTTGTGGAAAATTGCCAATTTCAATTAATCATGATATTCCACCATATCACGCCTGAAACGTCTCTTTTTATCAAGATAGTAGTTAACTTATTTTTTATTTAGCTTATTTACATTCTACGCATTATTCAACAAGTCTATTAAAAACTAATATTGATGCTCGAATTAATTTTGATGTTGAATGACTGGTGTAGAATTCCCCTACCACACACCCTATTGGTGGCTTTCAATAAACCTTGAAAATGTAGATACCCTAATCCGTGTCTCATGGGCTACCTGTCTACCTACCAGCTGTTGTAGCTCACGTTTTGAACGCCGTCGAGTGATGCTTTTGTACCTGTATACAACCCGCTTCCAGTTTTCCGGCGACCTTCACCGCTTGAAATAATTATTTCGGCATTGTTCCTTTCCCTCCTCAAATCCTTCCCACGTTCTCAGTTCTTTATACGTATTTATCCCATATCTCCCTTGTTGATTCGCCAGCAAGGCGCCTTTAAATGAAAGCCGGCTCCAAGAACGGAGGGTGAGTCAGGAAGATCCCGACCTTAGAGGATGTTCTTGGACATAATTGGCCCCTCTTATTGGTCCTTCCGATCGTTTTTGAGGTTTCGGAAACGAAACGTTTTGAGATAAAGGGGAAAAAAAAGGTAATGACAAAAGACGAGTAGATTGCGCCTCCGGACTTCTGGAAGAGGAGCAAATAGATTTTTATGCTGTTTATGTTATTAAGCGCTGCAATTCTTTTAAATTTAACCTTTTTTTACTGTAAATTTAACCTGCATTTGGCATAAATATTGTAGTCTAAATTTTCGAACATCTTTCACACACGATCAAATTTTTCTCAAAAACTCGGCTAGAGAAACTATTGTACGAACAAGAAAATTGAAAATATCTAATGATAATGACGAATCAACATTGATACCTTTCATCGGAGTCCGGCATCAACCAATCAGGACTCCCGTTCCGACAACGCTCATCTGTGCTCAACTGTTGAAATTGCAGTGCATGATGGTTCTGTTGATTCTTTTCAAATCTTTGTGTCTGATTGCGTTTGGACGCTTCAAAAGTAAACGAATCCTTTGTAGATTAATGCCACTAGTAATATTTTAATTAACGGGAACTTTAAATGAGTTTCATTGGAGTACTTCCACGAATTGTTCATCTCCACGAAGTACAGTATCGCTTGCGGCCAACTAATAATAATTGAAATGCATGAAATTGAAAATAATTTCGAATGGTGTTAATTTTTGCGCGTTTTTCCATTGGTAATACTGGTCAATGCAATAAATACTTTACTCAAAGATTCTTTGACGCCTATAAAACCTCATGAAATGTGTGATTCGAACTTTGGAGTTGGATTACTTGGGATTTACAGTTATATTAAAGATGTTTTTCGCAATATACCATATGCATTTTCGTGCCGTCCTGTGAAAGCCCTTTGGGTAAAAACAATTTGTAATCCCGAAAGTGAAATTAGATGATTTTATTGGATGATAGACGTCAAAATTCATTTTTTAGTAATTTACATTGAATTTGGTTAAGGTCACCAGGAAACATGTTGTTATTCACTTTTTATGTTTATCGTTGGCTTTGTTGAGGTTTTACGTTTAGGGAGCTTCAATGTGGAGGGGTTTTCGCTAGAAAAGCTAGGAAGAATATCGTGCTTTATAACTGCAAATACTAATTTTTAAAAGAGTCATCGTAAAATAACGCGCAGAAAGATTGTTGTAACATTGAAAAAACACTGTCTATAAATGGAAGAAATTAACGATTTATCAGCGTTTGTATTACTTTAGCAAATTAATTTTTCAGGAAATATTTTTTTTCAGTTATCGATGTTTTTTTTAAGGAGAGGGTCACACAAAAAAGGATATCGCTTACCCGCATCAATGCTTTCTTATCGCGCACCTGCGTTCGGTTTCACTTCATCCTCTAGCCCCCATCTGAACGATCACCAATTCTTCTCCGCTCAATCCTACCTCCTCTCCCCCGAAGCAGGCAAGCGTGGGAGTAAGTATAGGTGGTGGGGGAGAGGGTAGAACAGGCGTGGGGGCCGTCTTGAGGTGGGAATGACAGTGGGAGGGATGAGGGAGGGACAGAGAGGAGTTCAACTGTGTCCTCGCGTATCGACTGGAGACATCTGCAATACCATCCGTGATAACACTCGACACTTTATAAAATGGGTACTTTGCAGGGTATTAAAAAGTAAGCACTTATTTGAAAGTGAAATCCACCAGGGTAAAAATTTGATGGAGCAGAAAACTGGTCTGGTTCGAGAAGGAACACCATTTGCTCTTTTGTCAAGAGTTCACTATATTTTAGTACTAGAACACAAACTTCAAACTACACCGCAGATGAATTAACGAAGTAGTGTCCAAAATTGTTTTTACGTATCGCGTTCTATCTTGGATCTTAGTTTTACAAAATTTTCACAGTCTTTTTTATAGTATTAGTGAGCTAATTATTCGTTACAGAACTAGAGTGTAAAAAACTGCCTGCTCTATCTTTACGGGAAATGCACAACAGCCACCAGATTAATATTGCTGAACTCCAAACATTATCCTTGCTGAAACGAATGGAATACAGGACCAGGGTCCTTCCTGACATCGCTATATCTTCTCCTTATCATTAGGTATAAAACTCATTTCGTGCACCTGATTACAAAGTCTTTGACTACGCTGAATGTCTTTACTCTGCAGAAACATGCTGGTGATGAACAACAACCATGTTTTTATATCTTGCATTTCTCTGATTAATCGTACCAAACTCATGTCACGCATTAGATAAAACATTTAGGCACGAAAATACACAATTAAAGTAAAGTATGTAACAAATGTTTACCAAAACACTGCCGTAGAAACGATACGGAAGTAAGGAACAATTGAGATACGAAGTTAAACAAGAATGCAACATATGTTTGCCAAAGGTCTTTCCAATAAACAAATTACGTGCACCTTCTGGACAAGATCCAAGATAATTTTGTTGGAGAACAACGTTGTTTTCAAAAAGACAACGACTTTTAGCAATAGTCTTCCGTTCTCGGCATCATCAACACTAGGTGCATTGATATCTCACCGTACTGTATATTTGGCGTTGTTTTATAGTGTTTCGACGTGAATGTGAGTTTGTTAAAGCATGTCTGGCGAAAATGTTCATTTCCGGTAATTTTATTTCTTGAAAGCGATCAACTAATCTCAATTATTATTATTTTAAGCTATATGGATCGTATCAAGTGAAGAGTTCAAAAATTTACTCCTTCTTTTTAGTGCCGCATTGCGATATATCAATTGATTTCAACTGATTTGTTTATTTTAACAGGCTATTAGTACAAAAGAATGAAGGAACTGTGAAAAACTGCTGCTAAATGTTAAAATGTGACATAGAAACTCATTACGTTATTAGTGTTACGATTCATCAGGTGAGTTCTAAAATATTCTCGTAAAATGTGACATGATACAAGCGATTTCGATATTAATGAATCGATATAATTAAATTCCTGCGTTCCTATCTGGGCCTTCCCGATCCAGGCGCGATGCTATTCGCATTTGAGTCGCGCGTTGAAATCTCTGCGGTGTTCAATTTGTTTCACGATGCAATTGTTAGTATTTTTGTTGTTAATCAATAGTTAGTTTTCTATTGTTCTGCATACCTCATACCTCCTTTAATTCCATCCAATATCCGTATTCTTTTCCTCTCTCTCCTAACTCACTTTCCCAGCATTCCCTCTCCCCTATTGCCTTCTTCAGCATCCATTTAGCTTTCGGTATCTCCTTCATTCACTTAATCCTACCCTATAATTTCTCCCTAGAACGTCCTATCTCATCCCCTTCCATGCCCAAAATGTCTTCTATTTTCTTATCCATCTATTTCACTTTCTCAATTCTTCTTCACTCGTCCACATCTCAAAGGCCTCCAATCTACGCCTATCCAATCTATCCAAAAATCCAATCTATGTCTCAATGACCAAGTTTCCTAGCCGCGATCAAGTGACGAGACGTGCCTAGTCCAGAAGTGCTGGGTATTTCATTGGTATTCCGAACCCTACTCGGGGTGCTATGTGGCGAGGGATCTCCGGTGGAGTACGCCGTCCGCCGAATGGGACGCTAAATTGTGTAACCTCTATGCGCCTTTTGATATCATTGTGAAAAAACACTGATTTCGGGTTCCTCTTTTTTTATTCCCAATTGCGCTAATTACCCCGGAGGTTACCTTCCATAATATTACTTCGAAACATGAAACACTGCGATTCATATTTAAGGGGGTTGCATCGCGACGACATTTTCATTAAATTGTGTGTTTTTGGCCTTAACCGCACTCGGTCAAATGACGATGGTGAAACAGGGACTTCCCATGTTAATATGCGCAGAAATTGACATCGAAAATCCAGAATTTCACATATGGCAGTGGAGATCTACCAGCAGAAAAAAAATCTGTATTAATGTTGCACAAATGCATGTCTTTCTCATGAAAAACTGATATCAAGGGTATAATAATATAAGGTTTGTAACTGCATTGACGTAAATGCACTTACCAGCTTTTATATTCCCGATGTTAATTTATTTATTCAGAAAAAAAGCCGAAATCTTACGGGAAAAAAAACTGAATGGGTGGTGAATTGCTTTTCATCATTGGTGAATATGTATGAACTAAGGTGACCTACGTATTCACGATCCAAGAGTCTGAAGTTCGCAGTGCGATATTCCCTCAATATTCGCACTTTGCAACTCATCCCACCCTTGAGATAAGTAGTACGAGGTGGGGTGGGAAGGTGGAGGAAGAAAGTTGGAGTGGATGGCGGAGTTGAAGGGCAGTGACGAGCAATGTTGGGCGGGTGGGGAGGGGAGTGAAGATTATGTGGAGGTGAGGAGAGTGAGTGTGTGTGTGTGTAGGAGTCGGGAGAGGCCGTTGCCTTCGGCCGGAGGCGGTGAGTTCCGCTGTCGGTGCCGACTTCTCCGCTCTCCGGGCGACGTGATGGAAATAGCGGGGGTGGTGGAGGAAGGGGGAGGTTTTTTTATGGAGGGGAGTTCTCGCTCCCTTCCCTCCCCACCTCACGCTGGGGAGGCGGGATCAGTGGCCGTGAAGGATACCCGTCTGCGGAGGTGTGGGGGTGGGGTAGGGGGTGGATAGGGGTGAGGGAAGGTTGGTAGAAGAAAGGAGGGGAAGTTTCGACACCCCACCTAATCCCACCCTGGTGAGGAAGGAAATGTTATCATTTCGCGGATAACTTTGGCCGAAATTTGAATTCGACCTGCGGTTACTTCCCAATTCAGATACCCAATACCCTTATCTCATTTTTTTAAATTTTACCACTGCGCAATTTCTTGGCAAGAATAGTAAATCGCAGCATGTGGGGTACCTCGTTACTGAGTTGGAATTAGAGATTTTCCTAGTATTAGACACTAGATGACGCCACCAGCAACGCCGAGGTCACTTGGTCGGTTGGAGATAGGGTAGGTATTTCGGTAAAATTAGGATTTTAGGGGAATGATAAGTGGAGGGAGCGAAACCCGGCGTCGGCATTAGCATGCCTTGTTAACTAAAGGTGCCAAGGGGTCACACAATTCAACTTTCCCTACGACGGACGACCTAACCCACTCTTATCACATGGTACTATAGAAGGGAACTTGAATACTCAGAAAAATTGTGCCACTTCCAAAGACAAAAGGGTTCGGGACTCGAACCGGAACCCTCATAATGGAAAACCTAACCTCGGAGTAGAAAAATAAATTAGCCAACCAGAAAACCCGACCATAGTGATTTCACCTCCGTCAGCACGCAAACGACATAGAGTAATGAATAACAACCTACTTCCATAATTACGTTCGCCGAAGAGAGTTATATTAAAAGAGTTTCGGCCCCCATTTTGTATCAACTTAAGACCCGATTTTAAAATTCAATTTAAAAATAACTCGATTTCGCGACTGTGCCAGAAGACGTCATAAGCATTGTAGGCGTTCATTTGGCCTAAAAAGGATCAAGTAAATTTTGGGGACCGTTCTTCTAGTTGGTACTTTCGAATCAAGAGAAACTGTCATGATGGGAGAAACCATGAGATTCATATGATTGCTATTTGATTAATCCTGCTGCTTAAAAACAAACCATGGACAGATAACAAAAGTAGTTTTTAGGAATACTTCTTCGTCGGTGTCAGCTGCAACGCACTGCACGGAACAGAATTCCAGCCTGATATGAAAACGCTCTATAAAATTTTGTTTACTTTTGACTTTATTTCGGTCATATTCGAGATGCTGATCCTTGACTGTGCTAGGGTTGCGCAATTGAATTTGAAACGGACAATTTTTGCCACTTAGGGCAATTACCGGCGCTAAGGCTAATGCATACGTTCTAATTAATTAAGTGTGCATGTTGCGTGGGATGTGTGAAGAGTGAGTGGATTCTTCCTCTCAACTAAAATTTCATTTGTGTCGACTTGCTGTGTAATCTTTACCAATTATCTCTTTGCCTTGGCCTCTTACTTCTATCACTCCGCATTTTAGTGTTCGAGGACTCCATCCAGGTCATTCTCAACGTTTTTCTTCCTCCTACGCAAAAATAATTCTCCTACCTACAGTTCAGTTCTCTTCAAGACCTGTCCCAACCACTGTAGTCTCCTTTCCTTGATTTTCTCCGCAATTGGGACAGTTCTCTCACCCCCTCTTGTGGCAATACCTTAAGTATCCTGTCAAGCCACCCACGGTACATGTGTATAGGTGTGCATTGAACATTGGCGAACGCCATTATTATGTTATCTTCACAAGTTATATATATATATATATAGGTGGTGGGGGAGGGGTGAAATATACACATATGTATATATATCTTTTTTATCATAAACATACATATATATTCGAATAGGCGTTTGATACAGTACATTGGGAAAGAACTATTTAGTATATTGCAGATAAAAGGAATGGATTGGAGGGACAGGAGACTGATCCGCAACCTATACATGTCTCAGTCTGCACAGGTGCGAGTGGGGAACGGAGAGTCCGGATGGGCAGTGTTAGGAAGAGGTGTAAGGCAGGGTTGCCCATTGTCACCGGTACTGTTCAACGTATATGTGGAGGAAATGATTAAAGAGGCATTGGAAGAACTGGAGGTAGGAATGAAAGTCGGAGGGGAATTCGTAAAATTGGTTAGGTTTCCTGATGACCAAGCATTAGTTGCTCAGTCAGCCAAGGGGTTGCAAGTATTGCTGACTAAATTCGAAATTCAGTGCGATAAATATGGGATGAGAATTAATGTTAGTAAAACAAAAGTTGTGCGATTTTCGAGGAAGAAAGCAAGAGGACGCCTAGATAGCTTAACTGGGGAAAGCACTCGGGCGGACATCGAGGGATTCCGGTTCAAAACCCGGTTAAGGCGAATGATTTTTACACTCCGAAATTGTTGCATTGTAATACATATTAGCGAATGACTCAGACAAAAGTTACTGCTGCGGCAGCTTCCGTACTTTCTCTGAATTTAGATATTTAATTATAGAATTATTGTGAACGCCTGAACTATCCGGGCTGATAGTAATATTAATAACAGTAATACTTGGTTCAATAGTTGCAGTAAATGTGTCTTAATATGCATAGTATCTTCCTAGGAGCGCGTAAACCTATCTCCATATCAGCTGGGATTGGCACTCTCTCCCGCGAACGAGATCTGGGTTGCCACAGCAATACAAACACGTTATCTCTTTTTCTTCCTCCTCCCTCACCCTCTTCTTTCTTACCTCACGTCTCGACTGCATATTGCCACAGTCCAAGCGATTATATGGTAATGACAGGAGTTGCTGGCGAAAAGAAACTTCGTTCTTCCGCATGGATCGTCTCGAAAAGTCGACAGAGGCATAAGCGTGGACATATAAAATTCCAGGAAGTTTATAATGAGCGTTCCACGCGTCTGCTTTGCTTTATGTAAGAAAACGTAGGGGAATCATGAAGACATCCAATAGCTGTGTTCTCCAACTGCTATTGCTCCTAAGTTAAGAGATGAATGACGGACCAGCACCGGAGTTTACCAATGCCTGCAGGGGACACTAATAAAGTGGGAACGATGACTCAGAAGTGGGAGATATTTAATTTAACACGAAATTTTGGAGGTGTACTCAGTTTTTAAGGGATATTCTTTATTGACAAACTTCTTAATGCCTGAATGTTGAATGTTCTATCACTTCTAAACATACTCTTTCCGAAGACATCAACATATTTCATACCGTCGGCGGCATGACTCCGTGGCCGCTGAGGTCGTTTCTGTTTAGGGTACTTTTTTGCCAAAAAATAGGCTGGTCCGTAACTTAAATCTTCTCGTTTTTATTTGTCACATTGTGACATTATTGGGATCTTATTTGAACTGTAGTTGCCGCACCGACGGACCCACTTTTTATGCACATCCACAATACAATTACCGCATATCTCTTCACCCAAATGACGATAAATTTCCATGTGGGTGTGTTAAATCAGGATAGTGGATAAAAGGGATGATTAAAAGCTGTTCTTGTACAATAAACGACGCCGTTTTATTTTTTGAAAACGTTTCTAATTCTAGCGGCAGGATACGAACCATGTGAACACCAAGGTGCTGCCATCTAGTTCTTGCATTTTTAAAGCTTGCCCGAGTGACTTGAAACTTAAAAAAATCTTCCTTCCCACTCCAAGTCGAGAGAATACTGTTGGGAGACGTTAAGTCTTCCTTTCTCCTCATAATTGACTCTTGGTGTTAAGAGGGCAGAGTTTTGAGCGAACGAGATAGACAGAGAAAAGTTATTTTTAGAGGCTTTGCTTGGACGGCATTTTTAGATGCCTTGAAGTGAGTTAGAACGATTATTGTGGAGCTGCTGAAGAACGATTTAGGCTCGATTATAGAATTTTCTTTTGTTAAATTCAATCGTTAGTCAATGTGAACGTTAACTTTGCTTGGAAATCACCGATGAATCCTATTTTATACATAAATAAGATTTCTCATTTGTGATTGCATACTTTGTAACCGTGGTAACATCTTCTGTTAGTCATTGAGCTGTTTGACGGTCCGTTATCAATTCATCATAACTAAAAGTCATGAAATTGAGGTTTTTCCTTAATCTAAGGTTAAATTTAACTTTCAAGTTCAAGGAGACAAGATAAAACCTGACCTTAGTGTATGTAGTGCAGGCAGTGGCGTGCGGTAGACTATTTTTTCACGTCTACGCGTGTGATCTACACGTAGTCCAAACCAAATCCCGCGGAAAACTAAAAATTAGAGGGTGTAGGGTTGCCATGGTGGATAGTGTACTGTTTTCCCGTTACCCATATGCCCGGGTACGTATTGCGCTTGGAGTGATGGGATGTTTCTATGAATTTGTGCACTGCTGTGGATTGGGGTTTGCATGTGTGTGTTGGTTTTGAATGCGGTATTTCTTTTTTCCTTTTTTGGGTGGTGACCTAACACCCCCCGCCACACGCCCTTACGGCGGCTTGCGGGGTGTTGTGTAGATGTGGATGTATTCCGACGGTGACAGACTTTGTTAGAGTGGGCTAAGCTTATAGAGAATTGCAGACGAGGCACGCGGGCCGTCGGATTGGACGTTTCTGTTTTGTGGCCCCTTTTGAACCTTTCGATGATCCAGTAGACCAATGCAGAATTCAATACCGCGACGCATTCCTGCTATGTAGGTGTACCGACAATAAAAAAAACACAAAATGACATTCATGCACGAGGTTTTAAGTGCCGCCTGGGTAACCACAATCTTTAGGTGTACTACTCCGACATTCATGCGTGTCTAATCAACGGACAGGTAGAAAAAGAATGCTCACATTTCGACTCGTGTCTGAGATTCAGAACATGGCCGTTATCACTGACTAGACTTACGTTTGAATGGACAGCTCGCACGGGTGCTGTCGCCTATTTCAATAAAAATAACGAGTCGCAAAATTAACATGCTTGCATTGTAGGCGGTAAAACAATTGTCCAGTTTAAGTGAAAATGAGCGGGTTTGGGGTAATTTTTACAGGGTTCGTCCGGAAAATAAATGTACTGAGCTCAGGAAAAAAAATGTATTACACTTTTACATATCTTAAGCTAATATTCCTCAAAATAGGACCCTTGTGAGTCGATACACTTGTTCCAGCGGCGTTCCCATTCCTGGAACGCTCCCGCGAAGGCATCATCGGGTACCTCTCGAAGACACGTCGTCACGGCCTCTTTGACGGCGTCCAAAGTCCCGTATCGCGTTCCTTTCAAACTCCTCTTTATCTTCGGGAACAGAAAGAAGTCCGGTGGTGCCAAGTCCGGGCTGTAGGGCAGGTGCGGCAGCGTTGCCACGCCGTGCTTGGCCAAGAAGTCCGACACGACAAGCGCGGTGTGAGACGGCGCATTGTCGCTCAGGTTGTCAGTCATACGGTTGATCGCTGGCCGGACGCGGGCGACTCGTTTTCGAAGCCTGTCGAGCACTTGGATGTAAAATGCAGCATTCACAGTTTGTCGTTCAGGTACAAATTCGTAGTGGACGACTCCCCTTTTGTCAAAAAAGACAATGAGCATCATAAACTTATTTTCCGGACGAACCCTGTATGTCCCCTAGGCTAGGCTTAGGCTTGGTGAAGTACAACTGAGGTCTTTTTCGCAAATGGGTATGAGTGTGGGCAATTCGGTGGACGCAGTACTTTCAGAGAATAGTGAAAGATGTTTAAAGAGAAACCCTTAGTCGATATCGGCCTACTCTAAGAAAGAAAGGAGCCTAGGGACCACACAGTTAAACGCCCCATCCGACGGACGGCGCACTCCACTTGAGGTGATATCTCCACGTGACACTTAAGTAGTGATTGGGATGGTATTGAAAAATGTCCTTACCCCCACGAGGATTCGAAACCTGGACCTCAGTGTGGGAAGCCAGGACACTAAGTCACTGCATCAGCTCCTCAACCATTTAAATTTAAGCATGTGATATACATTCAATTACAACTTTTAACATAATTGAAAGAAAATTTGGTAAGTAAGCGCCTACACTTGAATGTGGTTTAAGGTAGAAGTATCAGACAGTTACCATGAAGTCATCTCAATATTATCCGTCGTTATCATGATGTCAAGAGTAATATTCGCCGGGTTTTTTTTACGTTTCTTTGACAAAACTTGATCTGAATCAATAATTGTATATTACTTCCCATGGTGCCACGTAGAGGAGTGGAATCATGGACTTGGGAATTGGCCTTTGAGCACTCAGTTGAATACCAAATTTTTTGGAAAAAATTTCCCATTCCTCCATCGTGGTATCCGTACGTGATGGGAATTTACGATGGAAATCATTTCCTGATGAATGTCTTCGCGTAGAAATGACTCATTTTTTGTGTCACCGTCTAAATAGATCACTTGTTAGTTCATATGTGTGTGTGTGTGTATATATATATATATATATATATATATATATATATATATATATAACTTTTGGACGGCACAATAGAACACAGAATAAAACAGATAACACGTAAAAGGACACTCACACTGTAGATGATTTAAGCTTTCGGCCTGAGTCTGACCTGAAGAAGGCCTCGGAGTAGGCCGAAAGCTTAAATCATCTACAGTGTGAGTGACCTTTTACGTGTTATCTGTTTTATTCTGTGTTCTATTGTGCCGTCCAAAAGTTATATTGCTCTCGTGAGTACTTCCGCATCATCGATATATATATATATACATATATATATATATATATATATATATATATATATATATAGATGAGAGTCTGACCTGAAGAAGGCCTCAGAGTAGGCCGAAAGCCCAAATCATCTACAGTGTGAGTGTCCTATTACGTGTTATCTGTTTTATTCTGTGTTCTATTGTGCCGTCCAAAAGTTATATTGCTCTCGTGAGTACTTCCGCATCATCGATATATATATATATACATATATATATATATATATATATATATATATATATATATATATATATATATATATATAGATGAGAGTCTGACCTGAAGAAGGCCTCAGAGTAGGCCGAAAGCCCAAATCATCTACAGTGTGAGTGTCCTATTACGTGTTATCTGTTTTATTCTGTGTTCTATTGTGCCGTCCAAAAGTTATATTGCTCTCGTGAGTACTTCCGCATCATCGATCCGATTGAGAAACCGAGCTTCCTTCCATCTCTTCCTCAGCTGTATGGCCATCATCATCAGAATATGAATCTGGAAAAACCGGTAAATTGGTTCACATGGATATCGATATAAGGAGGAAGGGATAGGAACACGCAAAAAGGACAATATCCCATTTTCCTTATAGCTATGTAAATAAATAAATATACGCCCGTGTCTAAGAAGAATATACTCGCTTTCTTCTAGTCTCTAAGGCTTTTCTCTATCTCTTCCGGGTTTGTGTACCCAACGCGGTAAGACACACGCCTCCGCTGAGTTGGTCCAGTCCCCTTACCATGGGAGCACTCCCGTCTCACTGCTCCTTATGTGGATCTCGTCGGCCGGGTTCGGTCGTAACGGATTCCCTCGCGATGGAGATTTCGGAGAGTGGGTTACGCGAGAGAACAGTGCGACCAACACTTCGGCGTGGTCATGTAACTCAAAAATGGATTTGTTGAATGTGTTATATCACTGCATCGCTTCATGTTTCTGGTACCCTGTAAGCAACCGCTTGAATATGTGGAAGGTTTGAAATTACACACACACACACATACATACATACATATATATATATATATATACATATATATATATATATTATTCTCACACATAGAAATAGATATATAAGGAAAGGGGACAGGTTAACACATAAAAGACAAAGACAGGAAAGGTGGGGAAGGCGGATTGGAGCAGGTCACAAATGTATAAATATTTCCTTATCCGGGATTTGAACCACGGGCCTTCCACTTGCCGCGCGGATGCTCTACCAACTAAGCTAATAAGGAAACCAGATTTACACTGAGATCTGCGATCTTATAAAGCGCCAAATTGCTCCGATAGTTGTTGCCCGAGAGATGGCGTTAGGGAGCTTTTTCACCCACCAAAGGAGAAATAGGCGGCACACAAGAAGGGGAAAGGATAGTAGAAAAGCATTCATACGATATTATAAAGGATAGGAATGGTGCGTTTCATGGCACGCATAGCCATAAGAAGAGACGAGCCACATTGGCCAAACACATTCAAACACGAAAATCCCGCCATTATTATTCCATATATATATATTATATAATATATATATACTATATAATAATATTGGTATAATAACCAATATTATTCTTACACATAGAAATAGGTATATAAGGAAAGGGGACAGGTTAACACAGAAAAGACAAACACAGGAATGGTGGGGAAGGCGGATTGGAGCAGGTCACAAATGTAAAAATATTTATAAGATCGCAGATCTCAGTGTAAATCTGGTTTCCTTATTAGCTTAGTTGGTAGAGCATCCGCCCGGCAAGTGGAAGGCCCGTGGTTCAAATCCCGGATAAGGAAATATATATTTACACACACACACACACACACATATATATATATATATATATATATATATATATATTATCAGGTAATCTACCGGTTAAGGTAGGTTTTTGGATGGACACAGCTATCAAACAAACATTTTGTAACTCCAGACAAAACCCAATCCAGCAACCTACTCTACATCAGGTCCCTCTTCATCTCTGTGTACTTCTTTTCTCCCTTCATCCCGACCAACATCCCTATTCTCTTCCTGCCCTTTCCTCGTTTGCCTAACATTCTCCCCTCTATTACCTTCTTCAACATCACACTACCGCTCAATACGCCTTTCATCCATTTTTCCTGCCTCCTATGGGTCTCATGTTTCGATTCCCATGGGTCATCCATTTAATTTGATATTACTCTCCATTAGGTTTTTGTCCCTTCAACGTCCATCAGGAGGTAACCAAGCCAAACAATAAATATCCAAATAACTTGAAACAGGCGGTCTTTTGAATTGACATCATTGTCACGTGATCCAGCGGTTATTGTCAGCTATAGCTAACCTACATAAGATCGGTTTCAAATTAAACTTCACACTACGGTATGCTCCATGTGACAGTAATTCAATCTCTTGCTCTGCTATACTTGTTCTTATTATTTCCATCCAAAACGACTTCATTTTTTTACCGCTACCTTTTTTTCCAACGTTCTCCCCATGTGTCAAAGTCCTCAGCATCCCAATTGTCTCTCAGTACCTTCTGCGTCCACTTGACCCGCCTTCTTCAAATCTCTCCCGACAGCCATCTATCTTCCCGAACGAAACTAAATCATTGTTTTTTTCTTCCTCTTCCGTCCATTTCATTTCTTTTTTCTTTTCCGCAACCACATTTCAAAAAGACTTAAAAAAAATTATGGATTGGTAGTTAATCCAGTTATGCCTGCACATAGACTTTTGAAACACGTGCATAGGTTCTTGGAAACATTTGGGCTTCTTCTCCTATCCTTCGGCTTTCAAAGCGTTGCGTGCCCGTCACGTTCAAATGTCAGAGGGAAGAATGTTAATTCAATAAACCTAGGGCTTTCTTTCTTTTTTTTTGTTGCGAATATTTTCTCTCGACTACTCCAGGACATTGCTTTATCTGTATCCCTGGAATATTTTTTTTTCGTTCCAATTCCCTTTACCCTCTCTCATAGGAGACATATTTAACGAATGGCACGTAATTAAATCTATGAAAAGAAAAAGAACGGTGCGTACGGGACCGTGAATGATTGGCAGGGAAATTTGATTGGTCAAAAAACGTCTTGTGCGTAAGGATAAGTCTATTGCAAGAAATAAATCTCATGTAATGAATAACGAAACAGAAAAGACTCTCGTGGTCAATAATTTTATAAGAATAATTACTACTTTTGCCACTAGGGCGTGGCTGTCGATAAATAGATTGTTTATTGTCATGGCCATCCAACAGAAATTAAATGTGATTCCCGATAATAAGCGTTCAACGAGGTAGGGAGGTTAGCTAGCGTCATTGGAATGGGTCTACGTCTAACGAACAGTTGCTCATCGCTGAGCGTTTCTTAAGAGCAACAGATCTGATAGATAGATAAAGTTCATAGTACTGGACAAGTAATTATACTTCCACAAAAACGTTTCTGGTGAGTTATGGATAAGTACTTGGGACATGAAATTAACTGTCCTAGTTGGGTTAAGATAAAAATGACCCCGATTATTATGTGAACTGCATTGATTGATAGGAAAAGGCGAATGTATATTTTTGATGGATGCAATGTCAATTTTTCTATGCAATGGTACAATGATACTAATTTAGCACAACCCGACGTAAAAACTTACCACAAGTTCCTCTTCAGTACTGCATACTTCCTCCCTTCATTCCATCCTATATGACTATTCTATCCCTACCCCTTCCTCCCTTGCCTAAGAGTCTCCACTCTGTAACGGTATTATTCAACATCCCGTCACCAATCAAAATGCTTTACATCCATTTTCCCTGTCTCCTTTGGATTTCTCCCAACAAATCAATTATATATATATATATATATATGTAGGTCGCGGTGGTCCAGTGGGTAGAGCGTTGGACTACTGACCGGAGGGTCCCGGGTTCGATTCCCGGGCAAGGAAGGCACTCTGGGCACCTGCAGCTCCACCCAAGCTAGTTGATTTTTCGGGTACCAGATATTCCTGGGAAACCATAACCGGCACAGGGAAACGTCGACCTTCTTCCATCCCATGTTATGCTGCTGCCCAGGTAGATGAAGGGTTCCACTTGTTCTAGTTTCACCCCTCGAATTGTGATATCTGCATTCAGCTTCTCTCTTCCGCACACTAAGATTTTAGTTTTCTTCTTGTTGATGTTCATATTATATTCCCCCAGCACTTGATCCATAGCACTTAGAGTTGCTTGCAGGTCCTCTCGTGTTTCCGCCACTACTGCAATGTCATCTGCAAACCGGAGCGTGTTGATTTCTTCTCCATTTACCTTGACTCCTTTGATACCCAATTCTTATATTTCTTTTATTGCCTCTTCCAGATATATTGCGGGCGAGAGGCGCATCCTTGTCTTAATCCTTTGTTTATTTTGGCTTCTATTTTTCTTCCATTTTTCGTTTGCATTCTTGTAACCTCATTCTTGTATAGTTTCATATTTAACGAATTCTATATACGAAATACAAGTGTATATCTCTTTCGCTATTTGATAAAAGTGCAAAAACCTCTTGAAAATTTAGACACTATTCCGTTTCCGATAATATCATGTGTCGAATGAATAGCTATCCTATTTTTCAAAAGCAACGACCGTTTCTCCTTAAGAAAGAGTGAAGTTGGGTTGCCTCATCTCATCCCTGGGAACCTCGCTCCAGTAGGCTCTGCGTGTACATGAGGCTAATTCGTCGAGACACATTCTCGCGTCTCCCCTCTCTTACTAAGGGCCCGCAAGCCTTCCATTTGTTAACCCCACCGACGAACCTCCTACGCAAAGGGAGTTGCCCCGAGAGGTAGGTTGCCACGCCCTCACCGCCAGATGAAAGGGCTCTCGCGCCCTCACTTATATCCCCAGAAGGATACCACAGACGAGGGGGGTCCGCTAAGATTAACTCTTTCCTTTCGACGCCCTCTTTAGCCCTTGAGACGAACTTGCCTCTTCTACATATTCCTGCCCCTTCCTCGTTTGCCTAACGTCCTCTCCTCTACATATACGAGGGTGATCCGGAAAGTAGTACCCGTTCGTGCCGCATGAAGTGCTGACGACGCGAGTAGCCGCTGGACGAGGTCAGATAGCTTCAGTGGCTTGTCTGCCTTCTCTGAGCCAAGTTGCGTGACGCTAGCATTGCCTGTGTTGTTTCTGTGATTGTTTACAACGTTTAAAAAAATTGAGAACGCCGCCAGTTGTGAAGTGAGGGCAGTGATTAAATTCCTCAATGCAAGAAACGTTCGCCCATGTGATATTCATCGCCAATTAAAGGAGGTGTATGGAGACAATAATGTAATGGACGAGTCGTCTGTTCGGCGGTGGTGTCGCAACTTCAACATGGGGAGGGGGAACACACACGACGATGAGCGTTCGGGGAGACCGTCTGTCATTACAGACCAACTGGTGAGCTCAGTTGACGAATTCGTGAGGAACGATCGGCGCGTCACAATTGATGACATCTGTGAGCATTTTCCCAATGTTTCTCGAACAATTGTTCATGAAATTGTTAAACACCATCTGCATTATGCAAAAATTTGTGCAAGATGGGTCCCTCGCATGCTTACAGATGAGCACAAAACCAAGCGTATGGCTGCAGCACTGACGTTTTTGGGACGTTATTCTGATGAAGGAGACTCTTTCTTGACTCGCATAATTACTGGTGACGAAACATGGGTTTGTTATGCATCACCTGAGAGTAAACGACAGTCAATGGAGTGGCATCATGCTCATTCACCAAACAAACCAAAAAAATTCAAGACAGTTCTGTCCACCAGGAAACTCATGGCAACCATTTTCTGGGATCGACGAGGTGTATTGCTTATTGATTTTATGGCCCGTGGAGACACTATTAATGCCAATGCGTATTGTGAAACATTAAAGAAATCACGGCGGGCGATACAAAATCGGCGGCGAGGTCTATTGTCTACTGGTGTCATTCTCGTTCATGACAATGCCAGGCCTCATGCAGCTGGGATAACACAAAAACTTTTGCAGCAATTCAAATGGGAAACTTTCGACCATCCACCGTATAGCCCGGACTTGGCCCCTTCAGATTTTCATCTCTTTACAAAGCTTAAAGACTTTTTGGCAGGAAAAAGATTTGACAGCGATGAAGAACTTAAAGAAGGAGTGACCCTGTATCTCAATGAGCTGGCGGCGAAGGACTATGCAGCAGGAATACAGAAACTTGTCACACGTTATGACAAATGCCTTAATTTGCTTGGAGATTATGTTGAGAAGTAGTTTAAAGTATCCTCTTTCAAATAAAATTTTTTATGTTTCTTAATATTTACTTTTGTGTCTTTATTTCACGAACGGGTACTACTTTCTGGATGACCCTCGTACATCTACATAATACCCCGCAAGCCATCGCAATGACGTGTGGCAGGGGGTGGTAGGTCACCAGGCATTCTAAATATACTATATTCCCACTGTTTCCTCATGCACCTGGCACCCCGCGACCCAGCAAAAACCGCGTGGGAAGAGGCTGACCGAACACCAATCACGCAAGATGCCTACATATATTACGAGTATTACATGATTAGCAGTTATTCCAATGCGTACACAAAGAGGACAATAAGATATGTTAAAGGTTAGGCACACATGCAATTCAGACATTTATTACCGGTTAGTCCATTCAGACAATTATTACAAATTCCGGACGGACAGTTCACAAATACAATAGGCTTTATAAACATTCATCTAGACCCCACCTAGCACAAGGGCGCACGGCAGGGGGTTTTAGGTAACCAGACTTGGAGAGTGTTTTTTTGGGAAATTACCCTTGTATATCCCTATTTTCGACCGCGTCTACATGTTATTTTCTTAGGTTTCCCCCTTAATTGTCGTCGCGAGTAGTGCCTGGGAAAAATGAACATTCAAATCCACATCTACATCTACATAATACCCCGCAAGCCGCCGCGTGTGGCGGTGGGTGTTAGGTCACCACCCAATAAGGGAAAAAAGAAAAACCGCATTCAAAACCAACACATGCATGCAAACCCATACCCACAGTGGTGCATGCATTCATGCAAAAATCCTATCATTTTACACGCATGCAATTACATATCTACCTCCTTTCATTTTACACGCATGCAATTACATATGCTGTAATCCAACAAATACTGGCACCTTAGGATGCAGTAAGAAATTTATCCAATCCTTTTATTGACGTGTATTTGGAAATAGCCAATCGTTGAATTACCTCAACAAATTATGGAATCACATCGAAAACATGTAAAAATATTTCAAAATATCTAAAGTATTTAAAAAAATGGTGAATAAACAGTGCTGTTTTCATTCATTAGACAAAGACGATAGTTTACTGTTTGGAGGGTATACAATTTACAAGACCTAAAAGTTTTCTTGCGTGACCCACTTGTAAAGTCTACCTGCAAGATTTGGCTTATGATTTGTGTTCTTGTAACTTGTAGTTTTGTGACGTGCCAACTTGTAACTTTAACACTTTTTTTTTATGCGGAACGTTCTTGTGGTGGTGGTGTTTCGCCTGGCTACTTGCTAGAAACTAGCTTGCACGTTCGTGATTAATTTCTTGCTGCATCCTGGGGTAAAGTTGTTTGTTGTAGTTAAGCGTATGTACTTGCATGCTTGTGGAGTGAAGGGAGGTAGATGTGTGTTTGCATGCGCGTCGAATGATGGGATGTTACGATGAATGTGTGCACTGCTGTGGATTGGGGTTTGCATGTGTGTGTTGGTTTTTGAATGCGGTATTTCTTTTTTCCTTTTTTGGGTGGTGACCTAACACCCCCCGCCACACGCCCTTGCGGCGGCTTGCGGGGTAGTATGTATGTAGTATGTAACACTTGCAGTTTTTTTGTAATCTGTATACTACTCGTATTTAGCTGTACAAATGTAACTTTTACAGTGTTTAGCTTGTACACTTTCACCTGTAAAATGTTGGCATGTGCATCTGCATCATGTAAACTGATTCCATGTACGATTGTAGATTTTATTGTTATAAGTTTTACACTTGTAAATTGTACAGTTGTGACTTGTACATTGATTTAACGGGCCCATTCTGGAAAGTTCACCTGCGCATCTCTTGGGTACCCATATCCATGCGAAGTTTTGATAACTTCGCCATGTGTACTAATATTCTCATAAATTTGTCCCCCGGAAGAGTATATTTAAAATGGGATGGATGTCCTAGATGATACAGAGTATCTTCAGTTAAATATAAAACTAATTAAATGTACATGGAAAATGCTCCAGTTTCGTAGAGAAACCGATATTTAGCGTAACAAATGAATCTTCAGAAGAGATAGGAGTATGAAGGGATTTGGCAGAATTGGTAAAGTTTTTTTTTGAGAGATGATGAAATAGTTAAGTTTTCTTACGCAGCATAGAAATCAAAACTTTCCTTCGCAGTTCCCACCTCTTTGAGGCAACGGATTTAAGGCTGTTCCTTTACTTATATGTTGATTTATTTTCACAAAAATACCGGACATCTTCGTTCAGGGTACGTATCTGGTCTTACGATTTGGAATGTCGACACGCCCCCAAGCACAGTGTTAAGGCGCGAAAACCATGAAACGGCGCATGGGCGAACAATTACGCTTCGACTAATTCTATCCGTCATACCTCGGGAGGGTCCGCGTTTAGGCCGTTACCCTGTCAGCGGTCTAATTTCACGGCCTTGACCGTCTTTATTAAGCTGAGCGGGCACGGCATCTCTGCGATTCGACGCATTGGTTGGAAGGGCGTGTCTGCGCACCAGGTAATTACGGGCAGGAGACGAATGACCAATTGTACAGATTTATCTACTAGAGAAGGAACCTCTTATCAACAGCACATCCAGTTTTTTTCACTTATCCATACAGGAAAGGAAGCATATTCATCATAAAATTCTTTACTTCAGTCGCTATCTATTTGCTAGAAGCCGAGGAGTGAAAAATCCAGGAAATATTCCCTGAAAAACCCTTTTTTCCCTGGACACTGACATTGAACTCTGGGTTCTGTCGTCATCTATCACCACCACCGTAATGATAGCTTTTCTCTTTTAAGTCCTCCTTAATATTTTAAGGGGATCGGGATGGTACGGTGGCTAACGTACAGGCTTCCCACCGAGAGGGGCCGGGTTCAAATCCTGGAGGCAAAAAATATTTTTCAGCGGTATCCCCAACCCTACTTGAGGTGCTTCGTGGAGGGCACTTTGAGTGAGTACGATGTCCGTCGGATGGGACGTTAGGCTGCGGACACCTTGCCGCCTTTCGACAAGAGTAGGCTAATGCCGACGCCGGGTTTCCGTCCACCCTTCCTTTCCCAACCATCTCTAATGGCACAAATGACCTTAGCTGTCGGTCGCTTCCCATAAAACTACCCCCCTAATTTTTTAATATGTGCTTTTCTCTTAGTCTCCCCTGTGATATATTCCATTGTCTCTTTGATAATGTCGCCAAATAATCTATTGTTCCCCAAGGTCTGTCTAATCCATCTAATTCTTTGATGTAGAGTTCTCCAGGTGGTCCTTTTTACGTATTATCTTCCATATTCTTCCTCGTTCGTCACCTCTTGTCTTTCTATTTAATATTCAGCTATATCCTCCAGCACGACGTTTCAGAGACATCCATACGAACGTTTTGACGAACTGCTTCCTTGTTTTTAAGCCTCAAGTTATTTGAACGTAGCAATTGCCTCTTGTACATGAGAGTCTTTTTAGCATTTGGGCTTCAGCCAAATTCAGCCAGCCGTAGGTGCCAATACTAAAATTTGGCATCTTCCATCATCCATCTCTTTACTCCTTTCCTCTCTCCAATTTTTTCCCTCAATATCCCACGTAAAAGGGTTTTAAGGGTTTACATGATTGACCGGATGTTGACGTCAGCGTTAACGCTTCCAATCTTTCGTGGCGATATATTTTTTCGCGCATTTATTGAATTTTTTTAAAAGATTGCATTAAAAAAAATCATTTGTTCAATTAGTTTCTACAGCTGTTCGGTGTCTTAAAGTTATCATAGTGTGCAATATTAGTGTGACTACGGTTGCTGGCCGCTTACGAAACCATTAACCTTCCACTTTTATTCAGATTTGGTACCCGTAGTGGTGCTCTAGGGCACCAGAACCATCCGTAGCAACACAGGTGGGGGGTAGTACTCGTAATACAGGGTTCGTCCGGAAAATAAGTGTACTGAGCTCAGGAAAAAAAATTTATTACACTTTTACATATCTTAAGCTAATATTTCTCAAAATAGGACCCTTGTGAGTCGATACACTTGTTCCAGCGGCGTTCCCATTCCTGGAACGCTCCCGCGAAGGCATCATCGGAAACCTCTCGAAGACACGTCGTCACGGCCTCTTTGACGGCGTCCTAAGTCCCGTATCGCGTTCCTTTCAAACTCCTCTTTATCTTCGGGAACAGAAAGAAGTCCGGTGGTGCCAAGTCCGGGCTGTAGGGCGGGTGCGGCAGCGTTGCCACGCCGTGCTTGGCCAAGAAGTCCGACACGACAAGCGCGGTGTGAGACGGCGCATTGCCGTGACGCAGCCGCCAGATGTTTTTGATCGCTGGCCGGACGCGGGCGACTCGTTTTCGAAGCCTGTCGAGCACTTGGACGTAAAATGCAGCATTTACAGTTTGTCGTTCAGGTACAATTTCGTAGTGGACGACTCCCCTTTTGTCAAAAAAGACAATGAGACAATGACACTTATTTTCCGGACGAATCCTGTAAAACATAATGCGAGACACGAATTGATGATACAGGTAGCGCGAGAGTGAATATTGAACATAACTGAAGGGAATCGAAGGAACAACAGGAAAGTAAGGATATGCGGAGACAAACATATGTACCAGGCGGGAAGAATGTTAATGGCTGAGGAAGAGATGAAAAGACAGAATTTATAGGACAAAACGGAAGAGTAGACTCAGAGCATAAGGAGGTAAATGAGTTGGAGATGACCTTTACCTTCCTTCGCCTATCACAACTAACCATCGCGTTTATCACCAAGTTGGATGTTTTCAGTTGATAACTTGGAATATCGAGTTTTCCCACCTCCCACGCACAGTTATTGGAGATTTTCTTACAAAGGAGAACGGTAAACCGCGTGATTTCATAGCCTTGCCCTGGATAGACTTATTTTTCTACTAGTGCTTACACGAACGAAAACTGGAATTAAATATTGGTTCTTTTGAAATTATTTCCTCTCGCGAATGATTTGCGTTCGTCGTATTTCTTTTTTTGTGCGCTGCCAAGGCAACCCTCCCACCCGCGTCCACTTGAGGAAGCCCTCGAAAGGCAGAGGAGTCAACAAGCCGCTAATTAACGAGCGCCAAGCGAGACAAGGAGAAGTCAGTCGAATGCTCCCCTTAGTTATTCAAGACCAAAGGAATTTTTCTCTTCTGCCGCAGCAGAGGCGAAGTCGAAGAGTTTCAGACCTTTTCTCATCGGTTTGATTAGCTCATCTTTCTCCGTGATACAATGTAATTTTTTCGGTAGGTGTAATATCCTTTCAAGAGGGTTTGTTGTCCGTGACTGAAAAATGATTTCGTCCATCATAATATGTTTGTGGTATGATTTGGCTTTTGAAGGTTTTTATATTTTTCACAGATTTTTCCGTATACACCATGTGCTCACCTTTCAGAAGCACATCCACCTGAAGCTTTCTACCTGTGGGCGCTTTGGTAGAAAATTTCCATTACTATCTACGTGAAACATGCAATGAATGATGTACTGATCGTAGATTAACGTTGCCGTTGTGATGAAGGTCCATCCACCTATCCAACTTGAGTGCATACCCATCTACTGCCATACATTTACTAAATACGTAAACTGATCATCATCAGTATTTCAATACTAGGAATGGTTTATTGCAGCCCTCCATTTGCCTCTTTTTAATGTCAATTCCGTCAATTCCTGATACCTTTTCTGTTTTACGTCTTTCTTAATTTGTTCTATATACATGTCTCTTGGTCTTCCTCGTATGATCTTTCCTTCTATTATATTCCTAATCAATCCATTGTGCCTCAATGTGTGTCCATCTATTTCTTCTTTGCCGTAGAGTTCTCCATTTGGTCCTATCCTCTTCTGCTCTTCTATATATATCCTCGTTCCTCACTTTGTCCATTTAATCTTCAGCATTCTCCTCCAACACCATGTTTCAAAGGCTTCTATTCTTCGCTGGTCCACTTTCTCAATGTTCCAAGTCTCGAAAACATAGAGTGCCATGCTCCACACGAAAGTCTTGACGAATTGTTTCCTTGTTTCCAGTCTTAGGTTCTTTAAACATAGTAATCGCCTCTTCTTCATGAATGCGTTATTTGCTTGGGCTATTCTTCGCTTGATGTCCACCGAACTTCTTCCATCCCATGTTATGCTGCTGCCCAGGTAGATGAAGGATTCCACTTGTTCTAGTTTCACACCTCGAATTGTGATATCTGCATTCAACTTCTCTCTTCCGCACCCATAGATTTTAGTATTCTTTCTTGTTGATAGTCTGATCAAACTGATCATGTGTGTTCATTTGTCACACAACTTGATTGCTAGATACTTGAGGTAATTAAACCTCCGACGCTGATTCACAAAACAATATTTTAATGTAATTCCAGTACGAGAGACATGGAGGGAACTCACGTAAAATACACTGTACCTAATTCAGACTGAGTTTAAATCCTCGAGGTGGTAATTATTTTCATTGATATCTCAATCCCTATTTGGGGGGTGTTATATAGAGAGAGAACCTCAAGTCGAATCTGCAGTCCGTCGGATGGGACGTTATATGGTGTCACCCTCGGGTGCATTTTGTTATTCAAGTGGGACTAACCCCAGCGCCGGATTTCCCTCTATAGCCTTCCTTACTTCCAGTCCTTCAACGTCCTGTCCCTACCTAATTACTTCGACGCATTATTTTACGTATTACGTCGTATTTTGACGTATTACATTAATGACACGAATGGTCTTATAGCCTTCGGTCGCCCATTCTATTGATGCTACTGGATTTTAATCTCTCGAAACTAAAATATTTATTCAGGTTCTTTTACCTTTATAAAAAATTGAAATTGAAAAATGAAACTCAAAATTCAGAATATCGCATTCGAATTCGCATGATTTAAGCAAATAGCGGAATGGTCCCCAGCGTCATTTGTTGGGATTTCACTATGGTTCAAATTAATCATGCAACTCTCTCTCTCGTACTATTCCACCAAAAATGGAATTTTTTGCTAAAAAACAGCTGTTTCGTTCATTTCCTTAAATTTTTACAAAATGTAGGAGCAAGCTGATGGTGTAGGAAGTTCCTTTACTGAATAATTTGGAAACTGCATTTTTAATTTGAATGAATTTGATGTTTTTACCGATACAATGTACCAAATAGATACATTATTGTTATTTTGCAGGATAAAGTTTAAGGTAGGTTTTGGATGGACACAATCTATAACACCCCGAAATTTCTCAGTCTTATCCAAGAAACAACCTGACATCCGGCACTACAAATAAACCCTTCTTCAATTCTGTATATTTCCTTCCTCCATTCATCTCCCTCCGACGTACCAATCTTATTCCTATCCCTTCTTCGCTCGTCTAACCTCCTCTCCTCTATCTCCAGAGTCTTCAAAGTCTCGTCTTTCCGGCATCGTTTGGATTACTCCCAACGAGCCTCTCTCCTTCCCCACCATGTCTAGCACTTCCTCGTTTGTCTTATGCCATCCACTTTACCCTTTAACTCTGGTTCACCTCCACTTTCCAAAGGCCTTCAATCTACTTCTCTCATAAAATGTCAATTACCCAATTGAGTAGCTTCAGGCGTAATATTGCGGAAGTCGAACATAATGAATAACTGATCGTAGGACTTTTCCACTTGATTACAAATCTTCTTCCACCTTTCGTCCTTCCACCCCCTTCGTCAATGACCATGTTTCCGGGCAGCACAAAACTACGCTCCAGATCAAAGATTTCCATAGTCTTTTCTGATCATCGTTACTCAACGTCCCTGTCATCAATTCCCTCCTCTTTGAGAGAGGTTCTTTATGGAACGCAATTCTTCGTTTGGCCAAATAGCTTGGAATAAATATAAATAGGTTTTTTAATCACTAATTTGGTTTTGTCCTTTTTATATCTCAAAGTATTAGTTTTATTACGGAGTATGACTGCCCAGTGTATATTTACATCTATAGAAAAAGATTAGATCTTGGATTTTAAACATTTCTTCAGGTGACATTACAGTGGGTTAGCCATTGACCTGCTGACTGGTGGGTCAGTGTTCAAAACCGGTTGGCTATAAGCACCCTCAACGTTAAATAAGTTATGTGACCATTCTGGTACACAGTCTTGCGAGGAAACCGAAGTTTCTCAGGGTACGCATATGACCCCACCCTAATTGAAATTGCCACGTTGATGTAGGGGTGAACTCCTTCCTGGCCTGACAAAACTGACCCTCAGATAGATTACCTTGTGGGGGTGTGATTTACACATACGACCATGGGCCACCTTCATACCGCGGATATGCTGAGAACGCATTTTATCGCGGTCATAAATCGGATAATGAGAGAATCCCTCGATAAAAGGCATTATTTGACCCACATGAGTAATATCAGAGCTATTTGCAGACTCAGGACGCGTACGGGACTAATTACGATAATCCAAGGATATAACTACCTCCATTAACATGAGAGGAAGAGCAAGTACGACGGACGCTTATTGCAAAAAAAAAACCTTCGTTGGTGAATGGACACGAGATATTGGAAACAATTGCAGCATAACGCACGCAGCCGTAATGTCATCGTAGCCAAAAACAAGGTCGTTGTTACCCGAAAAGAGTTGTAGCGCGCGTCTTAACGATTAACTGCGGAAATGGTGACATGCGCCGTCCTATTTGACTAGTTAGCGATAAATTCTGATTACAAATTAAATTTGAGTAAATAATATTATTCATATAAATATTACTCGTATATATGTAAACCATAAACACAGTATTCAACCCGAAGGTCGGTTTAGTAGGTGATGGTAGAGTTCATCCAGTACTAAACCTAATACGGCGTGTGAATATTGTGAATAGATAATCGAACCCGGACCCTCCGGTCAGTAGTCCAACGCTCTACCCCATGGACTAATGCGACCCATATATAATATGCATGTATGTATATATATATATATATATTTATATGCATTTATATATATATATATATATATTTATTTATATATATGGGCACCTGCAGCTCCACCCAAGCTAGTTGATTTTTCGGGTACCAGATCTTCCTGGGAAACCATAACTGGCACAGGGAAAGGAACTGGCCCCCCTACCCTGATGTGTGAATATTCACGCGCCGTCGGGCTTGGTACATGGGTGAGCTCTACCATCACCTACTAAACCGACCTTCGGGTTGATTACTGTGTTTATGGTTTATATTTATATATATATATATATACATACATATAGTACATACCCATATATACATATTTATAACAAAATTAAAGGACGCACCTAAATAAGAATTAAAAATTTTCAATGCCTAACACATTAAGTAATAAACTGAAGTAATTACAACCCCGCCCGTAGGATATCGCAAAGCGACAGTCATCCAAATAAGGTCCATTTTTACGTGTATTATACCTCATATATATATATATATATATATATATATATATATATATATATATATATATATATATACAGAAAAAGGCTAAGCTAAATATTAAAATAGGCGGGGAAAGAATAGAGCAGGTAGAACAGTTTACATATCTCGGAAGTGTTTTGGACCAATACGGTCAAAGTGGTAGGGACGTAAGGAGAAGAATTGAGTTAGGCAAGGAGGCTTTCTCAAGGAGGAGGGAGTTGATGACGGGGACGTTGAGTAGGGATGTTAAGACAAGACTCGTAAATACACTGATATGGAGCGTGGCGTAGCGTACGGCGCGGAAACGTGGTCGCTGAAGCAGAAGGATAGACGTAGATTGGAGGCTTTTGAAATGTGGGTGTGGAGAAGAATGGAGAAGGTGAAATGGACCGAAAGGAAAACAAATGAGGAAGTACTGGAGATGGTGGGTGAGGAGAGGGGTTTGTTGAGAGAAATCCTATGGAGGCAGGAAAAATGGATGAAAGGCGTATTGAGCGGCAGTGGAATGTTGAAGATGGTAATAGAGGGGAGAATGTTGGGCAAGAGAGGTAAGGGTAGAAACAGGATAGGGATGTTGGACGGGATGAAGGGAGGAAAGAAGTACACCCTGATGAAGAGGGACATGATGTAGATTAGTTTGCTAGGTGGGGAGTCACAAAATGTTTATTTGATAGTTGTGTCCATCCAAAAACCTACCTTAACCGGTAGATTACCACATAATAATACATATGTTCATTCACATGGAAATAGATATAAGGGAAAGGGGATAGGAGAACACACATAAAGGACGAACGTTGGAGAGGTGGGGAAGGCGGAATCGAGCAGATCACGAGTGTAAAAATATTTCCTCGTGAACAACGGATCTTTCCACTTGCCGGACGAATGCTGGAACCAATTAGCTTTATTTTTATAAAAATATTTTTGTACTTGTGATCTGCTCAGATCCGCCTTCCCCACCTCTTCTGTGTTCATCCTTCATGTGTATTTCTATCCCCTTTTCCTTATATCTATTTACATGTGAATGAATATGTGTTCGCCATATGGCGGCATTTCGTGTTTAAATGTGTATATATATGTATAATACCTTAGTTTAAGTTCAATATAGATAGGAACTGAGGTCGATATTTGTAAAGGAGTAAAGGTTTTTCCACCTAATTAGTAATAACTCTTATTTTACTGGTAAGTATACTACCTTGATCAAAAGGTTCCCGGAATTTATTCAGAAAATTAAAAATACAAGTTTATTCATCTAAATCTATATTGTCCCCTTCAAAGTAATCCCCATCGACTGCAACACACTTATGCCAGCGCTTGATCCAATCCTCGAAACATTTTTTATATTCGGTTTTCGGTATGTCCATCAGTGCTTCCTGCGATTTTTCCATTACTTCCTCTCGGCTGCTAAAACGCGTTCCCCGTAATGGTTTTTTAACTCGATTGAACAGAAAGAAGTCACAGGGAGCCAAATCAGGTGAATTCGGTGGCTGTTGGATGGTATTTGTTGCATTTTTCGTCAAAAAATTACGAATAATGACTGTGCGACGGTCTCGACGCACTGTGCGACGATTTCTGGTCTCTTTCGGCGAATTGCTTCACGCAAACGTCTCATAACGCCCAAATAATACTCTTTGTTTACTGTCTGGCCTTCTGGCAAAAATTCATGATGCACTACACCGTTGTAATCCATGAAAACCGTCAGCATTGCCTTCTTTTTTGACTGAAAACGACGTGGTTTTTTTGGTCTCGGCTCATTTGGTGAACGCCATTCACTTGCCTGATGTCTGGATTGCGTGTCGTACTCATAAACCCACGTCTCGTCTCCAGTAATGATCCTTTTGATGAATGTGGGATCGGATTCAGCCTCGCAAATCATGTCTTTTGCGACGTCAACACGGTCTCTTTTTTGCATGAAACTGAGGTCTTTTGGCACCAACTTTGCTGCTACACGACGGAAACCCAAATCATTAACCACAATGTCTTGAGCGGATCCATAGGCAATGTTCAAGTCCTCCGCTATTTCTCTGATGGTTAATTTGCGGTTATTGACCAACATTTCTTTTACTTTATCAATTTTTTCACCGACTTTCGATGTCGATGGTCTGCCACTGCGTTCATCATCTTCGATTGACTCACGACCACTTCTGAACCGCTCGTGCCACTGGTAAACGATCGTTTTTTTTAGAGAATCGTTGCCGAAACACTTTTCCGACATTTCCAACATCCGTGCGCCACTAAATCCGTTTTTACGCAAAATTTAATACAAGTTCGTTGTTTCAAATTTAAATCCATTTCTGCAATTGTAAAAAATCTCCAACACACATAGAGATAGATGTACTCTTGGCTACGTAACTTTTGCAAATGTCAAGTTATGACACTAAGATTTAAAGGGAATATCAACAACAGATGTACCAATTTAACAAAAGAAACAGAACTCAAATCGGAACGATGGGAGCGCCACACGGTGGTTATTCCGGGAACTTTTTGATCAAGGTAATAAACCATAAAAAAAAGTATAAAATAAAGTCCAATGCTCTACCCACTAGACCACCGCGACCCGCGATCAAGGTAATATATATATATATATATATATATACATATATATATATATATATATATATATATATTTTTATTAGGTAATCTACCGGTTAAGGTAGGTTTTTGGATGGACACAACTATCAAATAAATATTTTGTTATAACTTTTGGACGGCACAATAGAACTCAGAATAAAACAGATAACACGTAAAAGGACACACACACTGTAGATGATTTAAGCTTTCGGCCTACTCCGAGGTTCTTCAGGTCAGTGTGAGTGTCCTTTTACGTGTTATCTGTTTTATTCTGTGTTCTATTGTGCCGTCCAAAAGTTATATCGCTCTCGTGAGTACTTCCGCATCATCGATATATATATATATATATATATATATATATATATATATATATATATATAAACAAATACATATATGTATATAATTTTATCGCGTTCACGTATTCAATTAAATGTTTTGTTAATCATGTGTTTTTGCCTATTCAATTGTTATAATACCCTCGCAGATTACCTCTTACAATTGCTGTTATACCTGCTTCATCTAATTAAATTGTTTCTTAGTAATTGTTATCGATTGTGTCTTTTCCCCTTTTCTTTATGAACTGCCTTTCCATTCCATTGAACTGTATTTTTAATCAAGTGTTTATTTTTTTTCCATTCCAGGTAAGTCCATCAATTCTTTCATCCCCCCTCGTACGTGGATATACTCGGGCGTCTTGGAGCAGGAGAATTCCTAATTCATGGTAAAATATTGGCGCCGGGACAGTTCACAGGTAATCCCGCCATTGACGGATTGAAATGAATACCTTGCAGGTTTGCAAGAATTGCAAGTTTGGCATGTGACGGGACACTGTGACTTCACGGATACGTATAGCTTTTGTCACCTCAACGAAACCATAGCAACAAAGGAACGATCTTTTCCATACCGGTAGAGATTTATCGTTCAAAGAGAATACTCTTTGATCTATTTTTGGAGAGTAGTCGTTTAACGTACGATTTTGGATGATTCCAGTTACAGTATCGTGTGTACAAGCTTCGTATTACGTAATAAATACCTCAATTTTCAAAATTCTTGCTAACGGTCAGCGGAGCGCTCGACAATAGAGAATGGTGAAAACTTTTGTTATGTTATATTGGTAGTTCCTTGTGTGGCGAACAGTTGCGATGAGATAATTTTACGCCCCTGTGGATGGTAAGAGAGCAGTGTGATAACCAGTCACGTAAAGAAATTTATCTTTGGGCAAATGAATTGATGTGTATTGTCATTTTCAAAATTTCGTAACCCCGGCACGATGCGAAGTAAGAAATGTGAAAACTTTCGTTATGCTTTGCATTTTATTGGTTTGTTGTTACGCTTTGAGCTGGGACAGTTTTACGTCACCCTGAATGACGGCTCGAGTGCTTCTCTTTTCATTTCGGCCTTTTTTTCTGCCTACGTGATTCTGAAAATTATAGTGCACACATCGTTCACCGAAAAGGTTATTTTAATCAGGTCAGGGTTCACGTCTCACCTTAACCTCCCCGCTGCCCACTGGTGCCTAAAATTTTCAAGTAATTACGTTATTCGGGGACATAGCGTGAATTTCCGTGGGTAATCACATTCATTTCCACTCTTTTCGTCGCCTAGTTGCAAAAAAAAAATTGACGCTCATTAACTTAAAGTTATTCTATTGTCTGTTTATGACGTTGTTGACTAAAATAATTCATTTATTGCCAAGAGAGAAGTTACAATGTGCAGCCATATTTTTGGTGAATGGATTGAACTTGTTTTGTTACTGTTGCCATGGAAATCGTAAGAGCTTGGTAAATAAATAATGTTCATGACTTGTTATATTTAACTACTACTTTGTAATGCAGTGATATTTATGTCGGGGGCAAGTCGTACTCTATGGTTTATTTCATTTTTTCCAATGCGCAGGGATTCTTTAAAGGTCTTTTACTACACCATTTTCAATTTCACCTGAGGGAAGCACAAAAAAATGCCGAACGTATTTTCGTCATGATACTATTTTATTCTTCAAGAGGCGAGAGCATTCGATAATATTGGGACTCTTTTAAAGTCGCCGAAGATCGTTCTATTTCGAAGATATGTGTGTGTGTGTATATATATGTATATATCTAACTTAGACAGCAACACACAATATGAGAATGCATAAAAGAAACACTCACACGTTATTTCTTGATAATTTCGACGGAATTGTGCTCCGTCTTCCTCGGAAGATTAAATAAAAATTAGCAATTTTCCACAAAAATGAAATTTTTTAATACGACCGGTTTCAGTGCAACTGCATCATCTTCTGGTGTTACACCAGAAGATGATGTAGTTGCATTGAAACCGGTAGTATTAAAAAATTTTATTTTTGTGGAAAATTGTTAATTTTTATTTAATCATGTTAATCCACCATATCACGCCTGAAACGTCTCTTTTTACTCGGAAGATTAGTTAGGATTAGTGAGTCCTAAATAAGTTTTAACTAAGTCCTAACTAAGATTTTAAGTTTGTGTGCTCGGAAACTTGGTCTTTGAGAAATGAAATAAGAAGTAGATTGGATGAGGGCGTGGAGAAGAATAGAGAAAGGTAAACTGAAAAGAAAAAAAGCCCTGAAGTTCTAGCCATACTTATGGGGTACAGAGACGTCCGTAGGGAGAAATTTGGATTAAGCAGGGAAGGTTGATGTGGGGGTGATACTGAGAGATACTATGGGATGCAGAAGACTGTTATGGGGCGGAGGAAGTTGGGAAATCTATGTAGCTAAAAGAGTGAGAGAACTAATAGGCATTGGGATGGCTATATGAGATGAGAAATAAAAGGCTTTGCAAGGAATTTTCGGCTAATATAGAGGGCAGTATAAGGATGTTTTGCGTCATGTGTTTCACGTAGTTAACCCGTAGAATGAAAGGCGTATTGAGCGGGGGTGGGATGTTGAAGACAGTAATAGAGGGGAGAATGCTGGGCAAGCGAGGAAAGAGCAGGAATAGGATAGGGATGTTGGACGGGATGAAGGGAGGAAAGAGGTACACAGAGATGAAGAGGGACCTGATATAGATTAGGTTGCTGGATTGGGTTTTGTTTGGAGTCACAAAATATTTATTTGATAGTTGTGTCCATCCAAAAACCTACCTTAACCGGTAGATTACCTAATAATAAATAATATATACACGAGCATATATACTATAAGTCTTAATATGACCTGATTTCTCGATGGAAAGTAAATAAAATGGTGCCTCGAATGAAATACGGTTAGCAATTAGACGCCATTGTTCCAACATGGAACAATTCATGGAATTCGTAGATCTCGTGAGTTTTAATTGAATAATGTGCTTGAATATATGTAGCGTCTAGTATCAGACTCCTGAGTGAAATAATCACACTGCACTCTAGAGAAATTGTTGGCCAACTATCAAATTGTAACACCCCTGGCGCCAACCCCATTTGATCCCGATTGCGTTTTTTTGTCGGCAATACACCCGCGCTCCTCCCAACGCACCGGATTTTCAAATCATATATTTCGCACGGTCTACCGGCCAAGGGATGATCAAAGTTCACGACTAAGTAAGTGTTCCTGCATGTCGGCCGCGACGAACTGACCTTTTAAGAACTTCCACAACCGAAGCAAACCCGATATAGTATGGGGCATTCAAATGACCTTTCAACTACATACGACGAATCTGAAGACCGTTAACTTGAATTAATTAAAAGCTGTTTTAAATGCTCGCGAGCCGGGCATGAATTCCTACGATACTCGTACTTCCTACCAACGCGGCAATAACTGTTATTAAAGCTGTAATCAGTGAGCGTGACGTTTAACATTTTTAAAAAAATAAAGGTCATGGAATCCAAGAAAAAAATATATTAATGAATTTTTTCATCATAATCTATTGGATCTTATTCCAGAACGAGGAAATGAACTTAAATTATTTTGATTTCATGAAGGGAGGTCCATTAAACTTTTTTTAAGGTAGCCGGGAATGTAAAGACGAGGATAATCTCAAAATTGAGGTTTTCTTCAAGAAAAAACGAAACTTTTGTTTTCAATAATTAGCGCATCATTTTCAAGCTTGAATATTCTTCTAATTTTCAACATATTCTGCCATTTTGGTGGATGAATTTTTGGTAGGCACTGGGACAGTTTTTATAGGACCATGTCATATCACGTCCACGTTTTTTTTTTTCAAAAAGTGTTAAAAAAGTCGCCCATCAAAATAACATAAAAAAGGCAACATAGGTTTCCGTTCGACTTAACCTAGTTCAACCCGTTAGGAATCCAAAATATGGCGCTAGGAAAAGTATTTGGCTATCATCTTCGGTTGGAATGCATTCATCTCAACTAATTGACCCCTTGCTCGAAATAAACTAAGTCAAATGGTAGTTTTTTCGTTAATAAACACCTTTAACTCATGTGTCGACACCATTACAGTTCATATTTAGCATACTTAAAATCATGCAACATTTAACACTAACTACAACTGATTTCAATGACAGTTTCATTCAATTAGTGTAGTAGGGACGTAAGGAGAAGAATTGCGCTAGGCAAGGAGGCTTTCTCAAGGAGGAGGGAGTTGATGACGGGGACGTTGAGTAGGGATGTTAAGATAAGACTCGTAAAAACTCTGATATGGAGCGTTGCGTAGCGTACGGCGCGGAAACGTGGTCGCTGAAGCAGTGGGATAGACGTAGATTGGAGGCTTTTGAAATGTGGGTGTGGAGAAGAATGGAGAAGGTGAAATGGACCGAAAGGAAAACAAATGAGGAAGTACTAGAGATGGTGGGTGAGGAGAGGGGTTTGTTGAGAGAAATCCTCTGGAGGCAGGAAAAATGGATGAAAGGCGTATTGAGCGGCAGTGGAATGTTGAAGATGGTAATAGAGGGGAGAATGTTGGGCAAGAGAGGTAAGGGTAGAAACAGGATAGGGATGTTGGACGGGATGAAGGGAGGAAAGAAGTACACAGAGATGAAGAGGGACCTGATATAGATTAGTTTGCTAGGTGGGGAGTCACAAAATGTTTATTTGATAGTTGTGTCCATCCAAAAACCTACCTTAACCGGTAGATTACCACATAATAATACATATGTTCATTCACATGGAAATAGATATAAGGGAAAGGGGATAGGAGAACACACATAAAGGACGAACGTTGGAGAGGTGGGGAAGGCGGAATCGAGCAGATCACGAGTGTAAAAATATTTCCTCGTGAACAACGGATCTTTCCACTTGCCGGACGAATGCTGGAACCAATTAGCTTTATTTTTATAAAAATATTTTTGTACTTGTGATGGAGAAAGTGAAATGGACCGAAAGGAAAACAAATGAGGAAGTACTGGGGAAGGTGGGTGAGGAGAGGGGTTTGTTGAGAGAAATCCTATGGACGCAGGATGGATGAAAGGCATATTGAGCAGTAGTGGGATGTTAAAGAAGGTAATAGAGGGGAGAATGTTAGGCAAACGAGGAAAGGGCAGGAACAGGATATGGATTTTGGACGGGATGAAGGGAGGAAAGAAGTGCACAGAGATGAAGAGAGACCTGATGTAGTTTAGGTTGCTGGATTGTGTTTTGTTCGGAGTTACAAAATGTTTATTTGATAGTTGTGTCCATCGAAAAACCTACCTCAACCGGTAGATTACCTTATAATAATGCTTAGTTATTCGCAAATACTCGAGTGTACACTATATATTATAAGAATTCGACCTTGTAATTATGACAATTTAAGTCAATTATAATTTTATTTAACAGTTTCTGTGCTCAGTTAATCGCAAATACTCGAGTGTACACAATATATTGTATGAATTCAACTGTGTAATTTTCCAAACCTCCATAAGACGCTAAGTTTTTACATGAAAGCAAGGACGTCACTTGGAAATTATGTGAATAATTAGTTCGCGTTCAAATCGACTTCTAGCTATAATCGTCCGACCAAAGCATCATTTCAACAATTATTATAATATTAAGCGTTGTTGTTTCCAGAATTTTCTAGGATTTCATTGTATAATTCACTTCAATCATTGTTGTGTCTACTTAACTAATACTCTGATGAATAATTTCCATTCGGGATTTTATTTGTGCGTAACACTTTGAACGTAATAGTTTCGCCAGCGTTCTAGTCAGCTTCATCAGGTGATTTTACAATTGTGATATTGTGTCGAAGCCATTATAAGCGGATGAATGCTCCAATCTAAATATGAGCTTAAACTAAATTTAGTTCACGCCTTCACAAAAATATAATCCCACGCATGTTCTCTGCTTTAATCAATTCTTTACCCGGCAGCGTGTTAAAAAAAAGCGAATATTACCCATTGTTGTTGAGAAATATCCAATGTTATACGGTTAGCCACACATTTAAAAGGTGATTACTTCCCTTCGGTGAACACTTATCGAAATCTTTGAGAGATGATTAAAATCTTTGTGGGAGGTCTCATTAAATTTGCCACCTTGATCATAAAAATCCATTCGACCACCTTCATTTTACGACAGAAAAAAAATCACCCTAGCGTAATAAAGATATGTGGTAGGCAGATAAAAAACTATATGGTTGATGTGCAATACCGCATGTGAGGGGAAAAAATTCTCGAACTATAATCAATTGTTCTTCAAGTAAAAATTAAGTGCCAAAGAATGATGTTAAGGGAGTCATGATGTATCTAAACCATAGTTGTTGTCAATTCTCAGGAAGATCTGAAGTGTGTGTGTGTGTGTGTGTGTTTAAACCTAGTAGGTTTCCCTATAGACTTCGCCCCGGAAGACTAAGAGAAGAGGCGAGCGTGGTTTATTTGCTTTATCCCAGATCTTCAGTGTGGGGTAATGCGTCTCCCCTAAACCAACTGAATGCAGGTTGTCGTCGTCTCCCGTCGGTCCTTCACCGAGTGTGTTCGTCCTCTCCCCCGAGGGAACCTGACACTCGCATAGCTGCGCGTAGGTCTTTGCGGAGTCGAGGCAGGCTCATGTCCCTCCGAACGATGTTCGGGAATCCCATGGGACCCATTCCCCCTCCCCCCGGCCCTGCCTCTTTCTCTCCACACCTTCCTTCCAGTAGGGAGACCCGTGTGAATCTGATTGGCGTGACTCCCACAGTATCGGTGAGAGACGATTGGGATCTTTGCCTCACGGGCTGAGGAACTGACTGCTTCGTACACTGAATGTTTTGTTGCAGAAGAGGGTATAAACCAATAGAAACAGGGCTCCTCTCTGGTTACCGCCTTCCGTCAGTACATCTTCATCTATTCCAAAGAGCCATCGAAGGCATAGTGTGTGGCAGGAGTTGTCAGGTCATTGCTATTTAGATTAATTATTTATAAGGAATTTATAGATTATATAAAAAGTACTGCAAAAGTAACAAGATATAATGAGCTGATAAGAACGGCAATGGAGAGAGATACCAATGACTGCAACGACAAGTTTCCGCATTTAGAAGATGATGATGAATGATGTAATATTGTTTTACCAGCTTTACCTAACTTATAGTCCACATATAACATATTATTAAAAAAATCCTACTGAGTCGCAATGAGGTTTTGCTACAAATTAATTCCCTTGTCACATCCTTCAATACTTACGTATTTCTAAAAGCAAATTGCTCTGCAGAGGTGCGGATTTGAAACTAGTGTGACGAAATTGACCATCAGTCGGTGTGTAGAACTAATTCTACTAGAGGGAGTAGAATTTTGGATGTCGCGAGTACGTTACTTGGAAAATATCGGGCTTAAGTAGCCATATACGAAGTATGTTAAAACATTAACGGGAATTTTAATTTTTCGGACAATAACATTTATTTATTCTTATACATTGATGTTGTCACCTTCAAAGTAGTCCCCATTGGAGATTATGCACTTGCGCCAGCGCTTCTTCCAATCCCCGAAACACTTTTCAAACTCGATCTTTGAGATAGCCTTTAGTTCTTTCAGCGATGCGCTTTTAATGTCATCTACGGCTGTAAAACGGCGGCCTTTCAAGGTTCTCTTAATTTTTGGGAATAGGAAAAAGTCACACGGAGTATGCGGATCTGGCGAATATGGAGGCTGGGGATCGTTACAGTATTGTTTTTGGCCAAAAATTCACCAACAAGCAATGAAGTGTGAGCTGGTGCATTATCGTGGTGCAAAAGCCATTTTGGAACGAATTTTGCTGCTACGCGTTTCATACCCAAAAAATTGGAAAATATGTCATGGCATGATCCAATCGATATGCCATAATCATCAGCGACCTCTCTAATTGTGATTCGGCGATCGTTCATAACCATTTCTTTCACTTTTTCCACGTTTTCATCGATTGTTGATGTGCTGGGGCGTCCAGGGCGTTTGTCATCTTCAAGGTCTTCACGGCCTTCTTGGAAACGCTTATACCATTCCTAAACTCTTGATTTACTCATAGCAGACTCACCATACTCGCCTTTGTTAACATTTCACAGACTTTCTTACACTTTATTTCATTTTTGACGCAAAATTTGAGAGAAATCCTTTGATCCATTTCTTTAAACAAACGAAAAACACTGAGGCTATAAAACACGTCCACCCTTATTGGCTGTCACAGACAAAGTCCACAATAAAAACAGCTGAAAGTTTTATCATACTTCAGATGCATGTACACCAACATAATAAAAAAAAGTTTGACAATCGGACTCTCCAAGCCCGAGAAATGAAAAAATTCACGTTATGTTTTAAACACACCTCGTGCACTTTAATGGGGCGGGTGCTCATTACATTGTTGGGGCTTAAGTGCCACCAGTGTTCAAAAACAATGAAAGAAAAGGGATATTCACCTTAATAATCGAAATGAAACAATTGAAAGCGCTCTGATTGTGCGTGATGTTTATTTCACACAAAAGGGCCGTACATGCATGATAGGTACTTCCGTTCCTCTCTAACAGAAATATTAATTTGATGTTTGTCGTATCGTAAGGTTTAATTATACATGAAAGTCCAAAGAAACTGAACGACTTACGGAGGCAGGAGTTTAAGATGTACGTACGTATGCCAGCAGGCGCGCCGTAAAGCATTCCTGCCCAGGGAGGGAAGAAGAACAGTTTTGTCTCTCAATCTTGGGAGTGGCTTCTCTTTCTGCCTCGGCTCCCATTACCCCCTCCTTCCTCTCCTCTCTCTTTACGTGAACGTTTCCCATGGCTCCATTAAGAGGGCGTTTTTTTTCTCCCCTTAAACTCTCCTCTTCCATCTCTCTACCCTAACAACATCTTCCGAAGTTTAGACCCCCGGCAGTTTTTTGTTCACTTATATGATTTATCTCCTTGTTCTCCTCCTCTCCATGCTGGGCCGGACCATCAAAAGGGCCGTGCGACGGACGAATTTTCCGGTTGAAGTGATGACCGAGACGCTTCCTCGTCTTTCTTATTTTTTTGGTGAATTGAAACTGTTAAAATTTACCGGAATACGTAATTTTTAATGTTTTTAGTGGTAAACTATGAACTTTGCCGGGATGGAAACTATGAAGTCGGTTGTTGTATCATGTGTTTGTTGTAGTTTGCAAAAGTGATCGTCTATTGTAGTATTTGTGCTAGGTAAGGATTATAATGGGCGATAAGAACGCGGAAGAAATACAGGTTTTCTCACATGGACTTTTGTTTGAACAATCTAGCTCTTTTTCTACTTATCATCGTCCTGATCTTAACGTGAATTCCTGATCTTAACGTGAATTCTTATGTGTTTGAGTCATTGTTGAATTGTTACAACCTGATTTGTTGTCAACCATGTTGATTTCCTATGTGAATGGGTATTGTAGCCCTTGACTACACGGCGAAAAAATCCATTGTTTTCCTTTTTTAAGTCGAGGATTTTGCCGGAACCGGGAGTATGTTTGTAATAATGGGGATTTCCTTCTGTCTGATTAAAAGATATTGCTTTTAATTGTGAGATCAGTTCGTTTTTTTTTCCCCCTAGGCAATCACTCGTTTGCAGACGCTGGCGATAAAAAAAAATGGAAACCATAAAACTGGATCGAATCGGATGTTAACAGTGAAAAAAAGACAGAAACAAACGGGAGGAAGGGGAAGAGATCCGGGGAAAGGAAGACAATTTCGTCGGGAATAATTCGGGATTAGGAATTCATTAAATGAGTTGGCGATGAGATCATCTTCGCTGCCTAATTGTCTAGTAATGACCAGGGCTCTTTTTTTCTCCTCAAGTCTAGACGAAAAGAACGCATGAGTGAAATTTTATATTTTGGAGCGCAAGCATCGTTTGGTTAAAAAAAATCTGATCATTTTAGGCCAGGAGATTCGTATTGTGGATTGGAGACGTTAGTACGTGTACATACGGGTAGAGGTAACGTACAGGGTTCGTCCGGAAAATAAGTGTACTGAGCTCAGGAAAAAATATTTATTACACTTTTACATATCTTAAGCTAATATTCCTCAAAATAGGACCCTTGTGAGTCGATACACTTGTCCCAGCGGCGTTCTCATTCCTGGAACGCTCCCGCGAAGGCATCATCGGGAACCTCTCGAAGACACGTCCTCACGGCCTCTTTGACGGCGTCCAAAGTCCCGTATCGCGTTCCTTTCAAACTCCTCTTTATCTTCGGGAACAGAAAGAAGTCCGGTGGTGCCAAGTCCGGGCTGTAGGGCGGGTGCGGCAGCGTTGCCACGCCGTGCTTGGCCAAGAAGTCCGACACGACAAGCGCGGTGTGAGACGGCGCATTGTCGCTCAGGTTGTCAGTCATACGGTTGATCGCTGGCCGGACGCGGGCGACTCGTTTTCGAAGCCTGTCGAGCACTTGGACGTAAAATGCAGCATTTACAGTTTGTCGTTCAGGTACAAATTCGTAGTGGACGACTCCCCTTTTGTCAAAAAAGACAATGAGCTTATTACACTTATTTTCCGGACGAACCCTGTATGAAGAAGTTAAACTTTTGTGACCTGCAAATATACTGTGATCGCCATGTTTCATAGGAAATATGAGTGCATCTATGCATGATACTCTGACCGAAATCAGACTCGTTCGTCCTGATTTTAAGTTCTGTTTTTTTCCGATCAAATACTGAAAATATATACTTGAAACATCTTTTATATCACTACATGATCTTCCTGCAGCCGTACAAGTTCCTAAATTCTCTAGATGGAAAATTGCTGATGGTCCGAGCGAGTCGTCTTTGAGTTCGCTTTTACACGACGTCCGGCCATCTTTGAATTCTCACCACCCATGGAACGAATACTTCATACAAAAATCCATTACACCATCAATACATGTATACCTCTACACTCGGTTATTTTAAATGAGTTTTATACCATGCAATTTGTGATTACACGTCGTGCGTGAGCAAAATAAACGGCGCCATTGTTAGTTTCGAAACAGCTTCTGACAATAGCGACCACAATACGAACCTTGTGAACTATACGGTGCCGCCATCTATGATATATATTCTTAATGAGTGCGGGCATATGTTTAAATAGTTATATCTTTGCATCAGTTCACTTCAGTCCTGGGAAAAACAAATTGGGTGACCTTTGAACTTGAACAGATTTCGTATATAAAAATTAATAAAGCGAAATCTTCAATATTTTATCTTCCTAAATACTTAGGTTCGAAACTTATGGTTAATATTCTGGAAATAGGTGACGTATTTGAATTACTGAAGCGAGTTCTGATTTGCGATCTCTGACGTGCACTTGACGACGGTGTTTAAAGGTCGTTAAATTGTATGCCTTCGACGATTTGATTGGGCGAAGTCACTCCAATCCGATTAAAGCTTATAATTGAGCTTATGACTCTCATTTCGAACGCTATTCAAAATTTAATTAGTCAACTTTTTAATTGCGCAAACGACGACGCACCTCATTTGTTTTTTATGACGTCATTCCTTTTTAAAATAATAATCTTTTACCAGCAAATGAGAACACATAAGCGACCTGAATGTTCTCGCCTTTTCTATGTTCATGTATTTTTTTTCAGGTGCTCGAGTAGTGATTTGTATCGACACCAAATACGTGATTTTATCCAGGAAATTAGGTTGAGGTATCGTCCGTTCGAATTATCGACAGTTTTTTTTTATCACCGGGAAGTGGTTGTTTGTTCTCGGTTGAAGGGTTCGGTTACATGCTGTTCCTAGTGATGAGATGAGAAAAGAGAAAATTGCAAAGTTCACGACCGTTTTTTATATCCAGAGACGTGCCCTTTTTAGGCAGTATACGATGTGTGTTAAAAAATTCACGGAAGTTTTAATTTTTCGGACTAAAATATTTACTTATTCTAATACATTGACGTTGTCACCTTCAAAGTAGTCCCCATTGGAGATTACGCACTTGTGCCAGCGCTTCTTCCAATCCCCGAAACACTTTTCAAACTCGATCTTTGAAGATAGCCTTAAGTTCTTTCAGCGATGCGCTTGTAATGTCTTTTAAAAATTGACGAACAAGGAATGAAGTGTGATATGGTGCATTGTCGTGGTGCAAAAGCCATTTTGGAACGAATTTTGTTGCCAGGCGTTTCATACCCAAAAAATTGGATAAAATGTCATGACATGATCCAATCGATATGCCAATATCATCAGCGACCTCTCTAATTGTGATTCGGCGATCGTTCATAACCATTTCTTTCACTTTTTCCACGTTTTCATCGATTGTTGATGTCCAGGGCGTTCGCCATCTTCAAGGTCTTCACGGCCTTCTTGGAAACGCTTATACTTCTCGTAAACTCTTGATTTACTCATAGCAGACTCACCATAGGCCTTTGTTAACATTTCACACACTTTGTTACACTTTATTTAATATTTTACGCAAAATTTGATACAAATTCTTTGATCCATTTCTTTTAACAAACGAAAATCGCCGAGCTCATAAAACACGTCTAACCTTAGTGGCTTTCACAGACAAAGTCCTGAATGAAAACAGCTGAAAGTTTTATCATACCTCAGGGGCATGTATACCAACATAATAGATTTAAAAAATTTGACAATCGGACTCTACAAGCCCGCGAAATGAAAAAAACCCCGTCCATTTTTGAACACCCCTCGTAAGATTCTAAACGAAGCCGCCACGATAGTTTCCCCAACTACATAATAAAAAGAGACATTTCAGGCGTGATATGGTAGAATATCACTTCATAATGCTTTTCTTTCCTCATCACATTCACACAAACCATCAACAAAAAACGAAAATCCAAAGGTGGCAAGAAATATGAATTGCGAGCGTTTTGAATGTTAATAAACTGTTGAAGACTGCGACAGAGGAGAGGACGTTAGATAAGCGAGGAAGTGGTAGGGATAGCATGGGAATGTTGGACGGAATGAAGGGAGGAAGGAAGTATGCGCAATTGACAATGGGTTTATTGTATGTTTCGATGTTCGATTGCGTTTTGTTGGGAGGGGCGGAGAAAGGTATCCTTTTACAATTGTATAGCCTGTATCCATCCAAAATGTGAATGAAACAGTAGAAGAACTATGATAATAATAATCTCAAATGAAGTCGCCCTTAATCGCTCAAAGTCACCGATATGACAACATATTTGTCGTTTTTATAGTCACCCGGGGGAAAAAGGGAGAAATTTCAGTTGGAAAAAAAACTCGAGAATATAAAATAAATTTTTAGATCCAGGATGTCGTAAATAACGCCAGGAAGAAGACGAAGAAATGTTGTAGCAACATCCGACGGAAGTATTAGAGAAAGAATACGGAAGGAGGAATGGAATCAAATGTTAATAAAAAAAACAAAAGAGATGCTGTTCCCGTTGCTTGGGTTTCGTCAAACTTCCTCGTCGAAACAGTTTGGTCGTAAATGATAGGGTGCGCAAAGATATATGATCAGGAGAGGAGGCATGGTCCAGAGGGTTGACGTCTTTGAAGTTTGACGAGTCTCTTGAAAAAGGAGCAAGAACATTTAATTGGCACGTTCAGCGTTATCGGGGCGCGTCTTCAAACGCTGGATGGAGTTAGTAAGTCCCAGAGGGTATGTGGAGGGGATAGAAGCGAGTTTTGAAGGCAGGACGTAAGATATAATATTAGATTCACTCGATAATCGATTACTTTTCGAGAATTTCCGAGTTCTCGGATCGATTTTTCCAGATTTCGAAGCTCATTTACGATTTTCTTTTTCATGCAAGATTTTCAGTAAAGTTTCCAAAGTCGTCGTTCCACGACAAATACCGATTTTGCGACGTCACATCCTTAATTAATCCCGTTAAATTTGAAATGTCGTAATAAAACCTTTGACGTGGACGTGAAGTCGAAAGTTTTTGAAGTGTTTTACGTTCGATCGATTTTGTCGGCGGGATTTTCATTTAATTTTAAATTGCTAATTACTTCATTTATTTTCCCGGTCATATTTTTACTTCGAGAGAGACAGAGAGGTTAAACGGAAGCTGGAAATAATCAGTTTGGTGAAGGGTTGAGACGTGATTAACAGTTATGGACTTTGAAAACAGGATGTAATACATATATGTGAAGTTTTGAAGGCAGGATGTAATATGGTTGCTGTTTTTTGCCTTGGGAACACGAATATAAATATACAACCTGTTTTGACACTCTTTTTGTCAATTGCATCGTCATTTGTTCGTATTTTTTTACGATAGATTTTTTCCTGTGTACGCGCATTCCACGAGCCAAGTCGTCTTGAATTGCTTAGTAACTACATCCCCTTTCCTCTCATCTTATCCGGTCTTGTCAAAGGCAAAGGTCCATCGACCCTTCTCTCCTCAGTCTATTAAGAGCCCTGAGGGACTTTCATTCATCCCGTTCGCCTACCCTTGGGCGTACATCTCTCTCGCTTCTTACGCGGGAAATGATGTCCTTCCCAACTCTGTTATATACTTTTATTATTATTATTATGTATGTACCCTACAAGCCACCGCTAGGGTGTCTGGCAGGGGGTGAATACGCACCAGAATAATTTTGACCCGAATATGACCCTACCGCGGTCGGACAATGTTATTCTGATCCCTTATCGTTCGTAGGAGAAATGACATCTTAAATCCATCTGCTTTACACTTGATCTCTCTAATTTTATTGACATGATCTCTCCTACCGTAGTACGATGGGGGTACGTAATAATACATTTTCAACATCACAGCTACGGAGACCTTCCAATTTATACAAGAGCTTCAATCAGTAATATAACCTTCTCTCCGTGAGTGATTCCCAACCTAGCTGCTCTAATATTTTGGATGCGCTACTAAGTTTATCATAACAACGTTTTACAAATCTAGCTCCTCTACTCTGCACGCGATCCAATTCGGCAATCAATCCAACTTTATTAGGATCCCATATTCTTGAAGCATATTCTAAATGAGGCCTAAACAACGACAGATACCATTTCTCTTTGAAATTTTCATCACATTTACCCAGTGCTCTCCTAATAAATCATGATTTTTTGTTAACTTGTCCGCATATTCCACGTATGTGTTTTATCCAGGAGAGATCGTGAGTGAGGGTAACGCCTAGGGATTTAATTGAGTCTACGCATTCCATTTCGGTGTTCCGTGATCTCAAGGAAGTCATTCCACGTATCCTCAGTGATTCGCAAAGCAAATTTATTCTGAAGCGCGCCATTGTAGTTCTCTTTTTTAAAGATGTAAATTGTCCTTTTAGGCTTCTTATTTCGGACCCCACGCGGCGAAAACTTAGCATTTACTGCCCTGTGATCACAAATTCCTTTAGTAGTTTCAAAAGTTAAGAATTGTTCGGGAATATTCGTTGCTAATATATCAAGAATATTATCGCCCCTAGTAGATAAAGTGACAAGTTAATTCAATGTGTTCAACGTAAAACAATTCAATAGCGATTCGCGGATATCTTCGTCTTTATCGCTCGTTTTAAAACTGTATGCGCTCCAGTCAATGGATGGGACATTGAAAAATCTCCACCGATTACTACTGATTTTTTTTCCTCGTGCCTAAGACCACTGGATGAGAAATTTGTCAACAATGCACGCCTTGCCATTGGCCATTTAGGCGCGAATTCACATTTGTATCCCTGCTCTGGGGTAATTCTAAGGAGTCCTTTGCATCGAAATTTCCTCAATGCGTTATTCCATCGCTGAGAGTTTTTTTTTGGATTCTTCTGTGTAAAATACAGGAACATGTAAGACCCGTTAAAGTTTCTCTGAGGTTAAAATTACGGCCTATTTGAAACTATTTTAAGAAGAAAGATGTAATTGACGCCCTGGTAGCTACGGAATCAGAAAGTTAGGGTTTATCTCAGTAGTACCCTGAGGCGTGACCCAGATTTGAAGCAGGTCAGCAGTCCAATGACCCTAACCACTGGGCAGTCTACCTATTATTATTAGGTAATCTACCGGTTAAGGTAGGTTTTTGGATGGACACAACTATCAAATAAACATTTTGTGACTCCCCACCTAGCAAACTAATCTATATCAGGTCCCTCTTCATCTCGGTGTACTTCTTTCCTCCCTTCATCCCGTCTAACATCCCTATCCTCTTCCTACCCTTTCCTCGTTTGCCTAACATTCTCCCCTCCATTACAGTCTTCAGCATCCCACTACCGCTCAATACGCCTTTCATCCATTTTTCCTGCCTCCATAAGATTTCTCCCAACAAACCCCTATCCTCACCCACTATCTCCAGTACTTTCTCATTTGTTTTCCTTTCGGTCCATTTCACCTTCTCCATTCTTCTCCACACCCACATTTCAAAAGCCTCCAATCTACGTCCATCCTCCTGCTTCAGTGACCACGTTTCCGCGCCGTACATAGCTACGCTCCATATCAAAGTTTTTACGAGTCTTGTCTTAACATCCCTACTCAACGTCCCCATCATCAACTCCCTCCTCCTTGAGAAAGCCTCCTTGCCTAGCGCAATTCTTCTCCTTACGTCCCTACTACTTTATCACCTCTGTAATTTAACGACCAGGTTGAATTGCCAAATAAATGTGAGGTCGATACATCCATGTCGTTGCGACGTTAAAATTACATCTTCCCAGTCTCCAGTCATCTTGCATATCTAATTTTTCGTCGAAGACACTTCCAACCCAGATTGCGGGGTGTTACCGCGTAGTGAGAAAATCACGAAAGTAAGTAAACAGCTTCTCATGTCCTTTGCTTCACTTTCTTAAGTTCCTGTCCGATGCCAAGTGTCTTTCTGAAATTACGTAAGGCTTTTTAGGGAAAGTTTTTACTACGTTTTCATTATCCCTTATAATCTCCCACATCCACTTGTCTTTCCTTGTTCATTATTCTCCATGAATCCATCTCTATTCCCAACGCTCTCTTTAGCTTTTCGCACAAACATCATTCTTTGCTTAGTCTTTTCCAATTTTATTGCTCTCTTTCTTCACTGTTTCGTACTTTGAGTATGTGTGTATGTATAGATGTATATTTAATATATGTGCATGTATATATGGATGTATACAGGGTTCGGTCCAAAGGTAATGCAATCGAATCTCTTGCGCCGCTCTTTTCGGTCGTAGTGGGATCAAACCACTCGGAGTAGGTCGGAATGACGCTAAGCTTTGCCGCGAAACCGGTCTCAGTACTCTCCATGCTGCGATAGTGGCAGTACGTCAGTTATTGTAAACCTCTCCCCGCCGACCGTGTCCCGAAAAAAATGGATTCGAGCAACGTTACGCGATTACTAAGTGTTGTGCTAAACTGAAAAAATCTCTTGATGAGGCAATCAAAATGATTTGTGAGGCTTACGGGGACTCTGTTCTGTCCTACTTATAAGTTTCGAGGTGGTTAAAGGCCTTTAAGGAAGGTCGGATCGAGGTTCACCACGAACAACGCTCTGGGCGGCCGTCAACCAGCAAAACCGACTACAATGTGGCTCGTGTTCGACGATTGTTGGACTCTGACCGTCGATTGAGTATCAAGATGGTTGCCAAAGAACTGAGCTTCTCGTCTATCTTTGTGTTTCGTATTGTTACTGAAGATGTAGACGATGAAAGATCTCCACTACCTCGTAACTCCATCACGATAACGCACTACGAGTCCACGAGTTCGTGACTAACGCCTGGTGCCAACGCTGCCCCGCCTATACTCCTGTGGTCGCCCAAGCAGACTTCTTATTATTCCCTCGGATTAAAGCAGTACAGAAAGCAATCTTTTTTCCGTCCATAGAAGAGATCCAATCAGCCGTGACGAAGACCTCGCGAGAGGTCCTCGAAGACGCCTTCCAGGGCCCTTACCGGTCATGGCAGAGTCGCAGGAAACAATTTGTGCAAGTCAAAGGACAGTACTTTGAGGAATTTTAAGTGTTTGTGCAAATCTGTTCAACAAATTACTTTAAGAAAAAATAAATGCATTACTTTCGGAACGCATCTTGTGTATATTATTTGCGATGTGGAAATCTGTGTAAAATGTATGTCTGTCTGTCAATGTGTATTAACGTGTATGTATGCATGTAATTATACATTTTAGGCCTGAAATAGTGTGTTACGACGATGGGTTAAATGGAGGAAAGGACCATTTTGTGTCAATTTTGCTCAATTAAGGACCTCTATCTGTCTATCTATTCTCCTCAAAGCTTCTTCGTTTGTTTTCCTTTCCGTCCATTTGATTTTTTCCCAGTATTCTCCAAAAGCAAGTCTCAAAAAACCTCTGCATTTATTGTTCGGCCTCAATGTCCAAGTGTCCGAGCCGTGCAAAACTACTATGAATATCAGAGGCATTCATTAATCTTTCCTTGACGTATTTAGTAAGGATTTCTGTCATAAAATCCCTCATTGCTAGGACCATTTATTATAAAAATTCCCTTAAATGTTTGAAGTTTCCATACTTGTTCTTACTCATCAGCATTAATACTTCCTCATACGTACGTACTCTCGTATCTATTTCCGCTTAGAATCCTTGACAGGCCTATTTTCCACCCAGTGGCGCTAAGTAATGGCTCACACGTCGTGACTTCCGATATGTGTATCGGATATTGTGCTCTTTTCGGCGTCGGTATTCTTCCACTTCGTTCCAGTGACTTATTCTCCAGGCCCAACCCATTCCAGATTCCCCCCCTTTGTCCTCCCGCCCCACCCTACCGTACTTGGTGTCCCCCGCCCTCTTGACCCTCCATTTCCTCCCTACTCCTCTCCGTCATCGTCTCATTTCCCTTCACCTTGCGTTCTCCCTTTCACCTCGCGTCATTGAACTTGGCCCCGTTGTTGGAGACCGGATGGGCCGGAGGCGGCGGCTGTATGTTGCTGGATTGGGTTTTGTTTGGAATGACAAAATGATTATTTGATAGTTGTGTCCATCCGAAAACCTACCTTAACCGGTAGATTACCTAATAATAATAATTCCCCCTGCACCACTACGGCACACTATATCCAAGTGACACCCCATGTTATTTCCTTATTTCTCTCTCTCTCTCTCTCTCTCTCTCTCTCTCTCTCTCTATATATATATATATATATATATATATATATATATATATATATATATATATATATAGAGAGAGAGAGAGAGAGAGAGAGAGAGAGTTATATGAGTTTTATATATATATATATATATATAATTTCTTCGAAGTAACACGGAAGTGTTGAATAAAAAACTTAGACAGTAACACACAGCACGAGAACACATAAAAAGAACACTCAATAATATTTTGATAATTTCGACGGACTCGAACCCCGTCTTCTTCGGAAGATAAGATACATGTATGACTCATATCTTATCTTCCGAAGAAGACGGAGTTCGAGTCCGTCGAAATTATCAAGATATTATTGTGAGTGTTCTTTTTATGTGTTCTCGTGCTGTGTGTTACTGTCTAAGTTTTATGTATACGTGTCGAACATCTACATCGACATTTCAATTTGTGTGATTTCCTTTAATTGGACAACAGTTCAGTGATGCGCTGGGTGCCATGTTTTGACAGACGAAGCTGATAAATGTAGCGATGATCAGTCTACGTCCTTTTAAAATTAAATGCCCACCTTCTGCGGGGGAAATATAAATTCATTCTCGTAAAAACTAAAATTTGTCACTTAACCGAGTTTTTTCTGCTGAACTTACCGGTAGTTAATTATTATTATTAGGTAATCTACCGGTTAAGGTAGGTTTTCGGATGCACACAACTAAAATATAACCATTTTGTCATTCCAAACAAAACCCAATCCAGCAATATACAGGAGGGATTATTGTGGGTTAATTATTTCGTGCATGGTTCGATATATCGATCGATGCCATTTAATTACAAATCAGAAAAAATATAAATTGATATTACGATACATGTTTTCGAATCAATATATCGATTCCTGACGTATTTATCGCAGATAGATTAGATAGCATAGATATCGCAGATAGGACGAACACAGGAGAGGTGGGGAAGGCGGAGTCCCACGCAGGTCTAAATGACGTTTACTCGAAAACTCAAGTGGCTAGAATATCATAAAAAAAATGTTTCAGGAGGTGATTACATTTCATACTGTTCATGCAACAGGGAAAAGGCCATATTCGACCCAGGAAATTACGCCAAAGCGTTTTTATTATGGTTTTTCATTATCCATTGTTTCTGCGGCAAACAATTCGAATCGATAATGTTTGTCATGCAGCGTTGAACACCGCTAATTATTTCATGGGACATAATGGAAATTCGCGATACTCTGTCGAACTGCTGTGCGCATTGTCGTTTGATGAATTAGCCAGAGGTACTCCCAACAATGGTAATTGTGTCAAATTGGACGATAAATGTGACTGCTTTCGCATTTACCTTTGTCTTCCGGTCGAACTTGTTCGTGGTCTACAAATATGGCGTATCTCCTGACCATCGATTTAATTAATTCAGAAGTAAATTTTGATCGCTCGGAACAATCCAAGGTTATCTCCTGGAATACTCTTGTCGTGAGAAACGCCACGAGCACAGGAGTGCGAATCGCTAATGCAATATTATTATTATAAGGTAATCTATTGGTTAAGGTAGTTTAATGGATGGACCCAACTGCCAAATAAATATTTTGTTTCTCCTTATAAAACACAACTCGTACTCTACAAGAAGCCCCTCTTCATCTCTGTGTACTTCCTTCCTCCCTTCATCCCGTCCAACATCCCTATCCTTTTCCTGCCCTTTCCTCTCTTGCCTAACATTCTCCCCTCTATTACCTTCTTCAGCATCCCACTCCCCCTCAATACGCCCTTCATCCATCTTTTCTGCCTCCATAGGATTTCTCTCAACAAAATCCCTCTCCTCCCCCACCATTTCTAGTACTTCGTCATTTGTTTTCCTTTCGGTCCATTTCACCTTCTCCATTCTTCTCCACACCCACATTTCAAAAGCCTCCAGTCTGCGTCTATCATCCTTGTTCACTGACCAGGTTTCCGCGCCGCGCCTGGAAAAGATAGGGTAATGTAATATTAATGCGTTGAAAATAGTTTTCTTTTTTGAACTCCAGAAAATGAAATTCCAAACCAATATTTAGGTAGTCTTTCTTAAGATAAATAATCTAATTGGCGTGATTTACATGGTTTCTTATTAGCTACACAATACCGCCACCGCAATGCGTGGACGTGGTAGTCCAGTACGTAGAACGCTTGGGTGCCACCCATAGGGTTCTATTTTGGCTGATGTATCTGGGCAAACTCAGCTTCAGAAAAATTGTGTAATATTTCTGGTCCCTGATCTTGTTGAGGAAAAATAGGTGGCACAGGGAATAATGAATTGGTCCCCCTTAATACCCCATTGTGTGAATTTAACTCTCGGTACTCATCCATCATACTGGTAGTGGAGGGTAGAGACTGTGAAACTATAAGATAAAGCTGATAACTACAATGCAACAATTTCAGAGAGTAAAAATCATTCGCCGTGACCGGGATTCGAACCCGGATCCCTCGATATCCGGCCGAGTGCTTTAGCCATTTCTTGAAATTTGTTTAAGGTATGAACAGCCTAAGTGTTTGAAATTGGCCTTGACCTCGTGGACTGTGGAGCGTCGCGCACGACTACGAATGCCTGTGGCATTGTATGTACGGTATTTCGTCACAACATCTTGTTTCTTTAAAAGCCCACAAAATTTCATAGTTTAAGAGGACGTCTCGGTAGCTTAACTGGCTAAAGTACTCGGCCGGATATCGAGGGATACGGGTTCGAATCCCGGTCAAGGCGAATGATTTTTACTCTCTGAAATTGTTGCATTGTAATGCGCACATAGCGGGTGACTCCGTTAAAGTTACTGTTGCGGCATCCCCCGCCGTTTCTTGAAATTTAAGCTGATAACTGTTTTTTTAATCATCTTTCGTTGTCAAAGTGTAAAATATGTACCATGGATGACAGGACGAGCTGCTATTATGCTAATGGGAACAGAGAAATGTTTACTATATGTCGTGTTTAAAAGTTAAGCATTGGTTAATTCTTAACCTTGGAATGCTTCGTAAGCAATCCGAGTGTTTGTTAGTTGAAAGTGTAGTTGGAGTTGAATTGGTGCTGGATTATTAAAGGCCATAATCCATTTCGTGATGGTCATTGGTAAATTGCACGCAAATCTAACCAGTTTTCCCACTTTTTTGCCAAGTCTCTTCTTTTTTTCTTCCCCTTTAGCCATTTTTCTACGATTAAATGCCAAACCATTTGTTTATTCCTCGATATATACAACAATTCCGTTTTTTATCTATTTATTTTTTGTTATGCAGGCCTATTAACGTAGGGTACTGTATTGACGTTGTCGTAACTTTTATATGCCATATCATTTAGCTGCGGGGTAGCTGATCCGCGAAGATAGAACAAAAATACTGATGCATCGATTTCGACACTTTCGACAATGGCGGCAACATGTGTTGTGCGAACGTGATGGCATAAAAAGTTAATCGGAACGATTTAAGTTTTTTGTTGTTGCTATAGGAGCGAGCGTGCCGTGATGAAACGGTTGGCAAAGCGTCGAGAATATTGCGACAATTTCACGATCGATCATTTCATAATCCCAGTGCTGGGATTGCATAAGATAAACTATAATCTATTGGCCATTGAAGTCAATAAGTGCGTTTTGGGCAATGTTGTGTGGTGCCTTAAATGGAGGTGCAATCTTGGCATTGCTAGGCACATCTTACACGAAACGGGGAGGATGTTTAAGGCAGGTTTTGGATGTATACAGACTGGACGACGTTACACTTCTCTACATCTTCTAACAAAACCTAGTCCACTCTTCAATTCCGCATACTTCCTTCCTCCCTTCATTCTGTCTAACACACCGGTACTATCCCTAACACCTTACTAGCTTGCCAGCCAGCCAGCCAACCATGGTAGTAATCCTGTTTCTTCTCATTCGGATTTAAAATCCTCTTGAGGAAGGGTTGGTGGTCAGCTAGGTAATTGTTTCGGGTATTTACTTGAAAATGTAGGGTTGGGATATTATTATTAGGTAATCTACCGGTTAATGTAGGTTTTTGGATGGACACAACTATCAAATAAACATTTTGTGACTCCCCACCTAGCAAACTAATTTATATCAGGTCCCTCTTCATCTCTGTGTACTTCTTTCCTCCCTTCAACCCGTCCAACATCCCTATCCTGTTCCTGCCTTTACCTCGCTTGCCCAACATTCTCCCCTCTATTACAGTCTTCAACATTCCACTACCGCTCAATATTCCTATCATCCATTTTTCCTGCCTCCATAGGATTTCTCCCAACAAGCCCCTCTCCTCGCCCACCATCTCCAGTACTTCCTCATTTGTTTTCCTTTCGGTCCATTTCACCTTCTCCATTCTTCTCCACACCTGCACCACAAAATATTTTTTTATAATTTTTATTGTTATAATTTTTTGCCATTATAATTATATTTTATTGTCAATTTTTTATTTTATTTTTTTCTATTTGTTATCTGTTTTGATTCATTTTTTCCTTTTTTTATTGAATACTTTTTTAAAATAGGTACATATGGATGTATTTTAAAAATTTCTTTTGAGGGAATTGTAAGGATTAGTGATTGGAGTGGAATGCCTGGGGTTGAGGATTTAAGAGATTAAGATGGGCGATGTTCAAGTTGGGTCAGATGGAAGTTGGTTGGGAAGTTCAGGAGAGCCGGAACCGTGGTTTTTTCTTATATTTTTGCTAACCGCAGGCGAACGTTTAAGTGGGTGAAAATTGCGAAAGGGTTTTACCTAACGTCCTCTGCTCTATATTACGCACAATCAACCTCAGGCCGCCAATCAAGCGTTAGGTAACCGAGGTAGGTGTAGGCCTTCGATTCGGTAATATAATTTCATTCGATTCTTCCATTTTGATATATCGTATTCGATGCATCGAGTTCGATATATCGTAATGATACGTTTCATTCGATTCTTCCATTTTGATATATCGTATTCGATGCATCGAGTTCGATATATCGTAATCATACGTTGCATTCGATTCTTCCATTTTGATATATCGTATTCGATGCATCGAGTTCGATATATCGTAATGATACGTTTCATTCGTTTCTTCCATTTTGATATATCGTATTCGATGCATCGAGTTCGATATATCGTAATGATACGTTTCATTCGATTCTTCCATTTTGATATATCGTATTCGATGCATCGAGTTCGATATATCGTAATTAATACTTTGCTACGGTTGATCTCCACTTCGTCCGACACTCTACTCGAGTTATTCTCGCAAAAGGAGAGAGAGTAGGAAATAATGGTCAATTTAAGCACGAATAAATTAAACTGAGGCAAATGAGCATCAAAGGGCGATGGGCTAGCCGCCTTTTTACGTTCCCCTCGGGCGTATTTTGCTCGGAGCACCGCGAAATGGATGCCGCCGCGCAACCTTTTTTTTTACCCCCGAAAGAACCTCTTCAAATTTTTTATGACGGCTCATAATTGTCACCTTCGTGCGGTTTTACAAGCCCGGAACTGCGTTCATTACGACCGGAGGTGAATGAGGTCATTTAGGAGACCACCAGCTCGTTTTTAACGACCTCCCTCCGTTCCCTCGTCAACTGTCGAAATATGAGAGAGAGAGAGACCTTCCTCCTCAAGATGAAAGCATTTCCTCGCGAGAGTTATGCGTGTCAGTCTCATCGTATTGACGTCTCCGCGCGATGCTACAGACATCCCCGCTCTTCAATTCCCTTGGACGAATAAACCTTACAGGGCCAGACTTCACTTTGTGGAGGCTTTGCTAGCAATCCATCAAATAATAGAGCACGTATCGTAACGGGAGAACGAAAGAATGTTCTCCTGTGGAAATTAACCCCCACGGAAGGGTTAAGATGGTAGTAATCCGCAGACTCGGGATAGGGCATTGCGCCATAAGAAGGTCGCGCCTAGATGTCAAGTCTACGGCATTTTGGTAAAATATTTCTTGAATCTACTTTCCTCAGTGCGCTCTATCTAATTACGATGATCTTCCCATTTTAGTTTGCACACAAATTGGCATCAAAATCCAACATTTAACGCATTCTCCATTATAGTTAAGGGTTACCACCACCAAAAGAATCATGGGCTTATTGGCGAAAAAATACCTGTCGGTTTCACGAAGATCTAATATCGTGTGGGAAATCATTAAACAGCTGCAATTATTAAAAGCGTCTGGTAATTAGTATTTGCTTAAGCAATATTGATTAATTAGTGGCGAAAAAAGAAAGAAAAGGGCAAAGCTAAATATTAAAATAGGCGGGGAAAAAATACAGCAGGTAGAACAGTTTACATATCTCGGAGTGTTTTGGACCAATACGGTCAAAGTGGTAGGGACGTAAGGAGAAGAATTGCGCTAGGCAAGGAGACTTTCTCAAGGAGGAGGGAGTTGATGACGGGGACGTTGAGTAGGGAGGTTAAGACAAGACTCTGATATGGAGCGTAGCTATGTACGGCGCGGAAACGTGGTCACTGAAGCAGGAGGATAGACGTAAATTGGAGGCTTTTGAAATATGGGTGTGGAGAAGAATGGAGAAGGTGAAATGGACCGAAAGAAAAACAAATGAGGAAGTACTAGAGATGGTGGGTGAGGAGAGGGGTTTGTTGAGAGAAATTCTATGGAGGCAGGAAAAATGGATGAAAGGCGTATTGAGCGGCAGTGGGATGTTGAAGAAGGTAATAGAGGGGAGAATGTTAGGCAAACGAGGAAAGGGCAGGGACAGGATACGGATGTTGGACGGGATGAAGGGAGGAAAGAAGTGCACAGAGATGAAGAGGGACCTGATGTAGATTAGTTTGCTAGGTGGGGAGTCACAAAATGTTTATTTGATAGTTGTGTCCATCCAAAAACCTACCTTAACCGGTAGATTACCTTATAATAATAATAATAGCTAGTCCGGAAAAGTTTCAGAACACGCTTCAAGAATTATTAATATGCATCTTGGAGGGCTTGAAAATTGTATATTCACCTGGAGACGACTCCAAACGAAAGTGTACGACGTTTTACAATCTATTAAAATAATCGATGCATTCTCGATTGTTAAAGAACATAATAAATAAATGAGACAACCGAAATCACAACTGCGTGTCTTTCGTTTAATGATTCCTTACGACGTCGATATCTTTTTTTATTTTTTGAAGAATCCCAATCCTAATCGCACGTCATTTGTTCAATGGACGTACATTTCAAGTGCTAACAGGTTCAAACCTTTTTGGAAATCACATCTTGATGGATAAGAAGACAAAAACTTTGTACCTTTGACCAAACTTTATTTGGTTGGAACCAGTTTCGTCTCATATATGACACGTAGATGTGCGTGGTCGTGAAATAAGGAAAAAATCTGACGGTAGAAAATTTCGTTAGTAACTTGAAAATGTTCTCCAAATGTCCATGTTGTGCAGGATCTAAATCCTTTTTACTGTTGGCCAATGAAAATTTAAAAAAAGAGAAAATTGTATTTTTACACTTTTGCAGTTGAGCTATGGTAATATTTCATAGTTTGCCGTTTTTACTTCGATCAAGAATTATATTATAGGCTTGATTATTAGAGGCTCAGGTCGGTTGGGTAAATGATAATATTCTTCCGGACCCAAGTTCTGGGATCAATCAAAAAATTATGATTATCATCAGTCACCCCTACGCATAGCGTGAGAAATTCACGTATTGAAAGGGTATTAAAGGGTTGCCAGTTCCTATCACTGTGCCCCGTGAGATTTCCCAGGATGATCTTGTGACCGAAAAAATATCACAACTCCGAGTGAAGCATTCGCTTAGCTGAGGATTTCCAGCGGCGTCCCCGAGAATTGAACCGCGGATCCTAGGGTCCAACTCTCCACCCACTGGACTACCACTTCTTGTTGTACTAGATACTTTAGTTGAACAAATTCTTCTTTGTCGGTGGAGGGTTAGAGGTGCGATAGTATATATTAAGTACGAGGGTCATCCGGAAAGTAGTACCCGTTCGTGAAATAAAGACACAAAAGTAAATATTAACAAACATAAAAAATTTTATTTGAAAGAGGATACTTTAAACTACTTCTCAACATAATCTCCAAGCAAATTAAGGCATTTGTCATAACGTGTGACAAGTTTCTGTATTCTTGCTGCATAGTCCTTCGCCGCCAGCTCATTGAGATACAGGGTCACTCCTTCTTTAAGTTCTTCATCGCTGTCAAATCTTTTTCCTGCCAAAAAGTCTTTAAGCTTTGTAAAGAGATGAAAATCTGAAGGGGCCAAGTCCGGGCTATACGGTGGATGGTCGAAAGTTTCCCATCTGAATTGCTGCAAAAGTTTTTGTGTTATCCCAGCTGCATGAGGCCTGGCATTGTCATGAACGAGAATGACACCAGTAGACAATAGACCTCGCCGCCGATTTTGTATTGCCCGCCGTAATTTCTTTAATGTTTCACAATACGCATTGGCATTAATAGTGTCTCCACGGGCCATAAAATCAACGCCATACGCTTGGTTTTGTGCTCATCTGTAAGCATGCGAGGGACCCATCTTGCACAAATTTTTGCATAATGCAGATGGTGTTTAACAATTTCATGAACAATTGTTCGAGAAACATTGGGAAAATGCTCACAGATGTCATCAATTGTGACGCGCCGATCGTTCCTCACGAATTCGTCAACTGAGCTCACCAGTTGGTCTGTAATGACAGACGGTCTCCCCGAACGCTCATCGTTGTGTGTGTTCCCCCTCCCCATGTTGAAGTTGCGACACCACCGCCGAACAGACGACTCGTCCATTACATTGTCTCCATACACCTCCTTTAATTGGCGATGAATATCACATGGGCGAACGTTTCTTGCATTGAGGAATTTAATCACTGCCCTCACTTCACAACTGGCGGCGTTCTCAATTTTTTTAAACATTGTAAACAATCACAGAAACAACACAGGCAATGCTAGCGTCACGCAACTTGGCTCAGAGAAGGCAGACAAGCCACTGAAGCTATCTGACCTCGTCCAGCGGCTACTCGCGTCGTCAGCACTTCATGCGGCACGAACGGGTACTACTTTCCGGATGACCCTCGTACATTCAAACGAATTGTGGGAGAGTTCTTTCACGAAACCGTTTATACTTGTGGTCTTGGCACTCCTCTCGCATATGAATTTTCCATCGACGTGTTTTGACTTCAGTTCAGCGACAAATCCATTCCTTCGTCATTCATTTGTTTCGGTGAGATTAATGCGAAAGGATGTGGACTGCATACGGATCATCTACGAGCATCCATATCTCATTTGTCTCAATTTTTTCGAAATGCCCGCCTTCCCGCGGAGTTGTCTATTTTGCCCACCGCTCCTGTTACTGAATCTCCGAACCCTTGGTGAGAGAGCGGTCGGGGTGGACTTTTTTTTTCTCAAATCGAAAAAGTCGCGGTGAAGAAAATCTTTTTACCGTTCACGGGTAAATCCATCATTTGTTGTATTCCCCTGGGCGTGAAATGGGTCAAGGTCGTGCTTCCCGTCATTTGATTAGTCTCCCGACAGGTTTTTTTTGTTGTCATCTTGTTATACCAAAAAAAAAGTTTTCACCACCCCCTCCCCCGTGTAGATTTAAGCACGGGGGTATTATCCAGCGATGCCCTTTCACCACTCAGGGGAGTCGTTTTATAAACGTCGTAATTGGTTATATCCGATTTTGTTATCGATCCCGTTCGAAACCTTTTGATCCGGACGTATGGTATATATATGGAATGTCTTTTTTCCGATTCTGGGGTACTTTTGAGACACTTTAAGATGGGGTTAATTTGACGGATATCATGTCATTCATGCGGACTCTTAGGTTTTATAGCATGTCAATGAAACAGGTCTAAGTTACCGAAAATCTTTTGTTGATACATTTGAGTGGTCATTACTACAATATGCGCGTAGTTCCGCGGCGTACAAGTATGTTTTTTTAAGGGCCAAAGAATCGGGGCACTTGGCTACATATCAGGCCACAGATTTCAGTATAAAGTAAGTTTCCTCGAAAGCTATGTTTATACGTATATATGTGTATGAATATATTTATATTGGAAAAAAATATGCTGTAACCAAAATTTATAAGCTGATATTATGTATAATGTAAGCACTTGCTGTGTAACGTATGGACTGGACCGAATAAAAATTAATTGAATCATATCTCAATTAGTTAGAGCATCTGCCCGGAAAGAGAAAAGATCCGGTGTTCAAGTACAGGTCAAGGAAATATTTTTACACTTGTGATCTGCTCAATTCCGCCTTTCCCACCTCTCCTGTGTTCGTCCTTTGCATGTGTTCCTATCCCTTTTCCTTGTATATATTTACATGTGAATGAATATGTGTTCGCCATGTGGCAGGATTTCGTTTTTGAATGTGTGTATGGATATATATGTATATATATTTCTACATACACACATTCAAATCGCGGATCTTTCGACTTTTCGGGCAGATTTCAGTGTAAATAACGTTGCTTTGACAGCTCAAGTGGTTAGAGCATATGTTCCTGTCCCTTTTCCTTATATCAATTTCCATGTGTACTATAAAAAGGACTTCGAAGTAACACGGAAGTGTTAAATAAAAAACTTAGACAGCAACACACAATATGAGAACACATAAAAGGAACACTCACACGTTATTTTTTGATAATTTCGACGGAATTGTGCCCCGTCTTCCTCGGAAGGTTAGTTAGGACTCACTACTCATTAGTTAGGTCCTAGCTAATCTTCCGAGGAAGACGGAGCACAATTCCGTCGAAATTATCAAGAAATAACGTGTGAGTGTTCCTTTTATGTGTTCTGATATTGTGTGTTGCTAAGTTTTATTTATTTATATACATGCATACAGTCCTTGGGTCCCCACAATGAAGGGCATAACTTGACACATAATGCAAGTAGTAAGAGGGGGCCAGTGCCTTATACCCTGTGCCGCCTGTGGTTTCCCAGGAAGTTCTGGTACCCGAAATAATTACGGTTGAAAATGATGGTGCCCAGAGGCGTGTCCGGAAATCCGGACCTTCCGGTCTGTAATCTAACGCTTTACCCCCATTTGTTACGCATTATTACGTCGCCGTAAAATGAATGTGTGTTCAAGCTTACCATTCATTGGTTGACGGGGAATGAAACACATTCGTGTCGGACTTCAATTACGCTTAGCCTTAACGTTAAACTCTTCTGTGTACTTTCGCATGTCGTTCCCTCACTCACATCAATGTATTCCTTTCTTCTTTTTACCTAGGATTATCTTTTTACGTAATTTCCAACTCAGCCGCTGTCTATTTGAGCCTCGATATCCACGCCGTCGACCTTTATTGACCTCATGCATACATTGTCCGCTTCACTTGATGATCCCTCACTCCCTGTCATCAATGCAAGCGACCAAATTGTGCGTGTCGTATTTCACGCCCACCAAACCGTTGAAAAACAGTTGCCGCGGAGGGAATATATTTGCCAGGAATCAGCAGTCGCCTCCTCGGGGAGGATGGTGGTGGTGGAAGTCGTAAAAGTAAAAATCCCGTATTTTCCGATCTTCTTTTTTTTTCGTCCCTCCCCTCTCCTCACGTGACTCGCCGAGCGGAATTCCAGAAATGCCTGGAGTTCTGGAGAGCTCGTTTCATTGATTTCCCGAAGAGGTTCTCTTATGGCCGGAGGTAGAAATGACGGTCCCTTGTTCGGGAAAATGTTTTCATGGCGGATTCCGATCGTCGTTTTTTTTTTAAAGTCTATCACGCGCCACGAACCCTACCACTTGGTCGTGTCGTGCAGATGGCGAAGGAAAAACGTCAATTCATTCTTGGACGCTGAGGGCGAGATTGTTTTGTTTTTTCCTCTCCTCCGTTGACGAAAACGAACCTCCGAAAGTTCTAACGGTGCTCTCGATCTTACGAAATGTGACGTAACCAAAGATAACTCCAAGGAACCGCTAGTCATTAGGAAGGCGCACGAAAAAATATCACCTTTCGAAGCTTTGGGAAGTTTTGATTTCCAGTTGAATGGCTACCATTTTCAACTATTGACGATGTGGCAACACTTCGTCGATGTTTAAATCGCCTCGTACCTTTATTCAACAATGCACAGATTGTGATGTCACAACCGCGACAGTTCCTCAATTCGCTATTGAGGAAATAATTAAAATTTCGTCATTGTCAATGCTCAACATCTTCTATTCCTTGCTGAACAGTCCCTGAAATTTATAAAAACAAGGACTGACTTGTGACGCGCGTGCTGCACGAATATCGAATCATGTTGCTAATTCATAATAAATTGGCTTATATCGATCGATACGCAGGAATGAAAAAAATTTCTCCTCTGTGTTAGACATTTTTAATATTACCTTCCCATCTGCACATCTACAGAATTCCCTGCAAGCAACCACAATGGCGTGTGGCGGGGGGTGTTAGGGCAATACCCATAGATTTAAGTATTTTAGCTTATGCGTAAAAACACTCGAGAAAATACTTACACGCATACATGTCCACACAAATATACATCATGCAGTTAACGGTGTGTTTGATTAAGTCAAGATATTTTCGTATTTAAGTAGTTTTTATTTACTTTTCTGGAGTGAACAGGTTCCTAGTACCAAATTCATTCCACATGCCCGTCACACTTACTATCTTCTCGAAGCAATTTTCTCAACAAATCTGGCGGATTTTCTCTGAAACAGTTCCTTAATTAACGTTTTCTCCCATGGATTCTTAATATGTACTTTCCACATATTTCAAATGTGGCTTGAAGAAACCGAAGAAGAAATACCTCTCCCTCACTTTCACGATATGTTTTCCTATAACCCATATAGTGAAAATTAACCTTCTTTAAGTTTGACTGGAATTTTCTTCTGATTGTACCTAAGGAAAGGATTGAATCCAATGCACAATCTAAGCATATGAATTGCTCTGAAATTCCCAACAAGACAAAATCTGACAACTCACCATGCAATAAACTGGTCGTTAATACCGCATCTTCCTTCATTCCGCCCAGCTTCCCTGTCATATTCCAGCCCCTTCCACGTTTGTCTAACATTCTCCCCTTTATCACAGTCTTCAATATCCTACTGCCAATCAATATGAATGGCATCCATTTTTCCTGTTTCCTCATGATTTATCCAAACAATCCCCTATTACAACAATCTCTCAACAACCCCCCAGCAATCCCTCATCGCTTATCATGCCTAGCAGCACGTCCTCGTTTGTTTTCATTTTCGTCAACTTCGCCTTTTCCATTGTTCTCCAAATCCACATTTCAAAAGCCGCCAATCTACGTCTATCATCCTGCTACAATGACCATGTTTCCGTGCTATATAAAACTACACTTTATACCAAGTTTCTGACGAGCTTTTTCTTAATATCCTCACACAATGTCCCCATCATCAGTTCCCTCCTCTTTGTGGTAGCCATCTAGCCTGACGCAATTCTTCTTCTAGTGCCCCTACAGCTAGCACCGTTTTGCTCCAAAGCATTTCCGAGATAGGTGAAACACCTCCACCCACTCTAGTTTTTGTCCTTCTCCTTTAACATTTAACTGAGCCTTTATCTTTCTCGCAAACTGCATAACGTTTGTTTTGCTTGCTTTGATTCTCATCCAATTCTCATCGCATTGATTTTCTAATGCGCTCAACATTGACTGCAATCCCTCAACTGACTGACTGTCAAACAAAATCTCGATCATCCGCAAATCTAACAGTTTTTATGAGATCCCCGTCATTCCTATCTCCAGTTCCACCCATATAATTTTTACCATCGGGGTCTTTAATAAGTTAAGAGTACCTTCGATGAATTTTTGTATTTAAAATAAATGACGTTGAATGCAAATTTCCCCTTCCATCCCTTGTCCCTTTCCGTGGGGGAGCCCTCCTTCTACCTGCAGCGTTGGGTCAAATTCTTTACCTTGGTTAAATTTCTTTTAATTGGCAATAGGGATCAACCTAAATTTACATTCACAGCCAATAGCTGTCTCAATAGCACCTATCCGTGTGGGAACCCTCTTACCTGCAGCGTTGGGTCAAATTATTTACCTGTGTCCTTGGGGAGGAGAGCGTTTTATGTTGCATTTTCTTGTGGTGGTGGAATTTCGCCTTGCTACTTACCAAATTCTAGCTTGGACGATGTTGCATGAGTTTATTACCTCTACATAATACTCCGCAAGCCTCCGCAAGGGCGTGTGGCGGGGGGTGTTAGGTCACCACCCAAAAAAAGAAATACCGCATTCAAAACCAACACACACATGCAAGCCCCTATCGACAGCAGTGCACAAATTCATAGAAACATCCCATCATTCGACGCGCATGCAACCACACATTTACCTCCCTTCACTCCACAAGCATGCAAGTACGTACGCTATTACTGCATACAAAGGTGCCAGTACTTGTTATATGATAGCATATGCATTTGCATGCGTGTAAAATGATAGGATTTTTGCATGATGTATGAACCACTGTAGGTATGGGTTTGCATGTATGTGTTGGTTTTGAATGTGGTTTATTCCCCTTTTACGGGTGGTGACCTAACACCCCCCGCCACACGCCCTTGCGAGGTATTATGTAGATGTAGACATGTAGATGCATGTTCGTAAAATTCCGAGCAGGTGAATTTTTGGAGAGGGATCTCCTCTGTGGGCTTAACTAACCTTGACCTCGTAGTCTCCACACCGTTTGAATCGGGCGGATAGATTTTGCCTGTGGCATCCGTTTTCCTGTTTCTTTTATTTGTGTCTCTCGACTCGCCCTCCTACCAACGTCTCAAAAGAATGGGAGATGATGCCTCGCGGTCAACCTACCCCATTCGCCGCCTGTACCCCTTACCATCTTGCCCGCGGAACGGCTGGGGCCCGGAATTTTTGAGTGAAGGAGAGAGAGGTCGTTGAGTATTTTCGTTGGTGGGGGAAGAGAGGGGGGTGGATCGGCGGGGGGGACCGGCGGGGGGGACGCGGGAGGGGAAGGAATTAAGGCCGAAGTAACGGATAACAGGAGAACTCACGGCGTCCCCTCCGCTGTCGGAGAAATATAACACTCTTGTCGCGGAGGATTCTCGTATCTTCCTTCCATACGTACGTTTCTAGAAGTACAGTCCCTCGTTAGTACTTAACGTAGGCACCAGCAAGCGTTGGAGTTAAGGGCGTGAGTGGGAACGGGACCGTTCATTTTGTAACGCTTCGGGAACTTACGCAAAACGTAAGAGAGAAAAAAAGAGGAAATAGGAAGAATTGCAGATGTCCAATCCACGTCTCTTTCACTTCCGAGTTCTCTTCTTTTGCTTTGAACCCATTTGACCAATGGTTTCCTTGGTCCACTTTTTATTTTACTTTACAGTAAATTGGGGATTCATTTGAATCTTAGTTCCTCTTTTTCCAAAAACATTAGTTCACTGATAAAGGATTTTCCATGCACAGTAAGTTAAGTACGAGGTATGTTCAGAAAATAACGAGAATTTTTTTTCATTTCGCGGGCTTGGAGAGTCCGATTGTCAAACTTTTTTTTTAGGAGTATTATGCAGATGAATATTTTTGACGCAATACGTAAGATGGTCTTTGTTTTATATTTTACGTCTACGGACCTGATATAGATCAGGTTGCTAGGTGGGGAGTTACAAAATGTTTATTTGATGGTTGTGTCCATCCAGACACCTTACCTTAACCGGTAGATTACCTAATGAAAAAAATATGAGTTCCGTAGCTAATTAAACCAATCACGAGCGATTCCTTACGTTCACATTCGCTTCCTCCATCGCCACGACGAATGACAACAAAGTACGACGTTTGTATAATAAGTATCGGAGACGATTTTTTCCTGACGTGTGTGTGTAACGGCATGAATTCTGACCATCGGTTAAGTGTACTACGCATGATCTTAGATCGTGTTGACATTGATAAGATGTCAGTGCACACAATATCATTATTGAAAATTTGGCGATGCGAAAGATCAGCGCTTAAACTCCATCCTAAAGGTCTTACGACGGAAGTCGTTCACAAATTTGTCAATTCTTATAACTTATTTATTCATTGCTTAGCGTTTTGAATAAGAATAGGATAGCAATTTTCGGGCCGGGCATTGAAAAAAAAATACCGTACACAGTGTATACAAATATTTCCAGGACAACAGCCCTGACAGCGGTACAAACGCCATGTGTGGACGAGTTAATAAAAAATTAGGATTTATTAGAGGGGTACTGGGTTATTGTGATGAAAAGGTCAAAGAGAAAGGTTATCTGTCGTTGGTTAGGCCTCATTTAGATTGTGCTGATGATATATGGGATCCTCATGAAGTATGATTGATTGCCGAATTGGATCGCGTGCAGCGTTAGATGAGCTAGATTAGTAAAACGTTATGATAAACGTAGTAGCGAATCCAAAATATTAGAGCAGCTGGGAATAACTCACGGAGCGAAGGCTAAATTACGGATTGAAGATCCTGCATAAATTGGAAGGACGTCTCTTTTGCAATAATGTTGAATATGTATTATTACACCCATCGCACTAAGGTAGGAGATATCATGTCAAAAAAATTATAGAGATCAAGTGTGTGGCAAATAGATTTGGGATTTTATTTTTCCTACGAACGATAAGGGATCAGAACAACGTTTTCCGACCGGGTTAGGATCATATTCAGGTCAAAATTATTCTGGTGTGTATTCACCCCCTGTTACGCATCCTAGCGGTGGCTTGTAAGGTACATACATAATTAATAAGAGTATATAACAGTTTTGGGAAGGACAAAATTCATATTCGTGTAAAATTATTCTGGTGTTAGTATTCACCGCCTGCCACACACCCTTGCGGTCGCTTGCATGCTACGAAATAATGCTAAAATAGTGTATCCCTGCAAAGGGCATTTTTTATTGCGTAGGAATGACCTCAGGCGTCACAGTGACGTAGTTTCATTCAATTTCGACAGGTTCTACTATCCTGTTGGCGTTATTCTCGTAATTTGTTTCAGTGTGCCCTGTCATCGTAACGAAATAGAACAACCAACGAACTTCAGCCTTTGTTTTGAATTGGGAAAATAGTTCACAGAAACTTATGAAATTTTTAAGACTGGTGTATGGCAGATGATGAACTGATTCGTTCGCGAGTGTTTTGAGTGGTTCGAGAGGCCGATGAAAGTTCCTGTTTTCGTGAAATTCGAATATTAGTATTATACTCTGGTATCATTGGTAAATCTTTAATTTTTTGGACTGGTTTTGGGCACAACCAATTTACCCGATGTTAAAGTAATGGCTATCTCACTGTTTCTTAATGTTCTTTGGATAAATTACAAAAATATTGCCAAAATGAACAAAAAATAGTTTGGTCAGTGGTTTTCCACATCAGCGACCCTAGTGACTCGCAGGGTATATAGATAAATAAATAAATAAATAAAAGGAAAACTTTAGAAATCTGGGATTCTTGATGTCATCGTCATTGATGTTGCTTCAATTCTGTCTAGTGAGTCTTCCCGTTATCTGTCCCTCCGATCTTAAGCTTATGATTCCGGTCTCCCGTTCGTATTGTGGAGTTCTTAATGTGGTTTAAAACTTCCTTCTGGAATGAGATCTTCCTGAAAATTCCTCTTAAAGATTCAGGTTACAACCTTGAACTTATGTCTGGGATTTATTCCCACCCTACTTATGCCAACAATATTGTCGCCAAGAATAAGTTCATCGCAAAATCTTTTTACACACATCTAGCTAGATTCCTCACTCCGAACTAGATCTGATTCGTGAATCAGAATAATGTTGTAAGAATCCCTTACGCTATCTTGATCAAGCTCTCTATCTCGGAGGGAAAGTTTACACATTATGTGCGAAAGAGATGGAGGGTACGCAGAAATGTGACGAGACTTTTTTTAATACCTTTCTCTAGTTGCGTCTTGCAAACTTCTGTTCGATTTTTAAAACATCCATGATCCGCTGAAAGAGCAACCGACGCGCATTTGCCATGAAGTAATAGGAGGGGAAAAAGTAGAGCAGGTAGAAAAGTTTACGTATCTCGGAATTGTTTTGGACCAATACGGTCAAAGTGGTAGGGACGTAAGGAGAAGAATTGCGCTAGGCAAGGAGGCTTTCTCAAGGAGGAGGGAGTTGATGACGGGGACGTTGAGTAGGGAGGTTTAGACAAGACTCTGATATGGAGCGTAGCTATGTACGGCGCGGAAACGTGGTCACTGAAGCAGGAGGATAGACGTAGATTGGAGGCTTTTGAAATGTGGGTGTGGAGAAGGATGGAGAAGGTGAAATGGACCGAAAGGAAAACAAATGAGGAAGTACTGTAGATGGTGGGTGAGGAGAGGGGTTTGTTGAGAGAAATCCTATGGAGGCAAGAAAAATGGATGAAAGGCGTATTGAGCGGTAGTGGAATGTTGAAGAGGGTAATAGAGGGGAGAATGTTAGGCAAACGAGGAAAGGGCAGGAACAAGATAGGGATATTGGATGGGATGAAGGGAGGAAGGAAGTACAGAGAGATGAAGAGGGAACATATGCAGAGTAGTGTATGATGCGAACGGTAACTGCGGCCGTATGAAATAATGGGAAGAGTTGACCCCAGCCGTACTCTTGTAAATGGGCAGTGGATATAAAGGGAAGTTAGGAAAGGTTATAAGTTAGCAGAATAAATATAATAAAAGATACTAAAAATAAATGAATTAAATAGATCCCGCAAATGGTCAAAACAACCGTGTGTCTACTGATTAAATAACAAGTTGTTCTAATAAATGAAAATTAATCACGCACTCTCTAGCTTGGATGTTCTATGCAGCCTTGATCCTTACTAGTCGCAATCATTCACACCCATTCAAGACTTACGAGAGGTTTCCCTCTACGCCAGTGGTCTGACAGACACTCACTTGCTTGGGTATGCTAAGACGCCTTAACCCTTGCAAATCTCACTCACAGGCCTACCGTGGAATTTCTTCCGACGTTAGTACTGTGACTCGCACCTGTGGATAAGGTATGGGGAGTGCCCAGAAACTGACACCGTGTTTCGACTGCAAGGCAGTCCTCTTCAGAGAGGGAATGATTATGATGAATGGTGTGGGTTAAACCGCTGATTTGAACCCTAGTTGTTAATCGCTCATGTTATTAGTCGAGCTGAGGATTCAATCCAAGTCTTGGAACCTCCACCATCTACGTTCCAACAATGCCAACACCTCTTGGTGACGTCACGAATGATATCGAACAGAACTCGATGCTTCCTGTTTTCACTACGGGCTGTCGTGAGACTTTATGATCGCCATTCGTCAAGGATTATTTATTTTACATATGCTACGAGGTTTAGGTTTTGGGTAAATGCTAAATGAGATGTTTTGGTTGGAGTAATACGTTTTTTTATGGAATGAGAAGTGAGATGAATACGTATCATAAAAACTAGGTTTCGACACTCGACTGAAATTGTCAATTTGTTCTGCTTAGAGTTTTGATTTTTTTTAACTGAAAACGGCAGTGTGAGCGTTGAGGGAGGAAACACCATTTTAATTTTTTTAATGGCAATGGACTCATGCCGTTGGAGGCGATGACTTGGAAAGCTTTCGGATTGCTTCCGAGTTATTCGAGAGTTATTCAATCCACGTAGCTCCTAGCTGTACTTCCGCGTGTTTTTTTTGTGTTGAGGAAAAACTTCGTGCCAGTATCTGAACCGAGTGAATTTCAACGAACGTGATTACGGCACATAATACCATTCCAAGCGAGGCTATAGCATATACCCTATTACGTGAAAATTCGACCGTTTTCAATGACAAGAGCGAAGATTGATTGGTCAGATCCCATCGATTATTATGATCGACCTCCTCCATGAAGTAAGTTTCGCAGTGATAAATGCTTGGGGACTCCTAAACAAGAATTGATAATGGAGTTAACCTTTCATATGAATTATTAATCCGAATGCAACTGAGGCAGTACAAATGAACGTGCTATAACTTCCATGGTATTATAATATTTATAATAATATTATAGTATTTATTGTGCAGGTCGTCGGGGTTTTACTTTATGGTGGCGTTTAAGTCTCTGGAATTACGACAAAGGATTAACAATAAAATGATGAAATCAAATGAGCCAGATACCCAAAGTTAGAACAACAATTGAGTCTGGATATTGTTGACGAAGGCGGCGCGGTAGCTTATTAAAAGAAATTAACCTAATTATCGTGGGTAGGACAATAGGTTACTGATTATGGGAAGGTTCCGGGTTCGATTCCTGGTAACTGCTATAAGCACCCTCAACTTCATCCAAGTTGTGTTATTTTTCGTGTACCATATCTTCCCGGGAAACCACAAGCTGCACAGGGAAAGGAAATGGCCACCCCCTTCCCCTCTATTACCCTGTTTATGTGTGAATTTCACGAGAAGGGGTGCCTAGTGAGCTCTGAACTTATCCACTACGCCTAACTTCGGGTTGATTGGTGTGGGACTGAACCATTTTTGTGTTCTAATGGTTATAGTCGTGTACATAATGACCTCAGAGTTCCTGGTTCGATACCTAGAACGATGTCTCACGAAAATCCTATTTAACTTTTCCAGCGTGGGGAAAGCATTTTATTTGGAGAAGGATTTAAAATATGAATAAAATGGGACGCAAGGATAAAAATAGCCAGTTTGGTGAAGAATCATTCTGGACGAACAGAAAGTGGCAAGTTACAAAATTATCCCTTGTATTATGGGATATCCTGGGTCGCCAGTAACTGGAATCACGAAGATTACCTCTCTTATGTGTTAGGCAAGTGAAATCACTCTAGTTCAAGGATGACTCGGTAGGAATGATCCTAGGGTATTATATATTTGAGGCTATTACAGAGAGAGGGAGAGAGAGAGGTGCCCCCAACAGATAGGACTCATTTGTCTTTCACCAAATTCCGGACGACAACAGCAGGAAACGAACTATACCACAGTAATCACCATGGAAGTTGGTTAGATCGGTACGCATAGAGCTTAAGTATTACCAAGTTCAATGGTAGGTGAAATTCATACATTGACGGTAACAAGTGGGGCCAGTTCTTTTCCTGGGACGACTATGGTTACCCAGAAAGATCTGGTGTCCAAAATAATCACCCAACTTGGGAGAACCTGAGGGTGCCCAAAGACCTCTCACGGAGACGAACCAAAAGTCCTCTTGTTAATAGCCCGGCACTCTTTAACCACTAGACTACCAGTTCTTTAGTACAAAAACCCAACTGAGGTCAAATTGAAATTCCAGAATGTCATTAATGGCCATTCAACACTTTCTCTAATGTCTGGTGACCTTTCACCTCCTGCCACATGCTCTCATGGTAACTTGTAGGGTTAGATGAAAGCGTAGATGAACTTCTACTCGGTTAGATGTTGAGATTCTCTCCCCCCCCTATGGATCGCCCCCTATTGCCATTGCGTGAATTGCACATACTTTAAGGTCTCTCAGCGCGAGGCCATCTCTTCCCCAACCAATCAAACCAGCATTAAGGGTGATTATGGAGGTTGGATGGGATCACTTTTTATGCTAAGACTTCGCCTTCGAGAAATGCATTGAAGCGAATTCTCTCCTGCGTTTTCACTACCTCACCTTTTCTGGATGCGAAGCGTCTGTGAGCAATTACGTAAGGAGTGAGTGTGTGAGTGGGGGTTGGGGGTGGAAAATCACTTCCTCAAGCCATCCTTCCCTTCGTTCTCCTCCGCCTCGGAGGGATGAAATCATTCGTTGTCCTTAATACGAAGACGAGATTACTTCGCAGCCTTTTGAAGGCTCCGAATCCGGTTCTCCTTCGGTTGCAACTACAGGCGGAGCCGTCTGATGCCGAAAGTTGCGCGTGGGTCGACCAGAGATCGATCTTCGATTCCATTGCCTTCGGAGACGTCGAGGCTTTCCTTCAACATTTTTAGACTTCGTACGCTTCAATGCCTGCCTAAGACAGGGAGGTAATCGTACCCGCGAGGTGGGTTAATGAGAGGAAATCAAGAAAACATAGAAGTCCATCGGATTCCTTCGAGCGTCCCTAAAAGATTGGAGTTCTAGAAACGCTTCTTATAATCATACTCTAATTAACCATAGACTATAAGAGCTCCATTGTCGAAAATCACCTGTTTAGGCCATTGTTCGCGTTTCGACTGCGATTTTAGCTCAAATACAGTAGAAGTGACTTCAGGTGTTCCTCAGGGCAGTGTATTCGGACCTATTTTATTTCTACTTTAAATTAACTACATTGACTCCGTAGTCACTACTAAGATACGCTTATATGCCGATGATGCAGTGGTTTACGGTGATATCCGTGATCCTGAGGACACAGCAGCTTTGTCAGATGACCTTAATGCTATACAACGCTGGTGCGACACTTTGCAATGAGAATTAAATTTTAAAAAGTGGATAGGAATACATTTTTGGAAAAAGAGCAATTCCCCACCCGAACGCCTATTGTATTGAGAACACCGAAATGGAATTTGTACAATTGATTAAAAACCTAGGACTTACCCTCACTCACGATCTCTCCTTGGTGAAACACACGCGGAATAAATGGAGAAATTAACAAAAAAAATAGGATTTATCAGAAGAGTTCTAGTTAAATGTGATGAAAAAATCAAAGAGAAATATTATCTGTCGTTGGTTATGCCTAATTTATAGAACATGCTGTAATTATATGGGATCCTCACCAAGTTGGTTTAATTGCCGGATTAGATCGAGTGCAGCGTAAAGGAGCTAGATTTATAAAACGTTATGATAAACTTAATAGTGTATCCAAAATATTAGAGCAGCTAGGCTGGGAATCACTCGCGGAGAGAAGGTTAAATTACAGATTAAATCTCTTGCATAAATTTGAAGGGCGTCTCTTTAGCAGTGATGTTGAAAATGTATTATTACCCCTATCGTACTACGGTATTGGAGATTATGTCAATAAAATTAGGGACATTAAGGGAAGTACTGATAGATTTAAGATTTCATTTTTCCACGAACGGTAGAGGGGATCATAACAACATTGTTCGACCGCGGTAGGGTAATGTTCGGCTAAAATTATCCTGGTGTATGTTCACCCCCTGCCAGACACCCTAGCGGTGGCTTGCAGGGTATGTAAATAAATAATACAAATAGGCAACTATCGGATGGTTAAAAATGATAAGTTAATTTTTATTGAATCCGTGTTTATTATGTTCAGTGTGCTGCGCAGCATCGAAACCATGGTCGTATTGTATTAAAAGTGTGTGGAAGTGTAAAGTGTTCCTTATTTTTTACCCTCACCATGAAGGAATTCCACAAAGTTAAGCCTGAAACTGTTGGCTTTGAATTTGGAGACTAATGCTACTACAATGTCCATCCAAAACCTCCCTTAAGCGACAGGCTACAAAATATTAATGCTCTGGTCCCAATAGCCGCTCAAGAAGGGGGTGTGGAACACCTGCGTGGCCCAGCATTTAGGGAAGCTGTTCTTTAATTACAATCTCATATTCAAGGAATATATGTATGTAACCTTTTTATTTGTATCTTCATGGTTGATTATGGATGGGAAGAAGGAAAGGTGTGACTGTACGTTATACTACCTTGATCAAAAAGTTCCCGGAATAACCACCGTGTGGCGCTCCCATCGTTCCGATTTGAGTTCTGTTTTTTTCTGTTAAATTGGTACATCTGTTGTTGATATTCCCTTTAAATCTTAGTGTCATAACTTGACATTTGCAAAAGTTACGTAGCCAAGAGTACATCTATCTCTGTGTGTGTGTTGGCGATTTTTTACAATTGCAGAAATGGATTTAAATTTGCAGCAACGAACTTGCATTAAATTTTGCGTAAAAAACGGATTTAGTGGCGCACGGACGTTGGAAATGTTGGAAAAGTGTTTCGGCAACGATTCTCTAAAAAAAACGGTCGTTTACCAGTGGCACGAGCGGTTCAGAAGTGGTCGTGAGTCAATCGAAGATGATGAGTATTCTCCAACGGATACCTCCCGTGGATATTCCCGCTGCCCCTCTTCTCCCGACCCCAACCATTATCACCCCACCCCCTTCTCCCCCGACTGTAACATCATCACTCGATGACGAGCAGTGCAGGTACTGCACTGAATCCCCCCGCGTCAGGCTCCAATAATTCTTTGGTGACTCGGTGAACGAACTGCCGATATTGGAGAATGAGGTTAACTTTTATCGGCCGTGTGAAGTGTGTGTGTGTATGTATGCATGTATATAGAAATATTTTTTTTCTTTGCACTTGTGATCTGCTCGATTCCGCCATCCCCACCTCTCTTGTTTTTGTCTTTGAAATGTGTTCCTTTTTCTTATTCCTATATCCATTTGAATGACTATTTGTTCGTCAAGTGAGTTTTCGGGTTTGAGTGAGTGTGTGTATATATATATATACTCGTTATTATATATATATATATATATATATATATATATATATATATATATATTTATATATAACTTTTGGACGGCACAATAGAACACAGAATAAAACAGATAACACGTAAAAGGACACTCACACTGTAGATTATTTGAGCTTTCGGCCTACTCCGAGGCCTTCTCTCGGTCAGAAGAAGGCCTCGGAGTAGGCCGAAAGCTCAAATAATCTACAGTGAGTGTCCTTTTACGTGTTATCTGTTTTATTCTGTGTTATATTGTGCCGTCCAAAAGTTATATTGCTCTCGTGAGTACTTCCGCATCATATATATATATATATATATATATATATATATATATATATATATATATATACAAAAATAAATAAGCATCGTTATAAGGTAATCTACGGGTTAAGGTAGATTTTTGGATGGATACAACTACCAAATAAATATTTTGTGAGTCCTAACAAAACCCAAGCCGGCAACCTACTCTACATCAGGTCCCTCTTCATCTCTGTGTACTTCCTTCCTCCCTTCATCCCGTCCAACATCTCTATCAGGTTCCTGTCCTTTCCTAATCCAAAAGTCCAAAATTCATTCATGGAAATCCAAAGGAGGCAGCATAGAAATATGTTGTTGCACTGGTGTGACCATCCAAGACCTATTTGGACCGGTAGATTACCGATAATAATATTTAACACTCACACATACACAATACATAAACACGCGCATTTATATGTGTGCGTGTATGTGTTTGTTTGTATATACACACACACACAATGTTTGCCGCCAGTGTTTTGGTGTCGCATAGCAGAACAGGCTAAGAGTACCTTGGGTCAGATCCTTTTAGAAATAGTATCCCTCCGGGGGTTAAAAACGTTAAAATTAAGTGTTTCCACATGGAAGGTGAAGATTGAACTCTTGGAGTAAATGTCTTTTCTTTACGGCAAATCAATGAATTTGTAATAATTTATAATGAAATTTACAAACGGACTATGATGCACGTCCCCATTCACTCTTGGATGTGCGCTTTTATGACTTCAATTGTTTTTTACAGCTCATCTCCCCGAACCAATAATAAGCGGATTGTTCCTTTTGGTGAAATGATAACGCCTTTCCTTTCTACAGTCGAAGTTCTAGGCAGCGATTTTCTTTGTGCGTCCCGGCTATAATTTTACTTCTTAAGTTCTAAAATCCAACGTGTTACCTGTCCTAAAGTTATTGTATTAAATGAGAGTTCACGGGGTCTTGTTAGTACCTCACAGATGGCTTGCGCCGGCAGTTATCCGGTGCTCCTCGTAAACCCACTTTCAGACGCAGCCAATGACCGGAGAATCCCTCCCTCCCTCCACCGAATCGACGAGGGTGGAGGAGTAGGAGCGAGCTCACGTCCGAACGCGGTGGAGGGAAAAACATCCAAACTCCTCGGTGACCTAGTAATGAAAACACCGAACAATCGAACCTTTTTCCTCCAGGCCGGAGCGACCGACGCAGCCGGCCCATCTCATCCTCCCTGCCCCGGAATCTAATTCCTCGAGCACGTAGACCAAAATCGTCCGGTGAAAAATGAAAAAATGAGAACGCATTCCCGAGCAGGAATGGAATCCGCAATCATGGAGTGAACGGAAGGAAGTTAGGAGAGAGGGGCGTCTTCGTGCGCATTCTAGACGCACTTTTTTTCCTTGGTATTGTTCTCCGACTGGAAAATCGAAGAAGAGTGGCTATTCCTTCAAGGGCTCTCGATATATATGCTGACCGGAAGAAGGCCTCGGAGTAGGCCGAAAGCTTAAGCAATCTACAACGTGAGTGTCCTTTTACGTGTTGTCTATTTTTTTTTGTGTTCTATTGTGCCGTCCGAATGTTGTATTGCTCTCGTGAGTGTATATATATATATATATATATATATATATATATATATATATATGCGGGTCGCGGTGGTCTAGTGGGTAGAGCGTTGGACTACTGACCGGAGGGTCCTGGGTTCGATTCCCGGGCAAGGCACTTTGGGCACCTGCAGCTCCACCCAAGCTAGTTGATTTTTCGGGTACCAGGTCTTCCTGGGAAACCATAACCGGCACAGGGAAAGGAACTGGCCCCCCTACCCTGATGTATGAATATTCACACGCCGTCGTGCTTGGTACATGGGTGAGCTCTACCATCACCTACTAAACCGACCTTCGGGTTGATTACTGTGTTTATGGTTAGACTACATATATAGAACTAAACTATATATATAGAGTTAGTCTATATATATAGTTAGGGAGCTGTTACACCCACCAAAGGAGAAATAGACGATACAAATAAGAGGAAAGGACAGTAGAGGTTAGCAAGCATACAACATCATAGAGGATAGGAACAGTTCGTTTCATGGCGCGCATAGCCAGAAGAAGAGACGAGCCACACACACACATATATATATACTATATATAAACCTGTGCATGTCTCAGACTGCTCAGGTGCGAATGGGCAGTGGAAGGTGCGGAGAGTCCGAATGGGCAGTGTTAGGAAGAGGTGTAAGGCAGGGTTGCCCATTGTCACCGGTGCTGTTCAACGTAGATGTGGAGGAAATGATTAAAGAGGCATGGGAAGAACTGGAGGTAGGAATGAAAGTCGGAGGGGAATTCGTAAAATCGGTTAGGTTTGCTGATGACCAAACATTAGTTGCTCAGTCAGCCAAGGGGTTGCAAGCATTGCTGAGTGAATTGGAGGTTCAGTGCGATAAATATGGGATGAGAATCAATATTAATAAAACAAAGGTTATGCGATTTTCCAGAAAGAAAAAGGCTAAGCTAAATATTAAAATAGGCGGGGAAAAAATAGAGCAGGTAGAACAGTTTACATATCTCGGAAGTGTTTTGGACCAATACGGCCAAAGTAGTAGGGACGTAAGGAGAAGAATTCCGCTTGGCGAGGAGGCTTTCTCAAGGAGGAGGGAGTTATTGGCGGGGACGTTGAGTAGGGATGTTAGGACAAGACTCGTAAAAACTCTGATATGGAGCGTAGCAATGTACAGCGCGGAAACGTGGTCACTGAAGCAGGAGGATACCACCACTTTAAGTCTTTATCAGACGTTTAGGTATAAGGCAAGGTAATCTACCGGTTAATGTAGGTTTTTGGATGGACACAACTATCAAATAAACATTATGTAACTCCAGACAAAACCCAATCCAGCAACCTACTCTACATCAGGTGTACCCTACTTCATCTCTGTGTACTTCTTTCCTCCCTTCATCCCGTCCAACATCGCTATCCTGTTCCTGCCTTTTCCTCGCTTGCCCATCATTCTCCCCTCTATTACCTTCTTCAACATTCCATTACCGCTCAATACGCCTTTCATCCATTTTTCCTGCCTCCATAGGATTTCTCCCAACAAACCCCTCTCCTCACCCACCATCTCCAGCACTTCCTCATACTATATACATTTTATTTGTCAAAAGAATGAATCCTTTACTAAAGAAAGCGATATTTCGAGCAAAATTAAAAAAAATGAAGATGGAAGGAAAACTTCGTACCCAGAGCTGCCTTCCTCGGCTATGGGTTATTTCAGTGACGTAATGAAAATTTAACTGTTTTTCGAAAAAATACCTTTTAAAGTTTTATCGGTTAAGTCATACTTCCGTCATATTTTCACAAGCTCCATCTAATTTTTGAGCATTATGTGTGCGTTTCGCGTATTCGATGCGTTTTCTTTATTTGTAGACTTAACTGCACACACTACGACAATGATGAAGTAGTACATTACCATGTTTGTATTTATAAGAAATTGCCGTCGAAAATCCAAGACTTTATTCTACATGCTTTAACGCCAATGGAAGACTACCGGCAGAAGAAAACGTTCCACAAATTCAGGTATTGCTGAGGGCAAAAAAAGAAAAACTTTACACCTCAACACACTTTTAATACAATGCCACCATGGTTTCGATGCTGCGCATCATCATCGTATGGTACCTGATGATGATCGCGCAGCATCGAAACCATGGTCGTATTGTATTAAAAGTGTGTTGAGGTGTAAAGTGTTCCTTATTTTTTGCCCTCACCATGAAGGAATTCCACAAAGTTAAGCCTGCAACTGTTTTCTTAAGACTGAAACATTAACTCTGGTATTAGCCACGAAAAATTAATTTCGCGTCCAAAATAACGCACGATTTGTCGTACTGTGGGCATAACGGTAGCAATCGGCCATTTTTTTAAATGGAATTATAATGCAACCATTTCAGAGAGTAAAAATCATTCGCCTTGACCGGGATTCGAACCCGGATCCCTCGATATCCGGCCGAGTGCTTTAACCAATAAAGCTACCGAGACGTCCGCTTACACTCTGAAACTCGACCGGATATCGAGGGATCCGGGTTCGAATCCCGGTCAAGGCGAATGATTTTTACTCTCTGAAATTGTTGCATTGTAATGCACACATAGCGGGTTACTCCGTTAAAGTTACTGTTACAGTTTCTTGAAATTTAAATGGAATTAGTTAATTTATGAGGAAAAATCAACCGAAATGTCATGTTGGGCATCTGAGAAGTAATCCGACATAATTTGCAGAGCATACTTCATGAATTAAACACTGAAGAGTGCTTTAAAAACTTCTATATTCAAATTATATGTGTTTACGAAATATGCGAATATGTTGCATTACTTATCCGTCAGTTATAACGTGAATTAAGGTCAACGCTTTGATTAATACAGTCACGATTGAACATCCAGAAAAACACTATTTAGCCTGGTACGATCACGAATCACCCCATCCAATGTGTCGCATTCTGACATCATCAGCCACTTTCCTGGACCAGATTGGCTGTAGATGTAAATGACTCATTTAAATACGTTTATGGCCGGCATAAAAGTACGCATGCCTTGATGATACCAATAAATATGTGCAGTTGGATTCTCTATTCATGGCCACTCTTTTGAAAATGAAAAGTGTTTCACATTAACTTCGTCTGTTGGCTTTCATTTTTGTCAACAGTCCTCGCCTATAATATTGTTATAGTTTAATCTAACGCCTAGACATTATTATCCTGTTTTCGCCACGAGGGCGTGTGGCAGCGGGTGTAATATCCTCCAGCAAGTAAAGTGATTGTTGATTGGGGATGAATCGCATTCGGGAAGTGTATATCGCGGCAATTGGTGCTTCCTTCTCCAGTGGTCTCAAGTGATTCGAGGAATGATTTCATTCCTTGCAATCCATCCGTATTGGATTGCGTGCAGCGTAGAGGAGCTGGATTTTTAAAACGTTGTTATAATAAACTTAGTAGTGAACTGTAAACTGAGTGAAGGTACATTAGAATAATGTTTACGCGAATATGACCCTACCGTGGTCGGAATATGTTATTCTGACCCCTTATCGTTCTTGGAGAAAATGGCATCTTAAATCTGTCTATTCTACACTTGATCTCTCTAATTTTATTACCATGATCTTACCTACCGTTGTACGATTGGGGTAATAATACATTTTCCACGTCACTGCTAACCAGACCTCCTTCCAATTCATACAAGAGCTTCAATCAGTAATTTAGCCTTCACTCCATTGAGTGATTCCCAGCCTAGCTGCTCTAATATTTTAGATACGCTAATAAGTTTATCATAGAAACGTTTTACAAATCTAGCTCATCTACGCTGCACGCGATCAAAGGTGCGTGACCGCGAGTGACGTGTATCATTTCCCATAATTTCTTGAGGAACTAATTTGTTTAGCGTTTCCTGTAATCTCTTAACGTTCTTCATCCAAAGATTCCTGTATCGATCCCTATGACCTACTGTACAATCTAGTGACGAAGTCAGTTTGAACACACAGAAAAAAATATCCAAGCAAAAATATCTCGACTGTTAAAATTTTCACACGCGATCGTTATTTTTCCTCCCAAGATGGATTAATCACCGATTTTCACCTCAAAAGTATTCCGGAAGTGCGTTCCAGCTTATCTAATTTCATAACGTTTGCTAATTTACATCGATGAGGATTCTCGCATGAAATTTTCATTAATGTCTTCCTGCGGTCTCTTCCGTCGGGCAGCGATCCGTTGGGATCCGAATTAAGACATTCAGGATGTTAAGACGTATAATTTCTTTAAGATGCACATTGTTTGGTCGACGCCCTTTTCCTTTTGTCGTCGGCGCATTAATGATTGACGCTCGCTTAGTATTCATCATTGTGTGAAGATAGTGGTCGAATTTTGTTGGCTGTTTGTAGAATTAGGCACCCTGAGGCTTTGGGTTAATTAGTCAGGTTGTAAAATTTATTTAGAGGCGAAGAAAAGATTGATAAAAGATTTTTTGTACGGAGTAAGCTTTGCGAAGCTCTGAAACTTGATCGTATGGACTGTGAGATAAGCGTGGATATGGAAATTTCCAAAATGTGCCGGTGTAAAAAGCTGGAAAAGAAAAAAGAGCTTAGAAAATCTTTTTCCTTCCTAGAAGAGGTGCTTAATGAAGGGAATCTTCGGTGAAGTTCTAAAGAAAATATCAGTTCAAACTTTGATAGGGACAATAGTTTGTTTTTACTCGGAAAAATGGACTTTGAGAAAAGAGGAGAACCGCAGCTTTCAGAGATGTAGGCTTGGAGAAAATTGGAGGAAACCAAATTGATCCAAAAGAAAAAAATGAAGGGTTGGGCACTTTTCAATTTTTTTCGGATATTTGACTTTTCCCGAGTGGTATTGCCTCCCTCCCGGTCAGTAAAGTCTTCTAAGTGGGTACTTAGCGTGGAGGAAAGTACTGTCCGGCTCGGAAACTTAGTCTTAGAGACAAGGTAATAAGCATGGATTGAAGGAATTTGAGATAGAGGTGTGTGGAAGAATTGGAGAAGATAAATGGACGGAAAGGAAAATTTACTTAGAAATTTTAAATAAGGCATGACAGGTAAGGATAAAGGGGGTAGTTTGTAGAAATTTGAAGAATCCATGACTTCAGTGGATGTAGGAGGCACAGGGAGATGCAATGGGATGCTGATGATGGCGATACTGAGGAGAATGGTTTGACAATTGGGGTAAGGGGGGGGGGTGAATATTTGGCATATTGGATGGTATGAAGGGAGGCAGGTGGTAGTTATGGGAAGAATAGTAGTTTATTAGTATAACGTGGAGGGTTAGTTTGCTCATTTCCTGTGTACACCCGAAAAATATCTGCACTAGCAGACTACTGTCGATGATATCTATGTCAGATTCATACCGACGACTGCAAACACGGCTAAAGTGGTCATGCGTCACGGCGGATAACCTTTTTACGGTTGCTAGACAAGATTCCATCCCCCAACCTCCCTTTCTTGGATGGGTGGAGGTTGAAAAAATAAGCGCTCCAGTAAGTGTGGCAGAAAGTCTTCTTTGCTCGCCATCTTCAGAGACTTTCGCCGACATAAATTGCATGAGCGAGAATGGAACGGAAGCTAAAAAAATCCTCGATCGAAACGTATGACATTTTTCCTTCACATGAACTTTCTAATTATTTGATTAGTCATAGACGAGGAGTTGCAATGAACAGAAAATGCTAATGCAAAACTTAGAATTTGAAACTTTAAAGTGTTATCCGATTTTATTTCCGTGATTCCGGCTGCGTTGGCGTTCAACGATTGCACTGAAGTTCCAGGAAAAGTGTTCAGGTTGAACTGTCATTCACAGAATACTATTACCTCATTTTTTTAAATTTCCTGCTGTGCCCTCAGGTTGTCTTTCATTCTGTACATTTTTCTGAGCTTTTCGTCTGCTAAACGTACATTTTTACCCTGGACCACTTCACCTTACATAAGCCTTCCTGCCTTTGTAGGGATATACGATTCGTAAGATTCTCCGGCATGTCTACTAGTCTTCTTCCTACTATGAATACGGTCGTCACGTTGTGTTGTTCAAGATTAGAAATGTTTTCTTTGATGATTTTCCAGCTACGTATGGGATGAAAGAAAACGCCGAAGGTCCCTCTTTGTTTCCAGTATCTTCTCCTATGTTTGGCAGATTGTTTTTCTCCTTTTCCTACGAGACGCCTCTCTATCTCTACGGTCCTTTTCAGGACCATATTTCGTAAAAAGCCATTTTATTTTTATTTTCGTACCAATTGCATCTTTTCACTTCGTAAACACCTTGTTTGGAACACTTTTCAGTACTTAAGATTATTTTAAAATCCACGAGACTAATAATTGTGTAGTCGAACAAGTGTTACCTGATAAACATACAATGTACTGTGATTTTTCGGAAATCTTCCTGGTATACCATAACCGGCACAGGGAAAGGACCTGGCCTCCTATCCTGATGTGTGAATTTCACACGCCATCGGGCTTAGTACTGGGTGAACTCCACCATCACCTACCCAACTGACCTTCAGGTTGAATACTGTGTTTATGGTTTATATATATATATATATATATATATATATATATATATATATATATATATATATATATACATATATTTTTTCACATTTTTTACATACATACATATACATGTATACATATGTTTTTATATAGTTATTAATATTTATAGATATAAGACTTCGACAGTAAAAAACAATATAGGAACACATAAAAAGAACACTCACACGTTATTTCTTGATAATTTCGACGGAATTGAGCTCCGTCTTCATCAGAAGATGCATTTTATGTGTTCCAATATTGTTTGTTTCTGTCAATGTTTTTTATTCAACACTTCCGTGTTACTTCAACGAAATCATCTATATATATATATATATATATATATATATATATATATATATATATATATACATATATATATATATATATATATACATATATATATATACACATATAAAATATATTTTTATGCTTACATTTTAACCCTCAAATAATTACGAAGGCGTGTGACAGGGTATGTTAGGTCATAAGCTATTAGGGCACTTGATAATTATTTACCTTACGCTTCATCATTCTTTTGTGTTTTTCAAATTACCGTAATTGATTTATTTCATTGCTATTTCTATTCTAACTGAGCTAGGGAAAATGGATTGGTATTATTGCTGTCTAAAGTCGATTTCCCTTGACTTCTCCCCGTGGCCTACCAAAATCGTGTAATCCGTAGGTATAATTATTTTATTTCCTCTGTGTCACCGTAATGCTAATATAGTTTGTTGTCATCAAGGAGTTTTATATAATCTTAGTGCTTTCAGCGCGTACATGTTCAAAATTTTCTATGATAGCTTTACATTTTCTAAGCGGAAAGTCCTGCTAATAAAACCTAAGCTGGAGTCCTCTGAATATTATTTAATTCATTAATTGCTATAAGTTCGTTTTCTCAAGAGATATAATATTTTCAAGCCTGAATATCCTTTTCATATCTCGTCGTCAAGAATAAAATGGCGCCTTAATATATAAACACGTTTAATAATTGTTGATGAATTTTGAGTTTAAATTCATCGTTAAATTAATTTAAAGATTTGTTGATTATCAACTGCGAAAAAAAATATTGTATGTATTTTTTAAATTAAATATTGCAAATGGTAGACTTTTTAGGTTAAACCTTTATTTAATTTCAATAAAACGTCGTTTTATTTTTATTTATGCCGTTGTTGTATGTCGCTGTCTTCCAAACACCTTCCTAGCAACGGCACATCAAGTTTTACGATTGGCCATTTTGAATTATTGAATTTCATGAATTACCTGTGAGGAATGTAAAAGGGGAAAATATCGTTGTATGTGACACTTGAAACACTCCGGTGTAGTTCATCATAGTTATGAATTAGTTTTCATTTGACATGCATCAACTAATTGGAAACGTTGAATTAATCGCCATGTTTTTTGCCCAATCAAGTACGAACTACATTGAAGGAGAAACGTGACCAAAATCACGGATGTGCTGAGATCTTCTGTCACCCTTTTGTGAGCGTACTTTCTGTGTCCGCAAAGTTGTGTAGGATATTCGAATCATCGCCCGTCAAAAGCCATGTATACTTTGACATCGCAGTTTAACCATATCGACCACGTTTTCATTCATTTGTTTTCTCATTCTCTTCGAACTGTTGGCACCATCACGTGTGGCCGTGTATGGTGTCTTCACAATCCCACCGTAGCGGAAGGGGTGGGCTGCTGCAATCCTCTCGGAGGACGAAGGGGGAACGCCCCACTTGATCAGCGACGCGGAGCCCCGCCCGGAGCCGCCAACCGTCACCACCCGGAAAGTGAAGTAAAAAAAATTACGAAGTTGGAAGGGAGCGGGTCGCTCTCTTGTGATACTGTGCGGGATTGGACGTGCGGACAGCACGAATGGGGGGGGGGGAGAACGCGTCGACGTTACTGATCATCGACGTTTCGCCCAAAATTTTTGAACTTCATTGGCCGGGAAAGATAGAACCAGGAGTGAATGAGTGGAAGCGGAACTTCACGCGATCTGATATTAATGGCTACACAAGACTTAAAAGCTCCATAGCGACCCCGTTTGTCGAAGCAATGGGTCAGTTTACGCGTCCTTGTAATTTGCCTGTGAGGAGTTTACCGATAATAAAACGTGAATTTTGCAAGCGGTTGTGATTACTGCACAAAATGGGAATTTAAGAGTTATCATTTGTGACATTCAAGACCAATTTTAGAATTCTTTTAAAGCCTCGTTTCTTTAAGAAACTGACCAAAAGATTGATCGCGTAGATTGAATTCTTCCTGGATGTTGATCATCAGATTTACGTATCAAACAAGGAAATATTATAAATTTCGACATTTTTTTATGATTGGAAATTCATAAAACATTTTCGTAACATTTTCTTCCCCCTCTCTCGAACGGAAGGTGACGAGATTATTTTGTTATGTGAAGAACAGAATTGAAATAAATGAATTACGACCCTTGCATCAAGATTTAGTATGAAAAGTGAAGAATCAGGCGTGATATTGTGGAATCGAGACATAATGAAAACTTCGTTGCAATTTTCCACAGTTAAAACTTTATTGCCGACCATGGTTTCGATACACTGTATCATCTTCAGGTAAGACCTGACCTGAAGATGATACAGTGTATCGAAACCATGGTCGGCAATAAAGTTTTAACTGTGGAAAATTGCAACGAAGTTTTCATTAAGATTTAGTATGTTCGCAATCATTGAAACGCAACTGTGGCATATTATAATATACCCCCTTGGGGTTTTCTTCAAGAAAATTTCGAAATTCTTAAACACTGGAAGTATCGGGGCTCTAACGTAATGTACTCGAAAAATCTCGATGATTGTCTGCGTAACGCTCGTGGTTTTACCCGAAAGCCCCCTGCCACACACCTTTTTGGTGGCTCGCAGGGTATTTATGTAGATGAAAGTGACGCCATAATTTGCGACATTATTTCTCTTCTAACAGCGGACAATTACGAGTCCACCCTGAATAAATGTGCCGCATGAGAAAATAGAACGGAATCCACCAGAGAATAACATTGTTTTAATACGTTATGTTTCTTGGCAGCTGATTCGGAGGATTATGTTTCTATTCAAATGTTGGATTAAAAACGAAGGTCGATATACGAGGTGTGTTACAAAATTAACGGGAATTTTAATTTTTCGGACAATAATATTTATTTATTCTTATACATTGATGTTGTCACCTTCAAAGTAGTCCCCAATGGAGATTATGCACTTGTGCCAGCGCTTCTTCCAATCCCCGAAACACTTCTCAAACTCGATCTTTGAGATAGCCTTTAGTTCTTTCAGCGATGCGCCTTTAATGCCATCTAAGGCTGTAAAACGACGGCCCTTCAAGGTTCTCTTAATTTTTGGAAATAGGAAAAAGTGACACGGAGCCATATCTGGCGAATATGGAGGCTGGGGCATCGTTACAGTATTGTTTTTGGCCAAAAATTCACGAACAAGCAATGAAGTGTGAGCTGGTGCTGAAGTCATTTTGGAACGAATTTTGCTGCCACGCGTTTCATACCCAAAAAATTGGAAAAGAATGTCATGACATGGTCCAATCGACATGCCAACTTTATCTGCGACCTCTCTAATTGTGATTCGGCGATCGTTCATAACCATTTCTTTCACTTTTTCCACGTTTTCATCGATTGTTGATGTGCTGGGGCATCCAGGGCATTCGTCACCTTCAAGGTCTTTACGGCCTTCTTGGAAACGCTTATACCACTCGTAAACTCTTGATTTAATCATAGCAGACTCACCATACTCACCTTTGTTAACATTTCACACACTTTGTTACACTTTATTTTATATTTTATGCAAAATTTGATACAAATTCTTTGATCAATTTCTTTTAACAAACAAAAATCGCCGAGCTCATAAAACATGCCTAACCGTAGTGGCTGTCACAGACAAAGTCCACAATGGAAACAGCTGAAAGTTTTATCATACTTCAGGGGCATGTATACCAACATAATTTAAAAAAAGTTTGACAATCGGCCTCTCCAAGCCCGAGAAATGGAAAAATTCTCGTTAATTTTTGAACGCACCTCGTATTATCCATTACCGATGAACTGTATTTGTTTTTTCGGTTTAAGGAATGATTTATACTATTTTATCCAATCATGGGAGATTTTGGATAAATCTTAAAATGCTAACACGTTTCCTTGGTACGTATTATTCTTTATGAAAGCTTCTTTGTCTAACACAATCCTTCGTCTTATGTCCCTGCTTCTTTAAACATTTTGGTCCAAAGCACTTCGAAGATCCATAAACTTCTCCACATGCTCCCTAGTTGATGAAATTATAATTTCCAGAATAATAGGACACAAAATTATCGAACCTCTTCAGTGACGAAATGCTGACGTCTTGGTCTCTTGATAATTTCACTCAATTTCTCGCCCGCGATAATTGAGGCTGACATAACACTACCTCAGAGCTCCAAGTACTGCCGAAAACAATCTAGTTTGTCCGGGAAGGACAAACTGTTGTAATTGTATTGTATGCATTGGTTTCATTGTTGGGAAGAGCGATAATTTCGAGACCTTACAGAGTAACTCCCAGGGTCGACCAACGTTCCACTCGGCGTGTCGGAGTCACGTTATAGATGAACGCACATGAACCGAGAATTTTTTTCTCTCATGCACCGAATTTCTGTGGTTTGTTAAATGTTGGTTCCGTATTTCGATCTATTGGCTAACGCGTAAAAGGGTGGCCTAAATTGTTCCTAATCTGGTTTGAGGCCAAACGATCAAGGTTTAAGATTACTCAGAAAGTTCGTCGGGGAAATCTGCAGCTGTCGCATTTTCGTTCCTTTTCAATCTGGGGATGATTGATCCACGGCCGATGATAAAGGCCAACGTACGTTCGACAGCTCGCCATATCGACGCCCTCTTCCGGGAAGGCTGCTTTCTTCACACCTACGCTTTTTTTCCTATTTTCATCGCCTTTCAGGTCCACTTTGATCCCACGAGGATTGAGATAAGCCGAATCAGGCTTCCATTAGAGATTTTTTTCGGGAGTCATGTGCGGAATCTTTGTGATGTTTAAGTGCCTGTTTATTTTTATTAAATTTTTTCTTGATTCCTTAAATAAAAATCAATAAAATTGCATGATTTGGCACCAGTACCTTAGAAAATCACTTTTCTTGAGTTTTCGCGTCAGTTCCTCAATGAAACCAACCCTTAGATTGAAGAGTGTGGTCGATCAATGACCATGGTGTAAATCTCTTTTCCACCTAATTTTGTTGTTAAGTTTTTGCTGGATGATATCGCAATTTGTCCCAGCGCTGTCGCTTCTTTTATTTCATTTCCATCGTTGATTGTCGACTGTACAATACACCGAACTCGAATATATCGAGCAACAAATTTTCTGAACCGTATGAAATTAAGCTCAATATTTAAGTTTTAATTAGTTTTTTTGGTTACGTCTTCACTTAGGGGTGTATGTCATCAACTTCCATCTCTTTGTAGACGCTGACCACAGCTGCTTTATGTAACGTATTTCCTCTATTTGTCTTCTTACAGCTCAGCCTAGCCTCATCCAACACTTTGCTAGCCTAACGAATTTAATTTTTATTGACCCCCGTACCACATTATTCACTTCCTATCCAAAGCTCTTCCCCAATTAAGCGAACAGTTCCACCTGCTCTAGTTTCTGTTCCACTATTTACTGTTTTCTTAGCCATCCAATTTCTTGAGAATCATATTATAACCTTCGTTTTCTAATTACTAATTCTCTTTCCATGCCTATAACGTAGGAGCTTATGCTCGCATACTAGGTAATGTTTGTTAATCCTTTGGCTGACTGGCTACTTTCCCTAACTAATTCCACTCCTGTAATCGACCATAGAGTTATTCGATTTCATTAAATTATGCATTTTGATCTTGTCTATAAGAAAAAAAAGGACGATGTATCGTCATATCGCAAATCGTTAAGTGTCCCCATTCAATTTTTCTCCGTTTCAACCAATTTCAACGGCTGCGTCGCGAAAATTGTATTGTTCGAATTTTACCACTTAAGATGCATGTAATTTGCACGGACGTAGGCTGAACAGCAACATCGAACAGAGTGAATAATTATTTGCCTCTACTAACAAAACTTTCCAGTAAGATATTATTTAATATCGTGGTGGGGTAATTTGGTGGTGGGGTAACGTCCTCATCTGCCAATCCATGGGTCGCGGGTTCGATTCCCGCCAGGGTGGGCTTGGGTGATTGTATTGTTTTTAGTGTTTTGTTGTCATTGTTGTCCCATGTAAAGGCCAAAAAGTGCTGTTTTCGGGCCATAACAAAAGTAAATAAATATATACCGCTTTCTTCCTTCCTCCCTTCATTCCATTCGACATGCCTATCCTATTCCTGTCCCTTCCGCGTTTGCCCGACCTTCTCCCCACTATTAACCGTGTTTAACATCCCTTTGCCAATCAAAATTATCTACAATCATCCTTCCTGCTTTTCTTTGCCTCTCTATTTCTCCCAAAAATCCTCTCTCCTTCCTCATACCGGGAAGAAAAAGGTGAATACGAGCTACACCTCACTTCCTCACTTCAACTTGTGTTGTCGTGACGATTCATCTTCAATACGCTGAAGAGGGCTACTTTGTGGCCGAAAAACGTGTATTCGGATTCACCTTTCTTTTTTCCCCTTTCCTTATATATCTCTTACCTTATCCTTTGACCTGTGGCGTTTGCCAACTAATATCTAATTGTCCTCTGTTTTTAAAGGCAGACTGTTTACGGCTATTGGAGTTTTTTCAATTATTCAATACATTTTCAAGGATTCAATAAGAGCGCCTCATATAAAAGGACTGCTGAGTATCTCGTAATGTTGGGGTAAAATATAATTTGAAGAGATTTGATACCGCTGTTCCTCTCGACAATGTCCTGAAAAGTCTATCGTCGCACGGTACGGTATGGTTAGTCCTCAGTAGAGACCGCAAAGAGTTCCCACATTCAGGTGACATTGATACGCTCTTTTCCCCGACGACTCGGATTCGCCTCCGCGCCGTTTCCCACGATCGACGTCGCAGTGTTCAGTATTCATTCGCTCCGCGTATTCGGTCGACTGGCGGGAAGGGGAGGGGGACGACGAGCGACGGAGTTGTGGCCGGGCTTGGGGATAGCGGCATCGATTTAGTCCGCCCGCGTGGGGACGGTTACCGTTTCAATATAGTTCAACAATGCCCGGCTTCACTTCACTGGCGAATCGTAGAGCAGTAATGGCAACAAAGCAGCCTTAGCTTTGTCAACCTGATGACATTCCCCTCTTCGGCCGAAACGTCTTCTTGAAAAATCATTACCTCTAATGTCATTTGGCATCGTGGCTCAGAATTTCATTGGACCACGACATCCGTCTTTTGAGACGATAAATCGCGTGAGATCACTCGTTATCGTTTTGTTTCTATAGTTGATGCCTACGCCTGGGGTTTCTCCTCCCATATTTTCTCCTTTATTGAAAATCCCGTCGCTCTCCAATGGCGCCAATGACCTCAGATGACGGTGGCCTTCCTTCTAATAAAATACTGCTTCATCAAAAACACCACTTGTCGTTTCAATTCTCGTCGTTCCCAGCCCTTTCAAGCATTATCTCTCCATTCTTCACCACAGATATACATCTCGAAAAATTTCTAATGGATTTCAAATAAACGAGGAAGTGTTAGGCATGGTGGGTAAGGAGAGAGGGATTGTTGGTGGGAGGGAGGAATCCAAAGGAGGTAAGGAAGATGGATGCAGAGTATTTTTATTGGCAATGGGGTGTGGACAAATTCTGTGATATAGACGAGAAAACTTTGGGCAAGCGTGGAAGGGGTAGGCACAAGATCGAGATGTTGGATGTTATGAAGGGAGGAAGAAAATATGCGGAACTGCAAACAAAATTAGTGTAAGTACGGGTCGTCAGGATGCGTCCTGTGACAAGTGCTAAATTTGACTTGGATTGTGATTAGAATAACGAGACTATACTGGCGTGTCAGTGGGTTTGGGTTAAAATACACACACACACACACACACTTACATATATATATATATATATATATATATATATATATATATATATATATATATATATATATATATATATAATATAGATGATTTCTTCGAAGTAACGCGGAAGTGTTGAATAAAAAACTTAGACAGCAACACACAGCACGAGAACACATAAAAAGAACACTCACAATAATATCTTGATAATTTCGACGGACTCGAACTCCGTCTTCTTTGGAAGATAAGATAGGACTGCATCTGTCTCATAGCTTGGGTGGAGCCCAGAGTGCCTTGCTCGGGAATCAAAACCGGGACCCTCTGGTCAGTAGTCCAACGCTCTACCCCCTGGACTACCGCGTCCCACACACACACATATATTTTTATACATATGTATGAATGTATGTATTTCCTGAATGGACGGGCGTTGTCCCCCTTTCCCAACGGCAGCACGTTCACTCTCCAATGCACGGTCACGAAAACACCGTCAACCATGTGCTGTCCCCTCCCTCCCCGACTGCCGAATTCTTCGCCGCCACACCCCCACCATCTGCAGTCCAAACTACACATTGATTCACGCGTGATCGTGGGAGGCCTCGCCCCGCGGTCACGCCCCTGCGGCGTCCGGCACCCCGGGGACCAGGGCGGCCAACCGCGAGAATGACGAAACGGAACCAATCGTATCGCCGAGAGTGAACCCGAAGGGAGATCGTGGCTGGATCTGACCTTTCTTTTGAACTGTGCAAGGGAAATGTTGTCGGTTTCGTGATTTCAGGAGTTGAAGTCTCCCAGAGTATAGTAGAATAGTGCCGACGCCGGGTTTCTCTTCGCCTTTCCACCATTTTCTGTACGTCTTACCAATATACAATTACCAACCTAGCTTTACTAATGCAAATTACCTCAGCCGTAGGTCGCCTCCACTACCAATAACGTGTTTGGAACGAGTGGGTGTGTGTGTGTAGTTGCATTAAATGAAGAGGATTCATCAAGGTAACATTTGGGCAGTGATTAAGAGAAAAAAAATTGTATGTGTGCCTTAGTGGTGTTTAGATCTCAGGGTGAATACGTTTTTAGAATTTGAAACCCTCAACGGAACCAAAGTTTGGAATGAAAATGAGGATACACAGAAAATCTGTGCGCGTCATGACAAAGTTTTCGGGATCCAAACAGTAAGCGTCATATTTGATAGCCTTGGGACTCGATGGAGGAAAATTACAGGCAGGACCAAAGCTAATAGATGCATTTGAATTGGATGAATTATACCATGGCATAGAGAAGGGATTATCTCATTAAACTAGTGAAGTTCGTAAGCGAGACCACAGCAGGGTGTAATTTGGAACTTTCTACCGAATAGAGAAGTAATCATATTTCTGTAGCCTTTGTTTGTAGAATCATATTAAGAGTGGAAAATATCAGGTACAAACTTTGCGAAAAAGAATCTATTCTATCATTTGTCATTTCCATTAACTATTTTGGTCTGGTGGCCTAGACAATATCATTCATGCTTCATCACCATTCAATTTTTATATTAATAATCGATGCTTATAATTATATATATGTTCAATTAACCACGGCATTTAGAGCATGTTTATCGCCACCAAATTAACAATTTACTGCTGATTACTGTTGATTGTCATCTGCGGCACGTAAACATTGTTCGTTTTGAAGAAATTAAGGACAATCAAGTATTTATTGTAGAGAATGGCCTTGGTATTACTCAAATAATGGAATCCACACCAATCATTCTTACTGAAACAATATCAATAATGCAATTAAAGGAGATTTTTGAATGGACAAAGCAAAACGGCAATTAGGTTTTGTTGTAATGGGTTTTCAGGCAAATGGCGGAGTTTCAGTATCCCCACTAGCTCTCCAATTCACCATATTCTTTGCTTGATAGTACCTTGAGTTGGCGTCTGCCGCCACCTGCTTCTCGTAATTCCTCCTTGGCCTTCCCTCTGCAGTCTTTCCTTTATATGGTCAATTGCGGTCATAGGTAATATTTCCTTGCCTCAAGATATACAGGACCTGCATGTTCGATCAATCTTCCTCTTCCTGTCGTGGCTGCCTACCACAGTCTGTTGTTATTTCCATTCTTTGAAGGACTTCTTCTCAACATTTCCTTTATAATTTCTTCACTCTTTAAATGAATCACATTTTCTGGGCTGCAAGTGTTGGTATTTTCTATTTTTCTGCCTTTTTTCACGTCTCACGACCCAAACCTTTGTCAAATTTCAAGAAACTGTAACAGTAACTTTAACGGAGTCACCCGCTATGTGTGCATTGTAATGCAACCATTTCAGAGAGTAAAAATCATAACATCTTGTTCCTTTAAAGCCCCCAAAATTTCAGAGTGTAAGAGGACGTCTCGGTAGCTTAATTGGTTAAAGCACTCTGGATATCGAGGGATCCGGGTTCGAATCCCGGTCAAGGCGAATGATTTTTACTCTCTGAAATGGTTGCATTACCAAACCTTTGTGTTTAACTTGTTATAAACAGTTTCCTGATATTTTCGGTGATATTTAACTCTTCATTTTCTCTTCCGTTTTGTTCAGTACGTAGTTTTAATTCCACAACAAGTACAACAATGGTTGAAATGCATGGAAAAAGTTAGCAATGAAGTCTTTTTTTAGTGTATCAGGATTATAGTGTTTCATTGGTGTGCTACGCAAAAGACGCAAAGAAATTATTAGCAAAAAGAAACTGACGAGCTCAACTCCACTTGAAGAGCCTTCACAATTATTCAGTAAGGGTTCAAAACTGCTTTTCTGAGGCAAGGGTATGACGATCTTATAGATTTTTCAACTGGAGAAGGCTTTCGATAGAAGAAAAAAGGAGAAATATGCTGAATTTCGTCCAGATTTACGAGATGTGTTAAAAAATTAACCGGAATTTTAATTTTACGGACAATAGAATGTTGGGCAAGCGAGGTAAGGGCAGGAACAGGACAGGGATGTTGAACGGGATGAAGGGAGGAAAGAAGTACACCGAGATGAAGAGGGACCTGATATAGATTAGTTTGCTAGGTGGGGAGTCACAAAATGTTTATTTGATAGTTGTGTCCATCCAAAAAACCTACCTTAACCGGTAGATTAACTAATAATGAATAAAAATAATATTTATTTATTCTTATACATTGTTATTGTCACCTTCAAAATAGTCCCCATTGGAGATTACGCACTTGTGCCAGCGCTTCTTCCAATCCCCGAAACACTTTTCAAACTCGATCTTCGGGATAGCCTTTAGTTCTTTCAGCGATGCGCTTTTAATGTCATCTACGGCTGTAAAACGACGGCCCTTCAAGGTTCTTTTAACTTTTGGAAATAGGAAAAAGTCATACGGAGCCAGATCTGGCAAATATGGAGGCTGGGGCATCGTTACAGTATTTTTTTTGGCCAAAAATTCACGAAAAAGCAATGAAGTGTGAGCTGGTACATTATTGTGCTGCAAAAGCCATTTTGGAACGAATTTTTCTGGTACGCGTTTCATGTCATGTCGTTTCAAAAATGTCATGACATGATCCAATCGATATGCCAACATCATCAGCGACCTCTCAAATTGTGATTCGGCGATCGTGCGTAGCCATTTCTTTCACTTTTTCCACGTTTTCATCGATTGTTGATGTGCTGGTGCATCCAGGGCGTTCGTCTTCATCTTTAAGGTCTTCACGGCGTTCTTGAAAACGCTTATAACACTCGTAAACTCTTGATTTACTCATAGCAGACTCACCATAGGTATTTGTTGACATTTCACACACTTTGTTACACTTTATTTCATTTTTTACGCAAAATTTTATACAAATTCTTTGATCCATTTCTTTAAACAAACGAAAACCGCCGAACTCATAAAACACGTCTAACCTTAGTGGCTGTCACAGGCAGAGTCCACAATCGAAACAGCTGAAAGTTTTATCATACTTCAGGGGCATGTATACCAACATATTTAAAAAAAAGTTTGACAATCGGACTCTCCAAGCCCGCGAAATGAAAAAATTGTCGTAAATTTTTTAACACTCCTTGTTTCATAATTTATTTAAATCGAGGTATTAATTTGCCACTTCTCAAATTGATACCATTGGTGGGTGTTAGTTTATTATTAGGTCAATTGATTCGCTGAGTATCGGCTTCTTTACACCCTTTATATCCATACCATAAGTGGAAAAGGATAAATTGGAGGCTTTTGACATTAGGGTGTGAGCAGTATGATGGAAAAAATTAAATGGACGGAATGAAAAACAAACTCTGAAGTTCATAGTGGGAGATCAGTGGCAGATGCTGGGGGCGTTCAAAGAAGCCAAGACAAATGGATGCGGGATAGACTGAGAGAGGGCAATGGGATTATGAAGACTGTATTAGAAGGGAGAATGCTTGTCCCTCTCAGTGGATGAGCCCTCCTCCTACCTGCGGCGTGGGTCAAATTCTTTATCTTGGGTAGGAGAGCGTTTTATGTTGCATGTTCTTGTGGTGGTGGAATTTCGCCTTGCTACTTACTACAATCTAGCTTGCACGTTATTGGATAAATTTCTTACTGCATCCTAAGGTGCCAGCATTTGTTGGATTATAGCATATGTAATGGCATGCGTGTAAAATGAAAGGAGGTAGATGTGTATTTGCATGCGTGTAAAATGATAGGATTTTTCTATGAATGTAGGCACTACTGTGGATTTGGGTCTGCATGTATGTGTTGGTTTTGAATGCGGTTTTTCTTTTTCCCCTTTTTTGGGTGGTGACCTAACACCCCCCGCCACACCCCCTTGCGGCGGCTTGCGGGGTATTATGTAGATGTAGATGAACGCTAGGAAGCGAGGTAGAGGGAGGGAAATAATAGATATTTTGGATGGAATCAAGGGAGATATGAAGTGTGCAGAAGTATCTAATTAGTTATCTACATCTACATTATATCCCGCAAGCCGCCGAAAGGGTGTGTGGCAGGAGGTGTTAGATCCCCACTCAAAGCAAGGAAAAAAAGAAAAACCGCATTTAAAACTAACACATACATGCAAACCCAAATCCACAGTAGTGCATACATTAATAGAAACATCCTACCATTTTACACGCATGCAAATACACATCTACCTCCCTTCACTCCACAAGCATGCAAGTACATATGCTTAATTATAACAAATAATTGTACCTTAAGATGCAGCAAGAAATTTATCCAATAACGTGCAAGCTAGATTTGGTAAGTATCAAGGCGAAATACCACCACCACAAGAACGTGCAACAAAAACGCTCTCCTACCCAAAGTAAGGAATTTGACCCAACGCTGCAGGTAGGAGGAGGGCTCCTCCATGGAGAGGGACAAGGGTTATTGGCTTAGGGGGTTTAAGACATTTTTGTATCGTGAAGGTCATGGCTTAAGCGTACATCAGTGTGTTACGTTTCAGCCCTTCTAAAACCTACCCTTAGGTGGTAGACAACTAATAATAACCCCTGTTCAATAAAGAGATGAAGTCTATCGCATGGAAAAGAGCGCGCGCATAATTTGTCGCGTCATCAGCTCCTAAATTCCTAAGATGAGTAAGTGGTTTCGAAAGCATTGGAGGTAGTTTGAATTCCTAGAAGGAATATTTCCTGATTTCTTGATGCATTTTCCTTTATTAGCACCACCCAGGATATTTTATCATTCCTGTTATTTTCTATCCACCCACACAGCAGTTTAGAACTCCTCTTTTCCTCTGTTTCCTAATTCGTCGCCTATGGCAATCGTTCCCGGTTGACTAAACTTTTTTTTGGCTTGGAATCTGCCCCATTCTAATTGCCCCACTAATCCTCTCTTCGTCTCTTCATTGTGTTCCTATTCCTTTTTCCCCTGATCCATCGTTATGTGCGTGTGTATATCTTTATGTGTAAATGTGCATATATATACATATGGCTTTAGTTTCTCAGTCAGCCAATGGGTTGCAAGCGTTGCTGAGTGAATTAGACGTTCAGTGCGATAAATATGGGATGAGAATCAATATTAATAAAACAAAGGTTATGCGATTTTCCAGAAAGAAAAAGGCTAAGCTAAATATTAAAATAGGCGGGGAAAGAATAGAGCAGGTAGAACAGTTTACATATCTCGGAAGTGTTCTGGACCAACACGGTAAGGAGAAGAATTACGCTAGGCAAGGAGGCTGTCACAAGGAGGAGGGAGTTGATGACGGGGACGTTCAGTAGGGATGTTAAGACAAGACTCGTAAAAACTCTGATATGGAGCGTAGCTATGTGCGGCGCGGAAACGTGATCACTGAAGCAGGAGGATAGACGTAGATGGGAGGCTTTTGAAATGTGGGTTTGGAGAAGATTGGAGAAGGTGAAATGGACCGAAAGGAAAACAAATGAGGAAATACTGGAAATGGTGGGTGAGGAGAGAGGTTTGTTGAGAGAAATCCTATGGAGGCAGGAAAATGGATGAAAGGCGTATTGAGCGGTAGTGGGATGTTGAAGACTGTAATAGAGGGGAGAATGTTGGGCAAACGAGGAAAGGGCAGGAACAGGACAGGGATGTTGGACGGGATGAAGGGAGGAAAGAAGTGCACAGAGATGAAGAGGGACCTGATGTAGATTAGGTTGCTGGATTGGGTTTTGTTTGGAGTTACAAAATGCTTATTTGATAGTTGTGTCCATCCAAAAACTATCTTAACTGGTAGATTACCTAATATATATATATATATATATACATACATACATACATATGTATATATGCACACACATAATCACAAGAATGCAAACATCGTCGTGCATTCAGGGATATCTCTTCGTCCTCGAAATCGCCGGCATGACTGGCGCTCTCTTTCGACGCCATTTGAAGGCCATAGTAATCCACCCCAAAAACCTTCTGCCCCGAGGATTTCCGAAGTGTCGCGGCGCGAGACGAGAGAGAGCAAGCGACACGTGAAATGCTTAATTTCCAGCACAGAAGAAATGCCGTCAAACTCCTAAATACAGAAATCGTGCCTCCTTTCGGCGGCGGCGATTTTCACTTTCGCCATCATCCTATCCCTCGTTCCTCACTTCGCTCGACCGAATCCGACTGTTTCCTACGCGGCCGTGACCCCCCTCGACAGGTGACATGCCACGCCGAGTCGAGCCACGTCCTTGCCGCCACTGTGAGCTTGTACAATTGACTAGCTTTTGGACGAGAGACTTAAAAGAGAGGTAAGAACGGAGAATATCACAAACAGAAATCTTTCAAGCCGATTTCTGAGTCAAATAATATAGTATGTTCTTAAAAAATCCTCATTTAATATATTTTTTATTATTATTTTATTGTTATTTTAATAATAACGTCGGTAACGTTACCCTCACTGATTTTCTCCAAATTGCCTTTTTTATAGATGAAGAAAGTTCAGTGTTTGCACAATTGCAATGCTATCTATTAATTTTTTCGAGTCTGTCACTCTCAGAAAACATTTTAAAATACGGGAAAATGTAATTGTATTACTTTTGGAACGCACCCTATAAGGCTGTTTTTTATTATTTCCCCACCGAATTTCACTCCTATATCCAGTGCTTCCTATGCCTTTTTTTTGCCTATTCCAGACGTGGAGGTAAATTAAAGTTTTGCGCTTCGCCTAGCACGTTGCCATTATTTTACGTAACCATTCACGTAATATTTCTCGTTGCTACTGGAAGAACGACTTGCGTGCGAAGAGAGGCATTTTACACTTCTGTATCGTATCGCACGTAGTTGTTGCAAAGATTTTATTCTTTATTTTCAATATTTAGGAGGAAAAGGGAAAGTTCACTTCAACAGGCCGGACCCTTAATTGCCTCTTTCCATATGAAGAAGAGTTTAGAAACGTCTGCTCGATTGGCCACAAACGGACGCATGGCAGGGGTTTTAAAGGTCACCAGCCTATAGCACATACACATAGTAAGTTTCGTAACAGTTATGTTTCGGATGTCAGGAGGTTCTCAAGGTATCGCTGAAGAGTAAAAGGATATGTGTGACCACAGCGTGTCAGCATTCCGCTTGCAGTTGCGTCACTGAAGGACAAATCGTGTGCCCTGGTCGTGGGGTCTCTCGAGGGGCTGTTGGCAGTAAACGCTTTGGAAATTCATAGGTCCACACGCGAAGGGGCGGAAACAAAGGAAGCGCGCTCCCCGAAAAATATGACCATGGGAGAAAACCGGAAACCAATGCTCTGGAGTGATGCGAGCCGCTCTTTCGGATTGGTGATCGCGGACAATGGGGGAGATCGGAGTGCCAGGGGTGGACACGCCCAGGCAGTCTGACCACGGCCCACTCGCAGAGGTTCATGGAAAAAGGGCCGGGAAGAGGGAAGACGCGAGTGGGAGTCGCGGGGCAAGTGGAGGCATCTCGGCGCCGCTTGTCGAAGCTAAAAGTCGGTCTCTACGTTGTCTTCTGATTTTGAACATGTACTGAGTCTACCAGCGGCAATAAATGTATTAATTTATTTTTAGCCACCGCTAGGGTGTGTGGCAGGGGGTGAATACATAACAGACTAATTTTGACCCGAATCTGGCCCTACTGCGGTCGGACAGTGTTCTGGTCCCCTATCGTTCGTGGAAAAAATGACATCAAACGAAAACTTATGTTTTTTAAATTTTAATGCAACACCTTATTTTATTAAAATATACCCTGCAAGCCACCGCTAGGGTGTGTGGCAGGGGATGAATAAACACAAGAATAAATTTACCCGAACATGACCCTACCGCGGTCGAACAATGTTATTTTGATCCCCTATCATTCGTGGAAAAAATGACATCCTAATTCTATCTATTCTACACTTAACCTGTCTAATTTTATTGACATTATAACTCCTAGCATAGTACGATGGGGGTAATAATACATTTTCAACATCACTGCTAAAGACACGTCCTTCCAATTTATGCAAGAGACTTAAAACGTAATTTAACCTTCGCTCCATTAAGTGATTACGGCAATCAAACAAGCGCATTCTTTCTCTATCTATTACATAGTATATCATTCACGAACGCGTGTTATAATTTATTCCGACAGGTGACCAGATACTTCGTTCATTCGAAACAACTGCTACAATATTCCAACAGTCTCGGATTAATTCTTCCAACGTGCGCTTCAAAACTGCATCATTTTTTTTGGCAAACTGATACAGCGAAATGCGTAGGTCTCAAATTATTTTAAAACGGCCAACTTTAAAAGTGCATTAGCTAGTTTTTTTTGAAGTCATTGTTCAGTATGCCTGAAAAAATCGAGTCGTATTTGTCCAATGGTTCAAGCATCTTCAATGTCGCGTCCTATATGTGCGTGACAACAATTACAATTGACAATAGAACTTTAATTACGCACATATGAATTCTATCGTCTATTGTAATTGCTGTCTCGCACACATAGGAGGCAATAATTAAAAATGTGGTTTTTTCGAATTTTGAGGATTTTCCCGGAGAGAAAATGGCAAATCCAACCCCGCCATTCAAAAAAAAAGAACGGGAAAAAATACACGTAAAATAATTATTTATAAGTTTGCCAAAAATTACCTACACAACCTAAAAATTCTTTGAAAAATTCAAATATTTTTCCTGGGCTCAATTTTCATTTTTAAAAATTTGAAAAAAAAAATCAGAATGTTTTTGGGCAAAAAATTGAATGTTGATGATTTTTTTTCAGATTTTTTAAGGCAAAGGATCGTTCAGGAAATTATTTTTTATCAAAAATTCATATTTTTTGCAATAGGAGACCCTTGGAGCTAAAATATTGGCTAAAGGGGTTTCTAAATATTTACTTTAGAGTGCCCAATCCCAAATAGGAATCCAGCCGAGCGCAGATTTTACCATCTTATCCCGAATCTGCGGGTCGCTGTGGTCTAGTGGGTAGAGCGTTGGACTACTGACCGGAGGGTCCCGGGTTCGATTCCCGGGCAAGGCACTTTGGGCACCTGCAGCTCCACCCAAGCTAGTTGATTTTCGGGCACCAGATTCTTCCTGGGAAACCATAACCGGCACAGGGCAAGGCACTGGCCTGGCTACCCTGATGTGTGAATATTCACACGCCGTCGGGCTTGGTACATGGGTGAGCTCTACCATCACCTACTAAACCGACCTTCGGGTTGATCACTGTGTTTTATCCCGAATCTATAGCCTTTGTACCCGGCATTTCAGTAATTATAGTATGTAACTTTTTCAGTGTTTTAATTTTTATTACCGAGGAACCGATCGAAAATAAACGGCAAAATTCGCTCAGCAGGGACCAGAACCACTTGAAATTTATTTGTGTCACGTTAAAAACACTATTGAGGAAAGGCAACGGGTGTTCACCTCAATCATTCATCGCAAAAAGCAATGATGGTACAAGAGTAATCACCGCTAACGGCAAACATCAACCCCGCCCCTTGGTTCTCGCCGTGATTGTTAATGGAAGGTACACCTATTTTGAAGTCATTTTTTTACCTATCCTTCTTATTTTAAAACCCTCCCCCTCTTCCACCCCTCTCCCAACCCCCTTCCCTCTCTCCAAATCATCCACCTACTTCTTCATCTATGGTTTCTGGAGAGACTTCTTTCTCTTCCTGACTGAATTCTTTCTCCACCCGTAAACTCTACTCCAGTGACCCTTTTCTTTGAAATTGACCCCGCTCCCCCAACTCCTCCTCCTCCCTCCCCAGTAACACGTGAGTACGCCTTTTGTCTTTTCCTTTTTTTTCCTTGAGTTTCCGAGATCCTCCCTAGGGATAAGGACATTAAAAACATCGAGAGCGCTCTTTTTTTTATGGGACGGAGATCGAGTTTCCGAAAATATGATAATTCCGGGCTTTTGTTTTTTTTCCTGGAGAAAGGAAGAAGAGAAAAGCGTCGCCCGGGCATATTTATATATATATAATACGAGCGTAATTATAAGAGAATGAACGTTCTTGGAGAAAATCATGCGGAAATTCCCACGCGTCTTCCCAACAAACATCTGGAGACGTGCGTAGGAGTGAAAGAAGGATTGCGTGTGGCGTGGCGGGTCGTCGGGGTGTGTTTTCTGTTTCACGAGGTCACTGGTGCTCGACCCGCGATTTTCTGGCGCGAAGACGTTGAAGAACGGATTGGCGCGTGTGGCTCGGAAACTTGGTCGTCCGGGAGCGCGATCATCCCTAGTGTCTTCGATATTTGGGCATCTAGGAAGACACGGAGAAAATGATAGTCACAATTCGAAGATGTTTACATTCGAAACAGTGTTTCACCAAGTGTTCAAAGGGAATTTTTCAAAGAGGACGATGTCGTTGATATGGACCACCAGTAGATAGATGGATAGAGGTCTTTTAATTAGGCGAAATTGAGACCTAATGGTTCCATTCACTAGTAAAATGTTTACGTTTACGTTTTAAATGTTTTTATTTCCGTAAATATTAGTCCGTACAATAATATAAATGTATAAATTAGGGAAACATATTAAGAATACGGAAACCCCGTTTTAGGATTAGCTCCTCTTCGGGGTGGAAAGTAACGATAATAGCAAAGATTTGCAAAGAATGCGGTAGCGGGAATAAAAATTCTTTTCATCGGGAGCGGTATCGGCCCGGCATTTGCCCTAGGGTGGAGGGAAACCCGCAATAGTAAAATGTGTAAAGAAAAGACAAATTGAAACTTACTAATATTGAGGAAAATGATGATGTGTGGCTCGGATATTTGGTCGTAGAGGAAAGTGTAACTGTGTAGATGTGAGCATTTTGAGTTTATAATGTGGACAGGAGGAAAACAGTGTGAAAAGAGTGAAAATGACGAACAAGGAACCAAAAGGAATACATTCTAGATATGGTGGTGTGGGAGAGAAGGCTGTTGGGAGAAATGTGAAGAAGGTGGAAGATAAGTGAACGCAATAGATACTGAGGTGTAATAAGATACTGAAGACCGTAATACGTTGGGGTAAGACGGTAATACAGGGTGGCACCCAAAAGTGGTAGGACTGACGGATGTGAATAATATTGTACACCAAGATAGCACCAGCGAACAAAAACACAGAAACTCACACGTATTCCGAATTTTCGGTGGCAATACCACCTTTCTCAAGGGTGAGAAGGAGCTCAGGAGTTCATTCTCTCCCTTGAGAAAGGTGGTATTGCCACCGAAAATTCGGGAAACGTGTTAGTTTAATTTGTTTGTTAAAAAAAAAGATATATATATATATATATATATATTTTCAAACTCGAAAATCCCGCCATACGGCGAACAAATATTATTTGCGCATAGAAATAGACATATAAGGAAAGGGGATAGGAAAACACATAAAAGACCAACACAGGAAAGGGGGGGAAGGCGGGTTTGAGCAGATCACAAATGTAAAAATATCTCCTTCTTCCCCACCTTTCCTGTGTTGGTCTTTTATGTGTTTTCCTATCCCCTTTCCTTATATGTCTATTTCTATGTGCAAATAATATATACTATATATATATATATATAAACTTGGAAAAGACGCTCTCCGGCGACGCACAAACACACAAACACTAACACAAAAAACACTACACACATAGAAACATAAAAGAAGGACACTTACATTGGATATTTACGTTTCGACGGCACGGCCGTCGTAATGTAAGTGTCCTTCTTTTATGTTTCTATGTGTGTAGTGTTTTTTGTGTTAGTGTTTGTGTGTATATATATATATATATATATATATATATATATATATATATATATATATATATATATATATAAACAGGTAACCTGTACGTAACACGTAGAGGGAAGAAAAAAACCAATTGGGTAGTAAAAAAGGCTTTCGGTTGTTTATTTACGGTGGATGGTCCAAGCGTTCTCAATGAAATGCTCGTGACAGCTCCTGGGTTTGTCTTGCGTCTGTTTGCGACTTATTTATTTAATATTCCTCGTATAAAAAACTCCCACGAAGCGAAATCTGACCCTGTATGGTTTATTCCTATAGGTGATACTGGAAAAGACATTGATCTGCTCTGATCTGCCAAAGTTCGTACATTTTCTACAATGAGTGAACTTAACGTAAGAACACAACTGATAGCCGTAAGAGTACACAGAAATCGATGCATCATTCACACAATGACGCAAATGTAAGAACTTCGACCAATCAGAGTATACTATAGGTTTGATTTTTTCCAAGTTTACCGAAAGACACAACTTGCCTTTTTACTGCCCCAGGAAGGCCAGCTGTGGAAACAACGGAAGTCGCAATAGCGGAAATAAGATGAAAATTTATGCGTGAACGTGGATGTCGACGAATGGATGAGGATTCCTGTCATTGTCCGTCCGTAAACTTAATTAATTCAATCGTCGAAAAGAAACGGTTTTTTCCCCACGAGTTCAATTAAGTTCGCCTCCCATTGTGAATAACTCGCGGGTTTATATCAGTTTGGATATTTTAATCACTCGTGGCGCTGGAGTGTCAGCCATGATCGTACGTGATTGGAGAAGGTAAGGGGGTTACATTGAGATGCTAAATATGTATCATTTTGAAAAAATTATATATATATATATACATATATTTCAATTATATATATACATGTATTTCAATTATATATATATATACATGTATTTCAATTATACATATATATACATGTATGTGGGAAGTGTTTTGGACCAACACGGTCAAATTAGTAGGGACGAAAGGAGAAGAATTGCGCTAGGCAAGGAGGCTTTCTCAAGAAGGAGGGAGTTGATGACGGGGACGTTGAGTAGGGAGGTTAAGAAAAGACTCGTTTAAACTTTGATATGGAGCGTAGCTATGTACGGCACGGAAACGTGGTCAATGAAGCAGGAGGATAGACGTAGATTGAAGGCTTTTGAAATGTGGGTGTGGAGAAGGATGGAGAAGGTGAAATGGACCGAAAGGAAAACAAATGAGGAAGTACTAGAAATGGTGGGTGAGTATGGGGGTTTGTTGAGAGAAATCCTATGGAGGCAGGAAAAATGGATGAAGGGCGTATTGAACGACAGTGGAATGTTGAAGACGGTAATAGAGGGGAGAATATAAGGCAGACGAGGAAAGGGTAGGAACAGGATAGGGATGTTGGACTGGATGAAGGGAGGAAAGAAGTACACAGAGATGAAGAGGGACCTGATGTAGAGTAAGCGGCTGTATTGGGTTTTGTTTGGAGTTACAAAATATTTATTTGATAGTTTTGTCCATCCAAAAACCTACTTTGACCGTTAGATTATCTAAAAAAAATGTATCTATAAAAAAATATATATACTTACATACGAGTGGCTGGTACACACACACCCGTTACTCCTTGTACCCTGATGAAGGCGCCTGGGACAACTGAAATATCGAATTGAATTGCGTTTGTGTTTTGGATAAGCTTTTTATTTAACCTTTTCCCCAATTTTCACGGGTTGAACGTGAATGGGTCTTTACTGCCGCAACGCGATGTCCTCCCTGACCGTCTTCCTGGTTCCCCACCCCGCGTACCGTTATTTTAAGTGCCTATTCCCCGCTCCACTCGCCTCCACGACAACGTGTTTCTAATGACTTGATACATGTCGTCCGGCATATTAAAAGTATGCCTCTGTTTCAAACCTGTCCGATTAGAATTCTAAATGTGTGCGATATGCACATGTGGCGTTCAACGTTCTTTCCCATGGATAACAAATGAACCTTAAGAAAATATTTTTGTGTCCTGTCGAAGAATTGAGATGCTTTTCTCACATGAAGATGTCGGAAAGTTGAATCAGGCAATTGTAGTCCGGTAGTTTTATGAATTTAATCTGTACCACTTATAAAAATTCGTCGAAAAAATAGCCTTTTGATTCGGCGGAGATTCGGAAGCGGATATCCAAATTTCCCGGTGAATGATAAAATCCCATCTATTTACATGATTTTTTTTCACTTGAGATAAAAATATATAAATTAAAAAAATGTATATATATATTGATATATATTGGTCCAAAACACTTCCGATTTGTAAACTGCTCTACCTGCTCTATTTTTTCCCCGTCTATTTTAATATTTAGCTTAGCCTCTTTCTTTCTGGAAAATCGCATAACCTTTGTTTTATTAATATTTATTCTCATCCCATATTTATCGCACTGAACCTCCAATTCACTCAGCAATGCTTGCAACCCCTTGGCTGACTGAGCAACTAATGCTTGGTCATCAGCAAACCTAACCGATTTTACGAATACCCCTCCGACTTTCATTCCTACCTCCAGTTCTTCCCATGCCTCTTTAATCATTTCCTCTACATATACGTTGAACAGTACCGGTGACAATGGGCAACCCTGCCTTACCCCTCTTCCTAACACTGCCCATCCGGACTCCCCGTTCCCCACTCGCACCTGAGCAGTCTGAGACATGTACAGGTTGCGGATCAGTCTCCTGTCCCTCCAATCCATTCCTATTTTCTGCAATACACGCATCAATTTTTCCCAATTCAATCTATCAAACGCTTTTTCGAAATCTACAAAAGAGGCAAAAACGTCCTGATTGTATTCTATATTCCTCTCTACTAGTGATCTCATTACTGCAATGGCATCACGCGTACCTCTTCCTTTCCTGAACCCAAACTGATCATCCCCTAAGCAATCATTTGCCTTACTCTCTATCCTTTTGTTGATGGTCCTGAGAATAACTTTAGCTGCGTGGGATATCACACTTATTGTTCTGTAATCCTCACATGATGTAGCCTTTGCCGTTTTTGGAATAGGAACTAACACCGATCTCACAAAATCTTCCGGCCAGATTCCTTCCTCATAGATACTACGAATCAGTCAATATAGAGTCCTTCCCACATTTTCCTAAACATTTCAACAATTCTACAGGAATGTTGTCTACCCCCACATATACATGCATACATAGTATATTTAAAAATCAGAAGTAACACATTTCGAGGATACTATGTACATAGAAAATCGACAAGAACACTCACTCGGTCGTTTGACCTTGTAGACCTTCCGCTTTCACCGACACAGACATGTCAACTCTCCCGATTTAAGCGGGAGACTCCCGATTTTTCCTTCTTACGTTCTTGATGAACTGTTCAAATTGTGTACTTAGCTTAACATGTTAATAAAGTGTGACATTCATTAAAAATTGGCAAAGTGTCATAAAGGGATTAAGGTGCCATGCAAATATTGTGGTAATTAAAAGTGATTACTTCGTAATACACTTCTAAAAATCTCCCGATTTTTCATTTTTGAAAGTTGGCATGTCCTCCCGATTTTTCATTTTTGAAAGTTGGCATGTCTGCCGACATAATAAAGCAGGCTGGTGAAGAAATGTAATGGGTTGAGTGGGCTAGAGAGGGGAGTTTTGATGCATTTTTTTATGACCTGGTGCTCGTTTAGCTTGGATGGAAGCAGAGGTGTCATTACCCTACAGTTACAGTAAGGCATGGACACCACCACCCTACTGGTTTCAACCAAATTCTCCTCCGGAACATAGCCCACTTAATCCAAATGCATATTGGGGGTGCCGGAGGAAGGACACCGGAACCACCACAAACGACTTGTCTTGGCATCCTTACGCTCTCGACGCTCTTTACAGTGAAGAAATTCGCAGCCTTCATCCTGGTCCATTTCCTGACCTCTCCCCTCCGCCACACCTACGCATTTCCCTGCCCCTTTGACCGAAAACCAAAAGGGACTTCGCCCACCATCTGCCGGTTGTCCACTCTCAATTTGCATATACTTCGCTCCTTTTCCGGGTTCCGCTGCTGGGACTGCCTGGTGGTCCAATCTTAAAGATTTCCTAAGTTGCCGGTGAACTTGAGAATGAATATTAAGGCGGCCATTGTCGGCGCCAATCGTATAAGTTGCGTAGTCTCGCAGATTAGAAGTTATCCAACGGTTTGCCACGAAAACATCTCCGTATTTTTGTGTTATTCATGAGCCTAATCCGAAAATAATGAGACTGTTTGGCAATGCAACGTGTGCCTAATCGCTATAATCCAACGGCCTTCATTCGTAGATATAAGGATTATTATCTTGTCGAATCGGCGGATCTTGTTAATGCCATCCGTCGAAATTCAGTCGGTTTAATTACAATTGTGTTTGCTTAATGAGCGCTTTGGATTGTTGCCAAGCGTTTGTCGCTAAATCCGCCATCAAGTTGTTACTGTGCCTGTATGAAGATTATTGTGTTGTAACGGCGTTTATTTGTTTACCCTCATTGTTGGCGTCAAAACCACTTTAGTGCTAGCAAAGAGAAGACCAGTTTGACAGAGGTGACGTATTTTGGTTAAACCTTAGTATCGTGCAGTTTTATTAACCAATTTTCCTCAATAGACCATGCGTTGTCCACACCCAAAAATGGATATTTAAGATATCACGAAGTTCGTGGAACGATCTTCGCACTTCCTGATATCTGAAATAGCAATTTTTGGACGTAGACAACTCATGGTTCTTTGATAAAAAAAATGGGTTCATAAAAATGCACAATGTTAATACTAATTTGTCACATTAAAATTGTTGTCTTCAACTGTACTGTACGGATTTCAAAGATCCCACTCGACGGAAAATATCTATCGCAATTTATTTCGGGGATCGGGAAGGTGCGGTGGCCTAACGTACGGGCTTCCCACCGCGAAGGCCCGGGTTCAAATCCTGGAGACAACAAATATTTTTTTCAGTGGTATTCCCGATCCCTACTTGAGGTGCTTCGTGGAGAGCACTTTGAGTTAGTACGACGTCCGTTGGATGGGACATTAAAACTGCGGACCCCTTGGCGCCTATCGCCAAGAGTAGGCTAATGCCGACGCCGGGTTTCTCTCCGCCCTTCATCATTTCCCATCCCCATCCCTAATGGCGCAAATGGCCTCAGCTGTCGGTTACCTCCCGTAAGAAACTACAAACTATTACTAATTTCTTTCTTCATCGATTGACTTTTGTGGTGAAGTTTCATTGTTGCAACTAGTGATGTAATTTTACATTCTCCATCGGTACTACATTTGCCTTTTTTGTTCGTAATTTTAAAAAAATCTCACGCTCAATTTTTTCTTCACATTTTAATCCCTTTTCGCTTTTATTTCTAACGTTCGCTTGGTTGATTGCATTGAGTGTAAATGACGAACCTAACACTCTTTACCTTGTAGCCGCCCCCTAGTACTTTTTACCCGTCACTTTTTAAGGTCTCGCTAATTTCATCCTGAAAAACAATTTACGCCAGCAATTTGAAACTTCTGCGGCTTCTCAAATATAATCTTCCTGTGTTCGTATGGATTTTTCACAGCGTCAATTCCTTGACTCCATCACCGCCGAGGGTGGACGGCTCTGGGAACTGGTAGTAGACAGAAAGACGTACTCGAGGTTAATTAACGCGGGCACCCTTTATGAATGCAGGGTATAGATGACCAAACCGTACAGTGCACAGGGTATTGTACTTGCTGCTACGGTCAGGAGGGTTTCCAGCCATGTACGCTGTCGTCCATTCTATGAGAACAGAGTGAAATCATCCGTGTTCACCGCTTACGTGGTTTTTGACCCACCCATATGGAAATTCCTCATCGTTAGTTTAGTACAAGACTTGTTACGAGATGTTGTTATGTAGATGTGTACATTTGCGGATGCGTCACAGTTGAAAGTTGGCAGAACGTTCTGAATCAACAAAGAAGCCTCGATCACGGACCAGCCGGTTTTTACAGTGGGCAAAAAGAGACCATAACTGAAGCCCCATCGGTGGCCGTGGAATCATGGCGTCGTCTTCCTGAAAAAAGTGTTCAACAGGAAAAAATGTGTGTAGTATTGACAGCAGTTTCAACTCTCTTTTCTAAATAGTTTTGAGTGAAAAATTAGGATACTTTATGATTAAAATGCTGTTCTTATTCACCTCGTCGGATAAACCGCGAGTTTGACTTTGGCCCCTTCAGTTTTCTTTGCAAGCTTTCCGAGTGAAAATTTCTTTGCTCCCACTACTTATCCGCTGGCTATCGCCCCCTCGAAAGAATCTCTCAGACATTGGGAATTGTCCCCATCACTCCACATACAGTACAGGTATCACATCCACCTAATGATTCATCACCACAAGTTCAGGATGATATATTTCCGAGGCGCTCGTTTACCTTGCTTTTCGTTCCAGCGTCGTTGCAGACCCTGTCGGGAAAGGGGGAGGAGGGGAGAGGTTGGGTGGGGGAGAGAAAGTGAGAAGGGAAGGGATTGGGAGAGATAACTAGGACGATGTTGAAGTGCCTCTGGGAGACAGGTGACGACCCTCGCTGATAAAAGGGAGACGTCACCTCGCTTCCCATGCCCACCTCCTTTGTCTTTTTTTTACGCCCACGCAGACTGCTGTCCATATTCCCTTTCGCGCACGCACGTGTAAGCGGCTTCTTATCGAGAGCGTTTTCTTCCTTCGCATGCCGACGTCAAACGAATAGCACAGTAAACCTTGTGTGTATATACGAGCTATGCTCATAAAGTAAGGGCCGTTTGGTCACAGGAAAAAATATACTCATATGAAACACATTTTATTGGCACTTTTAGTTAACTACAAACTTACTTCACTTATCTACATAATCGCCGTTCACTTCTAAGCATTTTTCGTACCGCTGCACCAGCTTCTTTAACTCCTCTGTATAGAAACTCGCCGCCGGAGAGTTGAACCAATCAACAAGGCCGTTCTTGAGTTCCTCTTCGGTTTCGAAAAATTGTCCACCGAGCCACTGTTTTAAGTGCAAGAAGAGGAAGTAGTCGCTGGGTGTAAGGTCAGGACTGTACGGTGGGTGGTTTATAGAGTTCCCAACGACCCAAAAACTCTCGTCCACTGGACATTATTTGCTCTTTGTGGTGGTCGGTGAGCATTTTCGGTACCCACCTTGCACGCAATGTGTGGTATCCGAGGTTTTCCGTAACAATATTGTAGATAGTAGTGCGTCCAAGTTGAGGAAATTGTTCAGCCAGGCCATTAATTGTCAATCGACGATCACATCGCAGTTTTTGTTCCACTTGCGAAACGATTTCATCGGTCAGAATACTGGGCCTACCACTTCGCTCTTCGTCATGGACATTTGTTCGTCCATTTTTAAAATCACGGCACCATTGTCTAACCTTTCCTTCACTCATAACTGTAGGTCCATAAACTAGGCATAATTCCCGATGAATTTCAGCAGCCGACAATCCTTTTGCATACAAGAATCGTATGACAGAACGCTCTTCACAGCTGGCGGGATAAACGATTATCGCGGACATTGTTGTTTTCATGCACTGGCAAGCAAACGACTTCTGAAACAAAACAAATGCTGCAATAGCTTCTCAATGAATGAGTAGATGGCGCTGCAAGAGTAAAACTGTATTTTGAAACGCCAATATATATGTTTAAGCAAACGGCTCTTACTTTATGAATATGACTCCTACATATAGACATTAAAAACACAATTTGGCGGTAGTCTAGGGATAGGTAGCGATAATAGTAACTGGCGTATTACTAGCAACTATGAACTCTAGTGCAGACGGCGTAAACCCATTTTATCTTTCACCTGGTTTCCGTGGAAACAATCCCTCCACCTTTTCAAGGAATAAAATAACAAGCGAACAGATAGCTAGAACCCGATTTTAACCAATAGGAAGCGCTTTTGCGAATTGCGTCGCGATTATAAAACGAATTGTGATTGCTTCACTCGTAGTCATGATATAGTCATGTTTATTGAATCCCGTAAGCGTACTTATTACTGTGAAAAGATCACTTTGCAGCATTCTTATTCTCATCCAAGTGTCGCAAATTTCTTTTCCTTTCATTTTCAAGTAACCCTGGAGTTTATTACTATTTATTAGTTTATTTGGAGTACATTATTATATGGATTCGAAACATGAACATTGCGAAAGAGAGGAAAAAGCAGAAGCAATGAAATATGTGGATTTGGAGAATAATGACAAGGAAAATATGGACGGACATGAAAAGCAACGTAGATGCATTGGGAGAAATTAAAGAAGAAACGAATTTCATTTAAAAAAACGTAGGATAGGAAATGTAAATTTGTAGCACGTTTAGCCATTTCAGAGTGTAAAAAAAATTCGCCTTGACCGGGATTCGAACCCGCAACCCTCGATGGCCGACCGACTGCTTCACAATCGGTCGGTTAAACTATCAATCTGTCCTCTTCAACTCTGAAAATTTGGGGGCTTCATTAGATTAGCACTCGTCCGGACATCGATGCATCTGGGTTCGAATCCCGGTCAAGGCTAAAGATTTTTACAGTCTGAAATCGTTCCATTGTAATGCCATGAAAGAAATTTATAGATGGTATAAAAAGAACTGTGATAGTAACAACGTACAATGAACTGAAAAGAACGATAACGGAGAGACACCAATTGATGAAACGACAAGGCTCCGCCTTTAGAAGATGATGATGATGAACCGCGTAGAATATATTTGGGATTTGTTAGATTTGACGAAAAATGTGCAAAGTATCGTGAAATTTCCACGAAAAATATTTATGAAATAAAATGTGGCATATAGACGTAGATTGGAGGTTTTTGAAATGCGGATGTGGAGACGAATTGATCAAAAAGAAAACAAATGAGGAAGTACTTGAGATGGTGGGTGAGGAGAGGGGTTTGTTGGGAGAAATTCAATGGAGGCAGTAAAGGTGGATGAAAGGCGTATTTATCGGTAGTGGAATGTTGAAGAAGGTAATAGAGGGGAGAATGTTGGTCAAGCGAGGAAAGGGCAGGTACAGGATAGGGGTGTTGGACGGGATGAAGGGAGGAAAGAAGTACACAGAGATGAAGAGGGACCTGATGTAGAGTAGTTTGCTAGATTGGGTTTTGTTTGGAGTTCCAAAATGTTTATTTGAAGCAGGAGGATAGACGTAGATTGGAGGCTTTTGAAATGTGGGTGTGGAGAAGAATGGAGAAGGTGAAATGGACCGAAAGGAAAACGAATGAGGAAGTACTGGAGTTGGTGGGTGAGGAGAGGGGTTTGTTGAGAGAAATCCTATGGAGGCAGGAAAAATGGATGATAGGCATATTGACCGGCAGTGGGATGTTGAAGACCGTAATAGAGGGGAGAATGATAGAAGCAAACGAGGATAGGGAAGGAACAGAATAGGGATGTTGGACGGGATGAAGGGAGGAAAGAAGTACACCGAGATGAAGAGGGACCTGATGTAGATTAGGTTGCTGGATTGGGTTTTGTATTGGGTTTTGTTTGGAGTTACAAAATGTTTATTTGGTAGTTGTGTCCATCCAAAAACCTACCTTGACCGGTAGATTACCAAATAATAATAATGCGGTAAAGACAACAAAAATTATTTTTTATTTTTCAAATTTCGGAGTGAAGTTTCGACACACGCTAAAGTCACTTTTCAAGGTGACTAGAGTTGGGATCGAGGCGCCGATAAATAAGGTGTAGGAGGGAGAGAGGAGGGGTCACCTTGAGAGTGAATTTTGTCTGGGTCGGTAAGGGAAACGTGTTAGTGCAGTGGATTTAGATCGCTGAGCTTACAGTCCTGGTTCGATTCCGGGTGACACCCTGAGCTTCAAGTCCAAGATGTGTGCTTTTTCAGGTACCAGGTCTTCATAGGAAAAAAACCATAGGTGGCACAGGTAAAGAAACTGCCCCTCCCCCCCCCCCTTAATACTCTTCGCAATGTGTGAATTTCACATGCCGTCGGGTTTAGTGATGGGTGAGCTCTGCCATCATCACCGTTTCTCCAAAACCAAACTTCGGTTTGAATACCGTGTTGCATGGGTCGGAAAAATTACAAAACAAATTTTCGCGAACTTTTTTGTGGTTGTTTAAGTCTATCATACTAAAATGACATTTCGAAAAAATGACGCCTAAAAATTGTAAGCTTGCAACCGAATCAGTTATTCGCGAATTGATCCTAATTTTTTTTAACCTGTATCAAAAATATTAAGTTTTGAATAAGAATTTGTCATTCGCGATTTTTTTTCCATTTTTCTGCTATAGATTGGTTTGGCACTCAGACCGAATGGTTTCAACCACTATTCATGGGATTCTATACTGATTTTTTCCCAATTTTTTTAGCATCTACATGTGTTCATTCCAATTTTTTTTGCGTTTCGTCGTCAGCATGGAACGGAGATACTTTTTCAAAGTTATTTCCGAAAGAATGGACATGAAGGAAAGAGAACATGAAATTACGGTCGATGTGTTCCAGTCGAGGAGGGATCTCAGAAGTTGTACATCTCGTCTGCCAACCCAGATATCATAGGTTCGATTCCCGCGTAGGTGGGTTTACTTCCACCTAGTGCATGGATGTCTGTAATTGTAAGTTCTTCAATGTAATGTTTCGGGGTGAGTGGAAGAAGGCACTGTATAATCACAATCTCACCCCAATTATTATAAGGTAATCTACCGGTTAAGGTAGGTTTTTGGACGGACAAAACTATCAAAGAAACATTTTGTAACTCCAAACAAAACCAACTCCAGCAACCTAATTTACATCAGGTCCCTCTTCATCTCTGTGTGCTTCTTTCCTCCCTTCATCCCGTCCAACATCCCTATCCTGTTCCTGCCCATTCCTCGTTCGCCTAACGTTCTCCCCTCTATTACCGTCTTCAACATCCCACTACCGCTCAATGCGCCTTTCATCCATCTTTCCTGCCGCCATAGGATTTTTCTCAACAAACCCCTCTCCTCACCCACCATCTCCAGCACTTCCTCATTTGTTTTCCTCTCGGTCTCACCCCAATAAATACGTTAAAATAAAAATAAAACAAATGAAGTTTTCGAGTTGGGAACGAGGCAATAACCCCCCCCCCCCTACCTATTCACTCTTTCACGGTTCGAAGTTTCACGCTTTTAAGTCTGCCTCCGAGACAAACACAGGCCTCCACGATTCAAAACCCAAGGTTCTGGAAAGTATATTACGACAGTTAACATGTGGGTGCCTGCATTGGTGTTGATTTTTATCTGCTCAGTGGTTGTGAGCAGGTGCAACGATCCACTTTAGTCTCCGTTACCAGAGGCGACGAGGACTAAAGTTTTTTTTTTCAAACCGAGAAGGCTGTTTCGAAACTTAGGGTAGACAATGTTTTCTGTTTTTCCTTCTTCAGTTAATTACGAAAGTACGGCGCTCCTCGATGATTGTGGGCGTTCATTTAATCCACCGAAAACCCCCGGTGTTTGCTTGCGGCACCGTGTTTAGCATTTTGTCCCTAAATCATATTGGTTTTTATAACTCCTACAGTGAATTTCCATCAATTGACTGAATGTCTCATCATTCAAATATATATCAGCTTTATTTTGTAATCAATATCTTTAAATTATTGAAATCGAAAAACAAACAACTTTGATTTTCCACATAGAAAATTTTTATTTACTACCTATGTTTCGTTATAGTATCAAATCTTCAGGTCTTCAAAATTTTTCCATGAGGAAAAGCCAAGTTGTTTATTTTTAAATTTCATTATGAAGATTTTCCAGAAACTGTAGTATTTATCTTTAAATTAATAGCATCTTCTATTGCCCTGCAGGAATGATCTTATTCTTATTTTCTCGTGTACATGTCCATGGCACATGAACTTCCATTAATGTAAACTTCGACATCTTCCTCTCAGCTGGACATTCAATCCATTTGTTAGCAGGCTAAAACAATAAGGGGTCGAAAAAAAACTCTAAACGGCCGTAAACAACAGTCGCAACTCTCGTCAGACTAATTGCTGTGTTGGTGTTTCGCGGGAACCACGAAAGAGACCAAGACACAACCTCTCAACCAAGGATACCCTCTGTGGTGGTTAACGGGAAATTAATCCACGCCAGGGACTACACACAGCCACAAACACACTACCCTGTCTAGAATCCTTCACGAGGCTGTGGGACCCCGTTAAAGATTCTAGGTGGAAAAGTAACCCTTCACGAGGCTGTAGGGAAGACCCCGTTAAAGGTACCAGGATGTTCTACAAGTACACACTCTTTGTCTATCCACGAAGGACGAGCACAGACCGTTCACACACACTAGCACTCGATAAACGCGCGCACACACACACTCAAAAGGTCCCAACTTCTGGGAGAATCTGAAAACAAAGAGCGCAGACGAAGATATGCGTCGAACACGCGTGTTTCGACCACAAAGTGGCCCTCTTTAGCGAACTGAAGGGGGAAAAAAAGGCACCTCCAACACTGGGTTGAAAGTATGCAACAAGGCTATCAAAACGCAAAATTCCATTTTATTATAAAAGATGAATAAAAAATTTTCCTGTGGCACGAAATGTAAAAAATTCTCATGAAATTTTCTCAAAAATATTTTTTTTTAATTGTCGAGGGTATTAGCATAAACTTTGTCAGGAATGATTATGCATTACTTTACTCAAATATTTTTTTTTTAATCTTTTCACTTTCGAACACCAGATCTATGTTCATTATCAATTATTCTCGCTGTGTTGCTCGAACACGAATATTTGTGTTCTTTTATCTTCTGCTTCAATCCTGTTGGGGCAAAATTGCTGATAATTTATTTTAAATCTCTCGTCTATTTTAACTATCACCTTACTCTGTTTCTCTATGAGCTGCATACTCCTTGGATAATAAACTTACGCATTTCCCAAGCTATAGTATTATTGTATTGTATGCTAATGATCAATATTTGTTCAACTGGATAAAATGAAGAAGATAGACTCCATTGCCGACGGAATTAAGTACATTTTTTCCCTCTCGAGATATGCGAACTTAAAGAAATCGAAACGAAGCCCTCATTTATTTTGATTTAACGGGCATATTTTAATGATTTTGTCAAAGTCACCCAGCACTATTGCATAGCGTAGATGAACATACATTTGGTTATGTGAGCAAATATTGGTGTACTCGTATTCGTCTGGATCTAGGAATTCACATTTATGCATGAATGGTCCTTGATCCAACACCCCCCGCCTAAATTGAGCCTTGAGGAACATTTTTCAGTTGTGTGTGTGCGTGTGTTACTGCTAAATGTGTTCAAAAATTAACGGGAATTTTTCATTTCGCGGGCTTGGAGAATCCGATTGGCAAACTTTTTTTTTATTATGTTGGTATACACTCCCCCGATGTATGATAAAACTTTCAGCTGTTTTCATTCAGGACTTTGTCTGTGACAGCCACTAAGGTTAGACGTGTTTTATGAGCTCGGTGATTTTCGTTTGTTAAAAGAATAGGATCAAAGAATTTGTATCAAATTTTGCGCAACAAATGAAATTAAGTGTAACTAAGTGTGTGAAATGTTAACAAAGGCCTATGGTGAGTCTGCTATGAGTAAATCATGAGTTTACGAGTGGTATAAGCGTTTCCAAGAAGGCCGTGAAGACCTTGAAGATGACGCCCCAGCACATCAACAATCGATGAAAACGTGGAAAAAGTGGAAGAAATGGTTATTATGAACGATCGCCGAATCACAATTAGAGAGGTCGCTGATGATGTTGGCATATCGATTGGATCACGTCATGACATTTTTTTTCAATTTTTTGGGCATGAAACGCGTGGCAGCAAAATTCGTTCCAAAATGGCTTTTGAACCACGATAATGCACCAGCTCACACTTCATTGCTTGTTCGTGAATTTTTGGCCAAAAAAATACTGCAACTATGCCCCAGCCTCCATATTCGCCAGATATGGCTCCGTGTGACTTTTTCCTATTCCAAAAAATTAAGAGAACCTTGAAGGCCCATCGTTTTACAGCCGTAGATGACATTAAAAGCGCATCGCTGAAAGAACTAAGGGCTATCTCAAAGATCGAGTTTGAAAAGTGTTTCGGGGATTGGAAGAAGCGCTGTCACAAGTGCATAATCTCCAATGAGGACTACTTTGAAGGTGACAACGTCAATGTATTATAATAAGTAAATATTATTGTCCGAAAAATTAAAATTCCCCCGTTAATTTTTAAACACACCTCGTAGATGTTTAGATCCGTGTTTCAAGTTCCGGTCAAGGAAATATATTTTCGCTCGTGATCTGCTCGATTCCGCCTTCCCCACCTCTACTGTGTTCGTCCTTTATATTTATTCCTATCCTTTTCTCCTTATGTCCATTTCCTTTTGAATGGAAATTTGTTCGTCATATGACGGTTTTTTCCTGTTTGAATACACACACACACACATCCAAGTGATCCATCAAAATTATAACCAGTGAAAATTTGAATGGGGATACCATTTGAGAAAATTTACCCTGGGTGTTGTTCATATTCTATGAAGACATTAATTGGCCTGCTTAATGATTGGAGATTCGTCGTGAAAAATATGATGTTTTATTCCCTTGAGATATCCAAGCTGGATTTAATTTTTCTTTTAAGATGGTCGTCAAACAATTTTCGCTGTCCTCCCCGTTAAGTGAATTATATGCGACACATTGATGGTTTTATATTGTGCCCCTATATTATGTTTGTGGTTTTGACCGCCGCGGATAAAATGGGGGAGATACGAGTGGAAAGAAGCCAACGCTGACAGGTCGGAGTAATGGCTCTTCCCTTGAACAATGCGCCATCAACATTAAATCCAAACCTGATATTTTCGTAAGAGAAAGTAATCGTTTACGACTTCGCCCTTGAAACTGTTACAATATATATCTTATTTTAATGTGGATGTATGGTTTAATTTTTGTCAACCTTCGTCGTAGTTCGATAATTTAATTAATTTTTCATCTATTTTGTTTCGCAGGATTGAGGCGCAACCCCTGGCGCAGCCATGGTGATCGTAACAAGGGTAAGTTTGGATGACCTCGTATTTCCTGATGTTTTGTGTTCTCTACAGGCCGCTAGAGAAGTGATGGAAAATGGATTAAGAAGTGGTGTGTTCCTCACTTGGTGGTTTTTAGTCATTTTCCTATCTGTTCCTTTTTTTATATTTGCATGTTTAAGGTAGGGTTTGGATGGACACGGACTGAATGTTCCACATATCTTAACCTCGCTCGACAATAAAAAAACAGAATCCCCCACATTGCAATCAACCCTTTCTCGATTCCGCGTACGTTTTTTCTCCCTTCATTCTGTCCAAGTACTCCCATCATCCCTTGCCTAGTACTTCTACGTTTGATTACGCCCATTCTTTTCCGCATTCTCATTTTCAAATCCTCAAATCTACGCCTATCATAATGCTTGCTAGGCCTAACGCAATTTTCAGGGGTATGTACGCCTACTGATTTTATCATATTGGTCCAAAACAATTCCAAGGTACGTATACGATCCGCCTACTCTAGGTTTTGCCCACTTTTTTTAACATTAAAGCTTTACTTTTCTCTTTCTAAAATCGGCATAATCTTCGTTTTATTAAAATTGATTCTCATCCCATATCCATCGCACTGAATTTCCGATTCACTCGTCAATGCTTGCACCACTTGGCTGACTCTCAAACTAGACCTTTGCCATCAGCAAACCTAACTGATTTTACAAATTAACCGCCGACTTTCATTCCTACTTACAGTTCTTTCTATGTATACGTTGAACAGCACCGGTGACTATGGGCAACCCTACCTTACACCTCTTCCCAACACTGCCCATCCGGACTCTCCATTCCCCACTCGCACCTGAGCAGTCTGAGACATGCACAGGTTGCGGATCAGTCTCCTGTCCCTCCAATCCATTCCTATTGCCTGCAATACACGCATTAATTTTTCCCAATTCACTCTATCAAACGCTTTTTCGAAATCTACAAAACAGGCAAAAACGTCCTGATTGTATTCTATATTCCTCTCGACTAGTGATCTCATTACTGCAATGGCATCACGCGTACCTCTTCCCTTCTTAAACCCAAACTGATCATCCCCTAAGTAATCATTTGCCTTACTCTCTATCCTTTTGTTGATGATCCTGAGAATAACTTTAGCTGCGTGGGATATCAAACTTATTGTTCTGTAATCCTCACGTGACGTAGCCTTTACCTTTTTTGGAATGGGAACTAACACCGATCTCACAAAATCTTCCGGCCAGATTCCTTCCTCATATATATATAGTAGTACTACGCATCAGTCCATATAGAGTCTTCTTCCCACATTCTCCTAAGCTTTTTTTAATAAAATTTCGTTTTTCTTATGTTAACAGCCACCAACGAAGTTAAAATAAAAAATTATTATTCGATAAACATTATCCTCTTGAAATTCAGACGAAAATGAAAAACCAATAAACCAGTGATTTGCCATGCGATGGTAAAACAAAATATCAAAGGTACATGACATTCCAATCAATTCATATTTTAATCTCGACAATGCAGTCACCATGCCGTGTTTTGGTTTGGCATTTATTATGACTCTTTCCCTGGTTTTGATGTGTGTGAGCTTTATGTTTTTTTTTATCAAACCTAATCGTGTCTTTTCACTCCCCCAACATTGGTCCTGCATCTGTTTGATGATCTCTTAACCCGTCCGAGGAAACATTTACCTCTTTCCATCGCCGCATTGGACCAGAAACGAAAGTTCTGCTCCGTACGCTCTTGTAATTATAACCGTCGTTCCCATAATCTTGCGTTGTTCGTAACTGTTTTGTATTTAGTTTTGCTAAGCGACGCTGACTCTAGCGTTCAAACATGTTACCGTTTCTGAGGGCTGAAATCGTTCCCGGAACACCCTTACCGCTTATCAATGCCTGATCATCTGAACGAAACTTTGATGCACGTTTTGATACAATTATAACGTGTGCTAGTGGTATGTCTTTTGAGTAATGCTTCCGCTGCATGCACAAATGTATTTTGGTTAGTAAACAGTACCAGTTTACCGTTCGCAAAGCCTAAAATATGGCTACTTATAAACGTAGATAATAATTATATTTACCAAAGTTCATTATGGCATTCCTGTGATGAATAATTCAAGTTGCTTCGCGTAGCTTTCCTCTATAGTGTTTTTTACGAGACACCATCACGCCTTTTCCGTCGCCTCGCTGAAGAACAGACACTGCGCCGGCTAACTTTCATCTGACTCTTAACCTTCGACCTGGCTGGCATGGGTGACCCTACAAGGAGTAATTATCCATTTCCCTGTCTCCAACACAGGTCTAGGGCGTGCTGAAGTTCGTGATAGAAGGGTGGATGACGAAATCATTAGAATTTTTAGGGCACTGAGGCAGATAGAAAATATGATAGACGGAAATAAGATAGGACACAAAACAGGAAGTTCATACGAAATTGAATAGTCATTCTAGACTTTTTAAAATTTGTTGTCTCAGGCGTAACTTTATGGAATTTGCATGACACATTGAAATGAAATAATGTACTTTTCAATTCCACGCAATTTATTTTTAAAAACGCGACCCAGGAACGTCATCATAAGCTAATGATGACGTTCAACATCAGCATCATGATTTTTAAATAAAGCGTGTGGAATTACAAAGTACATTATTTCATTTCAATATGTCGTTATAGATAGTCAAATATCCACCTTTAAAAGTTAGATTAACAAGAATGAAATAAGTATTAATATTCACTGTTCTTTCCAATGTGTTAATTTCAGCCAGGCTGGGCACTTAGTGCAAATTATTCAGTGCGATTTGTAAGATGATTTGCATTAGCGATTAATTGACATAATTAAATTGATATCATCCCATTATTGAGTGAATATGAGCATATCACGTGCATATAATCAAACGCATGTACGAAGCGATACGTAGTTGGGCTGGTGACCTACCACCCCTCCCCCCTGCCACACACCCACACGATGGCTAGAGGGGCATTGTGTACGAGATGTATTTGGAACGAAGGACGAAGAAAGTTCCGCTAATTGTCTTGTTGGAGCTTGCTCAAGGGAGTAAGCCATGTGGCACCGGTGTCTCTAGCGTCTCGGCCACGGCTCTAACCCTCCTTCTCCCGCCCAGGCCAACCGTAACCACCGGTAGGTAAGTACAGAGGTATATGCGCTCTGCGGTGGCTACGGTCCAAACCACCCCCTCCTTCACCGGTGATGAGACGGCCTCCCGCTGATACGGCCGCCGCAAGGCCAGCGCGTCGCCGTATCCGGGTTTGCACGCCCACCCAATCCTCTCTCTCCCCCTCCCTCTGAGCATCCAGGTCGCGCCTCTTCCATCCCCGCCGCAGCTTTGACCTCCTCCTACCGGCAGTGCACGAGAACGCCTCACGGCCGGTGACCGTCCTATGCCGTCTTATTCCCTCCGCTGCACGTACGTCCCGGGACTAGAGCTTCGAAGCGAAACCCGCGAGTGCAGTCTCGTTCCCTTCTTTCTCACCGTTCGAGGTCAAACGGGTTCGCGGGAGGTCTTCAGGTCAGGGTCTTCGGGTCATGAGATGGTGTCCATCGAGTGAGATTCTCCAGGCAAATGCAGAGGCGCGTGAAAATTAAGATATGCGATCACCAAGGGAAACTTTAAAGGTCATCCTTTAATTCAGTATTGATGATCACTGATTATGAAAATGAAGGAATTACTTTTCTATACCGCCGATGGAGGATAATGTGGCGTGATGACATTACAGTAATGATGTCTCTAATATATAGGAGCATGGAATACAATTAGAATCTGTTTCACAGATTTCGAAAAGACGTTTGAAAGATAGAATTGGGTAGAATTAATGAGTATACCGTGTGCGGCAACATAACTTACTTTTTTGAAAGCGTTTTGCGTTTGAACAAAGGAATTTATGTTACCACACCATGTATTACAGAAAATAGCATTAGATTGAAGAGATAGGAAACTTGTCCACAGCCTGTGCATGTCTCCGTGTACTCGGGTACGAGTGGCAGGTATAGAGTTGGAATGGGTAGTGTTAGAATGTTGGGTAAGACAGGAGTGTCCATATTCATTTGTGCTGTTCAACGTACGAGTGAAAGAAATGGTTATAGAGGCATGGGAAGAACTTAAGAGAGGAATAAAAGTGGATGGACTGTTCACTAATTCAGTTTGGTTTGTGGATGCTCAAGATTTAGTTCGTCAGTCAGCCAAGGGGCTACAAGCATTGCTGATGGCATAAGAAAGTCGCCGAGATAAGTACAGACACCGGTAGGTATTGATAATCAATGTGGAAAAAATTAAAGTTTGAATTATTTAAAAAAATTAAAGTTATTCGGTTTTCGATTAGTAAAAAGGCTATTAAAATGCTTTTAAGGCTAAAAAAAGGCAATTAGGAAAGTTAAATATTAAAAAAACGACTGCCTAAACTAGAGCAGATGGTTTTATTTTCCTATCTCGGAAGTGTTTTGGATCAAATGGTCAACGCACTTGGATATTAGAAGAAAAATGATTGCTTTAGGAAAGGAAGCATTCTCAAGGAGGAGGAAATAAATGAAAAAGACGTTGAGTAAGGATGTTAGGAAAAGACTCGATAAAAAATTTTATATCCAGTGTGGTTTGGGATGGCTCGGGAACATGGTAATTGAAGCAGGCGTGAATGATGGGCGTAGATTGGAGGATTTTGAAATGTGGGTGTGAAAACTGATAGGAGTGGTGAAGTGGGCCGATAGGAAAACAAACGAGGAATTGCTATATAGGTATGATGGTGAAGTATAGAGGATTGCTGTGAGAAATCCATAGGAGGCAAGAAAGATAGATTCAGAGCGTTTTCATTTGCGATGGGATGTTGAAGACCGTGGTAGTGGGGAGAGCGCTAGGTAATAAAGGAAGGAGAGGAATTAGTGAGGGATGTTCGGACGAAAGAAAGGGAGGGAGGAGGTGTGCGGAATTGAAGAAGGATTTATAGAAGGGTGTTGGGTGCTAGGCTGTCTTGTTAGACGAGGTTCAGAAATTCACAGGTGTTAAGTTTGTGTCCAGGTAAAAGCCCACCTTAAACGGTAGACAACCAAATAATGAATATTTCATTTCATTTTCTTTGTACAGGTATTCTAATCTCACTATCAGCTAAAGAAAACACTAACTATTGTGATTAGAATATTTATTATATATATGACAGATTCAAAGGTTATGCGATTTTCCAGAAAGAAAAAAGCTAAATATTAAAATAGGAGGGAAAAAAATAGCGCAGGTAGAACAGTTTACGTATCTCGGAAGTATTTAGGACCAATACGGTCGTAAGGAGAAGAATTGCGCTAGGCAAGGAGGCTTTCTTAAGGAGGAGGGAGTTGATGACGGGGACGTTGAGTAGGGAGGTTAAGAAAAGACTCGTAAAAACTCTAATATGGAGCGTAGGTATGTACGGCGCGGAAACGTGGTCACTGAAGCAGGAGGATCGACGTAGATTGGAGGCTTTTGAAATGTGTGTGTGGAGAAGAATGGAGAAGGTGAAATGGACCGAAAGGAAAACAAATGAGGAAGCACTGGAAATGGAGGGTGGGGAGAGAGGTTTGTTGAGAGAAATCCTATGGAGGCAGGAAAAATGGATGAAAGGCGTATTGAGCGGTAGTGGAATGCTGAAGACTGTAATGGAGGGGAGAATGTTAGGCAAACGAGGAAAGGGTAGGAACAGGATAGGGATGTTGGATGGGATGAAGGGAGGAAAGAAGTGCACAGAGATGAAGAGGGACCTGATGTAGATTAGGTTGCTGGATTGGGTTTTGTTTGGAGTTACAAAATATTTATTTGATAGTTGTGTCCATCCAAAAACCTACCTTAACCAGTATATTATCTAAAAAAATAACAGTTTCAGGTGTGATTTGTTGGAACTGTTTCATAATAACGGAGTAAATGAGATAAAAAGCACTTGTGTTGGGTAATGAAATCTTCACATTTGCGAATATAATCTTCATAATCATATATAGTGAAAAAGTGCAGTAGTTTTCATCTCTGTTAATATTTGTTATATTTGCTGTATCTGTAGATTTTTGTCGCATGTATTTGCTTGGAAAATGCCTCATCGTAAATAAATATGGCGCCGTATTTTTTTCTAATTGCAATATCATTCTCTTGGATCCATATTTGTCGTAGGGTAATTATTCTTAAAAAAATAATTGCACCAACTCAAATTATAACTCACGAAAATATTAATATGCATTTTGAATTTCGAGTTCAGAAAACTGCTCAGAGTTTCCGAATTCCATTTATGTTACGAGTGTTTCTTGTTCTCTTGTCATCGGTGACGTATTGTATGCAGCAGAACTTTGCGGACAAATGAAAATCGAGCAAAATTGATCCTCTCTTACGAAATGGGATCCTCTCGCTCGAAATATTTTTCCCAAATCAATATCAATTATTCTCAGCCCTTCTTACGACTAATGGCCGTGGAGGATGTTGATCACAACCAAGTCGCGAGCGGATTAAATAATTTAAAAACATTCCCAGTTTTCTTCTTGTTGTCTTCAAAGAAATTTATACTTAAAACAAAGATATTTTCTAGAAATTTTCCTCGAAATAAATGTATTTAACGTATGCCACGGGTTTGTTCTCTAGTGACTTTCAGATGCTAAACCTAAGGCCTGGTTTGCATCTGAAGATGACACTGTTAGTTGAAACACTATTTGTTTTTTTTTGGAACATTGGGGGTTGTTAGAGGAGGTGACTGTCATTTTCAATTCGCGGCAATAGGCATATTTGGATAATTTTGTAGAGTTTTGTAGGATTTTCAGGGAATGGAGGAAGGTTTCAGAGAAAACCCGACGTCGACATTAGCCTACACGTTAAACGTTCCATCCGACGGATGAAGTACTCCGCTTGAGGTACTCTCTCCACATTGCACACCCCTAGTAGAGATCAGGATACCAATGAAAAAAAATCATACCAACTCCGAAACTCGAACCCAAACCCTCAGGGTATAAATCAACCAGCTTACTACCCACAGTACCAACCCTATTCCCGTTAATTAATGTGTGGAAGAGTGCTAGAAAAATCTTTAATTTTAAACCCATCAATTAAGCCATACTAAATATGTTGCTTTTGCAGCCTCTTTAGTTGTCTTCTGGGGCTCGGGAAGTCTGTTGTGTTATACGGGCATCGAAGTCTCCAGTTGTGCGGGCATCGAAATCTCCAGCTATTGCTCCCTTGAAGTTCATGATTCATATCCGTCGCGTTTACCTTGCAAGGTCGTCAGTCGCTTAGTATTCACGAGCACATTCGTTCCCCCTCTCATTCCTGTGGTCGACCGTGCTCACTGTCCCTTTCTGTTCCCTCCTTGCCCATCGCCCTCACATATGTGAGAGCGCCCTGTTATGGCGTCCCCCACAATACGTACGTACGTCCGTACAATGTGTTATTTTCATTGGCGTGGAATGGAAGTTTTCATTGAGGGGGAGTTGGTATGTGGCTGAGTACTGGCTTCCTAACGCCTTAGAATTCGAATCCTGGATGTGGCAGGATTTGCCATTGGTCTACCTGGCCATACTTGCGCATTGTGAAGAGAAAACTCCCCAAGTTGAGAAGAATAATAGCATATGTGCTTTTTAATTTTGCCTTGGGTTTCCCTCGTAGAGTAATTACAACTGTGCTGTTCCAGATCATCAGTGAAATAAAAGTACTGTTGGATCAGATAATACAGCAAGCACTATTAATAAAACGAAGGTTATGCGATTTTCCAAAAAGGAAAAGGCTAAGCTTAAGCATTAAAATAGGAGGGGAAAAATAGAGAAGGTAGAACAGTTTACGTATCTCGGAAGTGTTTTGGACCAACACGGTCAAAGTAGTAGGGGCGTAAGGAAAATAATTGCGGGTTGGCATACGAGTGCTCGAATACCAACATAATGAAAAAAATTGACAATCGGACTCTCGAAACCCGCGAAATTTAAAAATTCCCGTTATTTTTTTAACACACCGCGTATTACGAGGGCCGTCGCATTAATTGATTATTAAGTAAATAACCCTTGATTTTATCGTTAAATATTTATAAAGAGGGAACGTTTTAGGCCAGGGGGTAGAGTGCTGGGTCCCTGACTGGAGGGCCCGGGTTACCCCTCTGCGCACCCTCAGCTTCAGAAAAGCTATTTGCATTAGATCTTCCTAGGGAACCATAGACGGCACAGGGAAAGAAATTGACCCCACTTATTACCCTTATGTGTGAATTTGACATGATCTTGAGGCTTATTACCAGATGAGCTCTATCCTCATTTATCTAACCTACCTTCGGGTTGATTACTGTGATTTGTACTGTTTCTTATGTAAAGAGTCCGGCGTTTTTAAGATCGCGGAGCAAGGAATTCCCCAGCTTAGAGGTTGGAATAAGAAAGGGCTTTGGGTAATGTAAAAACAGCGGGTTCGTGCGGGAAGCCTTACTTGTAACGGCTGACCTAGTCTTAAGTACTTCGAAGAGGAAATTTGGAAAACCCTCTCGAAATAGGGTCGAAGTAAATGCACCTATTAGGGGTTCTCTTTTATTGAACAGTTGTAGCCAGCCTAAGCTAAGTAACTGTGGAGATAATATAAGTATGTATTTATGTATATATTCCGCCGTCCTCACCTCTACTGTGTTCGTTCTTAATATGTGTCCCTATCCCTTCTCCTTATATCTATTTCCATGTGAATGAATATTTGTGGGAATAATAATATTGCGGGATTTCGTGTTTGATGTGTGTGTGTGTGTATATATATATATATATATATATATATATATATATATATATATATATATATATTCAAGTACACAAGTATACGTATAAACTAATGTTTATGCATGTATGTCTGGTGCCCTACTACCCCCGACACACACACTCATGCGGCTCCTTACCGTGTAATGTGTAGATTGAAATGAATGGGTCCATCACCATACGTCAACTGTCTATCCTGTTACTAAGCCATGTGTTCTGTGTATACATGGTATACGACAGTATTTATTAAAGGCACCATTTTTACAGACACATAGAAATACACATAAGTATCATTTCCATTTGTGTATATGATTTAACAGGGTCATTAATATGCACTGTTTCTTGTGGGCGGACAGCTAGAAAAGCAGGCTACGAAAGACAAAGAAGCCTTCGACGCGCCTCACTGAAAGCGACTGTTTCGAATCAAGTGCGAGCGGGGCTTTAGTCACAGAAGCATGGGAGGGAAAAGGTCGTTGTAAAAGGCGGAGGGAGGAACGGTCAACTCGAATTTGACGAGTCATAAGGCACGAGGAAGTGTATTCGTTGAGAGCGAAGCAAATGGGAAGGCAAGGTTCAGGCCCGAGGGAAGAAACTGTTTTCGATACACTTAATGGAGCAACTGGGAAATGTTGGCTGAAGGGCGGTGAAGGAATTGAGCTACAAGTAAAAGGAACGGGTTACCAATTCCGATTTAAGGAATACGTCAGTAATGAGTTAAACGTTAAAATAGGATGTCAAAAACTAGAGCAGGTGGAACAGTTAACGTATCTCGCAAGCGTTTCGGAGTAAAATGGTCAAAGTAGTAGGGACGTACGGAGAAAAATCGGACTAGGCAAAGAGGCTTTCACAAGGAGGATGGAATTGATGACAAGGACGTAGATTAATGAGATTAAGAAACGGCTTGTCAAAACTTTAATATGGAGCGTAAGAAGTTACGTACGGCGCGGAAACGTGGGTCATTGAAGCAGGATGATAGGCGTAAATCGAAGGCTTTTGAAAGTAGATTTGGAGATGGATACAGGAGGTTAAGTGGACAGAAAGGAAAACAAATGATGAGGTGCTTGGTATGGCGAGGGAGGGGAGTGGATTGCGGGGAGAAGGCATGTTGATAGGCAATGAGATGTTGAAGACTGTAATAGAGGGGAGCACGTTAGGCTCCCCTCTATTACAGTCTTCAGGTGCAGGAATAGTATAGGGATGTTGAATGGAATGAAGGGAGGAAGGAAGAGTATGGAGAGAAAGAAGGACTTGTTGTGGAGTAGGAGATTGACCTGTTAAGAGAGACAAAATATTTATTAATTTGGTAGTTATTTCTATTCAAAATTTGCCAGTAGATTACCACTAGTAATAATGCAAATTTCAGTAAAATTTCAAGAAACTGCGTGAGATGCCGCAACTGTAACTGTTAACGGAGTCATCCGCTAACATGCATACATACAATAACTTATCTGTAGTCCTTAATGCTACCTCCCTTGCTTCCATTCAAAAAGCCTATTCCTTTCTTCCCTCTTCTTCGCTTTCCCAGAATCCTTCATCTTCCTCAGCATCCTATTTGCTCTCAGCATAAATCTCTAACGTTCACTTGATAGTTATTCCTTTTCGTCCAATGTATTTTCCGTCTATTTCTCCTTTCAACAATTCTAAAATCTTTAAATGTCATGTTTATGCTCTTGCCTCAACAACCAAATTATCTGGCCATTTGTTCGTAATGATACTTATGAAATAAATCACGAGTTTCTGGCCGTTAGGTCATTTTGAGTCACCTTCGAGTGAACTTTATATTTGAAATTTCCACGAGGATGAGAACGAATGTTGAAACTAAACGGAAATTGTTGTAATTTTGCGAAAAAATGAACGCTATCGGAGTTTATTTTAGGGGAAGTTGTTCCAGATCATCTGCCCATGGGAATGTCTTGCCGGAACTGATCCATGTCTTGTTATTTGGCTGGGTGATAAGTTGGGTGGAGAGGAAACTGTTTATAATTCATGAGATTTCACTGGCGCGTATCCTTCCTCTTATTTGATCTCTCATTTAGATATCGCAATAATTGGTGTTGTGCATACATTTCGAGAAGGTCACTGTACGTGATGGGTTTACTGGACGGTAAAAATTGTATACGTGGTGCGTTCATTTTCTTGAGGTCACCCTATTTTTTTACTCCGTACTGAGAGCAGACATAAAAATGTGTTTGAGCTTATAATAAGCGGAGAATAATTAATAATTCAAGTCATAGATGGCAGCATCATGCAGTGAACAGAGTTCGTTTAGCTGCCACTAGAGTGAGAAGCGTTTCCAAAAATTGAAATGGTGTCGTAAAGTGTAAACAAGAACTGCGTGTGATCATTTTCTTTTCTCCACATGTTTGGTTTAAACACACCGTATCGAAATACATCGATAATTGAGTCAGGGAAATGCAGTGATGTTTTTATTTGAGTTTGATTATATGTGCATTAATGGAATCGTGACAGTTCAAAGATGGCCGAATATCATGACGTGATAACAATGCCGGGAAGCCTCGGCCATGGACCTGCCGGTTTTCTTTCCGGTGGCCGAAAAGGTAATCCCACGTAAACGTACTCAGCAGCCATAGAATAATGGCGTCGAAGTTGCAAGGAAAAAATAATTCCTCTTCGGGGAGATTTTGCCGAGAAGCAGCAGAAGTGTCCAATTTCTGGTAAGACTAATTTTTTGTGGAAAAAATTGGAGGCCTTAGAGAGCTTGAACGCATAACACATAGTATGTTTGGAATGGTAATGTAATGAGTTCCTAGGACGAATTCCTTCTTTATTAGGGAACAGCAAACTTTGAAATAGGCTGCGGGCCGGAAGAAAAATAGCCCAGTGTCTAAAAAAATGGAACTGCATATGTGTGAGGGTCATGAGCGGTTTCATTTCATCCTCGTACTAAGATCGAGAGGAAGACATCAGGAGGGCCTTGAAAGAGTTCATTTGTGAAAAATTTCAGAGTTTAGGAGGACGCCGCGATAGCTTGACTGGCTAAAGCCAAACTCTACTATATAGACTCGGCCGAATATCGAGGGATCCGGGTTCGAATCCCGGTCAAGGCGAATGATTTTTTACGCTCTGAAATTGATGCAATGAAGTGTGGAAATGTTTGCCTAGTATCGTGTTGATCTGTTAACCTTCATGGATGACGACTCAAATATTATGCTTTTAGGATTAAAATAATTTAAAACACATTATTTACATGACTTTTGTCGAGGCTACCTTATTGTTTTGGTGACATAAGTGAACCGTATGCCGGTATCATCTTCCAATAAGTGTAACTTTCTTCATAGTATATATTCTCTTGCGTGTGGCAATAATTTTGTTCTAATACGGAAATCTTCATCTGGTAGAAGTTGAAAATAAGTAGCCCTGTCGTTTTTTCTAGGCTTACCTTTCATTTCTATAAAAATTCCAAGAAACTGCGGGAGATGCCGCAACAGTAACTTTAACTAACGGAGTCATCCGCTAACATGCATCCCATTGCACCGATTTCAGAGCGTAAAAATCATTCCCGGTCAAGGCATTTATTTCATTTAATATTTTTGTAGTCAAACCTAGTAAAACTATCTAGGAGGCCGTAGTTTTTAACTTGGATGTTTTGTCCAAATACAAGGTTCGTCCGGAAAATAAGTGTACTGAGCTCAGGAAAAAAAAATTATTACACTTTTACATATCTTAAGCTAATATTCCTCAAAATAGGACCCTTGTGAGTCGATACACTTGTTCCAGCGGCGTTCCCATTCCTGGAACGCCCCCGCGAAGGCATCATCGGGACCACCTCTCGAAGACACGTCGTCACGGCCTCTTTGACGGCGTCCAAAGTCCCGTATCGCGTTCCCTTCAAACTCCTCTTTATCTTCGGGAACAGAAGGAAGTCCGGTGGTGCCAAGTCCGGTCTGTAGGGCGGGTGCGGCAGCGTTTCCACGCCGTGCTTGGCCAAGAAGTCCGACTCGACAAGCGCGGTGTGAGACGGCGCATTGCCGTGGTGCAGCCGCCAGATGTTTTTGATCGCTGGCCGGACGCGGGCGACTCGTTTTCGAAGCCTGTCGAGCACTTGGACGTAAAATGCAGCATTTACAGTTTGTCGTTCAGGTACAAATTCGTAGTGGACGACTCCCCTTTTATTTTGAAAAATAGCTGACATTCTTTTCCTTGCTTTTTTCTGCAGGTGGTAAATAGTGTGAATTCGGAGACAAATCGACAACTCCCACGACCATTTTCAAATTATAAAACAACTGAAGCCGAGGTCATTATTTTTCATTCTCCATTAATCGTATTGATTCTTGACACGACTCGAGCAATTGTCAAAAATTTTATTATAATTAGGTAATCTACCAGTTAAGGTAGGTTTTTGGATGGACACAACTATCAAATAAATATTTTGTAACTCCAAACAAAACCCAATCCAGCAACCTAATCTACATCAGGTCCCTCTTCATCTCTGTGTACTTCTTTCCTCCCTTCATCCCGTCCAACATCCCTATCCTGTTCCTGCCCTTTCCTCGCTTGCCCAACATTCTCCCTTCTATTACCTTCTTCAACATCCCACTGTTAATAATTAATAATATTCATTTAATTTCGGCGTCTATTCTTTGTTTTACACCGGTGGCCCAGGGGATTCCTGCGCCAGTCTTCCGTGCTTTTGCGGCGCAGTCGGAATGTTAAATAGATCGGAAGCCAATGAATTCCAACTCCTGCAGTCGTGCGTGAGTTTTAATAACCGAGCATACTTACATGCGCCTCTCTCGAATAACCTAATGGCTGTCAATTCCGCATTCCGCTTGGCTCTGACCCGTAATGGGATTCGCAGTGTGGGAAAGGGGTTTTTCACACCGCAGTGCTCTCGGACAGAAGGAAAAGTATGGGAAGGAGAGAGAGAGGAAAGAAAGAAAAAGAGAACGCCCAGTGAAAAGAATCGAACGGTCCCGAATCACTTACTCATACATAATATTCCTCCCCTCCTCCATATTTCGCTTTCTGTTTTTAATCATATCCATCTCGACCGTTTGAAACAATAGGGCGTGGAAGTCCGCAATTTCTAATTTGCCCCCTCACTTGCATGCCCTCTCCTCCCACCTTTCTAAATCTCAGGACGTCTCCCAGCAGCGGTTTTATTACGAAATTAATTTTCCTTGCATTGAACCTCAACGGCGCCGTAATTTACGACGTTTCGCAATGCTGTTATTTATCCATTACACAGTACTCGCTCACCCTTTTATACAAACGATTAAATGGACATTCGTACAATGCAAGCAAAGTGGTAGGGACGTAAGGAGAAGAATTGCACTAGGCAAGGAGGCTTTCTCAAGGAGGAGGGAGTTGATGAGTGGGACGTTGAGTAGAGATGTTAAGAAAAGACTCGTAAAAACTCTGATATAGAGCGTAGCTATGTATGGTGCGGAAACGTGGTCACTGAAGCAGGAGGATAGACGTAGATTGGAGGCTTTTGAAATGTGGGTGTGGAGAAGATTGGAGAAAGTGAAATGGACCGAAAGGAAAACAAATGAGGAAGTACTGGAGATGGTGGGTGAGGAGAGGGGTTTGATGAGAGAAATCCTATGGAGGCAGGAAAAATGGATGAAAGGCGTATTGAGCGGTAGTGGAATGTTGAAGAGGGTAATAGAGGGGAGAATGTTGGGCAAGCGAGGAAAGGGCAGGAACAGGATAGGGATGTTGGACGGGATGAAGGGAGGAAAGAAGTACACAGAGATGAAGAGGGACCTGATGTAGTTTAGGTTGCTGGATTGGGTTTTGTTTGGAGTTACAAAATATGTATTTGATAGTTGTGTCCATCCAAAAACCTACCTTAACCGGTAGATTACCTAATAAAACTATGCAAGCAGTTTTTAATTAAAATACATGAATATACTGGTGACAACTCGTGTATATTACAGTAACGGTCCCCGTGAAATCAACACTTCATACGGTTTTAAGAATGTCCTGCCTTCAACGCGCGGAATACTCCACAAACGATACTTTTAATTCCTTTGATTCCCGTGTAGGTTATATTACAAGTGATTCTACTTTCTGTTGAAGGATTCTTAGAAACGGAAAAAGAATACGAAAGGGTAGGCAAATTAATATAAGGTGGACGTATGAAGACGAATTACCTTTAAGAAGAAGAATTTCAAAAGAATGCCGAAATAGTGCGTTGAGTTGGAAGAAGTTTGTTCAAAATAGCCATTTCCCATTATTGCATAATTTCAGTGTGCAGGTGAAAGATAATTTGTTTACAGGGTTCGTCCGGAAAATAAGTGTACTGAGCTCAGGAAAAAAAAATTATTACACTTTTACATATCTTAAGCTAATATTCCTCAAAATAGGACCCTTGTGAGTCGATACACTTGTTCCAGCGGCGTTCCCATTCCTGGAACGCTCCCGCGAAGGCATCATCGGGACCACCTCTCGAAGACATGTCGTCACGGCCTCTTTGACGGCGTCCAAAGTCCCGTATCGCGTACCTTTCAAACTCCTCTTTATCTTCGGGAACAGAAAGAAGTCCGGTGGTGCCAAGTCCGGACTGTAGGGCGGGTGCGGCAGCGTTGCCACGCCGTGCTTGGCCAGGAAGTCCGACACGACAAGCGCGGTGTGAGACGGCGCATTGCCGTGATGCAGCCGCCAGATGTTTTTGATCGCTGGCCGGACGCGGGCGACTCGTTTTCGAAGCCTGTCGGGCACTTGGACGTAAAATGCAGCATTTACAGTTTGTCGTTCAGGTACAAATTCGTAGTGGACGACTCCCCTTTTGTCAAAAAAAGACAATGAGCATCATAAACTTATTTTCCGGATGAACCCTGTATGTCCCCTGTCAGATTCTTGTGTTCAAGATAGTATGCACTCTAAACACGTTTCATTCCTTGTGGAATATAGCAATATGTTTATGAATTTACTGACACACTCCTTTTCTTGGGAATATTAGTGTTATGTTCGATTTTCTAATGTTTCCAATAAGTTTTGGATAGGCAAAGGCTGAAAATCGATACACATCTTTGCCTCTCCTATCAAAGTACTACCTGATAGCCGACACGGTATGGACATTAAGTCCCTCTTCGATTTCACATACTTCTTTCCTCTCTTCATTCCAACATCCCTTATTCTATTCCTTCCCCTTCCTCGTTTGCCTAATATCCTCAATGCTGCCAATCAATATGCTTTGCATCCATTATCCTTATCTCCATTAGTTTGATCCCTCAAATCCCCCCTCCTCCGTCACCACGATTGGAACATCTTCGATTGTATTCATTTTTGTCAAAGTTTACTTCCTCCATCATTCTCCACACCCACATTTCAAAAGCCTCCAATCTACGTCTATCCTCCTGCTTTAGTGACCACGTTTCCGCGCCGTACATAGCTACGCTCCATATCAGAGTTTTTACGAGTCTTGTCTTAACATCCCTACTCAACGTCCCCGTCATCAACTCCCTCCTCCTTGAGAAAGCCTCCTTGCCTAGCGCAATTCTTCTCCTTACGTCCCTACCACTTTGACCGTATTGGTCCAAAACACTTCCGAGATATGTAAACTGTTCTACCTTCTCTATTTTTTCCCCACCTATTTTAATATTTAGCTTAGCCTTTTTCTTTCTGGAAAATCGCATAACCTTTGTTTTATTAATATTGATTCTCATCCCATATTTATCGCGCTGAACCTCCAATCCACTCAACAATGCTTGCAACCCCTTGGCTGACTGAGCAACTAATGCTTGGTCATCAGCAAACCTAACCGATTGTACGAATTCCCCTCCGACTTTCATTCCTACCTCCAGTTCTTCCTATGCCTCTTTAATCATTTCCTCTACATATACGTTGAACAGCACCGGTGACAATGGGCAACCCTGCCTTACACCTCTTCCTAACACTGCCCATCCGGACTCTCCGTTCCCCACTCGCACCTGAGCAGTCTGAGATATGTACAGGTTGCGGATCAGTCTCCTGTCCCTCCAATCCATTCCTATTTTCTGCAATACACGCATTAATTTTTCCCAATTCACTCCATCAAACGCTTTTTCGAAATCTACAAAACAGACAAAAACGCCCTGATTGTATTCTATATTCCTCTCAATTAGTGATCTCATAACTGCAATGGCATCTCGCGTAACTCTTCCCTTCCTAAACCCAAACTGATCATCCCCTAAGTAATCATTTGCCCTACTCTCTATCCTTTTGTTGATGATTCTGAAAACTTGTTTAGCTGTTTGCTGTATTATGGGCCACAAATGTGACGGGGGATAATTAATAGAGGTGGGTTCCCGTTACCTTCCTCAGTTTGAAATACAGGTTACTGTATTATACGGTCATCGATATGGACTGTAAATTCTTGTAGATTGAGAAGTAATTCGTTGATATCATGCCATAACCACTAGGAAAAATTTTTCAATTAATATATAAAAAGATTATTTTATTTCCTTTTTATCCCTTTTAGGTCTGAAAGGGTGGACAATTCTGAATCTGGACAGTAAATATGTCTACATGATTTTTTAGCGATGTTTTTTTCGGAGTCGCCTTTAAAAGAGAGCAAATGTTACATCTAAAAATCGCCTTGGCAAAAACCTCTACCCCCACACATGCAAAAAGGCTGTCACTTAAAGTCTTAAAAGTGAGAGTCCTTACGGTGACTTTAACGCCCGTCACTTTCCATTATACGCCTACAGGTTATTCTGTCGTCCGTTGGTAACGGAATAATATTAACGAGTGTTTTACGGCAAAATTATGAGCCTGTGACTTCGAGTGTGATATATTTTAGGAAATTATGACTGTCAGTTTCCGGGATCAATTCTTTTAACTCAGAGCTGTTGTCGGAAGGCTGCGCGGGATTATTTAATAGGTTCAAAAGTTTAATTTTATAATCGTAATGCTCGCGTGTAAGGCTATGAAGCGTTCGGTCATGTCCAGATACGTCATATTGTTCAAAGTGCGACTTTCCCCGCTTTTTTTAGAAAAAGTGTTAATGATTCTGAATTATATGAAAAAAATATATATATAAATGTAAATTGACTAACTAGTCCACTTAAACACAGAACACTTCTGTTCCTAATTCCTCTTGAGAAAGGTGGTTGCACCACCGAAAATTCGAGAACCAGTGAGTCCCTCTTTTATATGTTTTAGTTTCTGGGTTTGTGTCGACTAGTTAGTCAATTTACATTTTTGTGCACGTTCGTGGGTTTTTCAAGAAAGTGACTATATATATATATATATATATATGTATGTATATATATATATATATATATATATATATATATATATATATATATATGTGCTGTTCAACGTATATGTGGAGGAGATGATTAATGAGGCATGGGAAGAACTGGAGGTAGGAATGAAAGTCGGAGGGGAATTCGTAAAATCGGTTAGGTTTGCTGATGACCAAGCATTAGTTGCTCATTCAGCCAAGGGGTTGCCAGCATTGCTGAGTGAATTGGAGGTTTAGTGCGATAAATATGGGATGAGAATCAATATTAATAAAACAAAGGTCATGCGATTTTCCAGAAAGAAAAAGGCTAAGCTAAACATTAAAATAGGAGGGGAAAAAATACAGCAGGTAGAGCAGTTTACATATCTCGGAAGTGTTTTGGACCAACACGGTCAAAGTGGTAGGGACGTAAGGAGAAGAATTGCGCTAGGCAAGGAGGCTTTCTCAAGGAGGAGGGAGTTGATGACGGGGACGATGACTAGGGATGTTAAGACAAGACTCGTAAAAACTCTGATATGGAGCGTAGCTATGTACGGTGCGGAAACGTGGTCACTGAAGCAGGAGGATAGACGTAGATTGGAGGCTTTTGAAATGTGGGTGTGGAGAAGAATGGAGAGGGTGAAATGGACCGAAAGGAAAACAAATGAGGAAGTACTGGATATGGTGGGTGAGGAGAGGGGTTTGTTGGGAGAAATCCTATGGAGGCAGGAAAAATGGATGAAAGGCGTATTGAGCGGTAGTGGAATGTTGAAGAGGGTAATAGAGGGGAGAATATTGGGCAAGCGAGGTAAGGGCAGGAACAGAATAGGGATGTTGGACGGGATGAAGGGAGGAAAGAAGTACACCGAGATGAAGAGGGATCTGATGTACACGTAGAGTAGGTTGCTGGATTGGGTTTTGTTTGGAGTTACAAAATGTTTATTTGATAGTTGTTTCCATCCAAAAAACCTACCTTAACCGGTAGATTACCTAATAATTATATATATATATATATATATCAGAGATCAACTAAGAATCGGAGTCGTACAAAATCATGTTCTGCATTGAAGATTTCACTTTAGGATAGTCACACAAGAAAACACGAGTTTCTACTTGATATAAAACGATCCGCGGAACAAAAACTTCAATCGTCCATGGCCCTTAATCCCATTCCATTTGTGGGTGTGTGGAGATCAACTCGCTCCACCAAGCATGAAAGTCACGGGAAGATCGAAGGATTGCACCGTTTTTAAATTTTTTTACGTTGCTCTCCTGATTTTTTCTGGCAATAAGTAACGTTCGGAGAACGGTGAAATACGTGAGAAAACATCGGCGCTCTTAAGTTTTAGTGTACGGAGTTCAGATATGCCCTGTAATTAACCTCAGGATATTTCACGGAGATGGAGGGTAGAGACGCGGTTACCACGGAAACAAATCGGTATCCAAGTAAATCACCGCGGATCTTTGCGATCATCCCAGTCATTGCGTCTTAAAGAGGTTCCGCCAACCAAATTTAAACTTGGAAGGTCGTCAATATTTGAGATTAAATCAGTATTTTAATAATATAAAGCATATTAGGATTTTACGCGTGCTATTCAATAATAAAATCGATAATATTTGTTTTATTTGATATATTTTGAGCGGAAAATTCTAATTTTATGTTATAATTAGTTTGCTGAGTGAGTTAAATTGGTTTTTATGCTTCATTGATTTGACACCATTGTAGCGTTATATATATATATATATTCGGAAGATAAGATATGACTGTCAGTCATATCTTATCTTCCGAAGAAGACGGAGTTCGAGTCCGTCGAAATTATCAAGATATTATTGTGAGTGTTCTTTTTATGTGTTCTCGTGCTGTGTGTTACTGTCTAAGTTATATATATATATATATATATATATATATATATATATATATATATACATACATACGAGGGTCATCCGGAAAGTAGTATCCGTTCGTGCCGCATGAAGTGCTGACGACGCGAGTAGCCGCTGGACGAGGTCAGATAGCTTCAGTGGCTTGTCTGCCTTCTCTGAGCCAAGTTGCGTGACGCTAGCATTGCCTGTGTTGTTTCTGTGATTTTTTACAATGTTTAAAAAATTGAGAACGCCGCCAGTTGTGAAGTGAGGGCAGTGATTAAATTCCTCAATGCAAGAAACGTTCGCCCATGTGATATTCATCGCCAATTAAAGGAGGTGTATGGAGACAATGTAATGGACGAGTCGTCTGTTCGGCGGTGGTGTCGCAACTTCAACATGGGGAGGGGGAACACACACGACGATGAGCGTTCGGGGAGACCGTCTGTCATTACAGACCAACTGGTGAGCTCAGTTGACGAATTCGTGAGGAACGATCGGCGCGTCACAATTGATGACATCTGTGAGCATTTTCCCAATGTTTCTCGAACAATTGTTCATGAAATTGTTAAACACCATCTGCATTATGCAAAAATTTGTGCAAGATGGGTCCCTCGCATGCTTACAGATGAGCACAAAACCAAGCGTATGGCTGCAGCACTGACGTTTTTGGGACATTATTCTGATGAAGGAGACTCTTTCTTGACTCGCATAATTACTGGTGACGAAACATGGGTTTGTTATGCATCACCTGAGAGTAAACGACAGTCAATGGAGTGGCATCATGCTCATTCACCAAACAAACCAAAAAAATTCAAGACAGTTCTGTCCACCAGGAAACTCATGGCAACCATTTTCTGGGATCGACGAGGTGTATTGCTTATTGATTTTATGGCCCGTGGAGACACTATTAATGCCAATGCGTATTGTGAAACATTAAAGAAATTACGGCGGGCAATACAAAATCGGCGGCGAGGTCTATTGTCTACTGGTGTCATTCTCGTTCATGACAATGCCAGGCCTCATGCAGCTGGGATAACACAAAAACTTTTGCAGCAATTCAAATGGGAAACTTTCGACCATCCACCGTATAGCCCGGACTTGGCCCCTTCAGATTTTCATCTCTTTACAAAGCTTAAAGACTTTTTGGCAGGAAAAAGATTTGACAGCGATGAAGAACTTAAAGAAGGAGTGACCCTGTATCTCAATGAGCTGGCGGCGAAGGACTATGCAGCAGGAATACAGAAACTTGTCACACGTTATGACAAATGCCTTAATTTGCTTGGAGATTATGTTGAGAAGTAGTTTAAAGTATCCTCTTTCAAATAAAATTTTGTATGTTTGTTAATATTTACTTTTGTGTCTTTATTTCACGAACGGGTACTACTTTCCGGATGACCCTCGTATATATAGATGATGTAGAAGCACTCACGAGAACAATATAACATCTGGGCCGTACAATGGAACACAAAAATAAAATAGATAACACGTAAAAGAAAACTCACACTCAAGGCTTGAGGCCGTCTTTAGGTTAGACTGTTTGACCTGAAGAAGGCCGAAAGCTTACACTTAGTGAAATGTGAGTGTCCTTTTACGTGTTATTTATTTTATTTTTCATCAAAATGCTAAATATTTATATATTTATGTTTTTTACGGGAGGAAGGAAGTACACGGAGATGAAGAGGGATGTGATGTAGAGTGGGTTGCTGGATTGGGCTTTGTTTGGAGTCACAAAATATTTATTTAATAGTTGTGTCCATCCAAAATCCTGCCGGTAAACCGGTAAATTACCTAACAATAAGTAATAATACAGAAAGTATTTTCACACACATGTGGGTCGCGGTAGTCCAGGTGTAGAGGGTTGACCTACTGACCGAAGGGCCCAGGTTCGATTTCCGGGTAAGCCTGTCGGTGCACCTGCAACTCCATCCAAGCTATATGATTTTTCGGGTACCAGGTTTTCCTGGGAAACCACAACCGGCACAGGAAAAGGAACTGCTCCCCACCCCTACGCTGATGTATGAATTTCACACGCCCTCGGGCTTAGTACTGGGTGAAATGGTTATTGATGGTTATATTTGGCAAGCAAGGTAGAGGGTTGAAACGGGGTAAGAATGTTGGACGGAATCAAGGTGTTTAAGGATTATAAAAAAAATATTCATTTTTAAATGGTATTTAAGGAAATTACTCTGGTATCTTTCGTTTTAGGATTAGACTGTGACATTGTCTCTAGGTCAGTAGAAAAACCTATCCTAGCGTACAATTATAATTTTTTTATTAGTTAATATACCGGTTAAGGTAGGTTTTTGGATGGACACAACTATCAAATAAATATTTTGTGACTCCAAACACAACCCAATCCAGCAACCTAATCTACATCAGGTCCCTCTTGCTGTTATTTCTCCCCTGCAAGGGTTTCGTGGGTTGCAGGAGACTCAATGTCTGTCATGTGTCCATCATTTTTCATGGAAATAATAATTGAGGTGGTTTCCCGTTGCCTTCCTCAATAGTGTTTTTAACGTGACACCATCACTTAAAGGCCGCCCCACTGGGGTCAGACGCCATTGCAGCCGCCTCACTGAGGAACAGACGCTGCGTGGACTACCTTTCGTCTGGCTCCTCACCTTCGACCTATCTGGCATGGGTGACCCTAGCAGGGGCAATTATTATTACTCCCGCCAGCACTGCTCTAGGGGTCATCGGAACACACAAGCCCTTCCACCACGACAAGGTTGTAGTCCATGGGAGGGAAACTATTATTATTAGTTGGCAATTTGTGGAATTCTATTGTAATGAAACGGAAGTATCGAACAGGACTTCGCGTTTCCATAGATTAGAATTTTTGTTGCAGACCAGTTTCGCTGCACCGCAGCATCATCGGAAATGTACATATAGTATACTGTCTATCATGGAGAGGGTAGGTTGGGCAGAGGAATTGGGAGAGGAGCGTTGGAAACGGGTGTGGGCTTTGATGTAAGACGGGAGAGGGGGGAAGGGGTAAGTTTACGGTGGCTAGTCACTGGGACCCGGGGGTGGGAGAAGGTTATTAATTGGATCGCTGGAGTTCTTTTCGAAGTAATTGCGGAATGTCTAGGAAGGAGGAAATCGAGGAATCTCTTAAGTTAGACGTAACTCACCGTTTTAAACTGTATGAATGCGGCAATGCGCAACATACTGCGACCGATGCATAGATTAAATCATTACATGCATATTTCATTAAATTAGTTAAATCAATCAATGTAATTATTTACGAATATTTAACTCTTTTTACAATGCGCCATTTTAAAATACGAGAGAATTATCTTGTATTTGATCAAGAATGACTCCCCCTAGTACGGTATCCTCTGCCGCCTTACTTGTCGGAGGGCCTTTGCGGGGACGGATGTCGTTGCAAAGAGGAAGAGTATCGTCTAAGAAAATTGCGGACGGTCGGTCGACCCGAGAAATAACATATTACCCTGTCCAATAAATACGCGAACTGAGGCCATAAAAACTTCATTTCGCAAAATTTTCGTCTGCATCGATTTTCTCCCCTTCAAAGTACTCTCCATTCGTTTGCTATTCACTAATTCCATCTCCTTTTCCACTTTTTAAAGCACCCTTGGAAGTCCTTGGCAGTTTAGGCTTTTTAGTTGTCTCGTCTCGTTTCTTGCTTTCATTATGTCCACGTCCTCCCGGTGATGTCCCCTCATCTCATTTTTTGCCTTTTGGGAATAGGAAAAAGTCGCAGGGGGCTAGATCTGGCGAATGAGGAGGACGATCAAGGATAGTGATTGAATTTTTTGCCAGTAACTGGCGAACAATCAATGCTGAAAGTGCGGGTGCATTGTCATGGTGAAGGATCCATTCATCATGTTCGTTTAAAATAGTGTGCACTGTTGATTTTCCTAAATTCAGTTCATCAGCTATCATTTGGACAGTTATTCGACGATCGGTAAGGAAAAGGGAGCGCACACGATCAATGTTTGCCGACAACACGGGTGGTCGAAGGTCGCCCCGGCCTTGAATCATCCGTGGCGTCATGTCGGCAATCTTTAAAACACTAAATCCACTTGAAAACGATTTTTTTATCAGAGAATTATCACCGTAAACAGCTTTCAAAATTTCAGTAATTTCTCGATAACCTTTACCGCACTTTGCCAAAAAACTTGACGTTGATTCGTTGCTCCGTGATGTCGTCAATTTCCATTTTCGACAAACAGTAAAAACATGGACAACAGAAACTAACATAAATGGCACCATGGGTAGAGCTCGACGATCCGCCAAGCACAGACAGCTCATTGGGTCTCAGACAACTAGCGCCGCTAGCTCATGGCCGCCATATTTTACTAGTTCGCGTATTTTTGGGCATACCGCGTAGAGTCGAGATGGAGAAGGATTGAAACGTCTTGGAATACCCTTACGAGTGTAGTGATGGTGTTTTTCCGTACGATCACCTAAATTAAAATACTCCTGCGCCCAAATAAAAATAATTATTATTGTACGGCGCGGAAACGTGGTCACTGAAGCAGGAGGATAGACGTAGATTGGAGGCTTTTGAAATGTGGGTGTGGAGAAGAATGGAGAAGGTGAAATGGACCGAAAGGAAAACAAATGAGGAAGTACTGGAGATGGTGGGTGAGGAGAGGGGTTTGTTGGGAGAAATCCTATGGAGGCAGGAAAAATGGATGAAAGGCGTACTGAGCGGCAGTGGGATGTTGAAGACTGTAATAGAGGGGAGAATGTTGGGCAAGCGAGGAAAGGGCAGGAACAGGATAGGGATGTTGGACGGGATGAAGGGAGGAAAGAAGTACACAGAGATGAAGAGGGACCTGAGGTAGATGAGGTTGCTGGATTGGGTTTTGCTTGGAGTTACAAAATATTTATTTGATAGTTGTGTCCATCCAAAAACCGACCTTAACCGGTAGATTACCTAATAATAATTATCAGAAGGATTTTTGCGCCTATATTTTACGTTGTATTCGAGTTAAATGTTACGGACTTTCCCCTTTCCGTTTTAGAGTAACCGCTCATACACACAGGTTCAAGGAACAATAAAAAAAAGATCCCAAATCTTCGGAATCAGTTCTTCTTTTGTTCTCTCGTCCAAGTCCCTCGAGCTATGAAGAACCGCTACATCACATATTAGGTATACGTATAAAACCCGGCCACCAAGATCACGCTAGAACGACTGCTCAAATGACTCGAATTCGACCCGAGTTTTTTGTAACACAGTGTTTTTCTTCCTTTTTTTAGTCCTCCGAAACGCCCCCATTGTCTCAGTGTATCCGACAGTCCCATCCTCCTTTGGGGGATTGATTCTTTTTCCCGTACTCTACGCGACATGTGAGAACGTTATATCCACACGTCACTCCCACAATTCCCCTCACCCCCGCCATCGAATGTTCACGACGAAAGGGAGCGGGGAGGAAGAATGGAGCAGTTAAGGTGGCGGTGCCAATCCTTCTCGCGGGAAAATACAGTGAGCATCGATTTCAAGTTTATTTGGAAAAATGGTACCTTGGCAACCTTTTGATTACGAAAACGTGTGCATTGTGAGAAACTACGCATTCTTAAGTTCCATCCAATACTTAAGTTCCAACGGTTACCATAGCATTCTTATTTAATGTATTAAAGAGATGCTGTAAATGTAGGGCCAACAAGTAAAACTTTCACCAAAAGAAAGAGGAATCTTCATTTTTAGATATTCACGCTTTTATATGCATATGCATATTATTTACTGAGTGAAAATTTCCAGGCAATAGTCAAACCGGAAAATACGTTCGAGATGTGTTCAAAAATTAACGGGAATTTTAATTTTTCGGACAATAATATTCATGTATTCTTATACATTGATGTTGTCACCTTCAAAGTAGTCCCCGTTGGAGATTATGCACTTGTGCCAGCGCTTCTTCCAATCCCCGAAACACTTCTCAAACTCGATCTTTGAGATAGCCTTTAGTTCTTTCAGCGATGCGCTTTTAATGTCATCTACGGCTGTAAAACGACGGCCCTTCAAGATTCTCTTAATTTTTGGAAATAGGAAAAAGTCACTCGGAGCCATATCTGGCGAATATGGAGGCTGGGGCATCGTTACAGTATTGTTTTTGGCCAAAAAATTCACGAACAAGCAATGAAGTTTGAGCTAGTGCATTGTCGTGGTGCGAAAGCCATTTTGGAACGAATTTTGCTGCCACGCGTTTCATACCCAAATATTGGATAAAATGTCATGAAATGATCCAATCGATATGCCAACATCATCAGCGACCTCTCTCATTATGATTCGGCGATCGTTTATAACCATTTCTTTCACTTTTTCCACGTTTTCATCGATTGTTGATGTGCTGGGGCGTCCAGGGCGTTCGTCATCTTCAAGGTCTTCACGGCCTTCTTGGAAAAGCTTATACCACTCGTAAACTCTTGATTTACTCTTAGCAGACTCACCATAGACCTTTGTTAACATTTCACACACTTTGTTACACTTTATTTCATTTTTTACGCTAAATTTGATACAAATTCTTTGATCCATTTCTTTTAACAAACGAATATCGCCGAGCTCATAAAACAAGTCCAACCTTAGTGGCTGTCACAGACAAAGTCCTCAATGAAAATAGCTGAAAGTTTTATCATACTATACTTCAGGGGCATGTATACCAACATATTAAAAAAAAGTTTGCCAATCGGATTCTCCAAGCCCGCGAAATGAAAAAATTCCCGTTAATTTTTGAACGCACCTCGTATTCTTTAATGAGGCCTTTACGCTTTATGTTTTGTACACACATAGTATGTTTGAGGGAAAAAAACAGATTTATTCCGCTAACTGTACATAAAATGAACCCCAATAAATCATCTGCGATTTATTTTCAGAGAAGTACCACGGCCAAGAATTATTTATTTTGAAGATTGTGATAGATTCGGCGACGGAATCGATATCTCGCGATGGGATCGATATTTATCAACAGTTAAAAGAATGCCTTCATACTGACAGGTTCTTTTTTATGCTGTTAAATTTTGGCCAGCCGGAAAAACATCAGTTCATCATCTATGGTTGAGAAAATTTGACTAAAAAAAAGGATTCCACCTTGTTTTAATGCCACACTTGCGTGTGGTTTTCTCATTATTAGCCACTTGGAGGACATTTTAAGTCGGTCAATTAAGTCACCTGTCTAGGGCGTACAAGAGGCTTTCAGAAACCACATAACACTTTGCGTGATAGTGATGACCGGCGTACCTCTTGTTTTGATTTCCTCCCGCTCTCTCGTTTTGGGTCCAACAGAAGTGTTCACTCCTCTGCGTTGTACGTAGATGGGGAAGAACATTGCAATACTTGACAGTCTTGGTAAAATGAATTCTACACCGGCATAAGTTTTAGCGAAACGCTGCTTTTGTTAAAAATGGAACTTTTTGGTGTTTGTAGTCATTTTTTGTCTTCTTATGATAAAAAAGGCCTTCTTTTTTATCCGCATTCTGCTTAAAAACGGGAGTTGTGAAATCTGCCCACTTTTCTGCCGACGTAGGTGGCCATCTTTTACTGACTCAATAGAACATTTAACCGTACCACAGTCTAATGCATCAGCTAATAAACCCATTTGACTTTTTGGCGATCGTACAAGGGGATTTTTTTTTTACTTTTAAATTTTTTTTAAGAAAAAAGTCTCGTTCGGATTATTAACGAATAAAATCTTTCATGAAGAATCCGCCCTTGAAGATAGGAAGGGCAAGAGAGCGGTTAACAAGTACCACTTTCCTTTTTAATTGATCAATTTCTGAAGATACCGGGCGAGTTTAGCCCACTAGCACAAGATGCCTGAGGCTTTTTGTGTTTGGCGGATCGTCGAGCTGTGCGTATGGCGCCAGATATGTTAGTTTCGGTTGTCCATGTTTTTCAAATTTGGACGAATTACTGAAAAAATTACGTTTTATGTGGAGGGATATAATTTTATCCTATGTTCGAGCATATGCCTTGTATTTCACGCTAAAATGACCTTCAATGCGAAAATGAAATTCAGTTTTCGTCCCCAAATTGAATTTTTGTGGAAAATATCATTTCGCGCATGCGTATGTGGAGATAAAATCGTGGCTTCGTTTACTATTTCAAATCAAGATGGCCATCTTGGAAAGACTGTGCATGACTTGATCCAACATTGATAGTTATGCTGCTTTTAATAAGATCTGCTGGAGTTAGTTTAAATGTGTGTGTTTTTTTGTTCTCGAGGCGGAAACTTTTACAGTCCTTTCGTGAGTTTTCACTCTTAATGTTGCTCTTGATTCGAATGAAAAGCCTCAAATTTCCACTCATTTTTTCCTTCCACAGTGCCCTATTTCTAAGTCCATTATGTTTTCCATTTCGTCGTCCGCCATTATAGCACCGCACGGAACTCGTATAGCACCCCAATTATAGCACCTCTCACGCCAACTAGCGCATCCCACCCCATCCAACCGTCTTTCATCTCATTTAATGAATCCCATTATTTTTTTTGGGACATCTTTTTCTGTGTGTGGCATCTCGGTTGGAACGCGTGGTGATATTGTTTTTTTTCGTGGCCCTCCTCAGTTTCTATTGGGGTTTTAATGAATTAGGGACGTCCTCGTGTTTGTGGCTTGGGGAGGTCAGCACAACACGCCATCTAGTGGGACTTCATAGAGAGTCGTGATGTCACGGGGCTCGTCGACGGTTGACAATCTAAACAAATTAACATTACACCGCGTGATGAAAAGAAGGCGCTTCATGTACCGTTGAGCGACAGTCGCGACGGAACGATTGGCCGTTTCACTGATAAGGAATGAGTTTCAGTCGAGGCTCCATTGTCGATAAGGATCATTAGCGTCATCTCTAACCATCGATTGCTCGGAGGAAGGTGAAAAAAAACGTTTGTCGAGCAGCCATTTTGTGATAGCTTCACTGCTGATTGTTGGATTTCCGGTTCGTGGAATTTTGGTTCGTTCAAGGAGGAGGGAGTTGATAACGGGGACGTTGAGTAGGGAGTTTAAGAAAAGGCTCGTAAAGATTTTGATATGGAGCGTAAACTATGTACGGCGCGGAAACGTCGTCATTGAAGCAGGAGGATAGACGTAGATTGGAGGCTTTTGAAATGTGGGTGTGGAGAAGAATGGAGAAGGTGAAATGGACCGAAAGGAAAACAAATGAGGAAGTACTGGAGATGGTGGGTGAGGAGAGGGGTTTGTTGGGAGAAATCCTATTGAGGCAGGAAAAATGGATGAAAAGCGTATTGAGCGGTAGTGGAATTTTGAAGAAGGTAATAGAGGGGAGAATGTTAGGCAAACAAGGAATGGGCAGGAACAGGATAGGGATGTCGGTCGGGATGAAGGGAGGAAAGAAGTACACAGAGGTGACCCTGCTTCAGTGACCATGTTTCCGCGCCGTATAGATACGCTCCATATCAAAGTTTTTACAAGCATCTTTTTAACTAACTTTCTTAATATCCCTCTCATCAATTCCGTCCTCCATGTGAAAACTTCTTTGTATAGTGCAATTTTTCTCCTTACATCCTTACTACTTTGACAATGTTGACCCAAAAAACACTTCAGAGATATGCTTCACCTGCTTTAGTTTTTACCTTCCTATTTAACGTTAAAAGTGGCCTCTCTCCTTCTGGAAAATTGTATAACCATTGTTTTTTTTTCATTTATCTTCATTTGATACCTATCGCACCCTGATGATGATGCGCAGCATAGAAACCATGGTCGCGTGAAGTATTAAATCTTTATTGTGGAAGTTCAAAGTTTCTTTTTTTACCCTCATCATGAAGGAATTGCACAGAGTTAAACCTGAAACTGTTATGTTTATGGCTTTATTGTCAGCAAACCTGATCCTCTGAATTCCTCGCCGACATTCGTTCCTATTTTCAGTTCTTCCCATGCCTCTTTGACGATTTCCTTCGCATAAACATTGAAAATAAAGAGTAATAATTTACGTGAAGTGATATAATACTTTCCCGGCGAATAATGTTTTCCAAGATTATTCGGGTCTCCCACCGGGTCCACGTTCGTAGGTTTGCCGACGTTTCGATGGACGACTCCGGCCATCGAAACGTCGGCAAACCTACGAACGTGGACCCGGTGGGAGACCCGAATAATCTTGAAAATAATTTACGTCTCCCTTTCCTAAATTTGCCAATCCCGTCTCTCCATCCGCCACTCGCACTTGAGCAGTCATATGTGGACCGTTGCGGAAAAGACGTCTATCCCTACAGTCTACTCCTAACTTATAATGCAACCATTTCAGAGAGTAAAAATCATTCGTCTTGACCGGGATTCGAACCCGGATCCCTCGATATCCGACCGAGTGCTTTAACCACTTAAGCTACCGAGACGTCCTCTTAAACTCTGAATTTTTTTTTCCGGCCGGATATCGAGGGATCCGGGTTCGAATCCCGGTCAAGGCGGATGATTTTTACTCTCTGAAATTGTTGCATTATAATGCACACATAGCGGGTGACTCCGTTAAAGTTACTATTACAGTTTCTTGAGATACTCCTAACTTATGTAAAACATTCCAGTTGCGTCTATCGAACGCTTTCTTGAAATGTACGAAACATACAAATACATCCTCATATACTCGTAGAATAAGATATACATTCATCGGATGTAGAATGTCGTTTAGAATTACAAGTATGTAATACTATGTATATTTTATATAAATTGTGGATGTTACCGAACTAGCCGCCGGCAACCGTTATTATTTCACGGGGAACATCTGATAGAGTGGATTCCAAATATTGCCAGGTTATTATTCAGGCAATGGTGGTAGATCTTTCTTTTTTAACCTATCGTTTATTTTATGATTCCAGGGGGACTACATCTGGATCGAGCCTGTTACCGGCCAGGAGTTTGATGTGGCGATCGGAGCAAGGGTAATATCTGCAGAAGGCCGAAGGATCCAAGTGAAAGACGACGACGAAAAGGTAAGATATACCCCACGAAGTTTTGAGTCCTTGGCTGTGGTCACTGTGTGCTGACCGTAGTAGAATTAGAATGTGTTAAGAAGTGTTCTCAGTTAATAATAATTCAACTGATCCATTTAATTTGTACAAAGTAAATTCAACAAATATCAGAAATTAATTACTTAAAAGGCAAATATTAGTGAACTAATCAGGAGTTCGTTAATAGATACCTCGTATTTAGAATTCAAAAATATCAACAACTTGAATTTCGCGTTTTTCCTCGCATTCGTCGGTTTCGTCACAAATGAACGATTGGCAACGTCGCAATTTCATTGTTGAAAATTTAAAATTATGACATCGGTATAAAGACTATGGCGGGAAGAGATGGTAAAATCTGCACTCGGCTGGATTCTTATTTGGGATTGGACACTCGAAAGTAAATATTTAGAAACCCCTTTAGCCAAATTTTTAGCTCCCTTGGATGACCCCAAGGGTCTCTCCTATCGTAAAAAAATGTGAATTTCCGAAAACAATTTTTCCTGAGCGATCATTTGCCTTAAAAAATCTAAAAAAATTCATGAAAAAACATTTTAATGCCCAAAAAAAAACATTGTGATTTTTTTCAGATTTCTTAAATCAAAATTTAGCTCAGGAAAAATATTTGAATTTTTCAACGAATCTTTAGGTTGTGTAGGCAATTTTTGGCAAGGTTCTAAATATATATTTTTCGTGTATTTTTTCCGTTCTTTTGAATGGCGGGGTTATATTTGCCATTTTCTCTCCGGAACATCCTCAAAATCTGAAAGAAAACTCCATTTTTAATTGCTGCCTCCTATATGTGCGAGACTACAATTACAATAGACAATAGAATTCATGTGTGCGTAATTAAAGTATGGGGCCACCTAGGGAGAATAGTGCTGTTAACCTATTCACCGCTATTACTAGTTAACTTTTATAAAAAGGAAAATGTCATATTTTTATAGATTTCATCTGTTGATACTTCCTCGACACACAGAGAGATAATATCCCTGATTGTTTTTTTATAACTTACTAATGGGCACCTTTTCGCAATTTATAATGTTTCACGAATAACTTTCCAGGTTATATCTCGCAATAACAACATACAAGCAATGTTTAATGTCCTACGGGGCCTGATTTTTCGTCACTTTTCTTCAGATCCTCTCCGTTCAGTGGCATATCGTGTGAGCCTAAATGTTGTTAAACTATTGGTGATAATGTGGACAACGCCTGGTTAAAAAAACAACATTGTGTTTCTCTCTTTGTTGTTAGCTTGTGTGAAATTAACCTGCGTTGGCTGCTAGTCCAACATTTTTTTAAATGACGATGCGTGTTTGAAAAGAAATAAAAAAGGATGGATTTTCTAATGAGGAAATTGAAATAATTGACTCCGACATTTGCATTGCTTAAAAAATCTTAAAGATTCCAGACGATAAAAGTTCAATGAGGGAATTTAATTTACTTTTCGAAGACCAATCAGGGAAAGAGAGAGGATTTGTAGGAATGAGGCCTGTGTGTTTCGTTTGTTTTCTCCATGCTTACAATTTTGTGTTGCTATGCGTGAAGAATGGCGGAATGTTTGTTGTCGTCAACACCGGAAATTAAATGTGAATTCCTCATTCCGTTCTTCTCTATCTACCACTTCGTTCGATTATTATTTAACCGCGTTGAAAATTTTATTTAAAGCCATTGCGACGACAGCTCTTAGCTCTGGACTCGAAAACGCCATTTTCAAAACACGATCGAAATATTTCACATCGTCTCGCCATCCATCTTATGCTGATAAGGGTCGAGTAAGTGCCCTATATGGATATTTTATCGTATGTACATGTTGAGAATCGGCTAGTGTCGCTTGGACGTTATCGTTCATCTAACCCGTGGTTTGACCCTCAACTAAATCCCGTCTTTCATCGGCTCGTTTATCTCCGGAGGCTCGCTTGCTTCCGATACTTGAAAAGGTTCTTAAGGTAGACTCCCCTTCCGCTCTGTTGTGAAGATGGACGATAGATCTTCGCGCAATTGAAAACCTGAAAGTGACTCTCCGTCTTGTGGAGTCTACCCTTTTTCTCGCTGTACCAACCTTGAAGCCCTTCCTGCCCTTCCACGAAGCTTATCGTCGTAGGGAACGTAGTAGAGACAATATGGGCTCGATTTACGGGAGACGCATTCGTATCCAAAATCACTATCAAGAAGTTAATAATCATTGTGCATCCTGAGAATGGAAATTGTACACTGCGCGATAATTTCATAGCTTATGGTCAATAGATAGAGGTAATAGTGTTATTAATCCGTAGTAATTAAAGTTATGATTTTGTAATGAACAAAGTGACATTTTAATTACAAATGCGTGGGTAAATCGCAGAAAATACTACCCAGTTAAATGCAGAATGAATAAGAACAGCCTCTGGTGATGAGACTCTAAGAAAACGTGCATTATTTTTTAATGGTGTCAAGTATTAAATAAACAGTTATAAATCATTTAGTAGGCTTGGGAAGAGCTGGAGGTGGGAGTGAAAGTCGGAGGGGAGTTCGTAAAATCAGTTCGGTCTGCTGATGACCAGGCTTTGGTTTGTCAGTCAATCAAGGGGTTGCAAGCATTGCTGAGTGAATTGGAGGTTCAGTGCGATAGATATGGGATGAGAATCATTATTAATAAAACAAAGGTTATGCGATTTTCCAGAAAGAAAAAGGCTAAGCTAAACATTAAAATAGGAGGGGAAAACATAGAGCATGTAGAAAAGTTTACATATCTCGGAAGTGATTTGGACCAATACGGTCAAAGTAGTAGGGACGTAAGGAGAAGAATTGCGCTAGGCAAGGAGGCATTCTCAAGGAGGAGGGAGTTGATGACGGGGACGTTGAGTAGGGATGTTAAGACAAGACTCGTAAAAACTCTGATATGGAGCGTAGCTATGTACGGCAAGGAAACGTGGTCCCTGAAGCAGGAGGATAGACGTAGATTGGAGGCTTTTGAAATGTGGGTGTGAAGAAGAATGGAGAAGGTGAAATGGACCGAAAGGAAAACAAATGAGGAAGTACTGGAGATTGTAGGTGAGGAGAGGAGTTTGTTGGGGGAAATCCTTTGGAGGCAGTAAAAATGGATTAAAGGCATATTGAGCGGGGCGACAATATTCTTGATTTATTAGCAACTAATATTCCCGAAAAAGTCTTAACTGTGGAAATCACTAAGGGAATTAGTGAACACAGGGCAGTAAATGCCAAGTTTTCGCCACATGGGGTCCGAAATAAGAAGCCTAAAAGGACAATTTACTTGTTTCAATATGGGGACTACATTGGCCTGAAGTGCGTTCTACAAAATCAATCGGAAAGCTTTAAGAAACATAATAATCACCGAAATCCTGAGGATACGTGGAATCAATTCCTTGAGATCACGCGCACGGCAGTCAACAAGTTCATTCCCAGTAAATTTATAAAAGATATCACGGAACCTAGATTGTACAACGCTGATGTTAGAAAGGCATTACGAAGTCAAAGGCTATGTCACGCCAAGATGAAAAATATTAGGGATGATATCTCTAGCGACAAAATAAATGAGATCACTCATGAAGATTATAAGATGTCTAGGGCGAATGCCAAGAATGAATTTCAGTAAGCGTTAAGTGAATTGAAAAGGAAAGTATTAGCGGAAATTTTGAAAGAGAACCCAAAAGCATTTTCGTCATGCGTCACAAAAATTCATGGAAATAAGTCAATTATAAATTCACTTTAAAAAGATAAAAGGCGGGCGAACAAGTAATCAGCAGTTTGGAAAAAGGCAAACATATTAAATTCCTTTTTTCAAAACGTCATCACCCATATCTTCCAGAATACCTCCGATAGCTTACCAAATCAACCAGGTCAACCTATGCCTAAAATTAAAATATCATATAATGGAATGCTGAAAAACATTAAGCCTAATAAATCGTAATAAGCGCGATGAAATAGCCACTCGTATATTTAAGGATATAGCTTAGGAAATTGCGCCGTGTGTAGAAATAATATTTAAGAAGTCGCTGGTAGATCAAAAGGTTCCCAGAGATTGCAAAACGGTTAACGTAACACCAATATTTAAAAACGGAGGAACCAAGAAATTACAGACCTATTTCCCTCACATCCATTTCGTGCAAGGTTATAGAACATATAGTTGCTAGTTATATCGTGAGACACCTCGATAATCAGGAGTTATTGATGAAAAATCAACACGGTTTCCGAAAAGGTAGATCCTGTGAGACACAACTTGTGCTTTTTGTTCATGATATTCTTATTTCAGGAGAGAGCAATGTTCCACTAGACGCGATTTTTTATAGATTTTAAGAAAGCCTTCGACAAAGTACCCCATAGTAAACTACTCGCAAAGCTAGAAGCATATGGCAGAGATAAAAAATATCCGGGGTTGGATAACAGACTTTTTGGATGGTCGGGTACAAAGATTAGTGATTGATGGAGTTAGCTCAAATGTAGTAAAAGTTAGTTCAGGTGTTCCCCAGGGAAGTGTCATCGGACCTCTTTAATTCCTACTTTACGTTAGCGACATTGACTCTGTAGTCACTAGTAAGATATGTTTATTTGTCGATTATGCAAGGGTTTACCGTGATATCCATGATCCTGAGGACACAGCAGCTTAGTCAGATGACCTTAATGCTATACAACGCTGGTGCGACACTTGGCAATCAGAATTAAACTTAAAAAAGTTCGTAGTCATACATTTTTGGAAAAAGAGCAATTCCCTCCCGAACGCCTACTGCACTGGGAACACCGAAATGGAATATGTAGACTCCATTAAATACCTAGGCGTCACCCTCACTCACAACCTCTCCTGGGTGAAACACTAATGGGGAATATGTGGACAAGCTAACAAAAATTTAGGATTTATTAGAAGAGTACTGGGTAAATGTGATGAAAAGGCCTCATTTAGTATATGCGGCAAGTATATGGGGTCCTCATGACTTTGGATTAATTGCCGAATTGGATCGCGTGCAGCGTAGAGGAGCTAGCTAGATTTGTAAAGCATTACTATGATAAACGGAGTAGCGTAACCAAAACTTTAGAGCAGCTAGGCTGGGAATCACTCACGGAGCAAAGGTTAAATTACAGATTGAAACTCTTACATAAATTTGAAGGTGTCTTTAGCAGTGATGTTGAAAATGTATTATTCCCCCGATCGTACTACGGTAGGAGAGATAACGTTAATAAAATTAGAGAGATTAAGTGTGGAACAGATAGATTTAAGATGTAATTTTGTCCCCGAGCAATAAAGGATCAGAATAACATTGTTCAACCACGATTGGGTCATATTCGGGTCAAAATTAGTCTGATGTGTATTCACCCCCTGCCACACACCATAGCGGTGGCTTGTAGGGTGTATTTAAATAAAATAAAAAATAAAAAAAAGGTGCCGCGTTAAAATAAATAAACAAGTTTTCATAAATCTATGTCAATTTTAAATGAATAAATTATAATGATGCTATTAAATAAAATATATGTGGAGATTCCATTTATTTGATACCTTCTGGTAGAATTGAACTGGATATTCCTCATATTTTCTTTCACTCTACACCCATTTTAATTTAATAGTTATTACTTTTTCGTATAATAACACATTGTTTTTGTTGTGTTCTCAATAGGAGCAATGGCTGACACCAGAAAGAAGGATAAAGGCAATGCACGCCACCTCTGTGCAAGGTGTGGAAGATATGATATCTCTTGGAGATCTTCACGAAGCTGGAATTCTAAGAAATTTACTCATAAGATACAACGAAAATCTTATATATGTAAGTAGTTGTAGTTGTGTTATTTACATACATATTTCACACAGAGGATTAGTTTGTGCCACAAAATTTTAGCTATAATAATTTAAAAGTTTTTAAACACCGGTGTTTGCGTTATTAGACAAGAAAAAATTTGAAGCCAAAGAATTAACTAAAACAGAAATTTGAATGAAATTGCTATGCGTTGGTTTATAAAATGAAACAATTTTATAAATGTTATTTATTTTCAATAAAATGAGTTTTCATCATTTTTTATACAGCTTATGATCTCTGAATGGTACAGGTTGTCTGTAAATTATTATGGCCTGTATATTACAGGGTAATTATACTATATTCATTCCTGACAGGAGTATTTTTTTGGTGTGCCTCAATCTGACGAATTCAGTCTGAATTTACTTCTCATTCATTTTGCAAAAATAAGTAAAATGTGCAAATTCATTGTTTGCAATAGTGATCATTATATCATTTGCAGATGGACAAGTTATGCCAATAAAAATGGTCATTTTAAAACATTTGGGCTTAAATATTGTCATTTCACTCTTTTCCTTGCTCTTTCATTTGATATATGTTAATATTTTGCTTTGCAAATTCTGAATTTAGCAGACGAATTCAAAATAATGCAATTTTTTCCATTAATTCTTGAATTAATTGATCCAGAAGAGCCATGTCCAACATTAATTGGATTTCTAATCTGATAAACAATGTAAAAATGTACCTAAAAATGCACAAGTGATTATGAAAATATTCTCACACATAAAACAAAAAAGTTAATCTTGTGTTTAGGAAGACTTTTACGTTAAATAGCCCTTATTTGATTGCTATCATCATTGTCAACATATTTGTTTGTTGAATAAGCAATTCTTTCATTAACACTGAATTGATTACCTATTTCAATTGTTAATTAACTCAATGGCTAATGGATTTGATTGTTTTGGAATGTGATTTATTTTGCTAAAGGGTCTGCATAACAATTTGTTAAATAGTTTCATTCATGTATTTAATGAATCATTATTGAAATGCATGCACTTTCATCTTAGACTTACACAGGCTCCATTTTGGTGGCAGTGAATCCTTACCAGATTCTTCCAATATACACTGGAGAACAAATAAAGCTATACAAGGACAGAAAGATTGGAGAGCTACCTCCTCATATATTTGCCATTGGAGACAACAGTTACACTCATATGAAGCGGTTTATGCAGGACCAGTGTATAGTAATCAGGTGGGTAATACTCCACATTATTATTAATTGTATTCTTGCCATGATTATAAAATGTATTGAAGCATAATTTGTCTGGGAAGGCACTCATACATTTCCATAGTTTTTTATTTAATGAATCATTTTGATCTGTCTCACGAATAAGATGGCTTCTTAATGCGAAAATGGTTTTCTGACTGCGTATGGGCCATGCTGTGTTTATTCATTATTACATGTTGTATGTTCATGTACATGGTGTTACTGTTTATGGAGCTTTTTGTGTTTGTACAGTTGCAACTAGCTCCATACAGATTTGAAAGTCATTTCGTCATCATTGAATTGTTGTGAAAGCTTGTGATCAATGTTAAGATGGTGCTTTAATAAGGTTAAACCAGTTAGAGTCACTAGTTCATTAGGTTTAACTGCTGAAAGGCAAAATGGCTTTCAAATAAATAAATAGGGTGATAAAGGAATACAAATATCATTGTACATTTTGCACATTACATATTGTACAAAATGTACATTATTATTATTATTGGTGGTATTCTACTGCTTAAGGTAGATTTTGGATGGACGTTTGACTCTACAACCATCATCTTTTCAATTCCACATACTTCCTTCCTCCCTTCATTCCATCCCACATGCCCATCCAATTCCTTACCCTTCGCTTTTTGTCTGTGTGTTTAAAGGACGAATCAGGTGACTCTGCTGCTAAGGGGTGGTGCCATGATTAATGGCAGAGGATACTACTCAGTTTGTTGTACTTTGTAGCTAGCATTCCAGGGAAATCTTATGAAGAAGAAACTACTTGATTCATATGAAGAGCATATACAGAAACTCTCTCATGTTTTCATTTTTGCTGGCTAACATGCAGGGAATATGAAAAAGAGTCTTGCTTCGCCTCTATGAATAACAGACACATATTCATAGCTTCTACATGCGAATTAATTCTATTTATTTAGAGCCATTTATACTGTGTATCCATATATTTAATACCATCTCTAAAACTGACGGATACCTACACAAAGATAGCCATTTAAATTCCACGAATAGTTAAATTCTTTATGATAATCTTACCCCTTTGGTGTCAGACTAATTTATATGTTGTTTGAAAATAATTCAGCATCCTTCCTTGGAATGAATATATCAAAATCATGTATTTCTGTAGAATAAAAGGTTTTTTTTAATTCTTCCTTTTCATGTAACTGCCACAGTGGGGAGAGTGGTGCTGGGAAGACGGAAAGCACAAAGCTAATCCTGCAGTACCTTGCTGCAATAAGCGGCAAACACTCGTGGATAGAGCAGCAAATTTTGGAGGCAAATCCTATCCTTGAAGGTAAAATGTTGGCTTCAAATATGTGAATCAAAGATGTACTTTTTAAGGTTCTTTTATAACTCCATAGCATTTATCCCACTGAGTTAGTCGTAAGCATTACCTTTTTCTCTTTCGTTGGCAGTTTAGTAAGAATAATGAAGTTTTTCTTGAGAAGTAACTGTAATTTCTCATTTTGGTACAGATTTTAAGTTTAAATATGTATAAATTCACATGGAAATAGACATAAGGAAAAGGGATAGGAACATATATGAAGGACAAACACAGGAGAGGTGGCGAAGGTGAAATGAGGCAGAATCACGAACATAAAAAGATTTCCTGGAAATATTTTTACGCTTGTGGTCTGCTTGATTCCGCCTTCGCCACCTCTTCTATGTTCGTCCTTTATATATGTTCCTATCCCTTTTCCTTGTATCTTTTTCCATGTGAATTAATATTTGTTCACCTTAAATATACAGAAAAAGTATGTAAATGTGGCAGGAGAACTTTGTCACTGTTACACATGTCTACATTCACTATTATGAAGTTCCTGAATAGTTTTATTCCAAAGGTAACGGATTGAATTAGAACTTTCAAGTCAACGATTCCTATCTGAATGATATTGAATGACCGTTATTTCAAGATTTTCTTATCCTGGTGGTTAATATTAGATCCATGTGCTTTAATTAACATTTTGATTATTAATTATTGATCTTTTCTCCTTACAGCATTTGGAAATGCAAAAACTGTCAGGAATGACAATTCCTCACGATTCGGGAAATATATCGACATCCATTTCAATCGTGAAGGTGTAATCGAAGGTGCCAAGATTGAACAGTATCTTTTGGAGAAGTCTCGTATTGTGTCTCAGAATGTTAATGAACGGAACTATCATATCTTCTATTGCATGCTGGCTGGCCTGTCCAGGGAGGAAAAGCACAGGCTTCAATTAGATGATGCATCACATTACAAGTATCTCACGGGGGTATGGAATTTGTTTTTCTTTCATAAACCTTTACTCAAAGCAAATATACATGCGTGTGATTATTGTGTAAATATAATTATAACTATCAATACTAAATAGCAATATTTATGCACAGTTTTATTAATACTACTCCTTGTCAGTAATAATTAGTATGAAGGACATTGGATGTAAGCGAATGATAATTCAGGAGAAGTTCATTTTTTAATGCTGGTGATGTGTACACATATAAACAATCGCCTCATCATTGTTTGGTTAATTCATGAAGCAATTAGGAAGCTATTTAGCTCTACAAATTATCCCGATGTAAACATCTACGTTATTTCAACATCATTTCTGCTAAAATGTACTTAGTTTTCTACAAGGTAACCTGCCATTATGGTTATATTATATATATATATATATAATATATATATATATATACGCATACATCCTATATTTCCTATCCTTTAAAATTCCCACCCTTAACCGCCATCTTAAATTTCTTTCCCAACAGTCCCGAAACCTTCCGCCCCCCCTCCCCTCCCCAGGCACTCTTCCCTCAAAACCTCTCAGTCTGACCTGAAGAAGGCCTCGGAGTAGGCCGAAAGCTTAAATCATCTACACTGTGAGTGTCCTTTTACGTGTTATCTGTTTTATTCTGTGTTCTATTGTGCCGTCCAAAAGTTATATATATAAATTCACTGATAGTCATAACAAACACAGAAACCAAAACACACAAAAGAGGGACTCACTGGTTCTTGAATTTTCGGTGGTCAAACCACCTTTCTCAAGAGGAATTAGGAACAGAACTCTGTTCCGAATTAAGTCAGAAGTTCTGTTCCTAATTCCTCTTGAGAAAGGTGGTTTGACCACCGAAAATTCGAGAACCAGTGAGTCCCTCTTTTGTGTATTTTGGTTTCTGTGTTTGTTATGACTATCAGTGAATTTACATTACACGTTTGTGGGTTTTCCAAAAAAGTGTATATATATATATATATATATATATATATATATATATATATATATATATATATATATATATATATATATATATATATATTCATTCAAACATAGAAATAGGTATAAGGAAAGGGGATAGGAAAACACATAAAAGGCGAACACAGGACATGTGGGGAAGGTGGTTTTTTGAGCAGATCACGAAAGTAAAAATATTTCCTTATATATATATATATATATATATATATATATAAACGCACCGTTCCTATCCTTTATGATGTTGTATGCTTGCTAACCTACTGTCCATTCTCCTCTTGTGTTTGTCAATTTCTCCTTTGGTGGGTGTAACAGCTCCCTAACGCCATCTTCTGGGCAATGATTCGGAGCACTTTGGCGCTTTATAAGATCGCAGATTTCAATGTAAAGGTACTCTTCCTCGATAGCTCAGGTGGTTTAGAGCATCCGCCCGGCAAGTGGAGAGATCCGGTGTTCAAGTCCCGGTCGAGGAAAATATTTTTACATTCGTGATCTGCTCACATCCGCCATCCCCACCTCTGTTGTGTGTGTCCTTTATATGTGTTCCTTTACCATTTTCCTTATCTCTATTTCAATTTGAATGAATATTTATTCGCCATATGGCGGTATTTCGTGTTTGAATGTGTATATATATATATATATATATATATATATATATATATATATATATATATATATATCAATTATGTGGAAGTATTCACGAGAGCAATATAACATTTGGATGGCACAATAGAACACAGAATAAAATAGATAACACATAAAAGGACACTCACACTGTAGATTATTTGAGCTTTCGGCCTACTTTGAGGCCTTCTTCGGGAAGGAAGAAGCCCTCGGAGTAGGCCGAAAGCTCAAACAATCTACAATGTGAGTGTTCTTTTAGGTTTTATCTATTTTATTCTGTGTTCTATTGTGCCATTCAAATGTTATTTATATATATTATATATATATATATATATATATATATATATATATATATATATATATATATGTATTTACATGTGTATATATATATATATATATATATATATATATATATATATATATATATATATATATATATATATATATATATATATATATATGTTTTTATATGTATTATACATATCCCAAATAAGGAAATATTTTTACGTTTGTGATCTACTCAAATCTGCCTTCCCCACCTTTCCTGTGTTTGTCTTTTATGTGTTTTCCTATCCCCTTTCCTTATATCTATTTCCATGATTGAAGTAATCTTTGTTTGCCATATGGCAGGATTTCGTGTTTGAATAGGTATATATAAAAATATTGGAAGAGATAGCACTTTAAATTTTCAGTAAAATTTAGTAGTAGGTTCAATAAATATGAAAAGATCTATGATAATAAGTTAGGGTGCGTGGGTATTTGTGGTCTGGCAATGATCATCATAAAATATTTTAACCACTGAGATTAATGCACAGGGTTTATAGAATAAATTTGGAATGAAAACTATTTTCCTAAATAACTACCTACTGAAATATGCTTAAATGCCTGCTAGACATTTACTCATGTTTATCCAATGTTTATGTTTCAGGGTGGGAGCATAACATGCGAGGGCCGTGATGATGCTGCGGAGTTTGCAGACATCCGTTCGGCCATGAAAGTTTTACTGTTCTCTGACCAGGAAATATTGGATATATTGCAGCTGCTGGCAGCTCTTCTCCATGCTGGAAACATAAGGCATAAAGCAACTACTATAGGTATTATAAGAATCCTATCAATCTCCCTCACAAATCGATGTGTGAAATTTATATATCCACGTTCATGATGGAAGAATCTTATAATATTTGCATGAAAAACAGGAATTAAAATTTGATTGTCCCTGTGCCCCTTCTTTGTTTGTTTTAGAAAGTTTTCTTCAATGGCAATAACCCTTAGCCAAACAGAATAGAACAGAACAGAATGACTTATCAGTGTTTAAATGTGACTAATGTTAGACATTTTTCTTGGTATTCGATTTGTTTGTGTCTCACATGATTTTGATTCCCATCCTACTTTCCATGTATTTAGTTTTCTTCCCTAATTATAAATCTACATCTTACGGAATTAGAACAAAAAGTTTGATTTCATATGGAGTTAAGGTGTTTCTGATGATCGTTAATAAGAGAATTGTTTGAGTTCAGGTTGGTAATCGACACGCATGATGCCACAGTATTAATGAGGTCACTAATAGAGGAACATGGAAGGTGTACGTTGAGGAGATGGCAAAAGAGGCGAGGGAAGAACTGGAAATAGGAATAAAATTTAGTGGAGTAGTAATGAAATCAGTTAGGTTTACTAATGATCAAGATTAAGTTTGTCTCTCAGCCAAAGGGTTACATTAATTGCCGAGTGCGTTTGAAAGTCAGTGTGATAGGTATGGGATGAGAATGAAGGTAAACCATATGAAGGCCAAATCATATACAAATTAAAGTAGTGGCGTCATAAGTTAAAGAGTTAAACATTAAAATAGGATGACAAAAACTAGAGAGGGTAGATCAGTTTGCCTATCTTGGCAGCATCCTCGATCGAATTGCTCAAATTAGTTGGGGCATAAGTAGAACAAATGCTTTCACAAAGAGGAAGGAATTGATGACAAGGACATTTTGTGAGAATATTTAAAAAAATACTCGTTAAAACTTCGAAATGGAGTATGGTTTTGTATGGTGCAGAAACATGGTCATTGAAACAAGATGATTGGCTTAAATTAGGAGGCTTTTGAAATGTGGGCATTGGAGAAGAATGGAGAAGTCGAAGTAGATGACAGGGAAAACAAACCAGGAAGTATTAGGTATGGTGTGTAAGGAGAAGGGATTTTTGGGATAAATCAAAAGGAGGCAGGACAGATGGATGCAAAGCACATTGATTGGCAATGGAATCCTTAAGAATGTGATAGAGGAGGAAACATTGGGCAAGTAAGGATTGCTTTCTATAGTTTCAGGCTCAACTCTGTGGAAGTTCATGTTCATTATTTATTTTATTATGAACACAATGTATACATCCACTGTTCTTTATTCTCGTACAACTAGTTTCAATGCTTAGGCGTCATCATCAGGTACAAAATAAAACCAGCTGCAGCCCGTTTATATAGCATTTAAGAGGGGGAGTGGAGTGGGTGAGAGAGGGGGGGAAAAGAGGGGAACAAAATTGGGTTGTGATCGGTGTAAATGGGAAGGAGGAGAGGGGTGTTAAGCATCAGTGATTGCTTGGTTCACAGTGGGGGTGGGGGGGGGTTGTTGTTTCTTTCGATGAAGGAAAGGGATTCAAACGATGGGGAGAGGCATTCAATCAATAATTCGTTCACCAAATGACCCGTTTTTAAATTCTTTCTATTTTCAAACCCTTCCCACTTGTCCATCCTCATCCCTTTGTCCATTTGGTGTAAGAGTTCTGGGTTGAAATCACTCTCATGGTTGTTTTCCCATATATGATTTGCAAAGTTATCGGAGTTTGCAGTGCGATTACTTAAGGTCACAATTCCTAAAACAGTGTTTATGCTCTTCCGCCCGTGTTTTAACGACCTCCCCGTTTGGCCTATATATATCCCATCACAGTCGTTACAAATTAACCTAAAAATGCCACTTTTATTCAGTTTGCCTACCTTGTCTTTCGTAGAGTTCAAAAATGATTTTAAGTTATTCCTATTGTAGAAGACTATTCGAAATTGTTCCCTAGGAAAAAGATAGACTGTCTTCTGTGAAATTAAACCATAAAAAGGGAGTTTACACCATTTGTACTCTTTTCCCATTACATTAACTGGTTCGTATAAAAATTCTTTGGCTTGAACTGAACATTTTCTTTGTACCATTTTATCTATTAAACTGCCTTTGTAGCCATTATACATTGCTAAATCTTCAATTGTTTTAAGTTCATGAGCAAAATTACTTTTTGACAGAGGAATGGCCAACAGTCTGTTTAGTAATAAATGAAATGTGGTAAGCTTGTGGGATATGTGATGGTGGGAGTTGTAGGAAAGGAAACGAACTAGTTGTACGTTAATAAAGAACAGTGGATGTATACATTGTATTCTTAATAAAATAAATAAGTGAGGATTGGTTTAGGAATCAGGTAGGGCTTTCGTTGTCATTCCATCCTGATATATTTCCTTATGTTTTCCAATATCTGAATATGTACTTATGATGATATCTATGGTGATATAGCCTAATGGAATGGAAATCAATTGCTATTACTTAATTGCTGGTCTATTCTGATTATCCCTCAATGTGATTATTTGTTCCCATAATACCCCAGGCAACAAGCACACTTGAACATACCAGCCATCTTTTCTCTGTAGTAAAATTGCTGCTTAATTTTAGACCTGACCATGATTTTTTCCCCATTTCTCTCCTTGAGGACCCTCATTGCTCCATGGTGATGGCCATCTTGAAAAAGTTGATCATTTCCCATGGCCATCAATGTTGATTTATTTCTTACTTCTAGGCTACAATTTTTGGGAAGGTGCATACATCGGCTGTAACTTGTAATTATTTTGACGTTTTTTTTTAAATCAAACCACTTTGCTTTTCCACATAAACTTTTTAATTTTTACAACCCAGGTTTCGTTACAGCATAACATCATCAGGTAAAAATACAAGTCAAGCACAGAATAAAAACATATCTCTGGGCGGAGGGGAAGAGGAGGTAGGAAAGAAAGGATTGGTTGAGGTGGGAAGAGGGGGGCTAAAAAGACTATGGTTTGAGGCAGAGAAGGAGGATTGGTAATATTGACAAATTAGCAATAATTGGATAATTAGATTAGATAAAAACCAATTAGATAATTAGCAGGCTGGAAGGATAGGGTCAATACAATCTTGCAAAAAGCCCACCTGACATCAGATTTGTTGGCAGAGGATTAGGGGAATGATTATTGTGAACGGGGAGAACGGCACTTAGTATTTAGTCAGGTGACTCAGTAGCGGGCTGGGAGGAGTTGCTACATTGTTGAAAAAGTTTTACTTGGTTTCAGGTGAGTTGGCAGGGGGTGAGGGAAAAAAACAAAAATGGAGAATGTGAAGGTTAAAGAAAATCGTTGGTCCAAATATCTTCCCCGTAATTCATGTTTTGAAGGATCCCTGATTTGTTTTAGTCAAATAATCTGTTTTCCAAATCACAGTCTGGATTTAGATCTGGAAAATCAACAGTTATGACTGTGAGGTCCAAAGTTAATTGTTATTGACTCATTTGAAGAGAGGTAATCAGTCTCTGTGACACAATGAGATCATAGTATGGTTTTCGGCTTTGTTAATCATCCAATATTACCAGAATTTTAAGCTAGAATAGTATGGTGTTAAGGGAGTTACACTGAAACTAATGAAGTCATATTTGGATGATCACAACCAATTGGTGGCTGTTGATCTGCCAATCTTAAGGTAAGATGTGGTGTCCCACAGGGCTCTGTGCTTGGCCCAATACTGTTCAATCATCATGATTAATGATTTGCCCTGTAATATGAAATTTAAATCTGTTTTATAAGCCAATCACACCACTTTTATGCTAAAATATCAACATCTTACAGATACAAGGCATGATCTAGAGCTGCCCAAAAACAGGCTAAGGAATGGTAAAAGATTTGGTGTTTTTCCTGCGTATCAGCTGCGTAAATTCTTCTCGGGTCCTCCACCGGGTTATATCGTCCATCTCGGCCGACGTTTCGATGTCCGACTCGGTCATCGAAACGTCGGCCGAGATGGACGATATATAGTAACCCGGTGGAGGACCCGAGAAGAATTTACGCAGGCTAAGGAATGGTTTGATATTAATCATTTATGTTTAAATACTGAGAAAAGCTTGCGTATTTTATGCAGCCTCGGATAAAAAATAACTTAAATTAAAACTGCTAAAGTGCTAGGAATTTATATTGATACAAAACTTAACTGGGAGACCCACATCAGTCAGATCTGTGAAAAACTGAGTAAAGCTGTTTATATGTTAAGAAAGCTCAACTTTCTCATTTCAAATGAGTAATGTTTAAAGCTTTACCATGCCTTCTTTCAATGTCATTTGAATAATGGTCTTGAGTTATGGGGTCATTCCCTACATGTTAAACAAAAGACTACTACTATTCTCTACTATAAAAGAGAGCTATCTGCTCTATTGCTTATCTAACACTACGTGATTCCTGCAAGCCTTTTTTTATTAGGTATGGAATCATGGCTGTATTTAGTTTATGTATCTTTAAAGCTCTGGTTCATGTGAAAGTTAATCAGGAAATTTACCGATTAAGATCTCAGGGTAAAATGAATCTAAATACTGCTTATTATAGATTGTCTTCAACTTACAATGAATTTCATAACATGACCATTTGACTGTATAACCATCTGCCTACTCAGTTGAAATCGGACTGTAACCGAACTTCAGTATAGGGTATACACGGTACCTGGTTGTGTGCTAACCCACTTTACTCAATTGATGAATTGTTTTGAGACAATCTTCATCACATTTAAGAATTCATGTTTATGTATTACATGTCAGTGATACTGACTGCACGTAGTATGGTTGTACCATTTATCAAAATGAATTAAGTATTATTATTACTATATTCTTGAACTATCACATAGTCTTCCAATGACCAATTCTCAGTAACCATCAAGTACTGAGGTAGAATTTGGTTATGCTCTAAAGATATGATGTAGGGTTCTTCGATACTGGACAGCCTAGAGTTTACCTATTTTTTTGTGAAATGTTTATCCTTCTGTACTAAAATACCTACCCTAAACCATCATGTGGGGTAACTACATCCAGTCAATTTCCATTACCTTGATATTGTACATTTATCCCATGAAATTAATGGTATGTGTAATATTGTTTCCTTGATTTTGTCTATTAAACAATAATAAGTTACTCAAACGTTTTACAAATAAAATTGATTTGATTTTATAATATTTATAAGTACGGTGTAACCTTCCCAGTTGATAGCAGATGAAGGACTACAATTATGTCATTTTTGAATTTCAGATAATTTGGATGCCACAGAAATACCTGATCATAGTAATGTTGTTAGAGTGGCAACATTATTAGGTGTACCTAAGCAGCATCTTATTGATGCTTTAACTCGAAAAACAATATTTGCCCATGGTGAGACAGTGGTAAGTAAAATCTTCTGATCAGTGCAATGAACTGCATTAAGATTGTGTCACACCAGTCAAGTTTCCGTGCAAATTTTGTGTTATTAAACTTTTCATGATAACTTGTATGCGACTGAACTCGTGATATCCCTCCACATGCTAAAACTTTGAAATACTTGATTATGGCCACTAGGGAAAGAATATAGTCACATTTCTTAACTTTTCTGTTGTAAAAGTCATTGAATTTGTCCTCTGGGAATTCAGATTTTCATGTTATGTATCTTTAATTCAACTCCTGCAACTACTAAATAGAAGTGGGTATAGAGTGACGGCATGATTGTCAAAACAAAGGAATAATGAAGTGTGAGCTATGATAATGGACAACAATTCCACACAAATGCCTGTAGATATATTTGCCAACAGTGCTACACAAATATAAATATATTTGTGTGGCATTTGTGTCCATTGTCATAGCTAACAATGTATTGCTCTTTTGTTGTAAACAAGCATGCCTTTACTCTGCACTAACTTTGTTTCAGAGTTGCATACAGCTTGAAGAGGAAATACCATCTATACCTATCAATCCTTAAGTCTCTCTTATGCCATTCTTATGAATTTTCAACCCAAGTCTGTATTTCGGTGACTCTTTGATGTGATTTGTCCAAAAACTTGGCCTGTGTGATACAACCTTTAGTTATGAAATACAGTCTCATTTAACAGTTTAACTCATACATCTTGGCTCCATCTGAAATTAACATGATTCAGAACTTCCCAAAAGGAGCACCTGGATCAAAGAAACACCTTTTTCAATTTGTTGTGAGGTTTTCTTAATTTTTGGAGTTTTGAATACAAATTCTCCAGCCACAGTGGTAGGCTCTAAAAGAGCTTCATTTAAAACTGAATTGTTATGAAACACTGGATGTATTTCATCTTTGAAAGTAAAATTGGAAATATGAACATTTCATGACATTTTTGCCAGAAAAATTTTAATAGCTAAAGCGCATGTTCTCTGGCAAAAGCAAATTATTGTGATGATAATATTTTTTAACTTACTTATCACAAAATGCTTGAATTTGGGACCCTTTGAAATTGATCCTCACCTTTATTAACTTCACTCTTTCTTGTATTCTTTTCATGTTATGGAAGAATTTTCAAAAAAGGAGGCCCGAATTTATAACTGTCTTCTCCTTTCCAACTACTTAAATTGTTTAATACATTATGTAATATTAAGCATACCTCTGCAACTATTGTGACCCTAAAATTAAATTTCTCTTCTACCAGGTTTCAACATTATCCAGGGAACAGTCAATAGATGTTAGGGATGCTTTTGTCAAGGGTATATGGCCGTTTGTTCATACTCATTGTAAATAAAATTAACAATGCCATTTATAAACCCAAAGCAGCTGCTCGCACTGCTATTGGAGTGCTTGACATTTTTGGATTGAAAACTTTGACACGAACAGGTTTGCATCCAAATGACGTTATCTTATTCGATTAATTTCATTTGCTAATATCTGATTTGATGCTAAATATTTTGTCCTTTGTTTTGATGCGTGAACCGTAATTTATATTTTCAGTTTCGAGCAGTTTTGTATAAACTTTGCCAATGAGAACCTTCAGCAGTTTTTCGTTCAGCATATTTTTAAATTGGAGCAAGAAGAATACAACGTTGAAGGCATTAGTTGGCAGCACATTGAATTTGTAGATAATCAAGATGCTTTGGACCTCATTGCCACTAAACAGCTGAACATTATGGCTTTGATTGATGAGGAATCACGTTTCCCTAAAAGTAAGTCTCTATTTCCTAAACATTTCCTTGGCTATAAATGGTATCTTGAGTATATGTTTGATGATAAACTTATCATATTTGATCAGCAAATCTATTTCCTTCTGTTTAACATTTCGCTCAAATATGTATGCATGTTCTTAATGAACTGAAAACATTTTCTGCACGGTATTCACCACAACAGACCCTGAATACAATTTATAACTTCCTCAGCACGCATAAAAATATTAAAATACTGCCATTGTTATACTAGTACATACGAGGTGTGTTAAAAAAATAACAGAAATTTTTCATTTCGCTGGGCTTGGAGAGTCCGATTGTAAAAATTTTTTTATTTATTATGTTGGTATACCATGCCCCTGAAATATGATAAAACTTTCAGCTGTTTTCATTGTGGACTTTGTCTGTGACAGCCACTAAGGTTAGACTTGTTTTTTGTGCTCAATGATTTTCGTTTGTTAAAAGAAATGGATCAAAGAATTTGTATTAAATTTTGCATAAAAAATGAAATAAAGTGTAACAAAGTGTGTGAAATGTTAACAAAGGCGAGTATGGTGAGTCTGCCATGAGTAAATCAAGAGTTTACGAGTGGTATAAGCGTTTCCAAGAAGGCCGTGAAGACCTTGAAGGTAACGAATGCCCTGGACGCCCAGCACATCAACAATTGAATGAAAACGTGGAAAAAGCGAAAGAAATGATTATGAAAGATCACCAAATTACAATTAGAGAGGTCGCTGATGATGTTGGCATATCGATTGGATCATGTCATGGCATTTTTTTCCAACATTTTAGACATGAAATGTGTAGTAGCAAAATTCGTTCCAAAATGGCTTTTGCACCACGATAATGCACCAGCTCACACTTCATTGCTTGTTCGTGAATTTTTGGCCAAAAACAATACTGTAACGATGCCCCAGCCTCCATATTCGCCAGATATGGCTCCGTGTCACTTTTTCCTATTTCCAAAAATTAAGAGAACCTTGAAGGGCTGTCGTTTTACAGCCTTAGATGGCATTAAAAGCGCATCGCTGAAAGAACTAAAGGCTATCTCAAAGATAGTAGATGAAGGACATCTGGGGCCATGAGGAACTTAGACCTATTTATTCCTTGCATAAACCACCATGATATCCTTATTTTTGACACCAGAGGAGGCAGGGTAACGTCCTCATCTACCATCTCAAGGGTCACGGGTTCAATTTCCACCTAGGTGGGTTTTCCTCAACCTAGGGCTTGGGTGTCTGTAAATGACATTGATAATAGTCTGATGTAAAGGCCTTAAAGTGATGTTTTCGGACTAGTGCTAAATAAATTTCAAGAAACTGTAACAGTAACTTTAACGGAGTCACCCGCTATGTGTGCATTATAATGCAACAATTTCAGAGAGTAAAAATCATTCACCTTGACCGGGATTCGAACCCGGTTCGAATCCCGGTCAAGGTGAATGATTTTTACTCACTGAAATGGTTGCATTATAGTGCTAAATAAATAAATAAATTTCCAAAATACTTACTTAAGGCCAGTGTATCCCTCATGGGGAAGTCCTTAACATCCATAGGGTCCAAGAATAAGGTGAAAGCAAGGATTTCATATCCTGGCAATGTCTCCTTACACCATCTATACCTCGGAGTGTTCTTAATCTCCAGAGGATTATAGGTGCCTCTTCACTTGATAGTGGACAGTTAACATCCCCACCATCGTTCTTAGTTGATCTCTGTCAAATTATGTGAAGTTTTTGGTATATTTTGGTCTTGGCCCAGAAATATGTACTTTGGCTTGCCTTTAACCCTTTCATGGTGTGTCAACGCTCAAGTGTGCTGGACTGTGGATCACTCTCCTATCTCCTACATTCCAATTGAAGGCTGAGACGATATTGTTGGGCTAAGTTCTCTAATTGCTTCTTCTTTTGCCAGCTTCTCTGTCATCTTATTTCTAGTTGTACCCTTATGGCCTGGTACCCAGAAAAGTTCTACTTTCCATCACCTAGCTATATCTTGAACCAACCTTCAAAGGTCTAACAGTAGATAATGATTTTCACCATATCGAGCATGGTGAAGTGAATTGATACCTTTTTTTCATGTTAGTGATATCATTCATGATTTTTTATAAATGATTCTGATTGTTATTTATGCATCACACACTTTGTGTGACCTCATCTTCTTCCTGTATCCTATTATTCTGATCTTACCCTGTCATCTTATTATGTGGGACAGCACGTAGGCAATCCTTTGTCAGTATTGTTTTGAATTTAGGCATTAAGTGATAGTCGAGCTATTGTCTAGTGACTATGTATCATCCATGTCAAGTTAATTTTTAATATGCTGTTTCATTAGCAACTTTTACATTCACATGTGTCAAATTTCAGGGCACAGATCAGACAATGTTGGCCAAGCTGCATAAGACACATGGAAGCCATAGGAACTACCTGAAGCCCAAATCAGATCTCAATACATCCTTTGGTCTGAATCACTTTGCTGGAGTTGTGTTTTACGACACAAGAGGTAAGGTTTATTCATGGCATCAAATGGGCATGTTTTGACGTAGATAATCAGGATGTATGCATATTAATTTTTCCCTCTCTATTACTCTCAAATATAGGGTTTCTGGAAAAGAACAGGGATACGTTCAGTGCTGACCTACTCCAGCTGATACACGTGTCCAGCAATCGTTTCCTGCAGCTCTTATTCCACGAGGATGTTGGGATGGGCTCGGAAACAAGAAAGAGAGCTCCCACCCTTTCCACACAATTTAAAAAGTCACTTGACTCATTGATGCGTGCATTGGGGGCCTGCCAGCCATTCTTTGTCCGATGCATCAAGCCAAATGAATTCAAGAAACCAATGGTGATGAAATTGAAGTTTTTTTTTCAGTTTAACTTGATTGCTGAATGTTTTTTTTATGCCGAGTTAACAACCCAACTGCAAACTGTATGGCTTACCCTAACAAACTCAAAAATTGACCCTACCTAGATTCCCTCGTCCCCGAAAATTAGATCCACCTTTTTACAATTATTATGACATCATATTTTGAATGAATAATAAGCCATGTGTTGAAAATGAGTGTAAATTTTATTTAGCAGGATTATCACGTTGAAATTTTTTACTTCATTTGCAGAGATATCTCCATCCCCAATAAAAATCAGCCTCTCTCATTTTTCATGTCTAATCTTTTCATGTATAGTATGTTGCTGTATGTATTTCTGATTATTCGTGAACTAAACCAATGTTAAATATCAATATGAATTGTACAGTATATTCACATTAGAAGCTATGATTTTTTAAATAATGTAATAACAAATAATAATTAAAATTGTGCCTTTGTCATAGAAAATGATAAGGATCATCATTGAATGAATGCAATCGTTCTTTAACTTCATTTTTTTTTCAAAACTTGAAATTTTGGCGTGTTATTCTTTTACTTCAGAAAAAAGTCAAAATTTTTTCTTCTCCTGACCCCTCCCATATTTTGAAGATTTAGTTTGCATCATGAACCTCCCCCTCCCCCCCCCCCCCCTAATACCATGGTCACTCCTAAATTTTGTCGAAAGAATACTTGTTTTATTTATTTTACAATCAATCCATAAATATTTTAAAATATTCCTCTTTGAAAGTAATTGTGGAGAAATTAAATGAAATCAATGAAAAGGTGATGTTAATATTTTCCCTTCGCTGCCATTTTTCCAGATGTTTGACAGGGGACTATGCTGTCGCCAACTGCGGTATTCTGGAATGATGGAAACTATTCGGATAAGGAGGGCTGGCTACCCAATTCGCCACACATTTAAGGAGTTTGTGGAGCGATATCGCTTTCTCATCTCCGGTGTCCCACCGTCACACAAGGTAAAGCACTTGTGTGTTTTTGTTTCGTCTGTATGTTCCTTCAGATTAGGTGGTATCTCATGAAAGTGGACATTTATTCAAGTGTAAATGACTGGATAATAATTCTTAAAACAGCAATTATATTTAATTTTTCATAAGTCTTAAATCATAAATAATATTTCCTTTTCATAAATTGTAATATTTTTAGATTGTAATGGTTTAACTTGGGAAATAGTATTTTTTAATGGCCACAACTCCCAGAAAAAAAAATACTGCTTTGTTCTTTGGTCTCTTCTTGAACGGCACAGTTATATTTCAACGTCTTTTTATTTTGTACTTCCTGTGTAAACATAGTATTGTTATTAGGTAATCTACCAGTTAAGGTAAGGTTTGGATGGTCACAGCTACTGAATAAATATATTGTGACTCCCAACAAAACACAACCCAACATCCTACTCTGCAACTAGTCCCTCTTCATCTCTGTAAAGTTCATAATATGTTCACTAAATATTCTCAGACCTGATTGTATAATGTCTTGTTAAATCCAACTGTTAGTCAATATAAACGTTAGCTAAACATGAAAATAATAACAAATCCAAGTGTATTAACAAATAAGATTGCTTATTAATGAATTTGAACATTAGAACTATAGTTAAATAATCTTCCATTTATTAAACCCTTTAATGATCAGTTTCGAGTATCACGAGTTGTCATAAAACTGAGTTTTGACCTTAACCAGGGATTAAAGTTGGCCATAAATTTGAGAAGACATCATAAAACCTGTCCTTAATCAATATGACCATTAAAATTAAATCAATACTTAATTAATTTTCAAGTTAATGTATATGGCTGCATAGATTTTCGCAGCAGTGGCTTGAAGAATTCTGCATATTCGGGTTTTCACCGTGTCATTGTTTGAAGCCGACAACAGTTTCCCCAAAGTTGCATCCGGCGTCTTCAGGTCGAAGATGAGGGACTTGGATTTTGGCCGTCCTTATATAGGTGGTCCCGTCCAGGTGCTGCTCTCTGATTGGTCCTTTTTCGAAGAACTCTCTTCCTCTAGAACTTTCTTCGGAAGAGAGTTCTTCGAATATACAGAATTCTTATCAAGTTAATGGTTTAATGTGAGGAATATCAAATGCTAAGTGACTTTTAACCTCCAAAATTTCCTTACATCTTTGAGCATATGGGATGTATAGAGTATAATATAGGAATAACCTTAGTTCATCTAATAGTCTCATAGTCTTGTCAAATTGAATAATGAATAGCGAAAAGTATGTCTCATTTTTCTTTAATTCTATTTTCCATTATTGTTTTGTTCTGTAATCAGATTTCTTTTGTGAATATTTTAAATATTAAAGTAGTTACTTGGGTTTTATGTCAAAAAGTCAACGTTAAAACTCTTTGATGTCATCCTTCCTTGTAGTGCACTCACCAAATCAATGTTATTTTGTCCATAGACTGACTGTCGAGTTGCCACCACGCGTATTTGTGCTGCTGTTTTGGGACGAGGGCCAGACTACCAGCTTGGTCACTCAAAAGTCTTCCTGAAGGATGCCCATGACCTGTTCTTAGAACAGGAGAGAGATCGAGTGCTGACTCGCAAGATACTCATTCTGCAGAAGTCAATACGTGGCTGGGTGTACAGGAGAAGGTTTGTTCTATTAATTTACATTTTTCCAATGCACTTCAATGTACGAGGGTAAGCTGAAAACTAATGCAAACATGCTTGCAGACCGCAAACAGAATGACCTTCAGAAGCACTCTTTGTGGTATAAGAAGTAACATTCCCCTTAAACACGCATGCGCAGGTTTTAGGTCGTTACATTAATCCAGTGTATTTTGAGAAGCGGAAGTATGGAGACATTTTCTAGTGATATGTCAACGCAAGTTAAACAGCGTGCTGTTATGGAATTTTTAACTGCTGAAATAGTGACTCCTATTGACATTCGTCGTCGTTTAAACGTTTAAAGGCTCTTTATGGTGACGTTGCTGTTTATAGGTCTACTGTATATTGAGGGGTGGTAAAATTTTGTGGTTGCGAGCCTGGAAAAGCCACAATTGTTAATGAATCACTCAACGGACGTCCGATCACTGCCACAGGTAATAAAAATCGCAAACTTATAGAAAATTTGATTCAAAATGACTGGCAAAAGACTCAAAATATATATATAATATATATATATATATATATATATATATATATATATATATATATATATATATATATATATATATATATATATATATATATATATATAACATATGTATAACTTTTGGATGGCACAATAGAACACAGAATAAAACAGATAACATGTAACAGAACATTCACATTGAAGACTATTTGAGCTTTCGGCCTACTCTGAGGCCTTCTTCATGTCAGACTGAAGAAGGCCTCGGAGTAGGCCGAAAGCTCAAATATATATACATATATATTTGAGATATATTTATATTATATATATATATCGATGATGTGGAAGCACTCTCAAGAGCATATATATATATATATATATATATATATATATATATATATATATATATATCATGAGAGAGTATGTATATTATTATTAGGTAATCTACCGTTTAAGGTAGGTTTTTGGATGGACAGAACTATCAAATACACATTTTGTGACTTCCCACCTAGCAAACTAATCTATATCAGGTCCCTCTTCATCTCGGTGTACTTCTTTCCTCCCTTCATCCCGTCCAACATCCCTATCCTGTTCCTACCCTTTCCTCGCTTGCCCAACATTCTCCCCTCTATTACCTTCTTCAACATTCCTCTACCGCTCAATACGCCTTTCATCCATTTTTCCTGCCTCCGTAGGATTTCTCTCAACAAATCTCTCTCCTCACCCACCATCTCCAGTACTTCCTCATTTGTTTTCCTTTCAGTCCATTTCACTTTCTTCATTCTTATCCACACTCAAATTTCAAAAGCCTTCAATCTACGTCAATCCTCCTGCTTCAGTGACCACGTTTCCGCGCCGTATATAGCTACGCTCCATATCAGAGTTTTTACGAGTCTTGTCTTAACATCCCTACTCAACGGCCCCATTATCAACTCCCTCCTCCTTGAGAAAGCCTCCTTGCCTAGCGCAATTCTTCTCCTTACGTCCCTACCACTTTGACCGTATTGGTCCAAAACACTTCCGAGATATGTAAACTGCTCTACCTGCTCTATTTTTCCTCTCCTATTTTAATGTTTAGCTTAGCCTTTTTCTTTCAGGAAAATTTCATAACCTTTGTTATATTAATATTAATTCTCATCTCATATCTGTCGTACTGAACCTCCAATTCACTCAGCAATGCTTGCAACCCCTTGGCTGACTGAGCAACTAATGCTTGGTCATCAGCAAACCTAACCGATTTTACGAATTCCCCTCCGACTTTCATTCCTACCTCCAGTTCTTCCCATGCCTCTTTAATCATTTCCTCCACGTATACGTTGAACAGCACCGGTGACAATGGGCAACCCTGCCTTACCCCTCTTCCTAACACTGCCCATCTGGACTCTCCGTTCCCCACTCGCACCTGAGCAGTCTGAGACATATACAGGTTGCAGATCAGTCTCCTGTCCCTCCAATCTATTCCTATTTTCTGCAATACACGCATTAATTTTTCCCAATTCACTCTATCAAACGCTTTTTCGAAATCTACAAAACAGGCAAAAACGTCCTGGTTGTATTTTATATTCCTCTCAATTAGTGATCTCATTACTGCAATGGCATCACGCGCACCTCTTCCCTTCCTAAACCCAAACTGATCATCCCCTAAGTAATCATTTGCCTTACTCTCTATCCTTTTGTTGATGATCCTGAGAATAACTTTAGCTGCGTGGGATATCAAACTTATTGTTCTGTAATCCTCACATGATATAGACTTTGCCTTTTTTGGAATAGGAACTAACACCGATCTCACAAAATCTTCCGGCCAGATTCCTTCTTCATAGATACTACGAATCAGTCCATATAGGGCCTTCTTCCCGCATTTTCCTAAACATTTCAACAGTTCTACAGGTATGTTGTTCACCCCCATGGCCTTATTTGCTTTCATCTCCTTTAATGCCCTTTCTATTTCATCGTCGAGTATGCCTGGACCTAAGCTATCTTCTTCTACGCCATGTTCCTTTTCTATGTCTAACCTTGTCGGCCTAAGTTCTTAACCATACAGTGTTTCTATATATTCCTTCCATCTCTCTTGGATTTTTCCTGGTTCAACTATTATCTTACCACACTTATCTTTAACTGTTAGCACAGATCTTGCCTTCTTACTTCCCGATAATAACTTAACCTTGCTGTATAGAGCACCAATTTCACCCTTCTTCTGTAAACTTTCCATATCCTCGCATTGCGTTTTCCACCATTCTTCTTTTGCTTTATTTGTGGCCCTTCTCAATTTATTGTTTTAACTCTTTGTACTTCATTTTGCCTAACTCTGTGTTTACATTCATCCATCTTTGCAATCATCTCATCCGTGACCCATGGTTTCCTTATTCTTTTCCCCTTAACGGTTCCTATAGTGTCTTTTGCTGCTTCCGATATCCCTTGCTTGATACATTCCCATTTTTCTTCGATAGTACTCAGTTCATTACCGTCATCCATTATTTTCTCTACAGCCTGCTGATACTCCTTTCTCGTTAATCCATTTAATGCTTCTAAGTTCCATTTCCTAACCCGCCGCCCTTGCCTTATCCACACAAACACTCGGATAATAAATATTCCACACACAGAAACATGAAGGAAGGATACTTACAGTAGATATTGACGTTTCGGGTTGGAATATCTAAGAAATGTGTCAGCTTCATTTTTGTTCAATTGGGGTACCGTAAAATCTGTGTATGATGGATACCACGCCGTCTTACAGACAAGAGCAAACAAAATCCTCCTTATTCCCCCAATCTTGCACCTTGCGATATTTATTTTTTTCCTCAACTCAAGAGACACCTCAAGGGTAATCATTACACCTCAGACGATGAGGTAAAGGTTGCCGTCAAGTCCCTGATTTGAGAAAAGTCACGTTGACATGGCACTAGAACACTTGTTCATATATCCGTTTCTCAAAATACATTGGATGATTCTAACGGCCTCAAAACTGCTATGCATGTTGAGGGGGAATGTTACTTCCACATGCCAATAGGAGTGCTTCTGAAGGCCATTTTGTTTTTGATCTACAAGCATGTGTGCATTAGTTTTCAGCCTACCTGAGTAATTCAGCATGGTGCTGTATACACATAAATTGTAGTGAAGCCATCAACTATGGGTGTCTTTACAACAGAAAGGCAATATATCTGCAATATCATCATTCCCGTGCAAGTTCCTTTATGGTTCTCTAGAACAATGTTAATTTTAGATATTTACATTGAGGTATGTGGTAGTCCGTGGGTTGCGGTGGTCTCGTGGGTAGAGCGTTGAACTACTGACCGGAGGGTCCCGGGTTCGATTCCTGGGCAAGGCACTCTGGGCACCTGCAGCTCCACCCAAGCCAGTTGATTTTTCGGGTACCAGATCTTCCTGGGAAACCATAACCGGCACAGGGAAAAGAAACTGGCCCCCTTACCCTGATGTGTGAATATCCACACGCCGTCGGGTTTGGTACACGGGTGAGCTCTACCATCACCTACTAAACCGACCTTCGGGTTGATTACTGTGTTTATGGTTTTTTTTTATGTGGTAGTCCAGTTGGTAGAGCAAGGGACTTCTGACTGGAGGGTCTGGTTTTGATTCCCAAGGATGCCTCTGGGCATGCTCAGCTTCAAGTTGTGTGATATTTTTGGTACCAGATCTTCCTAGGAAACTATTGGCAGCAGAGGGAGAGGAACTGACCCCTCCCCCCCCTTATTACCCTGATGTATGAATTTCACACACAATTGGGTTTATTTGCTAGCTGAGTTCTGTCTTCACCTGTCAAACCAACTTTTTGGGTTTTTACTGTACTAGAAGTATATATTGACATCAGATAATAAAGATTGTGATTTGATTTGAAAGTGTTCAGATCTCATATCACTTTTGGTAGTTAATTCAAGTCTAGAGAATTGATTTCACGGCACCAAAAGATTTATGTTCAATGGGTATATTGTCAGTTGGCAAGAAATTTGCTTAGTGGACTAAAATGGATTCATACATGTTTTAGTTGCATCATTACTAATCTTTTATTTTTGTAACGGTGTGATTTTTATGTAGAGTTATACATTTTTCAGATAAATATTTATAATAAATTTATCTGTAGATAAAATTTGAAGACTTTCACAAATAATGTGTAAGACATTAGATATTAATAATATAAGGATTGATATTGTCCCCCACTCACCTTAAATCAAATTTATCCCTAGGCATAACCTCTTTATTTTCTGCTTCATTCTTAACTTTCCTAACCATTTCTTTCAATAGCATTTAATTTCTCACTGCTTTCATTAGAGTTTGTTCTTCAAAATGTACCCAATAAGTTGATTCCATTTCCTAGCAGTATATTGTAGTAGATATTTACTTTCTCCATCGTTTATTGGTTACTCCTTCATTTATAAATATCCAGTATTATGTGAGTTAACAGAATGTTTAGAGTTTGATTCTTTAATTGAATGATTTAAATGAATTTAGAATGTTTCTGGTTTGCAGGCTGAATTTAGTTCTCAGTTAATGTGAAAATATAATTTAAACTATTTCAAGTAGATGCGGCTTGTCAATAGCTTAAACCAAGAGATCTTCCATCAAACCCATTCTCCATATATGAATAGTCAAATTGAAATTAGATTTAGTAAGTACATTCTCAGAACTGTCCCCAGTACCCTGTCAATTTGTGAATTTCTTGTGCCATCCTCAGCTTTACCCAAGCTGTATGATTTGTTGGGTACCAGAACTTCCTGGGAAACCACAGGTGGCACTGGAAAAGGATCTGCCCCCACGTCAATATCCTGAAGTGTAAATTTGAAACAATATTGAGCTTATTATATGACTGTCACCCAAACCTATGACACCAAACCTCACACTGACCAAACCTCACCTTTCACACAAGAAAATCAGCAAATAATCTTTGGGTTGATTACTGTGGTTTAGGGCTTAGAACATGAGGATCTTTCCACTCATTCAACAAATTTCCTTTGAAGTTAATTATTAAAATGGAAACATTATTATTATAAAGCGTATTCTACTGTTTATGTAGGTTTTGGATGGACACAAAATGCATACACCTACATTTCTTTGTCTATCCTAAAAAACACAACCAAACATCCTATTCTACAATAATCCCCTTTTCAACTTTATATCCTTCCTTCCTCCACTCATTTCATCCAATATCCCTATCCTATCCCTATCCCTTCCACATTTGCCCAACATTCTCCCCTTTATCACAGTTCTCAAAATCTCTTCCTCAATCAAAATCCCCTCCGTTAACCTTCCCTGCCTCCTTTGGATTTCTCTTTGGAGAAAATAAAAACTCTTTGAATGAAAATACATACAAGGTCAGTCAGGAAGGTATCCAGCCATGGTATATATTGGGGAAAATACCCTACTTTGGACAATGATGAGGCCTTATTCCCCTTGGGGAATCAAACACTTATCCCAGCATCAACTCCACTAATCAAAACAATCAGGAAAGTCCTTTTTCGGAATGGTCATCAGCTCCCTCACCATGATCTCTTTCATCTCATCGATGTCAAGAATTTTCACGTTGCAGTTGCAGGGGACTTGCTAAAAACCCCAAATGATTACTCAGGTTTACTAAACAAGATGATAACTGGAGAAGATTCATGGGTCTACGGCTATGGCCCTGAAACGAATACTCAGTCTTACCAAGAGTCAATTGATGAGATGGAGAAGAATGCAGTGAGGCCATTCTGATGACCATTCTGAAAAAGAACTCTGCTGATTGTTTTAAAAAGTGAAGGAGATGCTGGGATAAGTATCTGAGGTCCCAATAAGAGTACTTTGAAGGGGGCTAAGGCCTCATTGTTCTATGTATGCTATTTTTCTCAAAAACATTGTATGGCTGAATAGTTTCCGGACAGACTTCAAACAATAAACTAATTATGCATGGAGAATATGATAAAATAATTTTGATTAGGTGCACAATAAACCATAAACACAGTCATCAACCATAAGGTCAGTTTAGTAGGTGATGGTGGAGTTCACCCAGTACTAAGCAAGTGTAAAATTCACACGTCAGGGTAGGGGCCTGTGGCCAGTTCCTTTCCCTGTGCCGGTTATGGTTTCCCAGGAAGATCTGGAACCCAAAAAATCACATAGCTTGGTTGGAGCTGAATGTCACAGAGAGGCTTACCTGGGAATTGAACCTGGGCCCTCCGGTCAGCAGTCCAATGCTCTATCCCTGGACTACTGTGACCCACACATGAATAATATGGCGCTTGATTTGACTGCATGCATTGTAGTATTACAAAGGAAGGATGATTTTAAAAAGTATATAATTGTAAACCAAGGAAAAATTTCACTCCCAAGCCTCCTTAAAATTTTCTATATTACTTGGCTACAGGACATGGTAAAATTACTTAAAGTTTTCCACAAAAGTTTGTTGAGGTGAGCCAGCATTGATCTGATGTGTGTTCAAACCAGTGTCTAATCAAGATGCTTGTTTAACTTTCAGATACAAACGTATGAGGGAAGCAGCTGTGCTGATACAACGTCAATGGCGAGGCAATGCGCAGAGAAAGAGGTTCAGGGCAATGAAGGTTGGCCACATGCGCCTCCAGGCTCTCATTCGTTCGAGAGTTCTATCCCACCGATTCAGACACCTTCGCGGACACATTGTTGGTCTCCAGGTAATGGAAATGGAGGAAAATTTCTCCCTTTTGTCAGTAATATTTGATTTTCACGTTATAAGCATCATGAAATAAAATTATGTCAACATTTAAAGACCTGACTGAATGGTGATCCATTGATAAAATCTCTCCTGTGTGGGCAAAATCATAGATTTAAGTGGCATATATACATATACGAGGGCAGTCCGATAAGTACTTAGCCTACAAAAGAATTATTTATTTATGTATATTCATTCACTTGAAAATAGATACACGGAAAAGGAATAGAAAAACACATAGGAGACAAACAAAAAAGTTTTTGAGTATGTTCCTATCCCTTTTCCATCTATTTCCATGTGAATGAATATTTGTTGGCTGCATGGTGGGATTTTGTGTTCGATTGTATGTGTTTATATATATATATATTTTTTATACATATAATGTAAATTCACTAACTAGTCGACACAAACACAGAAGTTCTGTTCCTAATTCCTCTTGAGAAAGGTGGTTGCACCACCGAAATTTTGTGAACCAGTGAGTCCCTCTTTTATATGTTTTAGTTTCTGTGTTTGTGTCGACTAGTTAGTGAATTTACATTATTGTGCACGTTCGTGGGTTTTTCAAGAAAGTGACTATATATATATATATATATATATATATATATATATATATATATATATTTCAATAATATATATATATATATATATATATATATATATATATATATATACTATTGAAATATATATACTATATAAACTGCTCTACCTGCTCTATTTTTTCCCCTCCTATTTTAATGTTTAGCTTAGCCTTTTTCTTTCTGGAAAATCGCATAACCTTTGATTCATTAATATGGATTCTCATCCCATATCTATCGCACTGAACCTCCAATCCACTCAACAATGCTTGCTTGGTCATCAGCAAACCTAACCGATTTTACGAATTCCCCTCCGATTTTCATTCCTACCTCCAGTTCTTCCCATGCCTCTTTAATCATTTCCTCCACATATACGTTGAACAGCACCAGTGACAATGGACAACCCTGCCTTACACCTCTTCCTAATACTGCCGTATAAATATTTATTACAGTGTATTTGGATTAACGACAACCATGAATAGATATAATACCAATTTGAAAAAGGTGATATTTTTCTATTCTTTAATATTAAAAAAATTTCACATTTATCATTTGAATTTTTTCCCTCCAGGCTCGTTGCCGTGGGTACTTGGTGAGAAGGATGTATCGCAATACCATGTGGGCAATAGTTAAGGTCCAGGCACACGTCCGACGAATGATAGCACAGAGGAAATTCATGAAGTTGAAGGTGATGTCCCCAAGGCTTATTCAAATATAAACAATGCTAGAATTCATTTTACATGCTTTTCATTTGCGAGAATGTTGCAATTTTTTTTTACTTTGAGTTGCAATACTCAATAATTTTTTTATGTCCATCTTACAGTATGAGCATCGTCATCACCTTGAAGCCCTGAGGTTAAGGAAAAAGGAAGAAAAGGAACTGAAAGATGCAGGGAATAAGCATGCCCGAGAAATTGCTGAGCAGCATTATAGGGTATGTTTTGGCTATTAATTAATACAACTGTATTATATTTTAATTGAGTGCAGTTTACTGTTAATAATTCTATAAATATGACTTCTGACAACTTGGCAAAGATTGGTCTCTCACAGAGAAAACTGTTTGAATCTCTTGATACATTTGTTGGAAATGGACGCATGCATGAGGTTTATTGAAATATTAATTTTTTAGTAATTTGAAAATTAGCGATAATCATTCATTTGACTTTTAATGTAGAAATTGCTGTACTTCATAATTTTGTTTTCATAGTAGGTATGAAAAAAGGTTTAGATTGGAGTACCAAGGTGTTAGTGATATGAACAGGTTGTTCATATGCATATAGTGTAATCAAAAATAGGATTTGATGGATTTAAAAGTTTACTTTCATCTCTTAAACTTTCAACCTGAGATCTACATTTATTTCATCTTTGCATTAATATAGTTTTTCTTCAGCCAATAACAGTATCACGAACTGTCTTATGCCATAAACAATATTAGTTTTAGTTTCCTATCTACCAGTAATGATGAACGTCAATCACATCAGTGTAATTTTTGGTGCCCCAGTTAATGACTAAATTAACTTTAATCAAGAGGCAACTCTGAAACAGTTAATGTATCATATTTTCGTCTGTAAGAGAGTTTTAATGGGGGATTTTGCATTGCTTTGCAGTGCCATAAATTTCAATGACAATTAAAGTGTTTCAGTGACAATTGATTCTCTGCGCATTATTCCCAAGTATTAGCCTATCAGAGAATTGTAATGGGTACACATTTGTTGTTATTGTTAACTTTTAACAATAGTCACAACCAGTCAGCTACTATTTTAATGGTGTACATAGCCTAGGGTCATTCTAAGATTAATTTGATCAAATGATTTATTGTTTGTTTTGCTTCCTAATGTTGGTTTTCAATGTGATTTAGTCATAGGTGGATTGATAGATAGATAAGTAACTTGCATTGGAGTAGATAGGGCATTTGTGATATGTGAATAGTAGGATGAATACATACATAGTTCTACTTTGTCATAGGATCCTATAATACCAATTATATACAGATTCAGCTGAAAAAATGATGACAAGGTTTTTATTGTATTATATTTGCGATAGACCTGCATCTGAGACTTGTTTCAACCACCGCTAAGACAAGGTAAGTGACAGTTAAGGGGGCCAAATTTAAGGATTGACAATTTCCTGTGATTTCAGCTGAACATAATTTCTTACCGTCATTCTGAAAATGTGCCCTCAGATGTAAAATGAAACAAAACAGAAATTAAAACTCCCTTAAAATGAAATATGCAATGAAAACTTTGCTATTATGAAACCAGCATACAGTTGACACTTATCCATAATGGAAAAATTTCTTTGTCCCCATTCATGGTACATGCATTTTTACGTAATTAGACCTGAATTTTATGGAACTAGCGTAATGTAACAATGGAAAGTTTTTTAATCGAAGAAACAGATTTCCGGCATGTAATGGAATTGCAAATTTCACGTGAATCCACCTCTGGGTAGGGATGAGTGACATTAATCAATCCGAGATAGATTTCATGCTAATACTTTTCATTTGACAATCAATTCATAATTATGGTATCGAGTATTCCCCTATTTTCAATAACTTTGAAAATTTTGCTTTGACATTTCATTTGCTATACAAGTCATTCAACTGTTTTTAATAGACCATAATTGCACTTGCGTTGTCTATGATGCCGTGTTGAGTATTGCAATGGTCAAAAAGGCATCATTTGCGGTATGTTATAAAAAGATTGATTTCGATGGCATTTTCCTGTCCAATCAGCCTCTTAAAGTTTTGAATCCAATTATAATTCATTGATATCGAATACAAACCTTGAAGATGTGAGTAACTTTATATTTAGCATTTTATTTTACTCTATTTAAAATTCAATGGAATCATGACTCGAATAAGGTAGGGAAACTCTGGTCTATCCCATCATAAAAATATACCTCTCTGGGTGTACACCGTGGTGTTTGTTCGATGAAATTACTTTGTTGGGCAGATGAAGGGTAGGCGTTTTAGCGAAGACAATTTTAGTCATGTCAGCCAAAAAGAGGCCGTTGACCTACTCATGTTTGTTCGACTGCTTTCATCAAGTAGCTACTGTTTGTTCCTGTCACAAGAAAGAAAGCGCTTCACTTGCAACTCAATTGACGTACCGAGTCTAACGGGACGAAAACTTTTGATTTGGACGCTGCCCGAGGAGAAAAGAGCACATCTGGGAATTGGTTCCGCAGCTTGATCGTCGTTTTATATATGTGTATAGAAATTTGCTATGAAAGCACGTGGATTTTTGCTGTAGTAATTGGATTGAATTCGTTTATCGCAAAGATATATGGCGCAAGCAAGCAAGTTTGATTTTTATAAGTAATTTCCAGCACATACCAACAGCTGTTTTCTTCGAGAGTGCGACCTGCTTTTCTTTATATTTTTTTGGTTTAAAATTTCGAAGTTTTTTTTTCCTCTCCCGAGTCCAGATCCTACTTTCGCGCGCTAAGCGAGGGAACGAGTTCCCGGTTGTATCTCAGCTTGACTTGGGTTGATTTTTATTGGAGCGGTACGCACGATTGCATTTGCGGCACTTCGAGGACGTCTTACCGGCGTCAATACATTCGTCCGGTGATGAAATGTCTTGAGCAGTAAGCAGATCGCTGTGGATCGGCTTATTACCGATGATGGTTTTGGTTAGAATTCGACGAGGAAATGACCTTTATGGAGACCCCCTGACCCTCAAGTTTTGATAGGATAAGGTGGAAAACAAAAGCGTGGACATAACAAACCTTAGCGGTGCATTGGAAATACGGGAGTTCCACCGTGTTAAAATCATTCAACTTCGATTCTGAGATTCGAGCATGGGTCCCTTAGATTTCGGGTCGAGGAATTTTATCAATTAAGCTTGTATACACTTCAATGTACTCCAGAAGATGGTTCCATAAAAAGTTACTGTTGCGGAATCTCTCGCGGTTTTTTGAGATTAACTGTGCTCGTTTATATGGAGAAAATTAGATTTAACAATCTTTGAACTCGAAGGAAACAATTAACATGTGATGAAAACGAATTAAAATGACTTAATAATATACCAAGCGATCGTTTCAATTATTTAAATTGTCGTAATTTATGGTAACAAGGGACGGCTTGTTGGTTTACTACTCAGAGTGTTGGCTGAACAGTCCCTGGTACAGATAATGAGTGGCAAACTTTGGGTTATCATTATTATTAGGTAGTCTACTGTTTAAGGTAGGTTTTCAATGGACGCAAACGTAACAGCTCTACACTTTCTAGCTTCGGCCATGACACAACCTGCCACCCGGGACTAAACCCTTCTTCAATGCTTCCTCCCTCCTTCCATTCCGTTCAACATGCCTATCCCTCTTCTACCCCAACATTTCCTGCCGTAAGTTTTTCCCTCTATATCACATTCTTCAACATTCAATTGCCGAATCAAAATTCTCTACATCCATATTACCCACCTCCATTTGATTTCTCCCAACAATTCCCTCTTCTCCCAACAATTCCCTCTCCTCCCAACAATTCCCTCTCCTCCTCCAGCACTTCCTCATTTGTTTTGCTTTCTGTCCACTTCACCTTCTCCATTCTTCTCCACACCCACATTTCGAAAGCCTCCCATCCACATTTATAATCTTGCCTCAACGACCAACATTCCGCGGCGTGCAAAACCACATTACATATTAAAGTTTTCACAAATCTTCACAACATCCTTACTCAATGGACCTGTTCTGGAATTCTTCCTCTTATGTCCTTACTATTTTAACCATTTTGGTCTAGAACAATTGCAAAATGAGTTAACTATTTCGTCTGCTGTGGTTTTTTTCCTACTATTTTGATATTAGTTCAGCCTTCCTCGTTCTCGAAAACCACATAAACTTTTGTTTTGGTTACATTTTATTGTTTCGTATCCCATACCCATCACACTGTTTTTCTAACGCGTTCAACGATGATCGCCATTTGACTCGCTAATTAGATCATCAGCAACATTTAGATATCTCAATCTAAGAATTCGTTCGGTGTGAATTTCGGATACCAGATCAGAACTCTTACCTTCGTCTATCAACTCGGGTTAATTCATAAGACTGTGGTTATTGATAGCATCAACAAAAGTGACAACTTTCAAGAGAAATCGACAATAGTTGCTTTTCTGCTGGCTCATAAGCAATATGTCATCCATTTTGTATCCATAATTTGACCCGAAATCCGCAAGAAAAAGGAAGACTTAAGTTAAACATTAAATTTGGAAGTCCATGAAATATATGAGACGGAACAGTTCGTTTAATTTATGACGCGTTGTTGATGAAAATGAACGGAGTAATGAGGATATTAAAAAATTAAGGTAAAGAAGCTTTCACAAGTAGGAGGGCGTTGATGACACAGGGCAATGAATGATGGTTTTAGGAGAGATTTTCCAACACTTTAATATTCAGGGTAATCTTTTTGTGGATCCGAAACTAGTTCACTTAGTTAGGAAGAGAAGCATAAATTGGGGGAAGGTTTAAGAGATATTGTCGTGGAGAAGAATCGAGAAAATATAATGGACGTAAATAAAGAAATAGGAATAAGTTCTAAGCATAAATTTGAAGAAACTGTGGGAGATGCCGCCACAGTAACTTTTAACGTAGTCATCCACTAATATGCATTTCAATGCAACAATTTCAGAGAGTAAAAATCATTCGCCTTGACCGGGATTCGAACCCGGATCCCTTGATGTCTTTAGCATGTTAAGCTACCGAGGATTCCTCTTAAACTCTGATTTTTTTGGGCTTTTATAGGAACAAGAGGATCTAGATTTCAGAGTTTAAGCCTCGGTAGCTTAACTGGCTAAAGCACTCGCACATCGAGGGATCCGAGTTCGAATCCCGGTCAAGGCGAATGATTGTTACACTCTGACATTGTTGCATGGTAGCCTAAAGCATGGCAGAGGAAGAGAGTATGTTTAGGGAGAATTCTCATGAGGTGCCAAAAATTGATGTTTGAGATATTGAAAGGCAAGGAAATGTTGGGTACTTTGGCGGACGAAAAATATTGGGAAAGCTACGTAAATTCTTCTCGGGCCCTCCACCAGGTTATATCGTCAATTTCGGCCGACGTTTCGATGTCCGACTCGGTCATCGTCATCAGGGTTTCTGATATAACCCAGTGGAGGACCCGAGAAGAATTTACGCAGCTGATACGCCGGGAAAATACCAAATCTTTTACCCTTAAGAAAGCTAGTTTGAGGCAGGGCATTAAATAGAATTTTTGAAGGATTCGAAAAGGATATGGAGATACCATGGAGAAAAATTAATGGTTTATGACCATTTATGGTTTCGTTTTGGTTCCGCATATGTGATCTCCATAACATTTTCACAAAGGAGAACGTGAGAAGTCTTATTTTACGATAGAGCGCAACCTTATGAGGTGAAATGTAGTCAGTGGTGTGGGCAGAAGGGAAAGGCGGTGAATGTTCACTTGAGTGATCCGATATGGAATATATTCTGAGCTTGTAACAATAAGTCCAATCTTTTTTTTATCGTTCACCAAATCCATTTTTTGCCCTCCAATACGACGCAAAATATTCTAAAACCACAGTTCAGAAAATACCATTTTTTACGTAGTTTCAGAAGATTTCGACAGCCACCCACATTCCGCATGTAATTATGTCCTTTTTCGACTCGATGTCGAGAATTCATAGTTATTCTGTTTTTACTTATTTGTCATCACACATGCATCGGGATACGAGGTGTGTTAAAAAATTAATGGGAATTATAATTTTTCGGACAAAAATATTTATTTATTCTTATACATTGACGTTGTCACCTTCAAAGTAGTCCCCGTTGGAGATTATGCACTTGTGCCAGCGCTTCTTCCAATCCCCGAAACACTTCTCAAACTCGATCTTTGAGATAGCCTTTAGTTCTTTCAGCGATGCGCTTTTGATGTCATCTACGGCTGTAAAACGACGGCCCTTCAAGGTTCTCGTAATTTTTTGAAAAAGAAAAAAGTCCCACGGAGCCAGATCTGGCAAATATGGAGACTGGGGATTCGTTACAGTATTGTTTTGACCAAAAATTCACGAACAAGCAATGAAGTGTGAGATGGTGCATTATCGTGGTGCAAAAGCCATTTTGGAACGAATTTTGCTGCCACGCGTTTCATGCCCAAAAAATTGGAAAATATGTCATGAGATGATCCAATCGATATGCCAACATCATCAGCGACCTCTCTAATTGTGATTCGGCGATCGTTCATAACCATTTCTTTCACTTTTTCCATGTTTTCATCGATTGTTGATGTGCTGGGGCATCCTGGGCGTTCGTCATCTTCAAGGTCTTCACGGCCTTCTTGGAAATGCTTATACCACTCGTAAACTCCTGATTTACTCATAACAGACTCACCATACTCGCCTTTGTTAACAATTCACACACTTTGTTACACTTTATTTCATTTTTTACGCAAAATTTGATACAAATTCTCTGATCCATTTCTTTCGACAAACGAAAATCGCCGAGCTCATAAAAAACTTTTAACCTTAGTGGCTGTCACAGACAAAGTCCACAATGAAAACAGCTGATAGTTTTATCATACTTCAGGGGCATGTATACCAACATTATAAAAAAGAAGTTTGACAATCGGACTCTCCAAGCCCGCGAAATGAAAAAATTCCCGTAATTTTTTTAACACACCTCGTATATGCATTTTTTTTAATTCGCCTTAAAAAACCGAATAAATTCGAATGTGTTCGAGGTTTTCGTGAAAGTTTCAAATGAATTTTCAAGTGAGTAATATAGCCTCAGTGAACTTATCTTAAGCGTGCGAAATTCATGGCGTACCATTTAATTTAGTTTCCGTTCGTAACCTCAATTGCGTCATTTCAAAACTCTCGGTAGGAATGGTGTTGATGTTGAGCGAACGAAAAATTAAAGGACAGGGTCATATGTATCATCCATTCATGATAATGCTCCACTATTCCATTCGCAGTCTTTAAATGACGATAGGGTAGCCGACAAAAATATCAGCAATGAAAATTAAATAGGAAAGGAACACTTTTAGCGATTTCTGTGTTTATTCCACATTAACTTGCTCCAGACCAACTACCTTTCTTACTAGGTCCCATCTCAATGACTAAGAAAAATCGGTCAATGTTTAGTTTACTGCATTAGATCAAATACTCATGGTTAGGGTCTCCAGACACTAGGTTGTTAGAGAGAGAGAGAGAGAGAGAGAATGTTCGCCTCAACTTTGGGGGACGCACTGTTTCCATCCTGATTCATTTTTTAATAGCAGTAAATGCACCTGTCGGTAACTAGTCACAAACGAGAGGATTTCTCGTCAGATCTGGGCTGACTGGCCAAACACCCTCAGTAACATTCCTACATTTGCGTAACGGTGGGAGAGATAATTCGTAACAATATTAAGTGGCAAATATCTGAACGATCCAATTCTTCCATTTACAAATTTTTCAAATCAAGACGTGTCTTTACGTATATTATTATTATTAGGTAATCTTCCGGTCAAGGTAGGTTTTTTCGGATGGACACAACTATCAGATAAATATTTTGTGACTCCAAACAAAACCCAATCCAGCAACCTACTCGACATCAGGTCCCTCTTCATCTCTGTGTACTTCTTTCCTCCCTTCATCCCGTCCAACATCCCTATCCTGTTCCTGCCCTTTCCTCGTTTGCCTAACATTCTTCCCTCTATTACCTTCTTCAACATTCCACTACCGCTCAATACACCTTTCATCCATTTTTCCTGCCTCCATAGGATTTCTCTCAGTAAACCCCTCTCCTCACCCACCATCTCCAGTACTTCCTCATTCGTTTTCCTTTCGGTCCATTTCACCTTCTCCATTCTTCTCCACACCCACATTTCAAAAGCCTCCAATCTACGTCTATCCTCCTGCTTCAGCGACCACGTTTCCGCGCCGTACATAGCTACGCTCCATATCAGAGTTTTTACGAGTCTTGTCTTAACATCCCTACTCAACGTCCCCGTCATCAACTCCTTCCTCCTTGAGAAAGCCTCCTTGCCTAGCGCAATTCTTCTCCTTACGTCCCTACCACTTTGACCGTGTTGGTCCAAAACACTTCCGAGATATGTAAACTGTTCTACCTGCTCTATTTTTTCCCCGCCTATTTTAATATTTAGCTTAGCCTTTTTCTTTCTGGAGAATCGCATAACCTTTGTTTTATTAATATTTATTCTCATCCCATATTTATCGCACTGAACCTCCAATTCACTTAGCAATGCTTGCAACCCCTTGGCTGACTGAGCAACTAATGCTTGGTCATCAGCAAACCTAACCGATTTTACGAATTCCCCTCCGACTTTCATTCCTACCTCCAGTTCTTCCCATGTTTACGTATACATTTCTGTGAAATATCTCTTGGATTTGTTGACTAAGTATGGTGTGATTTGCCGTATTGTTTAGGGGCCTGGGCATTCTATTTATATTTCTTGAACCCATGGAATTAATAACTGACTAAACTTTCAAACCTCTCCTAACTCAACACTAAGATAGAAAGGTAGTCATCATCATTATCACCTTCTAAAGGCGGAGACTTGTCGTTGCAATCATTGGTCCCTCTCTCCTCTTTCCAGTAAGGTAGTAGTCAACCAATTTAGGTAGGTTTTGAATGGACAGACTGAAAACTGTATTTCTTAACCGAACCTCACAGGGCACACCACACTACAACGGACCCTTCTTCAATTCCTCATACCTCATTCCTCCCTTCGTTCCTTACAACCTCCCTATCCTATTCCTCATATCTCTGCCTTGCTTGCCTAACCTCTAAACCTCTCCCCTCTGTCAAAGCCTTCAACCTCCCGTCGACACTCAAATTGCTCTGCATCCATCTTTCCTGCCTCCTGTGGATTTCTCCCGACAAACCCCTTCTCCTCAAGTTTCAAAATCCTTTAATCTACGTCTATATCCTCCTGCTTTAATGACCATGTGTCCGTGCCGAACAAAACTACGCTCCATTTCAAAGTTTTAACGAGCCTTTTCTTAACATCCTTATCCAACCTCCCTATCATCAATTCCCTCTTCCTCGTGAAAGCTTATTTGTGTGACGTAATTCATCATTCTACGTCCCTACTACTTTGGCCATCAGGTGGTCCAAAATCCTTCTGAGAAACGTTAACGAGAGTTCTTAACCCGCTTCTTTTAACGTTCACCTTACCCTTTCTCTTTCTGGAAAACTGAATAACTTTTGTTTTGTTTACATTTATTCTCGTCTCATATCTATCGCACTGACTTTTCTAATGTAAGCGGCAAAGTTTGCAACCACTTGGCTAATTGAGAAACTTAAAGCTAAATCGTCCGCAAACCTGAAATTTTTATGTATTGTCTTCTATGGACAACGCAATTCATTCTTCTTATGTTTCATCTACCATACTACTTACGAGGTGTGTTCAAAACATGACGAGAATTTTTTCATTTCGCGGGCTTGTAGAGTCCGATTGTCAAACTTTTCTAATTTATTATGTTGGTACACATGCCCCTGAAGTATGATAAAACTTTCAGCTGTTTTCATTGTGGACTTTTTCTGTGACAGCCACTAAGGTTAGACGTGCATTATGAGCGCGGCGATTTTCGTTTGTTAAAAGAAATGGATCAAAGAATTTATGTCAAATTTAGCGTAAAAAATGAAATAAAGTGTAACAAAGTGTGTGAAGTGTCAACAAAGGTCTATGGTGAGTCTGCTATGAGTAAATCATGAGTTTACGAGTGGTATAAGCGTTTCCAAAAAGGCCGTGAAGACCTTAAAGATGAAGACGAACGCCCTGGACGCCCCAGCACATCAACAATCGATGAAAACGTGGAAAAGTGAAAGAAATGGTTATGAACGATTGCCGAATCACAATTAGAGAGTTCGCTGATGAGTTGGCATATCGATTGGATCATGCCATGACATTCTTTTCCAATTTTTTGGGTATGAAACGCGAGGCAGCAAAATTCGTTCCAAAATGACTTCTGCACCACGATAATGCACCAGCTCACACTTCATTGCTTGTTCGGGAATTTTGAGCCAAAAACAATACTGTAACGATGCCCCAACCTCCATATTCGCCAGTTATGGCTCCGTGTGACTTTTTACTATTTCCAAAAATTAAGTGAACCTTGGAGGGCCGTCGTTTTATAGCCGTAGATGACATTAAAAGCGCATCGCTGAAAGAACTAAAGACTCTCAAAGATCGAGTTTGAGAAGTGTTTCGGGGATTGGAAGAAGCGCTGGCACAAGTGCATAATCTCCAATGGGGACTACTTTGAAGGTGACAACATCAATGGGTAAGAACAAATAAATATTTTAGTCCGAAAAATTAAAATTCTCGTTATTATTTTAACACACCTCGAAGACCATTTTTGTCCGAAACACTTTTTAGAGTATCGCTCAGAGACAGGTACGCCTACACTCCTACCATGCTCTTTTGGTTGTCTTTCAACACGACACTAAATATTCTAAAACTGTAATTTAAAATGTAATATTTTTTTAGCTCCATATGATTTCCACTTCCCTTAATGCCTCCCAAAATGTCCATTCGTCTCCTCCTTCGCTTTCCCAGCATTCTCTACTTCATTTACAGGGTTCGTCCGGAAAATAAGTGTACTGAGCTCAGGAAAAAAAATGTATTACACTTTTACATATCTTAAGCTAATATTCCTCAAAATAGGACCCTTGTGAGTCGATACACTTGTTCCAGCGGCGTTCCCATTCCTGGAACGCTCCCGCGAAGGCATCATCGGGACCACCTCTCGAAGACACGTCGTCACGGCCTCTTTGACGGCGTCCAAAGTCCCGCATCGCGTTCCTTTCAAACTCCTCTTTATCTTCGGGAACAGAAGGAAGTCCGGTGGTGCCAAGTCCGGGCTGTAGGGCGGGTGCGGCAGCGTTGTCACGCCGTGCTTGGCCAAGAAGTCCGACACGACAAGCGCGGTGTGAGACGGCGCATTGTCGTGACTCAGCCGCCAGATGTTTTTGATCGCTGGCCGGACGCGGGCGACTCGTATTCGAAGCCTGTCGAGCACTTGGACGTAAAATGCAGCATTTACAGTTTGTCGTTCAGGTACAAATTCGTAGTGGACGACTCCCCTTTTGTCAAAAAAGACAATGAGCATCATAAACTTATTTTCCGGACGATACCTGTATCGTCTTTAATATCCCATTGTCTATCAGTATATCCTGCGTCCACCACTTTTTTCGAATGTCTCCCTACGATTTCTCATTTCCTCTAACACGCATAATACCCCCATTTTTCCTTCCGTTCATTTTATACTCTCAATTCTATTCCATCTACCTCCAACCTGCGCTAAACCTCTTCCCTCTTAAGAAACGAAATTCCCCTCCGCACAAATTCACGTTCCACTTCAAATTTCTTTTCAAGATTTCGTTTTAAATGTTCACTAATTGTTCCTACCATCCATTTCACCACGAAGCTCCTCTTCCGCAACTGGATTCTTCTTAATATATCACTGTCACTTTATCTTTCCTGGAGTGTTTTCGACTTTTTATCGTTCGATTGATTTGTTTTTTTTTTCGTGAGGGATTTCGCGTTTGGGGGCGGAGAACTCGAGGTTCGCCCCGGGGGAAATTAACTCCGCCCTCGGCGTAAAAACTCGATTTTTGTACGCGCGCACGGCGTTCTCCCACAAAGACCCCGACTTTCCTTCTGATATCTCTCACAAACCACCATTTTTTTTACGAAATTGACTCTTTAAAAAAAAGAATGAAATAAAATAACCGTTCAAGAAGGAGGGGAAACGTATTGACATTTCGAGTTTATGCAACTGAGGGAGAGAAGGAGGGATGTTGCGGGAGAGAAGAATAATGATAATAAGACACCCGCGTGATCGTTGAGTAGTGACGGGGCCTTCCCGTGAGCGAAAGGAGAACTCAGGCGTACGTGGAATCACTGACCGGAATGCGAGCTGTTCGTCGTAATGCGATATTTCGCTCTTTCGCGTTCAGACTTGCGCGGATCCGGTCGTCATCTTTGATTCAGCGGACAGAACGCCACGAAGCGAACATGCGCTCCGTTAAAATCATTTGCGAGTGGTGTGGGTAGGGAGAAAAGATTTTTAAAAACTTTCTCATCTGTTTAACAGAAACAATTGGACGATAACATTTATCGTTAATCATATTTTAAAAACTTTTGAAACGTTAATGCGGAAAAGGAATGAGAAAAGTGAAATGGACCGAAAGGAAAACAAACGAGGAAGTGCTATTAATCAGTTCGTTGGGGGAGGAGAGAGAAACATAGTTGGGCGAAGTCCAAAAGGAGGTAGGAAAAATGGAAGAAGGGCGTATTGATCGGCAGTGGGATGCTGAAGACTGTAATAGAGGGGAGAATGTTAGGAAAACAAGAAAGGAGCGGAAATAGGAATGTTAGATGGAATGAAGGTAGGAAGGAAAGCTGTGGAATTGAAGAGGGGATTATTGAAGGTTTCTTGCAGTATTGGGTGTCAGCCTGTCTTTCCTCATGCGAGGCTAAGAAATGTCACAAAGGGTAGGGAGTTGATGACAGGAAAGTTGAATAAGGATGTTAAGGATATATTCATGAAAACTTCAGTGTGGAGAGCAGTTTTTGTACGGCGCGGAAACATGGTCATAGAAGCAAGACGAGAGGCATAGATTTGGAGGCTTTTGAGAGATGTGGGTGTGGAGAAGGATGGAAAAGGTGAAAATGACGGAAAGGAAAACAAACGAGGAAGTGGAAGGAAGCAAACGAGGAAGTGGAAGGAAGCAAACGAGGAAGTGGAAGGAAGCAAACGAGGAAGTGGAAGGAAGCAAACGAGGAAGCGTGATGGAGAAGGAGATAGAATTCTTGGGAGAAATCCAAACGAGGCAGGAAAGAGGGTTGATGGGCATTTGGATTGTCGATAGTAGGTTAAGGGTTGTGATGAGAGGAGGGAACGTTCCGCAAGCCAGGAAGGGGCAGGAATAGGATAGGTATGTTGGACGGAATGAAGAGTACGTAGGAATTATGCGGAATTGAAGAGGGGCTTACTGTTGTGTCGTATGCCATGTTGTGTCTAGTTAAGAAAAGCTAAGATTTGTAAGCGTGATCAGTTCGCGTCCATCCAAATCCTACCTGAAACAGTAGAACGCCATTAATGAATTTAAATGACGACATTCCCAATAATTACAACGCATAACGAATCTCTGATGCTATTTCCTTAGTTATTCTAATGCAATGAGACTGTTATTGGGTACATGATTCAGTGTCTAATGAGTCTCACTAGGGCTAATTAAAATGACTCAATGTTTAGAACACAAATAGTCACCAATTACTAAATGCTCTCTCGCTCGGTCTTTGGACCAAATTGTGAGGAATGGTGGTGTTCGTTCAAAATGCGTTTGAGATGCGAATTCATGAAGTAAGTATGCCTCTATTCAACTCGTAAGCGCACGGGGGATTTATAAAATAAGGTCACGGATGACGGAAAGCCACAGCGATCAAAGAAATCGATTCACGTGCCAGCTGTCGGTTGTGATACATATATTTTTTCCTTTGGTCCTATCGTACATCAGTTGCCCTTCGATACCCAAGTCTGACCACGGTACAGGGGAATGAAGCATTTTTTTCACTAATATCGATCCGTCCGTATTTCCAAGTTATGTAATATTGAAAACCATAGTAATGTTTACACATTGACGCAGTACGATTTTGTAATAAGACGCTTTCGAGCATAAAGAATTACACGGTAATACGTTACATTAAATTATTCCTAAGATTCGCTCATAACTCCGAACTCCGGCTACGATCTCCGAAAAGGCAATATTCCGAAAAAATCCTCATCATGCTAGTACCACTAATTTCCACCCGGTCGTCATTCTTTGAGTTCTGTTCCCTTCTTAGGATGTATTCCGGCGACATCGCTCTTTCCTTGTATACCCAATCCACGCCAACATCGCAGTAGCCTCCAGTCTACCCGTATCCGGGTCTTTCGACTTGCCCTGGTCTAACCACTTGAGCTATCGAGGAAGTGAAGTGTCATCGTTCATCGTAAAGTCTTTACAATGTCTGATTTGGGAAAACCGATGACGTAAATCATGACAATGAGTAACATAAATTAACTTTCGGATTACGTTTTCGGAGGAGGGCGTTAAATTCCGCCGATAATCTTATTTAATGATTTCCTCCACCTCAAGTGCGGCGTGGCTACCGGAAGGAGGCGCGAAAACCTCATCTCCGGTTTATTCAGCCTTTAAAAGTTAATGGAGCGACGGCGCACGGAAGTAGTAAAACTCTGATAATATCTACTCTGAGGAAGGGCCTATAAAAAAACTGAATAAGTTAAAATCGAGGGATATAAAATCTCTTATAGACCTAAATATGCATTATGATATTAATTTTAAATCATATTTAAGTCCCAATTTGCCCTTTAAATCACGGGGAGAATATGTTTACGACAAAATTGTAGCCATGGATACCAAACAAACAACACCATCAAAAATATCAAAATTTTACGTTTAAAATGGATTTATTGCAATATTAGATCGATATATGATGAAATATGAGCAGAATAATAAAATTTTTAATTTTTTCAAGTAACATTGGGGCTCGGGGCTTTCATTATTATACATTTTATAATTATTTTACATTTTAATTGGTGAAAAAAATCGACCTGCACGTAAAATTTTCGTTTCGTCTCGTCGATTAAGGCTGTTCTCCCTGTCGTTTATCGAGTATAAGCGGTCGATATTCTCTTGAGATTCCGACCGTCTTTTAAGTACTAGGAAAACCAGTTTAGCGGTCGCGCATATATTTTTCCAACCTCGGATTCCATTCAGTATGCATATGTGTATTTATATATGCGCATTGATTTTGCAACGAGTGAGCGGATATGGATTGAGATTTTTTATGTCACGGAGATTATTAAAGAGGGAAAAAAACCACGCGGTCATCATTAAAAAAAAAACATGACGACGCATTTTCGTCGTCATTTTTTTTACATAAAATTAGCACATTCACTTCATCAAATGGATAACGGTTGATGACAAGTTTTATGACTGCAACTGTTTTCCGGTCTGAAATGTTTCATGCTTCATTTGGACCCAGAGGCCTTGGTATCCCTAAAATAAGTGAAAAGTTTCCTTAAGAGTTAAGCTTTATAGGAACATTGTTTTTTTTAAGAAACTCACTGCTTAAAAAGATTGGAGAAAACATTAAAAGGATGGTTTGGTTACAGGCATTGCCAGCAATTTTAAAATAAAACGTCCGTAGATTGGGATTAAAAATGTTAAAAAAGATAAATAGTTTTATACTTGACTACAACCTTAAATAGGAACGAGTACAGTACTAGACAAAGGGAAGCTGTTCATTAAAAAAATCACGCATATATAGAACTATTTTCGTTTTCCTAGAGGTGAGAGACGTGGACGACAGGGACGAGTCGTGACTTTGAGGGGTCAAAGACTCATTGAGAGAGAATTCACAAATTTAAGTTACCCTCCCCCATATGGTTTAACAGAAATATCTTAGGAGTAAAGCTGAAAATAACTATCGAGAGATGATATTGACATTGTTAGGAGCTTATAGGTGTAAACGCCACATTGTTGAAGAGCCATACGCGGCAGACTTTGTTGAGTTCCATTTCAACATCAATTGTTAAAACCTTTTTCCAAAATAACGCTTTATCAGGTACATGTTCTTCAGGGTACAGTCTCTGTGTATTTGTTTCTGGAACTGTACAAAGTCTGTTGTATCTTTTTCTTCTTATGTGTATTGAGATTGAGGAAGCGAGGAAGGGACGGGGAGTTGGATAGGGATGATGGGCGGAGTGAAGGACAGGGACAACTACCAGATAAATATTTTGTACCTCCAAACAAAACCCAATCTAGCAACCTAATCTACATCAGGTCCCTCTTCATCTCCGTGTACTTCTTTCCTCCCCTCATCCCGTCCAACATCCCTGTCCTGTTCCTGCCCTTTCCACGTTTGCCCAACATTCTCCCCTCTATTACCTTCTTCAACATCTCACTGCCGATCAATACGCCTTTCATCCATTTTTCCTGCCTCCATAGGATTTCTCTCAACAAACCCCTCTCCTCACCCACCATACCTAGTACTTTGTCATTTGTTTTTCTTTCGGTCCATTTCACCTTCTCCATTCTTCTCCACACCCACATTTCAAAAGCCTCCAATCTACGTCTATCCTCCTGCTTCAGTGACCACGTTCCCGCGCCGTACATAGCTACGCTCCATATCAGAGTTTTTACGAGTCTTGTCTTAACATCCCTACTCAACGTCCCCGTCATCAACTCCCTCCTCCTTGAGAAAGCCTCCTTGCCTAGCGCAATTCTTCTCCTTACGTCCCTACTACTTTGACCGTGTTGGTCCAAAACACTTCCGAGATATGTAAACTGTTCTACCTGCTCTATTTTTTCCCCGCCTATTTTAATATTTAGCTTAGCCTTTTTCTTTCTGGAAAATCGCATAACCTTTGTTTTATTAATATTGATTCTCATCCCATATCTATCGCACTGAACCTCCAAATCACTCAGCAATGCTTGCAACCACTTGGCTGACTGAGCAACTAATGCTTGGTCATCAGCAAACCTAACCGATTTTACGAATTCCTCTCCGACTTTCATTCCTACCTCCAGTTCTTCCCATGCCTCTTAAATCTTTTATTCCCATTCCCATGCCTCTTTAATTTAATTTATATAATTCCCTTCTGGTAGAAAGAACTAATGCCATAAAATGTCTCGTTTATTACGTGCAATACCTTTCGGTCCGGTGCGATATTTGACGGGACCCGCGCAAAGGTTCTGTATTGAGCTTTTGTCGATCACCTTTGTCCCTAGACAGAAAAGGAAATCTCGTGAAAATGCCGGCAAGGACATATTTTTTGGGTGTTGGCCGTGGAATTCGAGGCCCTGAGAAGGCACCATTAGGTGGGCGTGTCTCGCGCAGCGAGGACCGCGCAAGCATCGAAGCGTCGTGGAGCTAAGCCGCTTAAACGTTAAGTGATAACCGCTCTCCCACACACTTCACCCAGATGCATGTTCGAACCCGAAAGGTTACGCACCCACGTCTGAATTGATAATGCTTCCCTGAAGAGGGCAAACGGAACTGAGGATTCAAGCGAGAGAAAATATATATTCTTTTGACACGCCTTAATACATAGTCGCGAGCGGGTCGCGGTGGTCTAGCGGGTAGAGCGTTGGACTGCTGACCGGAGGGTCCCGGGTTCGATTCCCGGGCAAGGCACTTTGGGCACCTGCAGCTCCACCCAAGCTAGTTGATTTTTCGGGTACCAGATGTTCCTGGGAAACCATAACCGGCACAGGGAAAGGAACTGGCCCCCCTACCCTGATGTGTGAATAATCACACGCCGTATAGGGCTTGGTACATGGGTGAGCTCTACCATCACCTACTAAACCGACCTTCGGGTTGATTACTGTGTTTATGGTTTTTTTTAATACATAGTCGTATAGTGATTTCAGTCGATTTTGTGCACCAAAATCTCTATTAGCTGATCGATGAATCAACAGATTTCCTAAAGTTCTCAGAGAAAAATTTCACTCCTCAAGGAAAATTCAAGTAGACTATATTGGAAAAAAGCTTCTATTTTGTTCTTGGACTGGCATGTCCATTGTGAAATTCAAAGATAAACGTTCAGAGTCTTTATCATTGGTGCGCTTTAGCCCACGGTCTGAAAAAATGTGTTTGTCAGCCTCTTTCGCTGAGTATTATAAGAGTAGAGTAGAACCCTTCGCAACCTGAAGCTACTGGAGGAAGAGAAAGTAGATCAAATGGACTGGTGAAATAAGATATACTTAGCCAAGGGTTTGCAAGCATTGTTGAGTGAATTGTAGGTTCAGTGCGATAGATATGGGATGAGAATCAATATTAATAAAACAAAGGTTATGCGATTTTCCAGGTAGAAAAAGGCTAAGCTAAATATTAAAATAGGCGGGGAAAAAATAGAGCAGGTAGAACAGTTTACGTATCTCGGAAGTGTTTTGGACCAATACGATCAAAGTGGTTGGGACGTAAGGAGAAGAATTGCGCTAGGCAAGGAGGCTTTCTCAAGGAGGAGGGAGTTGATGACGGGGACGTTGAGTAGAGATGTTAAGAAAAAACTTTTATATGGAACGTAGTAGCTATGTACGGCGCGGAAATGTGGCAATTGATGCAGGAGGATAGACGTAGATTGGAGGCTTTTGAAATGTGGGTGTGGAGAAGAATGGAGAAGGTGAAATGGACCGAAAGGAAAACAAATGAGGAAGTACTGAAGATGGTGGGTGAGGAGAGGGGTTTGTTGAGAGAAATCCTATGGAGGCAGGAAAAATGGATGAAAGGCATATTGAGCGGTAGTGGAATGTTGAAGAAGGTAATAGAGGGGAGAATGTTGGGCAAGCGAGGAAAGGGCAGGAACAGGATAGGGATGTTGGACCGGATGAATGGAGGAAAGAAGTACACAGAGATGAAGAGAGACCTGATGTAGATTAGGTTGCTGGATTGGATTTTGTTTGGAGTTACAAAATATGTATTTGATAGTTGTGTTCATCCAAAAACCTACCTAAACCGGTAGATTACCTAATAATAATTATTATTTAAACCGACGAACAAAGGAGGAAATGAAAAAATGATTGACTATACGGTAAGGAAGAAGAACTAGATGAATTGGACGCGCAATTAGATGTAATGGATTTCCCATTGAAGTGTAATATGATGGAAGGCGCCAAGAGAAGGGGAAGAGACAGGTTTATAGGCCTAGAAAAGTAGGGCATCTTACGCGGAACAGGTATTAGGTCGGGAGTTATGCATTGGAATCTGAAGAATGTAGAACTGTAGCCAACCAATATCTCCGGATTGAATTGCCCACCGATGACACGATAGTCCTAATAAGGGAGAAAGTAAGGAGAGCATTGGTTTTTTTAACTGCAATGTTTCATTTCATTCAATTGGTTCAACGGTACGCATTTGCCAGTAAAGGTCTTCCTTTGTTCTGCCCTATTAAATATGCATTCCCGCACCTCCAAGCTGACGAAAATATCCCCTAAGAATTATGCAAACATGTAGGTGGCCTTCGAGAAATGAAATATGGTGCAGGAAATGCGACCGAAATGCCGTCATGGAAAATAAAAGAGAGGTGACTTGTGCGGTATGTTTCGAATCTCGGGACTGTTCAAAGAAGCGTCACCGCGTTGGATCAGAGTACATTGCGAGTAAAAGTGGATTGGCCATTTCTCTCAATACTCCTTCGCATTAATGTTGACGGTTTTAACCCTCCGCGTCAACACTTTCTTCACGTGTCGAGTTCTCTTGAGTAGTGGACTTGCCAATGTTGAAATGCCCACATTCTTAGTGCTGACTCACATCTTTTGTCTTACATTGCTATCGGGTTTGCGTTCAATCCAGGACTATTTCAGAGAGGGTCGTCAGCGGTCATCACAAAGTCAGTGACTTATTCGATTATTGCCAATGAGCTAATGGCAGTTGAACATGTCCCAATTATTGATGAACCTTCCATTGCTGTTGAGCATTGTTAATTGTAGAACATTTTGAAATTTTTGATATTGTTATAACGCTTTCTTCATGGCGCTTGTTGAGTGAATTATGCAGGCTGTAGGGCTTAGGGTTGGGCGCATATCAAACCAACCTTCGGGTTTATAACTGTGGTTTTTCGTCATCCGAGTAACGTAAGTATAAAAGTGGTGATGTCTGTCAGGGTATGATTAAACACCAGGCATGAGTTAACAAAAGTTAGATTTTTCTTAATTTTGAATCACAGCTTGTGTTTGTGTGTGTATAGGTATATATATATATATATATATATATATATATATATATATATATATATATATATATAAAACACCACACACATAGAAACATAAAAGAAGGACACTTACATTGGATATTTACGTTTCGACGGCACGACGATGACGACGGCCGTGCCGTCGAAACGTAAATATCCAATGTAAGTGTCCTTCTTTTATGTTTCTATGTGTGTAGTGTTTTTTGTGTTAGTGTTTGTGTGTTTGTGCGTCGCCGGAGAGCGTCTTTTCCAAGTTTATATATATATATATATATATATATATATATATATATATATATATATATATGTATGGGTCGCGGTGGTCTAGCGGGTAGAGCGTTGGACTGCTGACCGGAGGGTCCCGGGTTCGATTCCCGGGCAAGGCACTTTGGGCACCTGCAGCTCCACCCAAGCTAGTTGATTTTTCGGGTACCAGATTTTCCTGGGAAACCATAACCGGCACAGGGAAAGGAACTGGCCCCCCTACCCTGATGTGTGAATATTCACACGCCGTATAGGGCTTGGTACATGAGTGAGCTCTACCATCACCTACTAAACCGACCTTCGGGTTGATTACTGTGTTTATGGTTTTATATATATGTATCTCGGAGGTGTTTTAAACCAACATGGTCAAAGTATTAGGGGCGTAAGGAGGAGAATTGCTCTAAGCAAGGAGGCTTTCTTAAGGAGGAGGAAGTTGATGACGGGGACGTTGAATAGAGAGGTTAAGAAAAGACTCGTAAAAACTCTGATATGGAAGGTAGCTAACGTACGGCATGGAAGCATGGTCATTGAAGTACAATAATAGGTGTAGATTGGGTGTTTTTGAAATGTGGGTATAGAGAAGGGTAGAGGAGGTGAATTGAACAGAAAGGAAAACAAATGAGGAAGTACTAGGAATGATGGGTGAGGAGAGGTGTTCGTTGGGAGAAATCCTATGGAGGCAGGAGAAATGGAAGAAGGGCGTATTGAGCGGCAGTGTGATGTTGAAGACTGTAATAGAGGGGAGAATGTTAGGCAAACGAGGAAAGGGCAGGAACAGGATAGGGATGTAGGACGGGATGAAGGGAGGAAAGAAGTACACAGAAATGAAGAGGGACCTGATGTAGAGTGGGTTGCTCGATGGTGTTTTGTTAGGAGTAATAAAACATATCTTTGGGAGTTGTGTCCATTCAAAAACCTTACTTAACCGGTAGATTACTTAAAAATAATATCAATAATAATGTATATATATATGCATACATCTATATATACAGTGTTCGTCCGGAAAATAAGTGTACTGAGCTCAGGAAAAAAAATTTATTACACCTTTACATATCTTAAGCATATATTCCTCAAAATAGGACCCTTGTGAGTCGATACACTTGTTCCAGCGGCGTTCCCATTCCTGGAACGCTCCCGCGAAGGCATCATCGGGAACCTCTCGAAGACACGTCGTCACGGCCTCTTTGACGGCGTCCAAAGTCCCGTATCGCGTTCCTTTCAAACTCCTCTTTATCTTCGGGAACAGAAAGAAGTCCGGTGGTGCCAAGTCCGGGCTGTAGGGCGGGTGCGGCAGCGTTGCCACGCCGTGCTTGGCCAAGAAGTCCGATACGACAAGCGCGGTGTGAGACGGCGCATTGTCGTGACTCAGCCGCCAGATGTTTTTGATCGCTGGCCGGACGCGGGCGACTCGTTTTCGAAGCCTGTCGAGCACTTGGATGTAAAATGCAGCATTTACAGTTTGTCGTTCAGGTACAAATTCGTAGTGGACGACTCCCCTTTTGTCAAAAAAGACAATGAGCATTATAAACTTATTTTCCGGGCGAACCCTGTACATATATGCATACAAACAGGGATTAAAAATTAAGAAAATCAATTCTTGGTGGTGGATTCTTGATGCTGAATCAGTACCTGCCATGCACCGTGGTGGTAGTTTGCGGGATATTACGTAGGAACAGAAATAGAAAAATCAAGATATTGGCTGTAAATGGAATAGTTCGGAGATCTGTTGCAAACCAATCCTCGAATTGATAACTCGTGAGTGCCTGGTGATGTAGTCACTCAGTTACTTCATCTCCATGAAGAGTTACTTAAGAAGTTGATGAGATAAGTCATGAAGATAATGGAATTATGCCATACTATTACGAAAGTTATATCGTTTGTGGTGGACTGCCACGAAGACTTGATGGCCGTCGAGTGAGCTTAAACAGCGAAATGATTGGGAAGATGAAGGAGGATTTTGTGCATCTGGGCGGTGTGTGCTTTCCAAAGGTGAAAGGGTATTTGACGAGGTTAAAAAAAATGCGTGATGATGTCCGCAGAGAGTACGTTTGCTGAAAGGTTACGGCGTTGAATGCCTCTATTTAATCATGAAATTTTGTGTAATGCAACGATAAAGGCATTATACAGAAGTGCAAATCCTCTCCAGGCTGTGGAATGAGAGTGAAACTCGTGTACGTATCCCTGGGTGAGCAAACGAGGCGTCGGTTAAATTGAGTTGGGCATGGAGTACTTTAGATAGATAGATAGATAAAGGACTTTATTTGGGCGAAATTGAGACCTAATGGTCCCTTCTTCCGTTTAACCCATTGTCATATACATATTATACAAGGAATAAAATTTATAAAATACATGCATAAATACACATAAATACAAATAGGAAGACACAAATTTTAACATCGAAAAGTAAAGGAAAAGATTATATATATATATATATATATATATATATATATATACAGTAAACACACACATACATGTATACATACATATACATAAATAGATTAGGGATACGCCACCACATGCAAACATACCCAGAGTAAAAGACAGTGATTAGAGAGAAACATTAGGATAAGAAAAGCGTAAGCAAAGAATGAGGTTAATGGGAAAAGCTAGGGTTAACGTGGCATTGCTCACCTAGTAAAAACCCACGAGGGAAAACACCCACGAAGAGATTGGGGGGTGTGAAAAACCCGCGAAAACCCTATTGTTTGAGGAAAGATACATATAAATTGTAACAATCGTTTTTATATAGTATTTTTTTGTTAGGTAATCTACCGGTTAAGGTAGATTTTTGGATGGACACACCTATCAAATAACCATTTTGCAACTCCAAACAAAACACAATCCAGCAACCTACTCTACATCAGGTCCCTCTTCATCTCTGTGTACTTCTTTTCTCCCTTCATCCCGTCCGACATCTCTATCCTGTTCCTGCCCTTTCCTCTACTTGCCCAACATTCTCCCCTCTATTACCTTCTTCAACATTCCACTACCGCTCAATACGCCTTTCATCCATTTTTCCTGCCTCCAAAGGATTTCTCCCAACAAACCTCTCTCATTGTCCACCACCTCCAGTACTTCCTCATTTGTTTTCCTTATATAGTGACCATCATTACATTCTTGGGAATGATAATTGAGGTGGTTTCCCGTTGCCTTCCTCAATAGTGTTTTTAACGTGACACCATCACTTAATGGCCGCCCCACTGGGGTCAGACGCCATTGCAGCCGCCTCACTGAGGAACAGACGCTGCGTGGACTACCTTTCGTCTGGCTCCCAACCTTCGACCTATCTGGCATGGGTGACCCTAGCAGGGGCAATTATTATTACTCCCTCCAGCACTGCTCTAGGGGTCATCGGAACGCACAAGTCCTTCCACCACGACAAGGTTGTAGGCCATGGGAGGGTGTATATAGTACGGGTATACATGTCATTCAAAAACTTAAGTTGAAATGATGAAACTAATTGCATTGACAAAAATCGCGAGTAATGAGAAAACAGAATATTATATAAAAATGATGGTGAAGATTCTATTGCTTGAGATGACAAAAGAAACAGAAAAAAGAGCAGAAACAATGATCTGTGTAGAGACTGAGTGAAATGAGGGAGGGTATACCGGTTAAGTTGTGCTAAAGTAAGCTACTTTAACACAACTACTTACTTAAGCTTACTTTAGCTTTACTTAGCTTCAAATCTAAGTAATGCTACTTTAGGAGGGTGTATGATAGAAAATAGAAGAGAGAGAGAGATGAATGAGTGGATAATGGTGAACGTGAGTTAGGCACAGCAGTTGAGGATGAAAAGAATGATATATTCTAGGTTGGTCTCGTCTCAGTAATGATAATAAATTCGAATCACCGAAAAAAAATATAAAATGAAAAAATCTGGTGGTTGGAGCGAAAGCCAGTGGAGGATCCGTAAAACAAGTAAGAGTTGCGGATGATCAAGCTTCAGTTTGCCAATCAGCCAAAGGGTTACAAGCACTGCTGAGCGCATTGGAAAATCAGTATGATAGATATTGATTGGTGTGATGAAGAGCAATGAGGAGAAAACTTAAGGTTTATAGATTTTTAAGAAGGATAAGTTAAAGAGTTAAATATTAAAAAACGATGACAAAAACTAGAGAGGATAGATCGGTTTATCTATCTTAACAGAGTCCTGGACCAAAATTTTAAATTTATTTTGGGCATAAGTAGAAGGATTTTTGTTTTAAAATGAAGGAGGTCATTGATGACAGAGACTTTGAGTGAAGACGTTAAGGAAAAGGCTCGTGAAAACTTTGATATGGAGTGTAGTTTTGGATGGCTCGGAAACGTGGTCATTCAAACAGGGTGATAGGCGTATATTGGAGGTTTTTTTTTTAATGTGGGCTTGAAGAAGGCTGGAGAAGGTGAAATGGACAGAAAGGAAAACAAACCAGGAAGTGCTAGGTGCGTTAGAGGAGGAGAGGAGATTGTTGGGAGAAATCATTAGGAGGCAGGGAATATTGATGAAAATCATATTGATTGGCAGTGGCATGTTGAAGACTGTAATAGAGGGGAGAATGTTGGGCAAGCGAGGAAGGGGAAAGAAAAGGATAGGCGTGTTGGATGGAAGAAAGTATGTGGATTAGAGGAGGGTCGTAGTGTAATGAATTTAATTTTGAAAAAAGAAAAGAAACATTAAGATTTACCCTGGAAATAGTCTCAATGTGAATTATCAATAATTTTCTGGGATATAAGTCGACTGATAAAATTTATTTTCCACATAATTAGTGTAGTGAAATTATATAACGTGTAACAGAAAAATCAGTCTATTACCATCATAGGTTTTTCATTGCGGAGAATAATTAATAAATTAACCTTTTCAAAACTTCATTGCGCGGATGCCCATCTACTGGTAAAAGTGGTGTAAGACGCCAAAAGTCACGAATGAAATTATTTTTTCGAAAATGACAAAAGACTGCGAGGCTGCGAATTCGGTACGCCTTGTGTCGACCTTTCGGAAAATTGATCGACGCCCGTGAAAAACGTGGTATCCCCGTGCTCTTCGTTTGTAAACTTTCACAATATCCGTGCATCTTCTCTCTGAGTCTGTCCATCTCTCAACACTCCGCCATCCTTCTGCCTATGCATTGGTGTGTAATTCACGAGGCATCATGTTGACACCATCAATACATCATTTTGCAAGCGTAAAAAAACTCTGTAATTCCTAATATCTCAAAAAAAACTACGAGGAACCAATAAAATTCAACTTTCAACTGATTACAGAACGTATATCCGTCTTCATTTCTGATAATTACATTCTGAGAGCATCGAATTTCCCAGATTTGGTTATTCTACGTCGTTTCATGAAGTTACCTTCCGACATTTTGTGATTGCCTTTCTTCGCCTATTGTTGAGACATTTTGTTTAAGCCACCAGAGTACAACGGAAGGAAAACGATATTTGCTACCGATTATTAGCTTGCTATATAGTCTGAAACGCTAATACGTTGAAATTCTTTCTATCTCATCTTTCACCTGATATCGAATCTCGATAAAACTGCTTAAGAAATGAAGATTGTTCGTCTTCATCGAAATATTCGGAATAAAAACCGATGTTCGACATGAAATGTGGGTTCTTCAGGGTACTATTTGAGGTCTATAATAATTTGACGAAACAAGAAAAAATATTCCAACTGAATTCATTCTATTTTTGCTACTGAATTACTATTGTAAAACTAATTTGACTTACTCAAAATAATATATAGAAATTTTTACAACCAAGCACGAGTTTAAAAAAAAATTAAGAAAAGCATATTTTATATGTCAGTAATGAAAAAAATTTTGATGGAATAAAATTGTTCCAAAAACCTGATCATATATCTTGTAGAATTTCTGCACTTGCAATTCAAAAATACAGACATATTTCTGTAAACTTCACCCAAAAAAAATAATAAAAAACACTTATGTCTAAAAAAGAACTTTCGGAGAACTGGTAAAAGTCACGAAATCTCACTCCACGCCATTGATGAAAGCAGAAACATTCTGAATTTGCTGCTTTGGTGAAATTTAACGTTACACGCCACGTGTTTTTTTCAGTGCTGTAATAGATAATAGCCCATTCACCAGCTTATTTTTTATCGAGGCCGCGGATGAATACGAAAAAAATGAAACTTCTTCGCTATTTTTTTCTCCTCCCCTGCCTAGTTTTCCAAATCTTCGCGTGTGGCCCAGCTTCGGTCTTTTCGTACGTGAAGGCCTTCCTTCTTTACGCGTATCTCGTCATCAGCGGGGCCGTTGCAGACTCCATACTCTCTCTCTCTTTTTCCCGTTACGAGACGAGGTTATCCCTTCCTCATTACGTCACTGCCCCAGGGGGGAATTTCGATTTCAATGTTTACCTCCGAACTCCGGACGATGCTGTCTCCTATTCGTTCTCCTTTAAGGTGCTGCATTCTTTATGTGATCTACGGTTTTCATTTTAAGATTGCCATAATCTGGTGTTAATTCACGTTAAGGAAAAAGAATGTTAGTGAAAAAAGACATAATTAAGACGTAAATTGACCAATTCAGAGAAAGGATGTAGAAAAGATAAGACGGTAAAATCATCACTCGGCTGGATTTTTATTTGGGATTGAGCACTTGAAAGTAAATATTTAGAAACCCCTTTAGCCAAATTTTTAGCTCCCTAGGTGACCCCCCAAGGGTTTCCTATCGCAAAAAATGTGCATTTTCAAAAACAATTTTTCCTGAGCGATTATTTGCCTTAAAAAATCAGGAAATAATTCATGAACATACATTTTTATGCCCAAAAACATTCTGATTTTTTTCAGATTTTAATGTTTAGCTTAGCCTTTTTCTTTCTGGAAAATCGCATAACCTTTGTTTTATTAATATTGATTCTCATCCCATATTTATCGCACTGAACCTCCAATTCACTCAACAATGCTTGCAACCCCATGGGTGACTGAGCAACTAATGCTTGGTCATCAGCAAACCTAACCGATTTTACGAATTCCCCTCCGACTTTCATTCCTACCTCCAGTTCTTCCCATGCCTCTTTAATCATTTCCTCTGCATATACGTTGAACAGCACCGGTGACAATGGGCAACCCTGCCTTACACCTCTTCCTAACACTGCCCATCCGGACTCTCCGTTCCCCACTCGCACCTGAGCAGTCTGAGACATGTACAGGTTGCGGATCAGTCTCCTGTCCCTCCAATCCATTCCTATTTTCTGCAATACACGCATTAATTTTTCCCAATCCACTCTATCAAACGCTTTTTCGAAATCTACGAAACAGGCAAATACGTCCTGATTAGTTCCTGTGTATTGCAAGCTAAATCCATTCCGGTAAAGGCGAATGATTTTTACACTCTGAAATTGTTGCGTTATATAACGTAACGCAAATTTAATAAATGACTCCTTTAAAAATTACTGTCGCGGCATCTCCCGCAGTTCCTTGGAATATCTTCAAATCTACTCCCAGTCCCAAGAAAAAAATGGAACAATCTTTGATCTGGAGAGCATCTCGTAAGTAGCCTGATATTAGATGCAGGGGAAGAGGAAATGAATAGCTTTATCAGAGCGGAAATTTCTGAGCGAAAGTAATCTACGTAAACCCCCAACATGCATAATTCATCAGTAATTTAATCCTATGATTGGGTTACTGCAGCCCTCCGTTCTACTCGATTTAATGTCAATTCTCTCAATCCCTGATACCTTTTCGGTTTAATGTCCTTCTTGATTTGTCCTATGTAAATGTCTCTTGGTCTTCCTCGTGCGATCTTCCCTTCTATTATATTCATAATCAATCCATTGTGTCTCATGTGTGTCCAATCCATCTATTTCTTCTTTGCCGTAGTAGAGTTCTCCATATGGCCCTATCCTCAATGCATGCATAATAGTTCAGAAAAAAAGAAGGACGTTTGCCAGAGTGTTTTTTTTTAGAGTTTTATGATATATGGTTGCGAAAAAATGGCCCGAGGGAAAAGTAGATTCAACTTTAAGTTACAAGGAGCTGAAATGTAGATTTGAAGGCGAGTAACTAGAAGTAGTTTGAGGCAAGAAAAGTGACAATCGAATTCTTTAAGAAACGGATGAGAATGAAGCATTCGTGAAAACAATTGGAATGAAGAAACAAAGGTCATCTGTGGATAATTAGTAGGCATAATGCACTTAACCTATTTGGTAAAACTGGTTTTTCATTAATTTTCACTGTTCAATGTTTTACCCTATTCGATTTCAACATAAAAGTGTCATCATGAGGTGTAACGGTAGAGTTTTACACCCCACCCTTCCTCCCATCCCCCCACTGATAATGACGCTGTTTACCCCCCTCGCCCTTTAACGCAACATATGTAGCGTTACATCTGTAGTGTTGCGTATATAACGGCATGTATGTAACGCTACATGTGTGACGCCACGTATGTAACGCTGTGTGTAAATTTATGTGTGACGCTACATATGTAACGCGATATAGCCACGTCTACGCCTAATGATGACAGTGTTTTGTTGAAGCCCAGTCGAGTCCTCAAAATAAAAATCTGGAAAAGGGTGCCAAGTGAATTTCTTCCATTATTACCATTTCAAATAATTCGAACAATTGACGGCTAGGTCTGTGTTGCGTAATAACCTAATAAAAACGATTGTTGGATGAACACTCTAGTGGGATTAAACTCAAAGTTCGACGTATGACATCTTATTTCCAGTGTGATGGGTAAAAATCGTATGCTGTCGTGTAAAGGTTGGATATGGCGAGAAGAGAGAATGATAATAACTTCGAGCCATTTTAAATCCTAAAAAATATGAAGTTGGAAGGAGAGTTGGATGAAATTTGAAGAGAAAAGAGCGATCGGAGGTGATATTGAAAGTGAGTGAAGGGATACTGTTGGGAAAACGAGGTCATCGATAGTTCAACCCTAAGATCGGTTTTAGTGTATACCACCATTCTTCTCGTTTTCTCATTTCAGTGTCAATTCCTTCCAACCTCATGGTAGCTTTTCTGTTTGACGTTCGTCTTAATTGGTCCCATTTATTTGTTTCTTGGTCTTCCTCTCTCGAGATTTTCCCTTCAGTATCCCCTTCTTCTTCAATATTTCTAAACAATCCCTTTTACATCAAGATTTGTCCGATAGGTGGCGAGGTGGAGGGAGGGGGACATCGTTAGGAATTAATGGAAATGGGAAATTATGGAGAGCACTAATTTTTATACGAAGCTCACTGGAGGATTAATAAATATTTTTTGAGGACACGGCCGAAATCTAACGAACGAGTTACGCTGGAAAGCGAGCTGGAAAATGCCCTTCGAACGTTGTGACATCTCTCAAGGAAATGCCTTCGTGAGACGAAGAAAGGAATCCACGTTAATATAAAAAAATAATAAAAGATCTCTCCGCATAAGATTTGCGGCGATAAGTTCAAGGAAACCGCACACTAGTTTGTCGCGACAGTAGTGGCAGAGGAATCGAACGCTGTCGTTCACACACGAATACGTTAAACGCGACAAGTAAAAAATGATTGAAAAAAAAATAAATCGACGTTTTTAAAAAATAAATAAATAATAAAAAAATTAAATTAAAAATCATAAAAAATCAATTAATTAAATTTAAAAAAAAAAATGAAAAATTTTAAACAAATAAATAAATAAAATAAATTAATTAAAAATAATAATAATAATAAATATAAATAATAAACAAAAAAAAATTTTAACCGTCAACTTGAAGATTTTCCACCAAATTACGCCAGAAACTGTTTAATTTAAAAAGAAATCATTTGCCCAGACCGAGATTCGAACTTCGACCACTCAAAAGTTTCCTGACCGAATTTTTATGTGTCAGCCAACTGTCGAAAAGGTAACTTTAACTCCCCAAGGCACCTTTAAGCCGGAAAGCGTTGGATCCAGTTTCCAAACATCCAGGTCTTGACGGGTATTTATTTTTCCCTTGTGAAATGTCTCGCATTTACTTACGATGACAACTTGAAGGGCTCCCCGAAGAATTCATCGTTGCAAGCTACCATCAAGACCTGCATTCCATCCCACTCTCGATTTCCAATGGGCGCGTGTCCTTCGAAAGCCATCGATACTTGATACTCGTGTGAAGACGTCATCATCAACTCGAAGTATGAATTTTGGATGAAAGACATACGATAATTACCGATTGGCGGTCTAACCGTTGAAGATACGTGAATGGACACAGACTTTACACCATTACAATACGTATTTCGCCCAACAAAATACGGCCCGACGGACATACATTTGACTGATAATCAATTTCACATACTTACGAATTGAGTAGCTTAAGGCTTGATGTGGTGGAAGTCGAACATCATGAATAATAGATGGTATCACTATTCCACTCGATAGTGCTGCCATCTATTATTCTTCACATACTTCCTCCCTCCCTCCATCCAGTCCGACTTATGCTTTTCCTTTTCCTCCGCCTTCCTCGCTTGCTCCAGCGTTCTCCCCTCCATCACAGCCTTCAAAATCCCATCATAATGCTCTGCATTCATCTTTCCTGCCTCCTTTGGATTTCTACCAACAACCCCCTCTCACGACGTGCCTAGTATCTCCATCTCCTCGTTGGTTTTCCTTCCCGTCCAATTCAAGCTTGGAATTCGAACCTAAAAAAACACATGATGGCAATTTGTTAAAAAGAATATTTGACGTGTTTAACACTACGACGTGAAATGTGAACCTAAGTACTGAAAACCATGTGTTGTTTTTATTTTTAAAATTTCATTTATGTACCCTGCAAGCCACCGCTAGGGTGTGTGGCAGGGGGTGAATACACACCGGACTAATTTAGACCCGAACATGATCCTAACGCGGTCGGACAATATTATTCTGATCCCTTATCTTTCATGGAAAAAATGGCATCTTAAATCTATCTGTTCCACACTTAATCTCTCTAGTTTTATTAACGTGATCTCTCCTACCGTAGTACGATGGGTTAATAATACATTTTCAACATCACTGCTAAAGAGACCTCCTTCCAATTTATACAAACGCTTCAATCAGTAATTTAACCTTCGCTCCGTGAGTGATTCCCAGCCTAGCTGCTCTATTATTTTAGATATGCTACTAAGTTTATCATAGCAACGTTTTACGAATCTAGCCACTCTACGCTGCACGCGATTCATTTCGGTAATTAATTCAACTTCGTGAAGCTCTCATATACTAGCAGCATATTCTAAAAGAGGCCTAACCAACGACAGATAACATTTCCCTTTGACCTTTTCATCTAATTTACCAAATACTCATCTAATGAATCCTAATTTTTTGTTAGCTTGTCCACATATTCCCTGTAGGTGTTTCTCTCAGGAGAGATAGTGAGTGAGGGTAACGCCTAGGTATTTAATTGAGTCTACACATTTCATTTCGGTATTCCCGATGCAATGTGTTAGATGGCGACTCGGGAAAATTAATCTCTTTAGGAACAAAAATGACTGTCTAAATGTTTTTGGAATCACATATATAAATGTATTAAATAGTAGAAACATGAAGACGTGTACGTCAGTTTATCAATGGTTCATTGATAATTACTCTCGAATTAAATTTCGAGAAGAATGCTCACCATCAGCTGAATTATTATGGGATTCATTTGATCTTAATTTCGTTGCATTAATTCTTTTAAGATTCAGGTAAATATTTTGTTTTTGTCTTCACGGAATGCCCCCGTGAATGATTGAGTTTCGTGAAAGAGTGATTTTTTTTTCTCTCTCCCGAGATCGCGTAAATGTTAGCAATCGCGCTTTCGCCCCGTTTCCTTCCGCCCGCCCGCCCTCTCTTTCCCTTCCCAAGGACCATTTGTAGTGTCGTTAAAGTGGGGAGAGAGATGGCTCTTTGATTGACATCACAATGATCCATCTTAACTTCCTTCGACTCAAGTCGATCGGTGTGACTTTATGTCTCTCTGGCGACGAGATCTTTTCCGCTGTGGGGAAAGGAGCGAAAAGGGGGGGGGGGGAGCGGAGGGGTTTTGTTGGGACGGGAGCCCCAAAGTACGTGAATCGGAACAGGCCTGAGTAATCGAGGACGTATTGGCACGCAAAAGCCACAACTCTCTGCTCTGACCCCTCCGAGAAGTTCGTGATGGTATTCCTCTCCCATTCGTCCTCCTCTTAATCTCCCCCACCCCCCTCCGCCGTCCTCCCCGCAGTTTGAGCTCCACCCTCCCTCCGGAGCCACCTACGCTCGTGCGATACTTTCCCTCCGCTTTGGCGGCAACTCCCCTTGAGGTCGGTGGAGGAGGGAAAGGAGGAGGTCGCTCACGACTCCTTCTCCACCTCCCAGTCCGCGTGAATCGTGGTACGCTTTTTTCCCCCCTTTTGGCTCGGAGAAGTACCAGGTGTCATCGTTGGATGGCGACACCGGGAAACTTTACGGTCCAAAGCACAGTTTACTGCGTCCCTACTCAAATGCTCATGCCAAAAGAGCGAGAATGTATTACAATGAAGCTCTTCCCCCATACCAAGTGATCTTGCTAGCCTGGATAAACAGTGGGCTGCCAGAAAATACTAAAACGATTATTTTTCTCATGTAAAACTCCCAAATTTCACGACCTACATGTTTATTATATAGTTATTTTTTACTAATAGTATATATTATATTGTAGTTATTTATATGTGATACTTTTTACTGTTATATTGTACAACTTCTTGGAAAAAGAAACACCCTTATGAATTTGTAGGCCAGTGTTACTCTCACCATATTACAGTCCAAACTAAGCCCCACCCTCCATTACATTAAGATTGCCAGACGGTTTAGCTGACATAAAAAAAACCGCGAAGAACTCGGTGTTTTCACGCCATTTCCGTTCGTCTTCCTTTGGGAGATTGCAGTTTTATTCTATTCTACTCCTAATGGTTTCCCTACAAGCCGTGCGATACTAGGGTGTCTGGCAGGGGATGATTTCACATCAGACTACTTGTGAAACAAAGCACTTTTCCCCCTTGAGGTTATTCCGATCCCTTATCGAGCGTGGGAAAAATGACGTCTTAAATCTATCTGTTCTGCACTTAATCTCTCTAATTGAAATTGAAAAATTAACCAACTTGGCTTTTCCACATAGAAAATTTTATTTACGACCTAGGTTTCGTTATGGGTTTTTAACTTCAGGTAAAAATACAGGACCTGTTGGTTATTTTGTCAATTTCAATGTGAATATTTTCCACCATGTCACACCAGAAACAGCTTTATTAATCTCTCTAATTTTATTTACATGATCTCACCAACCGTAATTCGATGGTGCTGATAATACATTTTCAACATCATCGCTGAAGAGACCTCCTTTCAAATTATGAATGAGATTTTATCTGTAATTAAACCTTTCTTCCGTCGTTTTCACCCGATACTAAGTTCAGATTCAAATCCCTAAGGGCTGTTGACATTGATGATTTCAGTTAACCGGGAAAAATTATTCAGTACTTTAATACTTCAGTACTTAAGGTGACCTTGTGAAAACTAAAGTAACTATCCATCCATCCTTGACACACTGGGCATAGCAATCAACCCGTTGATTACTTTTCCTCCGACCAATTCCACCTGCAGTAACAAACTCCCTCCCTATTATCTCACCCGGAGAAGTATTAATGCGTAAAAATCACTTACTAAATACCACTGAGACTTGTAATGCTTTAAACATTAACTAACGCTTCACACGCTTTAGCAGCGATGTTGAAATTGTATTATTACCCCCATCGTATACTACGGTAGGAGAGATCATATCAATAAAATTAGAGAGATCAAGTGTAGAACAGGTAGATTTAAGGTGCCATTTTTTTCCAAGAACGATAAGGGATCATAATGACATTTGTCCGACCGCGGTAGGGTCATATTCGGGTCAAAATTAATACGGTGTGTATTCACCCCCTACCACACACCCTAGGGTTGGCTTGCAGGGTACTAAAAATAACTAATGACACGCCCAAATTAAAAGTCCACAACATAACGCGCAAAGGACTTGAAGTAACAAATCTAATATAAAAATGAGAGTTATCAGGCAAAACCCCTGATAGGAGATGTAGCTTTTTGAGTTACTCGTATAACTGCTTTGGTTTGAATACAATATACATAAATATATTTTTCTTTAAATTATTAAGAAATAACGTGTTAGTGTTCTTTATATTATTTGTTGCTGTCCATGTTTTTTTTTACTCAACACTTCCGCGTTGGTCATTATCGTGAGTACGGAAGAGTTAAGCTAATATACTATTTTGGGAAGCGGGTGGAAATCTTATGGGGAGGATAAGTAGGGATATTTTACTTGACCAAAATGAAGATGTAAGTCAAACTTTCCTGTACTCCTCACCACATGATGAGTTTCCAGTTCGAAATCTGGGTCGTGAAATAATGAGTTAAAAGAGGGGAAGCCAGGTGCTTCAGTTTTATTATGAATCGTTTCTACCGAGTGACGCCTGAAACCATTCCGTATAGCGTATCGGTGTTTTTTGTTTCCTTTTCTACAGCTATCCCTGCTTGGACAGGCGCCAGCGGTGAAAATGGCAGAATGAGATTGAATTCGACACAACCGTAGGCTCGGCGAATCTGTGAAATCGCTGTATTTAACTCTCAGTATGTATTTCAGGAAAAATGTGTAAGAGTCAGATGGCGAATGAGGAATGTGAAAGGTAATTAGATGGACAGAAAAGAAATTTATTGCAATGAATTTATTGAAAATGAACCTTTAGCCACATAAATGGTTTCATAATTGATATTGCGATATTGAATGAATGGAAAATTAGATATACATACGCGTCAGTTACTTTGTTGATTTAATTATTGCTATTGCATTTCGTCAATGAACATTCGTTCTTCCGCCGTTCAGTTATTTGACTTTCTTTATCTTCAGATTAACATTTCCACATTTCAACGCAATAGATTGTAACATGTAATGAGCCAGAGCACTTAGAGATTGGACTTTATGGAATTTGAAGTTCCTCAATGCACCTCGTGAAACGGTTTTGTTGTAATTAATGATGTTTAAGCACTACTGTTTGAGACAACACTACATTATTATGGGTTTTAAATCCCATCTCTTCATTCTACAATGGAATGCGTAGACTTTCATTGTAGTGCAGTGATGCAGTTTAAATTTGGTATTGTCGATACGAATATGTAACAATGCTTTTAGGGTGGAGCGAACGTGGGCTTCCTACATCAGTCTTCTCTCCTCTCCCACCATGTCGAGTACTTCCTCGTATGTTGTGTTATTTTCTGTCCTTTTAATCCTTTCTTCTCAAAACACCCACATTTCAAAAGTCTCCGATTTACGTCCATCATCTTGTTTCAACGGACATGTTTCCGCACCTAATATCAAAGTTAAACCGAGTCATTTCTTACCGTTCTTATTCCAAGTACCTCTCGTGATGTGTGGTACGTGATAATTATGTGTGCCAAATGTAGGTATAACTGTTTCGCCATCGGACACTGACAGCGTGCACTCCTGGGAGCCCGGCAAAAGGGCGCACGGCGATATCTCGGCTCCGTTGTGTTTGGCTCTCTGACGACCCCCCCATTCCGCATCTCCGGTGCTGGGACTCTGCGTGCACCGCGGTGTAAGGGATAGGGAAGACGGGGGAGTAGGAGGAGGGGGAGAAATCTTGGCTCCGTTTGTCCTCGGGGGGTGAAAGGGTGTTTTAGGACTTCCCCTTTCCGCGAGCACACGATTCTTTTTCGCTCCCCCACCCACCCAATCAGCCCCTCCTCTCCCTTCCCTCCCCCACCTACCCACCCACCACCCTCTCATCGAAGAGTCATTATCCATCGCGCTCCCATGAAGGCGTTTCGCCGTCTCTGGAATTCGTAGCTCTCGGAGAAAATGCCGAATGCGCTGAAAATCCTGCCCGGAGTGAGTGTTGTTCTGTGGCGGCCCCAAGGCCGTGAACGCTATTGCCTTCCCGATTGGATTATTCGTATCAAGCGACGGCAGTAGAGGAGAAGCAAGCAGGCGCCGCTGGCGCAGGCCGCCTTGGGTGTTTTGTGAGCCGCGAGAGGAATATGCGCTATGTGGACATGTATTCGGCCAAATACGCATTCTCTTCCTTCAAGGTATGTGATCGATCGACGAATCCTCGATGACTGAAGAATCCCGAGACTCTTTTCAGGGTACCGGAACCCTTTCTTCCCCCCCCCCCTCCCCCACCACCAGATCTGTCCCCAAACGGAGGATAGCCAAGATATCCCATGTTGGATCAGTCGAGTTTATCGTGTGATCCTGACGTACGAAGGGTCGTTAGTGTAGGAATGGTGACTTCTGTGCATGTTCCCGATTTGAAGAAAGTTATTCAACTAAAGTGTCCTCTCGCTTTATGCGGAAATAGATGAATCGAAATAATAAGTTAAATGCGAATTGCAAGCTTAGTCTTTTTCCTGTTCGTATGTTTTTTAGCATCTGTTCGTGTTGAACGAAATGGTCGGATGAGACGGATACAATATAAACTTCTCAGGGAATATTATCCCTGTAGATTTTTCCGGATGTCACGAAATGATATTTTATTTTTCGACTGGACTTCCCAATCAGCCAGTTTCCCTGCAGCTAAGTCCCGTCTAAACCCACCCAATTGACTCTCACTGCAATTTTTTCGTCGGCACATCAGTGAGAATGTACTTTAGTAAAACTTTTTTATCATATTTTCTAACTTACTTTTTCTACCTCGTGGTGATTTTAAATTAGGCACGTTCTCCGATTTCTTTGCTGATAGATACTCGAGGTTTTTTTTCGCGTTACGAATAAACAAATTTTTCAAAACGCGAGATGATGTACATTCCCTTTGTAATTTATGTAAAAGGTACATGTACGTTATGCATATTGTAAATGCTAATAGCCAAAAATACCAATGCCAAATATACATTCCTTCCCAAGTGCTTCAAAGTATCAGAAAAATTGTATTGCATGAAAGTTGTTAGGAATTCGTCCGTGTTGGTACCCTACATTTTGCGTTGATTGGCTTTCACTTAACGTACATTGTTTTGATTCTTTCGCGTGCATAGCATGAATTTGCCATCTCAAAATCAGCCTATTTCAAATTATTTCTTTCCTACATTGACAAAATACGTTCAACAATAGCTCGATATTTAATCGCTGGGTTTTCCAAGTAGTGCCAATGGAATCTATTGGCTATGGCATCATATAATTAAAAGAAGCCTCCTCATAAAAGTTAGTTTCTTTGAATAACTAAACTTTATTTTGTTGATAGCAGATGATAAATTTGCTAAACCATTTTACTTAGAGATTATGCAAATCATGAATCTATTCTTGTATATTTTTTTTATAATCCCATAGTAGGATTGCACTATTTGTTTCGTTTGCTCAATGTGGGATTATCGGTTAATTATCCAGTACCAAAAATAGATAGATGCTTTCCTCTCCAGTATACCAGAATTTCCAATACCATTCCATTTCATGATGATACATGTTTAATGAAGAAAATGTGTAAACCTGATACACAGCTTATCACATGAGGCAGTCTGCAGTCTGACCTTTGACCCTTCAATTCCTTGTTATTGAGTGAATGTGGGTTCTTGGTGCTGGGAATCCTCCCTTTCTCCCTCCTTCCTATTTCTACCTTCATTAGGGCTACACCAGAGCATGTAAACACTAATTCGGTGCTAATTTGTAATTACATGACACCTGGTGTACACTACATAAGTTTTCAATTGACTACCCACATCTGCTGAGGTTTGGGTGATTTTTCATCCAGTGATGGTGCCAAGCACCACTCACACACTGTAGAATTTTCTGCCCTTTGTATGGTGCCATTCAGGTGCAGTTCACCCTTTACACCCACCCATTAAACGACCTGCTCACTGTGGATTATGTTGGTATGATGACTAGTATACTGGATTCCCACCCTGAGGGCTTGGATTCAAATCTCAGCTCTAGCTGAATTTGCAATGCGGAGGGAGTACTTAAGAGTTGAGTATGCCATCCATCAGATAGGACGTTCAATTTTGTGATCCCTAGGTGTTTTTCAGTTATCAGAGTAGATCGATGCCAATTCAGATTTTTTTCTCTCCACCCTCCCCCATATTGCCTGAAAGTCATCATTCTGCCAAATACCCCCCTAATGGTGCAATTGACTTGACCTGTTAGTTGTCTCCACTCGTAACTACCACTGCAGCGTGTGAAATCTCAGATAATGTCAACTCTTTTGTCAAGTCCACCTCATTTTCTAACTCAACTGTTTGCCCACACATATCTCCAACGGCATCACCATTTATTTGTGATTGCTTTTTGATAATGTCCTTGCCTTCCTTATCCCAGAAAATCAAAATGCAAATCCTGGAGAGAAGGAATGCTGATTTTATCCAAAGCCATAAGGCAAATTGCTGTCTTGCAATGAAAACAATTGTACAGCTGCCAAAATCCAGATATTTTTCGTTTTTCAATTTGTGTCCATCCAAAACCCACCTTAAATAATAGACTACTACTATCTATCAAATGTTGAATGGATGCTAAGTTATTTCATCTCTGTGCCTGAGATACAAGCAGCTTTGCCCTCTTTTGTACAACTCTTTGTCATTTCCCATTGTATGAATCTAAACTTGCATGCTCCTATGTGTCTATATTGTATTTTTGCATGAGTCATATATTTTTATTTCGTGTTGATCTGAAGATTTTTTCTTGTCAGCTTAATGCATGAACTCCTGACAGATTCACTCTTTCACTGTAAATCTTTTGCAGACATGGACAATCGAGCTAAACATGAGAAAACTGACAAACTGTAAACAGTTGCCTATGTTTCAATAGATTATCTGTGAAAGAGTTTGATAAATATTATGTGAAATAAATGATAATGACATTCTGAAACACCACCGGAATACTATAATATTAATGTATAGGTACTGATTAGAGACAGTGTAATAGATGGAACATATGTACACAATGGACCAGATTGATAATTTATTTAACAGGTAATCTACCGGTTAAGGTAGGTTTTTGGATGGACACAACTATCAAATAAATATTTTGTAACTCCAAACAAAACCCAATCCAGCAACCTACTCTACATCAGGTCCCTCTTCATCTCTGTGTACTTCCTTCCTCCCTTCATCCCATCCAACATCCCTATCCTGTTCCTGCCCTTTCCTCATTTGCCTAACATTCTCCCCTCTATTACTTTCTTCAACATTGCACTACTGCTCAATACGCCTTTCATCCATTTTTCCTGCCTCCATAGGATTTCTCTCAACAAACCCCTCTCCTCACCCACCATACCTAGTACTTTGTCATTTGTTTTTCTTTCGGTCCATTTCACCTTCTCCATTCTTCTCCACACCCACATTTCAAAAGCCTCCAATCTACGTCTATCCTCCTGCTTCAGTGACCACGTTTCCGCGCCGTACATAGCTACGCTCCATATCAGAGTTTTTACGAGTCTTGTCTTAACATCCCTATTCAACGTCCCTGTCATCAACTCCCTCCTTGAGAAAGCCTCCTTGCCAGGTGCAATTTTTCTCCTAACGTCCCTACTACTTTGATCGTGTTGGTCCAAAACACTTCCAAGATACGTAAACTGTTCTACCTGCTCTATTTTTTCTCCTCCTATTTTAATGTTTAGCTTAGCCTTTTTCTTTCTGAAAAATCGCCTGACCTTTGTTTTATTAATATTAATTCTAATCCCATATCTATCGCATTCGTGCACAGATTGATAATATAAGATATTAATTGATTAAACAGACAAAATAATGTTCTCTGTAGAAGTACTTATTTTTCCCTACTCCTGAGCAGTTGGAACAAAATATAGGAAAAAATATGGTACTACATATCACTAGTTAGAGAGGCGAAAGATTTATTGAAACAATAAACATGGGCATAAATCATATCCTATTACTTCATGGCATAGTCGTGGTGATATGGTTCAAGGGGAAAATTGTTGATATGCCAACCCATGTAGCATGCAAGTGTGGAATGTTTACAACAAATGTACCAAACGGAATTTTAGCATAATGATACCTTTTGCAGGTTTCTTTAGAGAGATTAATATTTTGTCCCAATTTTTCATGCACAGATATGAGATAAATAGTTTGTGCATAAAAAACCATGAACAGGAGTCCATTATTTATCAGATTACACTTAAGATGACCCTCATTTAAAAGTGGTGTCCCTGCCTCCATGAATTTGACCCTCAACAAATTTTACATTGCCCAATATAACGGAAAATATTTGCAACTATGGTTTTCGTGTGTGTTAAGTGACAATAGATCTTCGTGTACTGTGTATGTCTGGTGTGGATGGACACCCTACCACACCATCCGATGTTGGCTTGCACGATATCATGTAGACAGTGACATAAGAACAAGCTTAGGTAGGCGTAGAATGGAGACTTTTGAGATTTGGGTGTGGAGAAGTATGGAAAAGGTGGAATGAACAGAAAGGGAAACAAATGAGAAAGTTGTAGTCATGTTGGGGAAGGAGAGAGAGAGAGTTTTAGGGAGAATTCAAAAGAAGACAGGAAAGATGGGTGGGGAGCATTTTGAGTGGCGATGGAACTATTTAACGCTTTATGTATTACTTGGTATGCAAGTTTGCTTTTGTTATATGCTGCATGAGATGGATTTCACACCTGATCAAAGGGGATAGATATTGAAGGTGAAGTTGTGAACTTAAAATGAACTCTTCCTTGTCAAGTGGTCTGAAAAAGAAAGAGTAATCAATCAGGTAGATTGATGTGATTCTGCTGGCAGAGGTGAATGAACTTTTTCCTCTTTCTTGCAGGAGAGAATGCGTGAGTTGGAGAGGAAGGAGGCTGAGTTGGAGGCCGAGGAGAGGAGGAGGGCAGAGGTTAAGAGGAACTTGATCGAGGATGCCGCAAGGAAGAGAGACGAACCACTGGACGATGGCAAACTGGTCGAGGCCATGTTTGATTTCCTCCCGGACTCCTCAGGAGAGGGTGGAGGCACCCTGATGACATCCCCTGGATCCCCATCTTCCAATACATCCCCCAATGCTCAGTCAGCCTCGAACCGCAATCACCTGAATCTCAACCAAAGGCAAACTTCGGTGTTCTCCGTGAGTATTCCATTCCCCCATTTCATCATAATTCGTATGACATTATGGATTGAACCTTACAGTCAGGCACAGGAGGACCTGTGGCATCGGTAGCTATGAGCTTGGTCACTAATATTAAGTTTTTGAAAGTCAAAATGACATTTTGTGAACTTTATGCAAAGGAAAAATTATAATATTTGTGATGATTATTGTAAATGGTTAAGAGAAATCTAAATCTCTTACCTGTATATTTAATTGATGTAATTAAATAGGAGTATGTAGTAGTTGCATTTGTTTAGACATGATTATTTTGATATTTTTCCTTCGGTGTTTGACTTTTTGTTAAGAAAATTCAAATAATGAATTCTTCCATAATTGCTTACTTCATCCTTTCCAGTTCAAATGCTTAAATATATATATATATTCTAGTGATTAATACATCTTTATTGTCAACACTTAGTTAAATTCCTGCTGAAGGTTTTGCAGACCTAATTTTTTGTCCAATGAAAGACGAACAAAGTTAACGTTACGCCAGCAACTAAGCACATATTGCATAAAAATGAATGTTCAAACGTCAAACAATTTTTTTCATAATATTTATCTACGTAATCACATTAGTATGAAATGACAATTTTCCATTCTATCAATGAATTGAGGCTTCTGAAGATCATAAGAATCTTTAAGTTTTTCTGAATTTTATCATACTAGTATTATATAAATATCTTTCATTTAGTATTTTGTAAATCAATCCCGATTTAAATTAAATTGCCAAGTTTGTAGTTGAAGGAAACAGTGTAGAATTTTCTTTGTATTTGGAATTTCATCAGTCATTAATGTAAAATCGTTCATTCAGTATAATCATGGTGATATGCCTTATACATTTCAGCCATTAAGCTCTTTTTAGTTGTGTTTTGGTTGGAGAGATTTGTTGAATGAATATGTATTAAATGAATTATGAAACAGAGTGGTTAAAAGCCCCATAGTTCTAAAGGTAATGTAACAAGAAGTAACCAGTTAAGAGGCATAAGGGGGAAGTCGATTGAAAAAACAGTTGAACAGAGTGCTCGATATGTAAAAACTCATTGCTCAGACTGAAGGACGAGTGTCCACAAACTCTTAATATTTTTAGCACACATATGAGACAAAAATGGGTACTATTTGTGCCCCTGAATATTTACGACTGACCTTCTCATGTCTTTTTTAAGGACCTTCCAACTGTACAAGGAGGTGATGACATGGAGGATGACGAGAGAGGTCTTGTTGACCCCTCAATGGATGGAGATGACAGGGAAGATCTCTCAGAGTTTAAATTTCAAAAGTTTGCGGCCACATACTTCCAAGGAAACATCAATCACATGTATTCTCGTAAGCCTCTGAAGCATCCTCTCCTGCCACTTCAAGCCCAAGGAGATCAACTGGTAAGTAAAAAAATGAACAGTGCTTCACTTTTAAAATCACTAACGGACACTTCCGTGTGTACACAATAGTAATTATTTAAGAAAATAGTCTTTATGGGTTGGATGGTGGAAAGACTAATTGTCTAAATTAATGTAAAATTGGATAAGAAATTCATGATCAGTTATTGGGGACCAAAGGTTTTGTTTCAAGGAATGCCAATAGAAAAAGATGTTTCACTCTTATTCTTATGGGTATTATTAATTTAGTTTTTTGATGCAATGTGATGGACAACCATTCCTTATGAATCAAGGAGAAGAAACAGAGATGATTAAGTATGTGAGATTCATGGAATGCTTTCCTGATTCAGAAAAATGTTTAAACACAATCAGTGAATTTAACTAATTGGAGTAAATTAAGGGTGAATTCAATTATTAGAGTATTATTATGATTATTTCTCTGATGAAATTACATCATTTTAAGTTAAAATTTTTAACTAATATCAATCATTTTTTAAATATAAAACTTTCTTAAGTTACCTCTGGTTACATTTGGGTATACATTTTATATTCTATATCTGTCCTTTTTTATAATTAGAGAAGTGGTTAGACTAAATAGTTCCAGAAAATCTTCAATATACTGTCTAATAGCCTCTAAAGTTAATACCAACATAAAGAAGATTTTGATTTTGGTCCTTAAACATTATCTCATGTTTTTCTTAAAATTTTTCTTAAACTTTTATTATCACATAAAAATGCTCTTTCATCTTTATATATTTGACATTTTCAAATGTCATTGTATATTTTTTTGGGTGATGCATTAATTCAGAGTGAAATTTAAATTTGAATGTGGATGTATTTGCCAGTATTCTGTACGAAGTGCTTTTTTTCTGGGAAATTCAATCACTTGTGAGACTTAGGAAGATCAGTTGACTCTGTTTGATAACCAGTTTTCATTACATTAAAAAAAATGATCATTCCCTGTCTATCTCTTTGAGTTGTACAATTAATAAAATAAAAAATCACCTGATTTAGGACTTAACGTGAAAGATCTGTTTTACCTATATTAAAGCATGCTCCCAAACTATTTTGATCATTTTATTCATAAGCTGTTGTGGTTTCTGTTATTTGGTGAAACTTTTAATTTTAAGTCCTTGATCACCTTGTTATGTATAAATGATTTTCTTGCATTCATAGTGCTTTTTTTTGGCCTTTCTCTCGATTAAATGTAAGTTTAAATTTTTAATGTGTCTCCAATGATGATTAATGCACCATTGCCATTCTTGTTTTAATACTTTAATTTAATGTAACCTGCAAATTGTCTTGGGAAACTGAAAAAAAATCATACCTTGAGTCAAGAGGTACTATATTGATGCCTGGATAGTTCCTCAGACTTTCTACCTGCCTTCATTTCATCAACAATGCCCTATTCTCTCCCTCCCTCTTTCTCACTTTCCCCGAATTCGGCCTACCGTCACTTCCTTGTACATCCCCAGCAGGCTCTCCCCTCCGTGCCTAATTTGATTCAATTGGTTTCCTTTCTATGCAACTATGTCACCTTCTGATTTGGTGTACAGAAAAGACTGGTGTAGTAATTCCATTGGACCGTGCAATCGCCAACTGACCAAGGAGATTATATTCCTCTTAGATAATGAAATTCTTGTCATTGCATTTACCATTTGCCGATCCAGTGGATATTTTTTGGACTGAGCAAAGTTATGTAGCAAATGGGATCATGATGCCTCCATTGCTAAAGTTACCCTTTGATAACATTTTATAAGATTGACTATGTTGAAAAATAGAAGAATTGCAATATGAAACAACACCATTTGATAGGATCAGTACTAAATTACTTCTCTTCCATAAGCATCATCGCTACTTAAATGCTCTTTCCACAGTATTTACAAATGTTGAGAGCATAATTTGGATTTAACCTATCTCCTCAAAAAAAAACAAACAGTTGCCAGAACACTGATCAGAGTTAGGTAAAAGAAACATGGATGAGGTAAAATGATAATTTATTATTTTTAGTGAGTGTTAACTTGTTGAAATAAGATTGAAATTCACTTGCAGAGTCAATAGATTACTTATTTTCCCTTCTCTCAAATTTCTAGTCTCATTTGATAGGTTGTGCATGCATCTGCCTTTGTCAAAAGCCTCCTCATTAGTGCATTTATGTGTGCATTGCAATACGTCCTTGTCTCTAATAAAAGTAACAATATTTTTGTCTCCACCCTCAAGGCTGCCCAAGCACTTTGGGTCACCATTTTACGCTTCACTGGAGATCTTCCAGATCCCAGGTATCACACCATGGAAAGAGACAATACATCAGTCATGTCCAAAGTCACTGCCACGCTTGGTCGCAACTTTATCCGATCGAAAGAGTTCCAGGAAGCTCAATTGGCGGGGATGGATGCTGTGAGTATCTAAAACGAGTAGTAATTAATGATGGAAAATTAATTAACATCATTAAAAAATTCAAGTAATTCATTTGAAAGCCCAAACCCCTACTGTAGTGTTATGTTAAGTTTTATTAAAATTGATTATCTTATGTAGACATGATATTTTGATTTTATACTCATCAGTTACCTGAAGCTATCATAATAGGCTAACTATAAATTAAGCATAAAGAAAAATAAGTTGTTATTAATATATCATGTTAATTGATTAATATTATACATTGATAAATGAAATGTGTTAATTGGGCAGAGTTATGTCAAAATGTAGAACCTATAAGAACACTTAAAAATAGTCTGAAGTCATGGCCACTACATTATATTTAATGGCTCAAACTCTTTGTGTTTTGCATTTATGTCATTTTGGTAGATTTTAATAATATATAATAATGTATTAAATTTTGTGGAAAATGTAAATTCACAATTGTTTTTTTTGGTAGGAAGAACCTCTCATTAACTTTACGTATGTTTATTAAAACTAGTTAAAGTTTTACTTTGCTACAAAAGAAGGCATCTGCTGACCAATAATATACTTAAAAAGTTAAATCATGCCATGCGAATGATGTTCATGTTTTTTAGCATAAAATGGTTGCATTCATTATTAAGAAAATGATCAATTCTATGTTTACGTAGGATTTCTTCATTTTAAAGGGGGATAGGGAGGAAGGAAGTACACAGATATGAAGAGGGACCTGATGTAGAGTAAGTTGCTGGATTGTGTTTTGTTAGGAGGCACAAAATATTTTTCTGGTAGTGGTGTCCACCAATAAACCTACCTTAACCAATAGATTACCTAATAGTAATAATATAATGCTGTTGAACCATGAGAGTTGTTATTGATACTCAACAATTTTGGTAAAGCCATGCTCTAGCCAGAAATCAAGGAGCAACTTAAAGAATTACTATATTTTGCAACCCAAAAGACCAAGAAAAATTAGGGGGCATAAGACACAATGATTTTTGAGGTCAGGATTTATGAAAAATACTTGGTTCAGACAGAAAAGAATCAAAGTATTCTGATGTTAGCACTTATAGGTGACACGAAAAAGATTTAATTATTACATTGTGTAATGAGCAGCTACACATATGCTAATGTATGCTCCTCATAGAATCCCATAAATTGGTCATCACAGGGTCAAAATGCAAGAAAGCCACATTTTTTTCATGTTTTGTAGCATAATTTACAAATACAAGTTTAATTAGAAGTACTATATAACAATCTTCTCCCTTAAGATCCCTAAGATGTTTTTATAATTATAACTTCTTAATTTCTGTTTTTATGATGATATTACTGAAATATGTATTTGAAGCGACCATTTTCCATGCCTTTACGATACTCTCATACTACCTAAGGTTAAATTCCCTTGAACTCAGGTTTATTGGGGGAGATACAATGCATATATGGGGGTCTCGCCCCTATTACCATAGGGCGAGACCCCCATTAGCTCAACACGTATTGAATTTCATAGCAGAACCACATGCAAGATAAAACTAAACGTGCTACATTGTATAAATTTATGATTGATTTGGGATTTTTTTAGAAAGTTTCAACAAAATGTTGAAGCTCTGTTACCTACCACTGTCTCAAAATAGTGATATTATCAAAATCCATTATTAAAGCAACCATTTTCTATCCCTGATGTGAGAAAATATATGAGGTGTGTTAAAAAATGAACAGGAATTTTAATTTTTCGGACAATAATATTTATTTATTCTCATACATTGATGTTGTCACCTTCAAAGTAGTCCCCATTGGAGATTATGCACTTGTGCCAGCGCTTCTTCCAATCCCCGAAACACTTCTCAAACTCGGTCTTTGAGATAGCCTTTAGTTCTTTCAGCGATACGCTTTTAATGCCATCTACGGCTGTAAAACGACAGCCCTTCAAGGTTCTCTTAATTTTTGGAAATAGGAAAAAGTCACCCTGAGCCATATCTGGCAAATATGGAGGCTGGGGTATCGTTACAGTATTGTTTTTGGCCAAAAAATCACGGGTGTTTGTCCAGGGCATTCGTCATCTTCAAGGTCTTCACGGCCTTCTTGGAAATGCTTATACCACTCGTAAACTCTTGATTTACTCATAGCAGACTCACCATACTCGCCTTTGTTAACATTTCACACACTTTGTTGCAATTTATTTAATTTTTTACGCAAAATTTGATACAAATTCTTTGATCCATTTCTTTTAACAAACGAAAATCGCTGAGCTCATAAAACACGTCTAACCTTAGTGGCTGTCACAGACAAAGTCTAGAATGAAAACAGCTGAAAGTTTTATCATACCTCAGGGGCATTTATACCAACATAATAAAAATAAAGTTTGACAATCAGATTCTTCAAGCCCGCGAAATGAAAAAATTCCCGTTAATTTTTTAACACAACTCGTATAATGCAACCATTTCAGAGAGTAAAAATCATTCGCCTTGACCGGGATGATTACTCTCTGAAATGGTTGCATTATAATGCACACATAGCGGGTGACTCCGTTAAAGTTACTGTTACAGTTTCTTGAAACAACTCGTATACTTAACAGCAAGTATTTTTACGGCAAATTGGCTTGCACTTACATGTCAAGGTCCCATACTCCCCTGGTCAATAAGATGATTTTAGGCTGATATGATGATGATAAGCTAACTTTAGAGCATAATTTTGGAGTAAAAAAAACTGCATCTTACGGATGGGGAAATACGATAATGATTTGGATTCTCATTAGTGCAAAAGAAATGACAGTGTGAACAAGAGATTATTCTTTCCCCCCTTCATTAGGATTCCTACATGAAGCAGAAACCTAGATCCATCCGCCACAAGCTGGTGTCCTTGACTCTCAAACGTAAAAACAAGCTCGGTGAGGATGTGAGGAGGAGACTGCAGGAGGATGACTGCACTGCAGACAGTTACCACAGCTGGCTTCACTCTCGCCCCACTTCAAACCTGGAAAAACTTCACTTTATAATTGGCCATGGTATCCTGAGGGGTGAGCTAAGGTGAGGGGAAACTCTTTTATCTGCGGAAGTATTAAGTATTTTTATTTTTTTATTTATTTAGTATCCTGCAAACCACCACTAGGGTGTGTTGGCAGTGGGTGATTACAATACGCCAGATTACCCTAGGCCAAAAACACCTTTCTCTCCTAGCGTGATTGGACAAATGTGATTTTATTCCCAGATCAGAATAATCCCAAGGAGATATTCTGATCCCTTCTCATTGATGAGAAAAATGACATCTTAAATCTATGTGTTCTGCACTTAATCTCTTGAATTTGATTGACATAAATTAGTCTAGGGCGTAGAGCGTTGGCCTAATGACCGGAGGGCTCAGGTTCGATTCCTGGGCAAGGCACTCTGAGCACCTGCAGCTCCACCCTAGCTATGTGATTTTTCGGGTACCAGACTTCCTGGGAAACCATAACCGGCACAGGGAAAGGAACTGGCCCCCCTACCCTGATGTGTGAATTTCACACGCCATCGGACTTAGTACTGGGTGAACTCTACCATCACCAACCAAACCGACCTTTGGGTTGATTACTGTGTTTAAGGTTTATGGTTATATTTGCAGATATTATGCAAATGATTGCTAATTTCTAGCATTCAGAAGGATAGATTTAAGCCTTCAGAGCACTCCTAAGGACTTTTAAGAAGTTCTAGCATAATCCCAAAAGGAAGGTATTCAATTTTGTTTTAGAGATTGAATGAAATTTCTTTTTTCTGAACTGTTTTTGACTATTCACTACAGCCTGAAATACTCCCATGTCTCTTTGAGTAACTGAATATTCACTCACAAATCGATTCCATTGCTGGAAAATTGTAAAATTATCTTATGATGTAATTGATATGTATCATATGACCTGGAATTACAGTTTACTCTCAATTATCCATGCTGATGAGTGCACAATGAAGGAGAGGTGATTGAAAAACAGAAATAATCGAAAATATGGTCGTGATATAAATGGATAATGATAATTATTATTATTATTTGTCCAGCAGACACAGTGTACAGTATTGAAAATACATGACAGTTGTATGGGACATGTCAATGGGATATAGATCACATTATTCCCAAATAGAAATACGAATGCAGTTTACATAAACATTCATTTACACTATAATAACAGCCAGATATATGCAAGTAGATCCTTCTTTGTACGGTGGAATTCTCGTCTCTTTTTTTAACTGGTTAGGCAGATTGTTAAACAATTTTGTGTAGATGTTGGCAATTGATGTTGGTTCTTGAGCTACCATAGAAAGGTTTTGATGTTTTCACATGTATATATTTACATCTTCTGGCATTGTGACAGTAGTAACTGTTATTCATGGTAAAGTCACTCTTTGTTTTTATCAGCATAAGTCACTCATGTAGTCACAAGTCACTCATGTAATTATAAGTCACTGCATGATTTATGCATACACAAGGTACAGTTAATTAAAAATTATAGGAAAGTGCAGTTTTTACAAAAGTGTTTAAATTAAAACATATAATACTATTGACTACTCTTGATTTTGTGAAATCAAATACTTCCAATAAAGCCCAGATATTTCGGACTTGTATTGAAAAAAAGAAGTTTCAAAGTATTTAATTTTCTTTAAGATGGTAATAATTTTAATAATAATAAAATAATTTCATTAAAACTTTGAAGTGCTGGGAAGAAAGTATCATGGACAATCTGCAAAATTGGATAATTGAGAGTTAACTGTCCATACTTTTACATTGCTATTTTCCCGGAATCATTTCCACTATTTCGCACGTCCAAATGGTTTTGATTGAATCGAAAAATTGGAATTTCAGAGATGAGATATACTGCCAAATCTGCAAAACGCTGACAAACAACCCATCTAAATCATCGCATGCCCGTGGATGGATCCTGCTGTCTCTCTGCGTTGGCTGCTTTGCGCCTTCTGAGCGATTTGTGGATTACTTGCGCGCCTTCATACAAGAGGGTCCTCCAGGATATGCACCCTATTGCCACCATCGTTTGAGGAGAACCTTCAACAATGGAACTCGAAATCAACCACCCAGCTGGTTGGAACTACAGGTACACCTGAACAGGTTCACTAAGTGGACACTTTTTGGAACGTCATACACTGGAACTACTTGATGTTAAAACTTATCGGGACATTTTTATCACATTGCTAAATTGAAAGATTTCATATAACATCCACAACTTTGAGATAATAATTAAAACATAGCGAGTATGGAATATTTTATTGAATAAAATGCACCAAAGTGTTCAATTGTTTTGATGAATCAAAGTCATAAATGACATTGTTTTCCCCTCACATTGAATGTAATGGCTCAAACTATTTCATCTAGCATATCTTTGTATTTTTCCTATGAATAAATCTACATCTACATAAATACCCTGCGAGCCACCAAAAAGGTGTGTGGCAGGGGGTGTAGCACCATGAGGGAAGGGTAAGGGTTGAGGGGGTTGGAGGTTAGGTGAGGAAAGGTGGGAGGAACCTGTAAGAAAAAATATATACATATTCACATATATTTATATATATAAGCACACACACACACACACACACATATATATAATCTTGAAAATGACGCTCTCCGGCAATGCACAAACACACAAACACTAAGATAATAAATATTACACACACAGAAACATAAAAGAAGGACACTTACAGTGGATATTTACGTTTCGACGGCATGGCCGTCGTCATCAGATTCTGATGACGATGACAGCCGTGCCGTATATATATATATACACACACATATATATACACATACATACACACATAAATACAAGAACTAATAAGAGAAAATGACTGCAATGACCCTCTCTTTTCTGATATGTTGGTCGATATATTAATCATTTGACTCTTATGCATACAAAAATTAGGCTCAAGGAAAGATGTCCCTGCCAATTCAATCTGGTTGGGATCAGAAAGTTGCTTGTATATGATAACGTAAAAATTGTTCCTATAGGACATTACCTTGCTGTAGGTATAAGTTTGTCCAATAGATTAATTTTGCAAACTAGGTTCTTATTAATAAAACGTGTGTAAAATTGTGTGTGTAAAATCACCAGATTTTATTTGTGATTCTTTGTTAATGCTCCCTAACAGGCAACTAAGTCAAAGAAGCCAATCATGCTGCCAATTACATTCATGGATGGAAATACGAAAAACCTACTGGCAGATTCGGCCACCACAGCACGTGAGCTTTGCAACCAGCTCTCAGAGAAAATCAATCTGAAGGATCAATTTGGATTTTCTTTGTACATAGCACTGTTTGATAAGGTAATAATAAAATTGGTCCGCTTAAGTAAGTTTCGTTAAATTAATGTGTAATAAACATGATTTATTTTTGAGGGTCCTCCTGAAATTGTAAATTTTCTTCATGAGAGTATATGTTACAATGATTACTCCTACCTATTATATTAGTTATTTTTTACAAAAATTAGTGAACTCGTTTTACACAATATTCTCACTGAAGTAACAAATACTTTCTTTGAAATTATTTTTACCCTTTGTCTGGGATATAGTCTTTTGACAATTATGGCTTTTTCATGAGCAATTTGGTTCATGAAAATGCTCTTATATAATTAGATATAATTCTTTTCTACTTGGTTGTTAAGCCATTGACATGCCTGAAATCTAAGTGCAGATCTTCAGTTTTGAGATATAATTGTATTCTATAATTAGTCAATGGATTGAAGATAATGAATTATCAAAGTTAATGCTTAATAGGAGGTTAAAAAAACCCATTTTTTAACTTGTTAATTTTTATTGGACAGCTATTATTCTAATTTTTCACTTAGCTTGTTTAAATTACTTACGATGTTTATCTTTGCTATCGAATAGGTATCATCGTTAGGAAGTGGTGGTGATCACGTCATGGATGCGATTTCGCAGTGTGAGCAGTATGCAAAAGAACAAGGTGCTCAGGAGAGAAATGCTCCTTGGAGACTGTTTTTCCGGAAGGAGATATTTGCTCCTTGGCATGACCCAACCATGGACCAAGCAGCAACAAACCTTATATATCAGCAGGTTGTTCGAGGTGTGAAATTTGGAGAATATCGCTGTGACAAGGTATTTTTCTTTCTTTTTTCAACATTCTGACTTGCATTTCTCCATGCCCAATCAAATCAGTGCATCAAGTCGGATTTAAATCAGCCATTACACTTAATGTGTTTCGTCCAATTCCAAAATAATAAGAATAATAACTACATGGAATCAAAATGATCAGGGTAGTAAGGACATAAGAAGAAGAATTTCATTTGGCAAAGAAAATTTCGCACAAGGATGAGGCAGTAGATGGTAGGGACAGTACATACAGGAATGTAAGAATGTTCAGGTGTTAGGAAAACATAAGTGAAAACCTTGATATGGAGGTTGGTTTTGTACGGTTCATAAACTTGGTCTTTGAGGCAAGATGAAAGGATTAGATTGGAGGTTTTTGAAATGTGGTAGTGGAGAAGGATGGGAGAGGTGAAATGGATGGATAGGAGAACAAACAAGGCATAGTGAGCAAAAATAGGGGATTGTTGGGAGAAATGAAGCAGAAAAGATTGATGTAAAGCATTTTGATTGGCAGTGGAACGCTGAAGACTTTGATATGAATAGGAGAATGTTAGGCACACGAGAGAGAGGTAGAAATTGGATAGACCTGTTGAATGGGATGAAAGAAGGTAGTATGCTAAATTGAAGTGGCCCTTAAGAAGTAACATGTCAAGTTGTCTTGTTAGGTGAGCCACAGAAATATTATGGCGTTCCATCTGCATCCATCCAGAACATACCTTAAAACATTGTTTACCTGGGAGAAATATTAACCCCTGAGGTTAGTAATTTAACAGACATTTTTCAGGCCATGTTCATTGTCATAAAACAGCCTCATCTCTCATTCTAATGACAATGACTTTTTTAGCAGTACATATAATATTAACATAATTTATGCTTTGCATGCTATATTATTATGTTTAGAATTGACTAATGAGAACTTTTAATATAATTTGTTGCTTTGAGAAACAGGCTACGAGTTTGTTTGGTGGTGATTATAAGCTTGGCAAACATCCATGTAATTTAAATTTAGCACAATTCATATCACCTTTTTTTGTATTTTAAAAACATCAAGGCTGTTAGTGCTGTCAATTATCATCTGTGAACGGTGTCATGAATTTGAAATGACGTGAATTCATTTTACTTACGCCGTAACATTTTTTCAGGATGAAGACTTGGCCATGATTGCTGCACAACAGTACTATATCGAGTATTCGACTGATATGAACACAGAGAGGCTGTACAAACTCTTGCCAAGCTATATTCCTGATTATTGCCTCAATATTAGTGAGAAAGCGGTTGACCAATGGGCTCAGCTAGTGCTTAATGCATTCAAAAAGGTGAGTTTCCTTTGAATATTGAAAACTTTCTACCATTCAATACAGTTTCTAATAAAAAGCTGTAATCTTTGAGAATAATACCTTCTTTCTCTAATTTTGGGGAAATTTACACTGATTTTTTTATCTCTTCAATAAGATGTTGCTGAAATTTTACCTGCATGTCTTAGACTAGCTGCTTGCTACACAAAATATTATTATTTGGTTTAACTTAAATAGTAATGACGGAGATGTGCAATTGCTACTTCCTTCCTGATTGCACCTCATACAAATTTAATTAGATAGTTCATAAAATTAATGTTTGTCAATCAGTGTTTCTACAAAAACTACATGTCCATACTTTGAATGAAATTTTTTTTAGCCATAATGTTCGTGCTTAATAATGTTTTTCTACTTTTAAAGCCTCTTTGCAACTTTACATGGTACAAATTTTTTATATGCCTATGGTTTAATTAGCCATGAACCATTAAATATGATTTTTCATCTGCTTACATATTTTTGCATGATGCTGTTTTATTTATTTTGCATGGATTTTTTTTCTAACAGAGCTACTATTTGAAAGAGAAAGTGCTACCCTTGCGGGTGAAAGAGGACATAGTCAGTTATGCCAAGTTCAAATGGCCATTATTATTCTCAAGATTTTACGAGGCATTCCAAAATTCAGGTGAGAATATTTCTTTTATTTTGCATAACGCTGTATGAGTTTGACGAAATATATTTTGTTCAATTGGGATAGCTATTGTGAAACTCAGAATGCAGTGTTGTGTTCCCTGTGCAAAAAATCATTTTAGTGCCATTATGCTCTGCTTTTTCATCCTTTTCAAGGTTTTGAATTGTTTTACACTTTTGTGCATGTAACCAACAAAAAGAGAAACCCCAATCATAAATCATCCAAGTTACATAGATTTAAATACAATTTTTGTCCTTGAGTCATCAGATAATATGTTCAGAGAGCATGCTAGATGAGATGAAAATTTTACTTAGTTGTCATATGTAATATCTGCAAGTATAATCACGTAGTTTCACAAGTCTACTGTTTCCATAATTATTAATACTCACTGTACAATTCATTCCCTTGAAATCATGTTCAGTAATTACAATTATTGTTTCAATAAATCTTTCTAATTACATAGTTCAGTTCATTTAATACGTATTTTCTTATGATTCAGTTCTTTATTCAATATCAAAAATAGTTCCTATCCAATACTAATTTCTTCACCCACTTCTTTCTCCGCTGCAGAACCAGATTTATGTTTGGAAATAAATGAAAGGCCTGTCGTTCTGAAACATTCAGAATATCATTACAGGGCTACAAAATAAATAAAATATTTCTGTTATATTTTTCATTGCAAAATTAAGTGCCTGAATTGAACAAATGCATTCTAAAATGTTTTTGGATTTACAGAACTCTGTGGACCTTAGTTCTACCAAATTTCATGACATGCCCATAAAAGGTGGATAAATTGGCTACATAGCCTGTACAATACAAATTCTTTGGCTGCATAGCCTGTTCAAATACAATAGCTTTACATATGGCAACAGAGACTGTGAATTATTATTATTGTGTAAACCATATTGCAATTAGGCATTTGTCCTGTTGGCAACGGACTAGTCTGATCACTGGTCACTCTAACAAAGCACATACATACATACATACACAGAAAGAACAGATATGACATAAAATGCTGTTATATACAATGTCACTTTTAGATTATCAACCGCTCTTTTACCATCACACAAATATTCGGTTTACACCATGCGAGTACAGACTACACACCATCCATCGCCCCACTCCGTTTATAATCACCCATTCTTCTATTTCATACACCGTTCAAAATCACTAACCGTTAACACATCATTCAATTTCGCAATACAAATCCTCACTCCGCCCACATCACATACATACAGTATTTTAATAAGTGCAACAGTATAATAATCTCTGATCAATGACATTTATTACCCAGTGACTGCTTTACACTTATTCTTAAAACTCCTAAAATTTGGATGGAAAGGGTTCAAACAAACTTATGTAGCTATGTAGATACCTATACACAGCTGGTTAACCACCCACTCAACTAGAGTCACTGTAACCATTTGCATAAGCACTTCCCTCGGGCTGAACATAATTTTTAAAATCAATCAAATTTTTTGATGTGTTAACCAGAGTTCATTTTAAATTATAGCTTCCAGAAAGACACTCATCACAGTCTGTCTTCTCAGCTGAAATGTTGATGAAAGCATCCCGTCTAACCTTTTTCTGCTAATTTTGTCTTCTTAAAGAAATCATAACTCAAGGAGCATGTACGATGTATAGGAATTTCTGTGCCAAAAACAAAATAAACTAATGTGGTGGTCAAAAATGAGGCTGAATGAGAAGGAATCTCCTGTACCTTCATTAATACATGCTTTTGTTAAAATTTAGGTCCTAATTTACCCAAAAATGATGTAATTATGGCTGTAAACTGGACTGGTGTGTATGCTGTGGATGACCAGGAACAAGTTTTACTTGAACTCTCCTTCCCAGAGATTACATCTGTGTCCAGTCATAAGTGAGTTATCCCTCATATTATTCATGTATGTAGATATTATCTCTCATTATTCCTGTGTGTATTTGCTTTCACTCTAAAAATATCTCTGTAACCTTCAGAAAAGTATTTTTTTATTACATTTCCAAATGAACTACTAATGCCTATATTTAAGTTTCATTATTTTTTCACAGGCACCTGTTTTATATCTAATGCACGCACTTCATTCTGAAATATAATTTGTTTCAATGGTTTTAGGACATTAAATTCATATATTTCTTCAAAATTTATGTTTCTATGTGACCATCCAAATCTTTGTAGAGTGAAATTAATGTATTTTTTATCTCTAGGACGAATAAAGTGTTTGGCCAAACATTTACCCTGTCAACTGTCCGGGGAGAAGAATTTACTTTCCAGAGTACAAATGCGGAAGATATTAGAGACCTTGTGGTTTATTTCTTGGAAGGACTGAAAAAGCGATCCAAGTTTGTCATAGCTCTACAGGATTACAAGGCACCAGGTATGATTCAAGTCAAATGTATTTATAACTACTGATTGAATTGTTCATTTATACATATTTGTTCACCCCTTGTGTGTTTTATATTTACACACATCTACATAACATCATGAGGGCATGTGCTAGAGGACACCAGTCATGTATGCACAACTCTTATATGCATTTAACTAAGTAATTGTTATATATCATATTAGTTCATACATTTGAATATGTATTAGCTCATACACAAAAATACTCATATACATACATGCCTATGCAATAAATGATTGAATAAAAAGAGATGTTTCAGGCGTGCTATGGTGGAATAACATGATTAATTAAAATTAGCAATTTTCCACAAAAATAAAATTTATTAATACGACCGGTTTCAATGCAACTACATCATCATCTGGTAACAGTCATATTCTCGTTGTCTATTATACATGTATATGCTGAAAAGCAAGTAAGGGGAGGGTAGTGGAATAAAGCAGGGGGGGGGGGAAAGAGGGAAGAGAGAAGGAACGTGGGCAACATGGGTGACAATGTGATGTACTCATTTATTGAGTAATACAATGTGATGTCTCGTTTAAAAATGATTGAATGTTAGATTTAAGTAAATATGTATTCAATTTATATTTTGTTATGATTTCATATCTTGCAAGGGAAGAACAAGTACTTGAATCTTGATTGATGAAGTTCAGTTAGCAATGAGTACAGAGATAGTATATTGTCATCACAGTGTATGAAAGCAATGACTGGATATGTCACTAGAGTATAAATATCATGAAAATTTCATGTTTACCAGTGTCAAATTTGGCATTATAAGATGGAAAGAAATAATTGTACATGAATTTGTTAAAAGTATGTTTGAGGAAAATAGTTTTTATAGAAAATATGTACAAGGGCAAATGTCTTCTGTCACATACTTTCAAGTGAAAGGATAGAACATGAGGTTTCTACAGGGATAGCACAGCAAATTGGCATAGTTTAAGCTTTTGCTGGATATCCTTTGCTGAAATTTGCCATAACAAAACAACTCAATTTAATTCAGTGCTCCTTTTTCTTCAGAAAAAACTGTGAGTTATGAATTTCCCCAAAAGCCAGAGAGTCCTTTTTGTATATGATTCTGACATATTTCTAGTGTTCTATGCAAATGTGACCAGAAAGGCCTAAAGATGGAAAAGCATGTGAAAAACTTAGACTTTTATTCACCACTGAAACGTGATATCAAACGCTCATTTTTGTACCAATAAAGTGAAATTGCTGACCTTTTAAATTTCAGGAGAGGGGTCATCATTCCTTAGTTTCCTCAAGGGTGAGCTGATTGTCCTTGAGGATGAAAGTGTTGGTGAAACAGTCATGAGTTCAGGATGGTGTGTAGGGAGGTGCGACAGGACTGGACAGAGGGGAGATTTCCCAGCTGAAGCTGTTTATGTTCTTCCATCACTCACAAAACCACCTATGGACATTTTGGTAAGAAATTAAGAGTTAAATCATGATCTATGTGCAACTATGAATTTCACATTGATGCAAAAATGATCATTAAAAAAAAAATTGCTGGACAAATCTGATTGTATACTTAAATTCAACATATAACACTCAAGGTTAGGTTAAAATACAAGTTGTGATGAAATTTTTATTTATCTGTCTCCCCTGTGATAAATAAGCAGATGACTGAGTACTACCAAGTTTCTGTGCCATTTTCTGGTTAGGTTACTCAAGGGCATTCAATGCACTAAGGCTAGGTTTTATAATTTCTTTTCTACTGATGGTTAAGATCAAAACCCAATTTCATGACCACCCAGTTTAAGTTCATAACCAACCATTATACAGTCCAATAACTGACAGATTATATTATTATGATTGCAATAATCACATTCACTAACGAGCAATCTTATTTGCTCATAAAATCAGATTTGTCGGTGATCTCAATGTTAAGTTAACATTCACATTACCTAACAATTGGATTTAATGAGGCATTATAAAGGTGGGCCTAAATGGATTGACAAAGTGAAGTGTAGTTATCAATTTCCATTCAAATCTATTTTGTAGAATAATTCCAGATTTTTATGGAATTAGATACTCTATGAGTTTTTTATATTTCATGCTTGGAGAAAATTTCATTGAAAACATTGAGGTAAAAGAAATTAATTACTTACAATGCGAAAAAATCATGCATAAAAGAGGGACAAGGTGCATTTTTGGTGATAAATTTCAGCCAAATAAGATAATGGCTGCTTGATGACCAGCTATAATTTATGTTGGTCACCCTAAAATTGAAATAAGTGTAGGACATCACAATATTAAAACATTCATGGACCATCAGGTTGAAACCCTTGGTTCATCTAACTGGCCATAACTGAATTAGTAATGTGCTTGATTGACCAAGAGAATGTATATAAAATTCCTGGAATGTGTGGTCAAACCACAGGGAACCTTATTGAACCATTTAGTCACATTTGTGTTGGCATTTACTGAGAAACTCACGGAAGCCCTGAAGACTGCTCAAAATATTAGTTTTCATTATGTTGATGAGCTAAACAAAAAAGTTAAATGGACCCAGTCCATGGAAAAGCTAGCCTGATTTCAAGAGATTACAGTTATTTAATGATAAGTGTTGCCTCATTTTGAGACTTGCGGTGAAAAATACTGCAGTAACTCTTCAATTTTTCGTTTATTTTCAGGGTCTTTTTGGTGCTGATACAAATGGGGAGGTGGGAAGTGGTGGTCGACGGCTCCAGGCATTGCATGCCATTGCACCTCAGCAAACAAATGGCATTGAAGGAGGAGAAAGGCCACACACTTTGGCCGAATATGCCCTTGATCATTTCAGGTAATCATTGTTTGTTCCTTAAAAAACAATTAATTGAGTGACATAGGCATCCAATGTTTTGTACATGACAAGAACCTGTCGTGATTACTTTCGATAGGAAATGATTAAATCTAAAAAAAAATATTCATTCCAAATATTCTATAAAATTCAGTACTGCATTTATATATCGTAAATCTGAAATCATTTACTCTCGGAAAATTACTGAAATAATGTTTTAAATATTCAGTCATTAGGTAAAGAGAGCCTGGATACAGAAAGACAAATGAATTTCTCCCTAGGGCTGATTTGAACAAGAGTATAACAATAATGTTTATTCAATCAGTTAGGTTTACTAATGACCAAGCTTTAGTTTATCAGTCAGCCAAGGGGTTGCAAGCACTGCTGAGTGAATTGGAAATTCAGTGCAATAGATATGGGATAAGAATCAATATTAATAAAACAAAGGTTATCCTATTTTCCAGAAAGAAAAAGGCTAAGCTAAAAATTAAAATAGGAGGGGAAAAAATAGAGCAGGTAGAACAGTTTACATATCACGGAAGTGTTTTGGACCAACACGGTCAAAGTGGTAGGAACGTAAGGAGAAGAATTGCGCTAGGCAAGGAGGCTTTCTCAAGGAGGAGGGAGTTGATGACGGGGACGTTGAGTAGGGATGTTAAGACAAAACTCGTAAAAACTTTGATATGGAGAATGGATATGTATGCCATGGAAACGTGGTCAATGAAGCAGGAGGATAGGTGTAGATTGAAGACTTTTCCTTGTCATCAACTCCTTTCTCCTTGTGAAAACCTCTTTGCTTATTTCATTTATTCTCATTACGTCCCTACTACTTTGACCGTGTTGGTCCAAAACACTTCTGAGATACGTAAACTGTTAAATAATAAAATGTTATATTTGCTTACCATAATTAGGGAGATATGGAATCCTCATGGCAAATGAAATGATAAAGAAACAATGATGGTAATGTATGGATGGTACAAAAATAGTTTTAGTTGAAACATTAAATACTACTGACAACTTTTGATTTTTTTTATCAAAATAAAGAACTTTTGAAGAAACTGAGGAATTTCAAATATGTGTTTTCTTAAAAAGGCGTTTAAAAGTTTCAAAGCATCCCATTCTCTTCCTAATTGTAGTATTTTAATAAAATTTTCTGGTACTGATAAGATAGAATAGTATGAGGTATTCACAAGATGGTTGACCTGCTCTCAGATAATTGAGAATTTTACTGTTCATAATTTAAAATTAGATAATTAAATAATTTTCAGTTTTTGCCTGTCAAAGGTTATATTCAAATCAGTAGGGTTTGGAATTTTAAAACAGCCTTCGTTCGGTATAAATGCTGTAAAAACGTTTTAGTACGCACTGTTGGCTCAATTGAACAGGCAAACATGGAGGATACAGCATTAGAAAATTGTTTGTTCCAGTTTTATTCCTTTCTCGGTCTTTCTAATCATTTAAACTACTTTCATTTTGATATACTAGATTGGAGATTGATTAAAAAAACGTTTCCCGTTCCCCCTAAGATTCTTTGGCTTGAGAATTATTTTTTAATACTTTTTTTTTGCATTTTAATTTGATCGTCTAATCTAACTTAATGAATGTTTTACCACAGGCCTCCACCTAAGCGAACTGTCTCGAGGACACTGACGTTGACCTCAGCAAGGCGAGGTGGAGCAGATGAACTCTGGAGACATTCCCGGGAACCTCTCAAACAGCCCTTGCTTCGAAAGTTGGTGGGGAGGGATGAATTGGCAGAGGAGGCTTGCTACTCATCCTCAACTATCCTCAAGTACATGGGCGATCTGCCTTCCAGACGTCCCAGGCCATCAAATGAACTCACTGATCAAATATTTGAAGGCCCCCTCAAGCATGTAAGAACCGCAGAATTTGACCTTTGGTCATGCAAGCATTTTGAAATAATGCCATTTCTTTTTGCCACAGCAATGTCCCAGTTTCAGCTTTTCTCTGATGCCTTTAATATTTTCATGTAGCTCAGTATGTTTTCTTGATTACCATTCCAGGAAATATTAAGGGATGAAATTTATTGCCAAATTATGAAGCAACTGACTGACAACCCAAATAGACTCAGCGAGGAAAGAGGCTGGGAGCTGATGTGGCTATCTACTGGTTTGTTTGCCTGCAGTCATGCCCTTCTTAAGGTCAGTACACAATGCCTTGCACTTATACATGGTTCTTTTTTGACAGAAAAAATTGATGAAGTAAACGCTAATTAAATCACCATCGCATAAACTAGTGTAAACTTTTTGTGAAAGGGATCGATTAAGTTCTAAAAGCAATTGTCCATTCATACTAATGTATAAAGCAGACTAAAGTGTCATTAAATCAGGATCAATTATTGCAGATCTTGTGAAAGTTTCAATGTAACATCTCTGAAGTACATTTTATCAATTGGGATTATTAAAAAGTGGCTTCCCTTGCTCTTCAATAATATAAATAACATTGAATAGTATTCACAGAACTAATTTTACGAGGGTCATCCGGAAAGTAGTACCCGTTCATGCCGCATGAAGTGCTGACGACGCGAGTAGCTGCTGGACGAGGTCAGATAGCTTCAGTGGCTTGTCTGCCTTCTCTGAGCCAAGTTGCGTGACGTTTCTGTGATTGTTTACAATGTTTAAAAAAATTGAGAACGCCGCCAGTTGTGAAGTGAGGGCAGTGATTAAATTCCTCAATGCAAGAAACGTTCGCCCATGTGATATTCATCGCCAATTAAAGGAGGTGTATGGAGACAATGTAATGGACGAGTCGTCTGTTCGGCGGTGGTGTCGCAACTTCAACATGGGGAGGGGGAACACACACGACGATGAGCGTTCGGGGAGACCGTCTGTCATTACAGACCAACTGGTGAGCTCAGTTGACGAATTCGTGAGGAACGATCGGCGCGTCACAATTGATGACATCTGTGAGCATTTTCCCAATGTTTCTCGAACAATTGTTCATGAAATTGTTAAACACCATCTGCATTATGCAAAAATTTGTGCAAGATGGGTCCCTCGCATGCTTACAGATGAGCACAAAACCAAGCGTATGGCTGCAGCACTGACGTTTTTTGGACGTTATTCTGATGAAGGAGACTCTTTCTTGACTCGCATAATTACTGGTGACGAAACATGGGTTTGTTATGCATCACCTGAGAGTAAACGACAGTCAATGGAGTGGCATCATGCTCATTCACCAAACAAACCAAAAAAATTCAAGACAGTTCTGTCCACCAGGAAACTCATGGCAACCATTTTCTGGGATCGACGAGGTGTATTGCTTATTGATTTTATGGCCCGTGGAGACACTATTAATGCCAATGCGTATTGTGAAACATTAAAGAAATTACGGCGGGCAATACAAAATCGGCGGCGAGGTCTATTGTCTACTGGTGTCATTCTCGTTCATGACAATGCCAGGCCTCATGCAGCTGGGATAACACAAAAACTTTTGCAGCAATTCAAATGGGAAACTTTCGACCATCCACCGTATAGCCCGGACTTGGCCCCTTCAGATTTTCATCTCTTTACAAAGCTTAAAGACTTTTTGGCAGGAAAAAGATTTGACAGCGATGAAGAACTTAAAGAAGGAGTGACCCTGTATCTCAATGAGCTGGCGGCGAAGGACTATGCAGCAGGAATACAGAAACTTGTCACACGTTATGACAAATGCCTTAATTTGCTTGGAGATTATGTTGAGAAGTAGTTTAAAGTATCCTCTTTCAAATAAAATTTTTTATGTTTGTTAATATTTACTTTTGTGTCTTTATTTCACGAACGGGTACTACTTTCCGGATGACCCTCGTATAATGATCACATAAAAAAGATAAAAATTATATTCTGTCAAGTTTCGAATGACCTGAAATTATGTTCCAGGGCAATTGTACATGCCTTGCGGAAATCTTTTGTGCAAACTGCACTCACTTTTTTACTTGAGAAATGGTTCTGCATGATTTTTCCTTAAAGTTGGCCCTTTCAACAAAGGCTTTTATGGGCTACTCTCTGAATAGAATGGTTTCAGGCATCACTTTGTGGAAGTGATTCATTCTGGAAAAGTAATACTTAGTTATTCCACAAATATTTTATTAAACATGACCAAGGTTTTGACTTACAAAATCATCATGTCTTTGTAAGTCGAAACCTTGGTTGCGTTTAATGCTACTCTCTGCTTGTACTTAACAATGATTCATTAGATTACACAGGCCTACAGTGCCCTCACAGTGCCGGGAATCTTTGTGATGATTTTAACTATATTTGTAGAGCTGAATCCAAATATGAAATCCATTTTTATTTAACAGCTCTACTTTTTTAGATATGGCACATCTTATGATTAGTTGTTTTAATATTTGATATATTCCGGAAAATAATTTTCAAAGTTAAATAAATCTATAAGTATACTAATTTATACCCACTCTGCAGTGTTCCTTTTATTTTCAATAAACTGTCAATAAGTTTTATGTATATTTCTATATTGTAGGCCAATGAGATAATTATTAATATAATATTCCCATATAATCATGTAGAAGATTTTTTTATGTAAGTAACAACATATCTATATATTGAAAACTATAGCTGATAGGAAAAAACTAGTGTCATAATTCGACTCAGCACCCCAATTGTTCTTTAAATCAGTATTAAAAGCTCCGGCACCAAAACCACTGTTGGCCTGTGTTATTAATATAATATTCCCATATCATCATGTAGAAGATTTTTTTACATAAATAACAACATATCTATATCTTGAAAACTATAGCTGATAGGAAAAAACTAGTGTCATAATTGGATTCAGCGCCCCAATTGTTATTTAAATCAACATTAAAAGCTCCGGCACCAAAAACACTGTTGGCCTGTGTTATGTAGACATATTTCAGGTGTTAAGATGAAGTGATAATTAAATAACTCGATCTTTTCTGATCATGTTAATTCAATAATACGTATGTCAACATTGATCGATTCTTTTGGCATTGCTCTGAAATGGTTTACCTATATACGTACATTTTATAAGATATCAAGCATATGCTTAATTTAATAAAATGGTTTCTTTTTATATTCTCCCTCTTTTAGGAACTCACATTGTTCCTTAGGACGCGTCGTCATCCTGTAGCAGTAGATTCCTTACAGCGTCTTCACAGGACCCTACGTCATGGACAGCGCAAATTCCCTCCTCATCAGGTAGAAGTAGAAGCCATCCAGCACAAGACAACACAAATATTCCACAAGGTCTACTTCCCTGATGACACTGATGAGGTTAGTGTTGAATTCGGTGAGGTGTAAGATGCTTTGGCCATCGATCAAAAAACTCATATCTAATAGTCTTGTCTTAACAAGGGTATACTTTAATTATCCCTTGCCACCTGATATGGAGAATTTTTTGTGTCTACTGTGGGAAAATGGATCCAGAAAGTAGTGATATCTGATGAAACCTCCAAAATTATTTAAAATGCAAAAAAAAATTATTCGCATAATAACTAATTCTAATAATAGAGCTCCCTAGAAAACCTATTTTTGAAAAACTAGAAATCTTACCTCTTCCTTGTATATACATTCTTGAAACAGTGTCTCTTGTTAACAAAAATCAAGACATGTTTATTAAAAACTGTGACCTTCATAGTCATAATACGAGAAGCCAAAATGCATTCCATGTAAGTCAGCACAGAGTAAATAAAACGATTAAAGGGATAGATCATCAGGGAATACTTATGTACAATAAATTGCCTGCTTATATTGAAAATATCAAAAGTTCCTTTAAATTCAAATGTGCCGTGAAAAAACTACTTTCATTTCAATTATTTAATAGTGTAGATGATTTTCTAATGCATACCATTTCAAATGTATAACTGAAATGTGTTAATTCCAAAAAGTTGTAAATTGTATGTATTTGTACTTTGCACATTGTTTTGATTTTGCATAATGTTTTTTTTACTGAAATAAAGTGTAAAACATGTTTTGACAAAACAATGCATAATTCTATGCTTATGGTGAATGAATAAGTTACAATTACAATTGCCTTTATTTTCGTATGTTTTTGCATTAAAAATGGCTGTCAATTAAATCAAAACCTGGTTCAGAAAATAGATAGGTTTGTTGGAAGATACATATAGACGTATCGACTAAGTCTCTGGTATATGATGTATTCGTAATTACGTTAAAATAATTGTAAATGGTTGGAGTTATGATGGCATAATATCATCTTAGAATATCTTTAAACATTTGGGTACTCGGTTCCTCTGATTTTAACTGGTAAATGTTATATTATTTATTCTCTCTGAACTTTCTGTCTTAATGATATGTTTTGTTTATTGATTTGACGACTTTCTGTTTTTCTTTTAATTTAAGGCTTTTGAAGTAGATTCCTCCACAAGAGCAAAGGATTTCTGCCACAACATTTCACAGCGACTTAACCTTCGGTCTAGTGAAGGCTTCAGCCTCTTTGTTAAGATTGCCGATAAGGTCATTTCTGTGCCTGAGGGAGACTTCTTCTTTGATTTCGTTCGTCACCTGGCTGATTGGATCAAGAAAGCCAAACCTAACCGAGATGGTGAGTTCACGTGTGTTGTCGATAATGCATTTCTCTGTCCGCTGATTAGAAATATAAATGCTGGAATCAAAACAATAAGTACTTTTCAATGTTATTGCATCAGGACTATCACTCACATGGCACATTCAAAAGATTCAAACCATTTTAAAATGGAAATCATAACATCAAAATTAATACTGACTTTTAATAATCAAACCACTTTACTTTTCCACATAAACTTTTTAATTTTTAATTTAATGTGGTTGACCTGATGATGTTATGCTATAACGAAACCTGGGTCGTGAAAATTAAAAAGTTTATGTGGAAAAGTAAAGTGGTTTGATTATTAAAAGTCAGTATGAAGATTTTCCACCAAGTTGACGCCAGAAACTGTTTCATTTATCAAAATTAATGCCTAATTGAATACTTTGAAGATATATGATGCTGATTTGTTGGTATAAAGTTTAAGCTTAATTCCTTCATTCATCTTTGTTTAATTTCTGTAATATATTGGATGTAGGAAAGGTGATTGCTTTTTCTCAAACTCCAGACAAGATTGGATTCTTATCAATGCATATATATTAGTTCATATGTGTACCAAAAATTTTGTTTATTTGAAATTTTATTTACCAAGTTACATGCACGAGAATTGGCGCTGACTTTGAACTATCATTCTCTGCTCAGGTGCTGGTCAGCATTTCACCTATCAAGTTTTCTTCATGAAGAAACTCTGGACGAACACAGTTCCTGGAAAAGATCGAAATGCTGATCTAATTTTCCACTACCACCAAGAACTCCCCAAGCTTCTGCGAGGCTATCACCGATGCTCAAAGGAGGAGGCCTCGAAGTTAGCCGCCTTGGCATTCAGGGTTCGGCATGGAGAGAACAAGCAGAAACTACAAGCAATTCCGTGAGTGAACCACCTCATAATTTATGTTGCATTCTCAAAAGATGAGCGTGATTAATGTAATGATTCATTTATACGTAGCTGATTGCTATAGCTTGTGAAATGTGATATTTTCAAAGAGACCCTGTACTGTTTTCCTATACATTTGATTGATAATTGATTAAAATTAAATAACTAATATTCGATTCATGTTCAAGCAGAAACATGCTGCGTGATCTCATACCCGGTGACTTGGTGAAACAAATGAGCAGTAATGACTGGAAGCGGAGCATAGTTGCAGCCTTTAACCAAGATGCTGGTAAGAGAAATTTGACTTTTGTTTGACAAAATGAAAAGAAAAAGGAATGACTCAATGTTGTTCACATCTATTGGTTCGATAAATTTCTGTATGGACATGGAAGTCTATTCCAATTAACATTTGCTTTCTCTTTTTTTTTCCTAGGCATGAGTCCCGAGGATGCAAAAATAACATTCTTGAAAATAATTTATCGGTGGCCTACATTTGGATCTGCTTTCTTTGAAGTCAAGCAAACAACTGAACCCAACTTCCCAGAGTTGCTCTTGATTGCCATCAACAAGCATGGTGTTAGTCTTATTCACCCAACCACAAAGGTAAGGATGTGAAAGAAATTGATGAATTACATGCATACCTGTTTCAGTTTATAGTAATAATGAGATTTATCAAAGGATCAAAAAGCTGTCAGTTACAGCAACAGATCTTTTCAAATTCTCTGCCCAAGTGGTATTGTACTGTTCATAGAATTACAGTATTTTTTTCCTCCCCTTACCTCACTTGGCTAACGTTCCCCCTTCCCACTTAAATGACCTGAATCCACCATTCCAACATTTTTTTCCAATATTTTTCCCAGCAATTTTTTACTCGCTCCTCTCCCAACACACCCCATATGGATCCTTCTGCTTCATAAATTTGAATATGTATTTTAAATTTAACATTTCTCACTTCAAACTTATGCTTCAAAGATCAATGCTTGAAGAAGAACATTAGTTTTTACATGTCCATTTCCAAGGGTCTGTTCTATTTATTTATAAGGGTCTTAAAGCATGGCACCAAGGCCTGTATCCCTCAAGAGGGGTAACATTAGGGGGGGAATGGTTGCTATGATGTGTCATTTTTTACAATGTGGATTTTTTAAAAAATTTTTATCTAACGCAGTGCAATGCACATTTCTGCACATTTTCTTTCCTTAGTCTCCGTCATCCTCCATGAACTTCTTTCTTCGTTAGCTAATTCATTTTATTTCCCACTCAATCACCTTTTGTTGCCATAACCATTATGTCTTGCTCAGCCATATGTCTCCAGTAAACTTTTACGAGAGTATGAATGTAGATAAAAAATTATGTATATTTGAAACCGACTGTTGTTCATATTCTTGGCTGTGCTGTATGTTTTCCCATTTGCATTTTCCTTGATGCTGGTATTCATTATTTATTTCCCTGAAACGTGCTAATTGGTGTATTATATCTGTGTCATTATGTTCATGCTATTAATTACACTTTGTCATAGGTACCAATGTAATTGAAAAATAATATATTTTGGGGTTCACTACCGTCCATATTTATTTTATTTATATATTCCTTGCCAGCCACCACCAGGGGGTGAATAGAAATCAGAATAATTTTACCCGAACATGACCCTACCGTGATCGAACAATGTTATTATGATCCCCTATTGTTTGTGGAAAAAATGACATCTTAAATATATCTGTTATTCACTTATTCTGGTCATCTTTATTAGACTTTGAAACTTATTAACCTATGGGATAAAGAAAGACTTCTCTACTTAAAATTTATGACTAAAGAACAAGGGGCAAGGAACCTTTTTGGGCACCACCCCATTTTACTTTCGCTCAATAATACTAATTCCAGACTCCATTTTTAATATATTACTGCTCAATATCTTGCTCATTTAATATGTATTTTATACATTTAAATACAACCAGGAAACAAAGTTATTATTTCTGTACTTATATTTTTTCTCAACATGTTTATCCCTGAAGTGTTCAGTTATTACTCTGTTTTCCATCTCATGCTCTGGAATGTCACATATTTTGTGTAGTAAATTTATGTTAAACCAGCCATGAGTATCCGTTGAATGTCAATTTCTTTATACTCAAATGGCATGAGGGTGCATTATCAGGAGGCTTCCTTGAAAATATTAGTAACGTAACACTCTATTCAGTTTAAGTAAAATGTTGTTAGCTGTTCACTGCAAGGTTATAATGGTGATTTTTAGCCTTTTGTTGGTTTAAATACATCTAAATAAGTAGTGTAGATCAACTTAATCCCTCAACAGTGTTACTCATTGTTTGATTTTGTTACTTTATATTTGAGATACATAATGCAGACATGCCAACTCTCCCGCTTTAAGCGGGAGACTCCCGATTTTTCCTTCTTACGTTCTTGATGAACTGTTCAAATTGTGTACTTAGCTTAACATGTTAATAAAGTGTGACATTCATTAAAAATTGGCAAAGTGTCATAAAGGGATTAAGGTGCCATGCAAATATTGTGGTAATTAAAAGTGATTACTTCGTGATACACTTCTAAAAATCTCCCGATTTTTCATTTTTGAAAGTTGGCATGTCCTCCCGATTTTTCATTTTTGAAAGTTGGCATGTCTGATAATGAATTAATAAAGTGTAACATTGTCACAAATTTAGTTTAGCTTTAGTTTTTCAGATATATGAAAAAGTGTAATTTAATGACATTGTCACTTGGTGTTTGAGTTGCGTAACTAATAACAATTTGTAACACCATTACTTTGTATTTGAGATATGTAATTAAATATCACTCCATAATATTGTTAACTTTTGTTTGAGATTCATAGCAGAGTAACAATTTATAGTATTGTTACTTTGTATTTGAGTATGGGTCTATGGCATGAAGTCCTTGGTAATATCACCATCAAAATATGCACTGAGTGTTGATAATGTTAATTGAGTTTGAACTATGTCCTGGAAGTCTGATAATATCTCTCCTCTATATTCTATTTTTCTCTTTGCAAAAACAGGACATCCTCATCACTCATCCATTCACTCGAATATCCAACTGGTCCTCCGGGAACTCCTATTTCCACATGACCATTGGCAACCTTGTGCGTGGCTCAAAGCTTCTCTGTGAAACACCACTCGGGTACAAGATGGATGACCTGCTAACATCTTACATCGCTTTGATGCTCAGCAACATGAACAAACAGAGGAGCATTAGGGTCAAATGAATGTGAAACCATGCTGCAGCAAGTTTTGCGAATCTAGCCAACTTTCGAGTATAGGATGGCACCGTTTAATACCCACGAGTGGACTTTGGACAAATGAGTTGTCAGGGATAATCCCTTTTCCGACTGGTTTGTATTTATCAATGTGTGTAGTCCCAGTTGTGTTTTGTCCCCTCTTTTATTTGTTAATCGTGAAGCATTGCTTGGAAAAGTCTCCCAAGTAACCACTACTATTGTGTATTTGGCTTACGCAATATTGTTTTATCTGTGGGCCTCACTATTTGTTAATTTTGTTGATACTCTGGTTTTCTCCCCTTCCCCTAATCTTAATAAAGCATAAGAAAAACCCCTATAACCGTTTGAGAAATCGATCATCGACATTAAGTCATGAGCGAGAGTTTTTGCATGATTTTGGGGCCATTATAAAAATAAACTCATCACACCTTTTTTTTTAATTGGTGGCTATTGTTTTAAAATGAAATTATTTTCGCATTTTATCCTGAGACAAAAGGTAGCCATTTACTCTCAGATTACCAGGAATCTCTGAAAAAAAAAATGATGGTATGTTGGTAAAAAAAAAATGATCTTGTCTCAACCATATTGGTACTCTTTTATCTCCGCAAAGGGGTTCCGAAACTGCTTTTTTTTTTGATAGATCTGAAATCAAAATTAATACTCCACCATAAGTCATCTACCTTAATATAATTATTCTTTTTCATTGTAAGATATGGTATGTAATGTATTTAATAAAACTGATAATTTTATGTGTTTTTTTCAATGCTTTGGATTAAAAAACCTTGAGCAATATTCAACTCTTAATAAAAAATAATCATTTTCAAGTAATTTAGGTGAATGGTCCTGAGAAAAATTAAGATTTCTAAACATGCTCAATTATTATTATTAGGTAATCTACCGGTTAAGGTAGGTTTTCGGATGGACACAACTATCAAATAAACATTTTGTAATTCCAAACAAAACCCAATCCAGCAACCTACTCTACATCAGGTCCCTCTTCATCTCTGTGTACTTCCTTCCTCCCTTCATCCCGTCCAACATCCCTATCCTATTCCTGCCCTTTCCTCGTTTGCCTAACATTCTCCCCTCTATTACCTTCTTCAACATTCCACTACCACTCAATATGCCTTTCATCCATTTTTCCTGCCTCCATAGGATTTCTCTCAATGAACCCCTCTCCTCACCCACCATCTCTAGTACTTCCTCATTTGTTTTCCTTTCGGTCCATTTCACCTTCTCCATCCTTCTCCACACCCACATTTCAAAACCTCCAATCTACGTTTATCCTCCTGCTTCAGTGAACACGTTTCCGTGCCGTACATAGATACACTCCATATCAGAGTTTTTATGAGTCTTGTTTTTTTATGAGTCTTGTTCATTCCTACTCAACGTCCCCGTCATCAACTCACTCCTTGTAAAAGCCTCCTTGCCTAGTGCAATTCTTCTCCTTACGTCCCTACTACTTTGACTGTGTTGGTCCAAAACATATACTCAGTAGATTGTTAATTTTAAACAGGCTGATTTTATATGAAATTTAATAACATTAGTTTTTGAAACTGCTCCTTGCTGACTCTTACTGTCAGCTGACTTCTAACAAAAACATTAAGTGGTTTACATAGAGTAATTATTGTCCCTATGGAAAGAATGAAATTGTCCTTGTGGAAGTGAACAGCAATGCTTAAAGGAATTCCAGACAAAACAGACTGTGTTATTTGTTTCAACCACGATTATACTGTATTCTCTTTTTGAATTCCTTAGCTAAATTTCATCCAACAACTTCTGACAATGCCATTTTTTAGCTTTAGCTTCTGTTACTTTTTCTAGCTCAATATTTCATTCCATGTCATTCAAATGCTCATGAAATTAGATTCAAGGAATTTTAAATAGGAGTTCACCAGACACATTTTGATAAGATGCACTTGAACTTGATGAAAGGTCCATTCCCTACTGTTACAAGTGGTAAGAAAAACGTGATTTTTCTGAGTCCAGCACGAGGGAACCCATTAAATTGAATAAATTAATTATATTCCTCAAATTTTAAAACAAGCACTAGTTATTTATCATCTATATTGAAGAATCTATTCCAATAATAATTGTTCTTTGCATAACTGTTCAATATTTTTGTGATGGATGCAAGAATTTCAGCAGTTTTCATTGCAAATCTTGTCCTGACACAGAAAACTCAAATTAAAAAGTCTAGAAATTAGTCTTAATTCATCACTAAACCCATTCCAGGAGTAAAATTGAAGAATATGAATGCATTTCATCTCACCAGCATGCCGACATGAGGATCTTCATGGTGCAAGAGAAATTGGAAGCTGCACTATATGAGATGATCGGATATCAATAAACAGTTTTGATATGGATAAGTTTAATCAAGCAAAAACTTGAAGCCTTAAAATCATTTATTACTTTGATCTGCGCCAGGAATTTAATTTGCCAGGATCGAATGCCGTGGCATTTCTACTCCTAAAGGCCAAAGGAGTTTTAATAAGAGATTGACACCATTTCGAAATGAGATGTGAAGTATAAGATGTAAGGGATCAGTTTCACCATGCAAAGCCTGTGTAGCAGGCTATACAATGGACCGCTTACCCTTCCCCCCACACTACCATTTAATTTAATCTGGAGTGGTTCTTAAAAGGAGTGGATTTTGACATTTTGTTTGTAATTTACAGGGAAGTCAAACTCACCTAAACTCTGAGGGAAATATGACTTCAGTCTATATATATTAACTCTGATATGGAGCGTAGCTATGTACGGCGCGGAAATGTGGTCACTGAAGCAGGAGGATAGACGTAGATTGGAGGCTTTTGAAATGTGGGTGTGGAGAAGGATGGAGAAGGTGAAATGGACCGAAAGGAAAACAAATGAGGAAGTACTAGAGATGGTGGGTTAGGAGAGGGGTTTGTTGAGAGAAATCCTATGGAGGCAGGAAAAATGGATGAAAGGCGTATTGAGCGGTATTGGAATGTTGAAGACTGTAATAGAGGGGAGAATGTTGGGCAAACGAGGAAAGGGCAGGAACAAAATAGGGATGTTGGATGGGATGAAGGGAGGAAGGCAGTGCACAGAGATGAAGAGGGACCTGATGTAGATTAGGTTGCTGGATCGGGTTTTGTTTGGTGTCACAAGATGTTTATTTGATAGTTGTGTCCTTCGAAAAACCTACCTTAACGGGTAGATTACCTAATAATAAATAATGATTCTTTCTCATTCTCAACCACCATATCAAATAGCATTTTATTTCCTCATCTATCAGGAAAAGAATCTCAAACTTCAGAAACTGCAATTCAAAACGCTGGCATGAAGATAGACATAAATTGAGAAGCTTTTGAGTTGTGGGCATGAAAAAACTACCTACATCTCTTGAGAAGAGTTCTCTTAAATTTTATTTACGATAGATAGTACCCTGCAAGCTACTGCTAATGTGTGTGGCAGGGGGTGATTAAACACCAAACTAATTTTGACCCTAAATACTTTTATTACCTACCAAGATCAGACAATGTTATTCTTTTTTTTTATCGTTCCTGGGAAAAATGACATCTTAGATCTATGTGTTCTACTTTAGTCAATTGAATTTAATTGATACGATCTCTCTGACCGTAATATGTTGGGGATAATAACTCATTTTCAACATCATTGCTAAAGGGACATTCTTCCATAATTATGCAAGAGAGTGAATCTGTAAGTTAACCTTTGCTCTGTGAGTGATCTAAGGGAGGCAGGGAATAAATGGGGAATTATTAACATTTGTATGCTACCATTTATGGTAGCTTTGGGATGAACAAATACTATTCTATGATAGTTTAGTTTTGATGCCATTCCAAACTCCAAATGCAACCAACCATACAGTCAACATGACAATTAAACTCCTCTTCAATTCCACATACTTCCTTTCTCTCTTCATCCCATCCAATATGCCTATTATATTCGTACTCCTTTAATATTCTCATCTCTATCGCAGTCCTCAATATCCCATCATTAATCAATGTTCGGCATCCATCTTTCTCACCTCCTTTGGATTTCTCCTCACCCATCAAACCTAGCACTTCTTCCTTTGCCTTCCTTTCAGTCCATTTCATCTTTTCCATCCTTTCTCCACACCCACATTTTAAAACTTTCCAATCTATGCCTTACGTCATGTTTCAATGATCATGTTTCCACGCCACATAAAACCAAAATCAGTGTTTTCATTGGTTTTCTTATCATCCTTAGCCAGAATTCTTTCATCAATGCCCTCCTAATTGGTGCTAGGTTGTAGAAGACTCCATAGTCTCAATCTTGTCCCAAAATAATGACACAACATCTATCTACAGGTATCTCCTCCTTGTGAAAGCTTCTTTGCCCAATGTAATAATATGCCTTGTGTCTATGGTACTTCCACCATTTTGGTTCAGAACACCTCCTAGATGGTTAAACTGTTCCACCTGCTCTCGTATATGACCTCCTTATTTAATATTTAATATGCGTAGCTTTCCTCTTTACCGAAAATCGTATAACCTTTGTTTTTTTTACATTGATTCTCATTGAATGGTGGAATATTTTTGACGTTAGTAAAATCAAACATGAATACATCTTAGACACCTGATTACTAAGTTTAAACACCCGTTATCCCTTAAGTGTATAATTTGCGTGGTGCATTTTGGCTGTATCGAAAACAATGTGATTAAGTTAGAAAAATCAAGACAATTTTCAACCTTCCTTACAGGAGAATGTTTGTGAAATTATATTTTGTTCACGTGCAAAAATTTGTCTCTGACTCCATTAGGTTTCCTAGGCTTGAAACTGTATATGCTGGACGAAGTTTAAAAAAAATGGTTGGTGGAGTTAGGTATTTGTATGGTGAAAAAAATCCAAAGAAGGCAGAAAAATTTGATCGATGGAATTTATACTTGCATTACTGAAATATCTAGTGTCTCTGCCGGCCGAGACGGGAGTCTTGTGTCAAGTTAAGCAAACAGCCCACCTATCTCTCTCTCTCCCCGATCCAAGTCGGCCTTACCTGCTAAACTGCCCCGCTTCCCACTTGACGACACCCTCCCGCCTTGCCCCTCCCTCCTCCTAGCGGGCGAAGGAGCTTATCCTTCCCATCTCCGCCTTTTCCCCCCCTTCACCCCCTCTCGCAGTCCCGTCAGACTGGGCCCGCACAACCGCAGCCTACCCGGTCGGGTCGACCCTGCAGGAGGGGATGGATGAACGGAGGGGGAAGAGTCTTGGATATCCGCTCCTGGAACGACCGACTCACAAAGCGCGGTGTCTCCCGCCCTCCCATTCCCCTCAACCCGCGTAAACACTCCCCACCCCTTCATCTCCTCCTCCCTCCCCACCCTCCCCCCTTTACGGCGGATACGGGTAAGCAGATGGCGTGCGGGTATGACGCAGAAAATCGGTATCTCTCTTCCCGCCAGCGCGTGCTTCGTGCGCAGTTGCGAGGTTACGAACACAGTGAGGGGTCGTGTATCGCTCCTGTCTACTACCACCACTGGGCGAATTAGATAGTCTGTGCAATAAATACGCGAACTGGTGCAATCTGGCAGCCATGACGCGGACTATATGCGCCCACTAGCGGCGCTAGTTGCCTGAGACCCAATGAGCTGTCTGTGCAAGACCGGGAAGACCTTCAACCACCAACTGTGTTGACGACAACATTGATCGTGTGCGGTCCCTTTTCCTTACCGATCCTCGGGAAACTGTCCGAATGATAGCTGATGTACTGAATTTAGAAAAATCAACAGTGCACACTATTTTTAACTGAATAATTTGATTTTTAAAAAATGTGTGCAAAAATCATGTCCAAGCTGCGTTGATTGTTCCCAAGTTTCTGGCTGAAAAATCAATCACCATCCTTGATCATCCTCCTTATTCGCCAGATCTCGCCCCCTGTGACTTTTTCCTATTCCCAAAAAAACGTCATGAGGGAACATCACTGGGAAGACGTGGTCACTATAATTCCAGAAACGACGAGAAAACTAAAGAACCCTATCTGCCGAGGACTTCTTAGGGTACTTAAAACAGTTGATAAGAAGATTGTATAAGTGGATAGCAAACGAATGGAGAGTACTTTGAAGGGGTCGAAGTAATTTGAACAAAGTCGAGGTAGGCTAAATTTTGCAAAATGAAGTTTATATGACCTCTGTTCGCGTATTTATTGGACCATCCTCATATGTTGTGACTTCCGTCGCTCACATGGAATCCGATTAACTTGGGACGTTCCCTTTCGAAGAGTAACATTCTTTCACGTGTGTGTCGACTCCTACAAGCCACGTGTTGACCGGTGCAGTGGTCTTTGCGTTCTCTGGTGTCCTAGTGATCCGAGGGGCCGGATTCCATTCCATGATATTTTACTACTCTTGTGGCGGCTCGAGACATCATGGTCACATTCCTCTGCACCCCCACAGATTAAGAAGGTACGTTTTATTTTCCATTTTCAGATTTTCCTAGTAAAGCCGCTGGCTTAATTGCACAGGGATCCCTGCTAACTTGAATGGGTGCATTTTTTCTCGCCGCACAGACTAGAGAGTGAGAGGGGAGCTCTCTGCTTTGTTCATATGTCAAACATACCCCAAGGTATGTTTGACAGGTGAACCCAGGTATTGCCGTGGTTTGGTCATCCCAGTTTGACCCCACCTGCAAGCCTGAAGTTACGTCTGTGCTCGTCTCTTACTTAGTAAAGTGTGGTGTGGTGTTATCTACTAATATCCTGTGAAGCAGTTAAGGTAAATTTTGTGTTGTTTCTTTGCTAGTTTTGAATTGTGTCATGGTAATCTTAGTGGATTGTAGTTATTTGTGTTCTGCTTCTCAGATTGGTTCTTGGTTAGTGCTCTTTTTATTTTCCGCTGAGTAGCCGCGTAAGCTTCGGACTCCAGTACAGCGTGTAAACCGATTCTTGTGATTAAATTTATAGTGGCGTCCCGCAGAATTTGCTTAGTTAATTTTATTTAAATTATTTAGGTTAGCTTTTATGGGAAGGTTGTTAAACTAGTATGGCTTCAACTAGGTCTCCTGTTGCCATACCCATAAACCCTGGTGAATTCGCGACTCCAAGGGTTCGTATCGCCACGTTGGAGAAAGAATGGTGCCGGTGCTCCGATCAAAGATTGACGGCCGGATGGCTTCTCTCAAGCGGTATGGAGCTAGGGGCGAGAGTTCGAAAGCCCCCTACGCCAATAGAGCTGCGTGGGTTCGCCCTAAAGTACTCGGGCGATCAAGGGCCTCTTGTCCAATCTCCCAATGAAGGATTGTCGCTCCTCCGTAGATCGGACGATTGGGGCATTGTGTCTCGGGGTAAAGGGTTTCTATTCCGTCCTACATACTCTTATCCTTTTCCTACCCCTTCCTCGCTTCCCCAACGTTCTCCCCTCCATCACAGTCTTCAGGATTTCACTATGAATCAAAATTCTCTGCATCCATCTTTCCTGTTTCTTTTGGATTTCTCCCAACAATCCCATTTCATCCTCTACCATGCCTCGTGTAGTTTGTTCTTTCTTTACCGTCGATTTTTAACTTTTCCACCCTTCTCTACACCCACATCTCAAAATCATTCGCTCGAACATACGTAGCCATTTTTTACTACCCACTTGCTGAAGCCACTTTATATAGACTAGTAAAGAAGGGTATGAAAATGTAAACCTTACAAACAAATGACTGTTGTTGAGCGTACCGGTTGGAGCCAAATTCAAATTCAGGCACGACTCGCGGATCATCGTGATATCTTCTTTGCAATTTTCACCTTTTTGGCATTACCAACTCAAGAGATTCCTTTCATTCACACCTCACCATATTGATTCGTTCCCAGCCCATGCAAATCGTTCAATCCATTTGAAGCTGTAATCATTTCATTCAGGATCATTAAGCAATGGGGAATATATTCGCCGCGAGAGCGAATTCACTGCATACGTGCGCAATATTTCATGCTGCTGTTAATCCTGAGGGCTGGATAGTTTTAATCAGGTTCTTCGCTACCAGAATTATCCGAGGTGGTCCCGGGTTGTGTTCCCGTCGCCCTAGTGCAGACCACGCGCCTATTTATTCTTAGATCCCCAAACCAAAATAGCACCCGCATCCGCCTTGGAAACCGCAGAGGTATTCCGGACCTCCGCGTCCATCACCCGCGAGCTCCGCGCCTCGTGGCGGGTATCGGGCTGAGGAGCGCCTACACGTTTTGCCCTTAATGTACAAGGTGACCATTAGGCTTTGGCTTTGTTGATAGCATTTAATGAGGTTGGTTTTGGTTTACTGAATAGTCAGTGTGTCGCCTAAATCATGTATTAATGGCGAACGATGAAATTTAAGTTTTATTTAGTACCCTGCGAGCCACTACTAGGGTGTGTGGCAGGGGATGATTACGCACCAGACTACCCTTGACCCCAAAACACCCTTCCCCCCTAGTGCTGTCGGACGAATGTTATTTTATTCTGAACCCTGATCGTTCGTGGGAAAAATCGGATCTTGAGTCTATCTGTTCTGAACTTAATCTCTCGCATTTTATTTACCTGACGACGAGAGAATGTTACTTACTGCTGGAGTAAATCGAAATAAGGCAGAGGAATTGGATGAAGGAAATATTGAAAAGTGGTGGGATGTTTTAAGATCGTGATAAGAGGGAAAACGTTGTGATAGCGGGGAAGAGGAAGGAAGAGTGTGGGCTTTTTAAATTTTATGGAAGAGGATCGGGATGGTGCGGTGGCTAACGTACAGGCTTCCCACTGAGAGGGTCCGGGTTCAAATTCCGGAGGTGGTTGATTTTGTTTCAGTGTTTCAGTGTTATAGTGTGCGTCTTAAACTTGCCCGAGTAGTCAATGGGGATGCCAAGATCCCGTTTTGACCATTTTAAGACGATAATTGTGTGCCGATTCCGGAAACCGGGCCCGCAAATTTGCAAAAAAAATCACGAATCGTACATATTTTTATGTCCGAATCGCAAATTCCAAGATCCGAAAAAAATGACCGATTCGCAAATTTTTTTTACAACTTTGCGGGCCCGGTTTCCGGAATCGGCACACAATTATCGTCTTAAAATGGTCAAAACGGGGTCTTGGCCATGTCAAACGGGCCCATTGACTACTCGGCCAAGTTTAAGACGCAAAAAAATATGTCCGATTCGCAAATGTTTTCATTCCCCCCCCCCCCCCAGGGGGGAAGACCAAGAAATACCCTATGAGGACCATATATCCCGGTTATTGGCGAGGTACTCATTAAAATGTGTACAGTTTTTCTGAGTGTAAATATGGTAGTCACAGCATACCACCAGCTCCCGTATTAGTTCTTTGTGTAGAGCACTTTGAGTGAGTACGACGTCCGTCGGATGGAATGTTAAACTGCGGACCCCTTGGCGCCTTTCGACAAGAGTAGGCTAATGCCAACGCCGAGTTTCTCTCCACACTTCCTTTCCCACCCACCCCTAATGGCGCAAATGACCTCAGCTGTCGGTCGCGCCCCCCTTAAACTAATACTACTACAACGTGAAGGTAGACAAAAGTTACGAGGAAGTTAATTAGAGAAATGCGAAGTTCTCGCCATACTTCTCAAACCTGAAACTGCTATGTTTATCAAGTACCCAAACGACTATTTATCACGGAATGGATAAACTTGATAAACAGGTACTTGATAAGCATAACAGTTTCAGGTTCAACTTTGTGGAATTTCTTCATGATGAGGGCAGAAAAAGAAACTTTGCACTTCCACATAAAGATATAATACTTCACACGACCATGGTTCCGATTTCGTGGAAGTGCAAATTGTCTTTAAATGGTTGTGATGCGGCGCTGTTTATAGCAACGCGTGTCTGCATTGTTGCTTTGTTTGTATAAACAAACAAAAGCATAACCAACCCCGCCTACACTGATTTTTGCACGTTTGCGAAAGAATATTGTGACATTATTCGTGCCGAAGGAACGGCTTTCATAGTCTTAAGAGAAAAAGGAACCATGGCGGAAGATGATCGCAAACAACCAATGTGTGTCATACACACTCTGTATGCTAGTGGGTGAGCAACCTAATGTTTTGCAAGGAAAGATCAAAATAAAATGAATGCGTTGTTGTCATAAAGTTTGTGAAGCTCGATTGCTGTAATTGGCATTAAGTAAGGTAAAGAAACACTTTCCTCAACTACATACATGTAGTTGTACATACGTAGATGCCACAGCTGCTGATTGAATAATTTAATAAGTTTTGGAATTGAGTTATTACTGGCGTAAACCAGAAGCCAGTCAAAACTAGACATGGACATGGAAATCAAACGAGGATTAATTGCACAAGTATTGTTAGTTGTTGATTCTTGCACAAATGTATTGTATACTATTTGTTTATTTTTATTAAAATTATATACACCTGTGATTCTTCGTTCAAAAGATTTAAATTTTTTAAAATGTATTAATCAAACAGGAGATGGAGTTTTGTGATGCAAAGGCTTAGTTTTTAATAAAAAGGGAAATGGAATAAACTTCCACAGCCGGACACTTTGTAGGTAAATGCGTTGAAATATATGAATCTGATGAAATTATTGAACCGGAGTACCAAAGAAATATCATTGGGAAAAATTCAATGCATAAAATACATCAAGGCTTTGAGGACAAAATGAGCAGTGAAATTGGCGGCTTTCCTTTAATGTCAAAGAAACATCGCCAGCGTTAACGTCACATAATTATCTGTTTACCGGGAGAACAAGGAGCCAGTTGCATTGCCGAAAATGCCACTGTCGTTTTAACAAATGAGCAAAATATGGCCGCAGACGATCGGATGATTAAGGTAAGCTTAACCGTATCAAATATGCAGGAAGCTCTTTGACTGATACAATATCGTTTAACCTTGCTGTGAATGATTGTGAGTACCGACGATTGAATTTTTAAATGCCTCTTGATAGCTAAAGTGTAAGCAGCAGTGTAATTCGTCAGTAAAACCAATAAAATAGGCATTTTTAATTAATAAATTTCAAGGGGAATTTGAGAAATGTACATTACAATTTTTGGCGGAAAGACCATAGTAGTACATATAACGTTTACATATGTAGGAGCATATTGCTAATTTTTATTAATCATGTTATTCCACCAAATCACGCCTGAAACGTTTCTTTTTATATTGCTTGAGATTGACTGCTATTGACAAATACAGAATGTTAGATAATGAGAGCTTGAAAGCACCTCGAAATGTGTTAAATTCATTTTTTTAAAGCTGCATCAGGTGGAATTTCTTGTGTTTTCCCTCACACTAAATATTCATGACCTATTGAAGTACATTCTTATGTCATTGTGGTGTAAAATAAAAAAATAAAACAATTGAACCTTCGTGAAGGATTCTCGGGTCTTCCACCGGGTCAAGGGCTCCATGTTGGCCCACGTTTCGACGCCCGACTGGTGCATCTTTTCCAGGGTTGAAGGCCATCAACCCTGAAGACGATGCACACGAGTCGGGCATCGAAAAGTCGGCCAACATGGAACTCCTGACCCGGTGGAAGACCCTAGAATCCTTCTTGAAGCAAATACGCCAGGAAAGCACCAGATCTTAATTGAACCTTCGGTATCCCGAGCAACGGAATCTGTGTGAGAAAAAAAGCCTCTGCTGATGGCAGAAATGGTAACTATCGTTGAGTTCCAGCCGGATAAGATGGCCTATTTCGGCATTTTCAAGGCATATTTGAATTGTCGAGGGATTTGAAATTAAACTTCTCCATTTATAAAAACGTTTCTTTTTACTTTTTAACTGAAGAAATTTTATATAAATTCTATTTGTTACATAAATAATGAATTATAAACAACTGATTTATAATATTCCTAATAAAGAAAGATGGCGCGTTTCAGTAACGGCATTTTCTGTACATATTTTCCATTTTCTCTCCTTTGATCCAATAATATTATCGTATATGATAAATTTCCCGATTTTATCGCACTGTTGTACCACTCTAGCGATGGAGGAGAAAACAGAAAATTCTCTCGAATTTCGAAATCTCGATTGAACGAAACAAGTTTTCTTTGGGCAACAAATACGTAGCACTCCCGTACCTTCTTGAAATAGTCTTAAGCTCATTCTCCTCTCATCTCTTCTCTTCTTGAAAGATCTGTGCAGAGTATTTTGCTTCACCAAACATAAGCAGTGGAGACAATACAAAAAATAACGGCATTTGATAGTGCAGATGTGGTTGCTTTGTAGGCTTTAAGGATTTTCTTCTCCGAGACCATTATTTCGATTGAAAGGAATACGGAAAAAAGTTTTTTTTTCTTTCATTTTGGATTTGTTGAATGGAAAGGAGTCTTTTGCTGTCTGAGATTCGAAGAATACTGAGAAATTGGGTTGAGGGGAGATGATATGTGCAAGTGGAAGGGTATGGTAGCTCATTCGGACTGCATGAAGGAAGGACTGAAGAAGTTACGAAGAAATTGAGAAAGAGCAGGGTGAACAAAAGGAATGGTCAATTGAAGAAATTTTAACTTCATTCTCTTCCACATATCATTTAAACTATTGCTCAAACCGTTCAAAGTACGAGTACTCGTATTTTGACGAATTCTAATCATTATTAAAATTATTGTTTGCATGAAAATACATTTAGTGGATTGCGATAAAGTTAATTGCGGAATAATTTAAAGATAAAGCGATTTTCCTTTAAGGATGTGAAGCTTCTCGGCATACGCAGCGAGTTGATTCTTAGCTACTGTCCAAAACGTACCTTTAATGGCAGGATACCTTAGACAATGATTGTTGATATGAAAAAATACCTTACGTTGACGGATTATTAATAATAAGAAACAGTTGTTAGTGAATCACTCATTGCACTAAATCGGAACACATACGTGGAGAATTTCGGTGGGTCGTAGGCTCAGTGGGTTAGAATGATGGACTGCTGACCAGAAGGCTAGGGTTCGATTCAGGGTGACAATTCTGGACACCCTCAAACTTCACCCAAGCTCTGTGATTTTTTCGAATACCAGATCTTTCTGGGAAACCAACAGAGGGAAAGTACCCTGCCCTCAGACAGTCGTAACGGTGAGGAAGACGAAACGATGAAGTTTTAACAAGGTTATGAAGAGGCTGAGGGTCACAGTGAGCCGAAAGAAGCCGGACATGTGGAGAAACAATGCATGGCGTCTCCACCACGATAACGCGCCGGCTCACACGGTGCTCATCGTGACAGAGTTTTTCACCAGAACCGGAACTTACGTGATCCCGCAGCCACCCTACTCTCCAGACGTGGCTCTATCAGACTTTATTTTGTTTCCAAAGTTAAAATCAACCATGAATGGGCACCGATTTGACTCTATTGCGGACATTAAAACTAAGTGTACGGTGGATCTGAAAAGGATCCCCAAGGCGGCTTACCAGGCAGTGTTTGAGAGCTTGAATAAATGTTGGCAGGCAGGGATGTGTCGTAAGCCAAGGCATGTACTTAAAGGGCGACAAGTTCGATTAAGCTGTATTCGTCGAAATTTAAAAGTTATAAAATCAGTATTGTCTTTTTTTTATCACACCTTGTAAATGCCTCGGACGGGAAGGAAGCAAAGCTTCTGGAAGAAAAGAGGAGGCAGAAAAAAGCGAAGAGTGGGCGGCGTGCTGATAATAGGCTTGATAGAAGGTAGACAGGTTAGAAAAATGAAGAGGTCCTGCTTTTGCAGTCGGAATGAAAAAGCAGTCAGGAATTACGAAGGAATGAAGAAAGATACAGGCAAGAAATCCAGTGTTGCCGAATCTCCGGTTCCTCGGAGACTATTATCCCTATAAGTGCATGGATGTGAGAAGTTAATGGATGAAATGTTCCATGAAAAATTCATCATGTGTGTTGAGTGGGTAGCAATTCATAGGAGAATCCCAGTGAATGGACGAATTGAAGTCACTCACAACGATAATTGGGCCAAGTTAATAGAGAGTTCTTGTCGTATGACAAACAAAGTGTATCCATAGATGGGTTGTGCTCAAAGGAGGTAAATGTAACTTCGGGTGTCCCCCAGGGAAGCGTAATGGGGCCGCTTCCATTTGTAAGTTAAAATTGTTTTTGCATGAATATATACACCTCTTTTGGTGTGACTTGGCATGTATTTGCAAGTTTTGCATGTGGTTTTATTCTGTTTTACGGGTGATGGCCTAAAATCCCCGCCACACGCCCTTGTGGCGGCTTGCAGGATATTATGTAGATGTAGATGCTTAATAGCTCTCAGCACAGAATCAAGACAGCTTTCCAATGTCATGATATCACTGGTAGAGGGACGGTAGAAACAAGCTACTAAAATTCTGTTTCTAATGTTTTTACTTCTCATCCGTATTCGGTGTATCCGACATTAGTTCAAACGTGGATTTACGAGTATTCTGAAAACAGTCTCAAATGTAAAGTATAAATTTCAAATGCGCATGCGCTCCGATGGAGGCAATTAACAAGCACTGTTCCATTAAATATTATCAGTTAGACCCGGCAGGTAGGAGCAAGTGACGACTTGTAATCTATATTGTAACTTGAATGAACCGGCTTCCGACGAGCACAGCGGTCCTGGTTAAGTGGACGGATAAGAATTCTGGCCCGGCGTAAAATTACCCATAGGATTTATTTCTCTGGAAACATTTTCTTAGAAAAATGTTGCAGGAGGAAAATGCTGAATATTAAATGGGCAGACGAAGTGAGGTACGAGGAAGGACTAATGGAAGAGCAGAGTAGGAAAGGACAATGTGGAGAAATCTTGCGGCAGTTAAGAACTAGGCGAATTTGAAACATCTTGAGGTACAATGGAATATTTAGTACCATAATGGAAGAAGGGGAAATTGATGGGAAGATGCAAAGAGGAAGACCAAGAGGCACGTGCATTGGAAAAAAATTAAGAACGACGTAAATCAGGGAAACTATCAGGGGGTGAGGGAATTAAAACTGAAAAGAGAAGAAGAATTGGAGGGTTACAGTAATCCAATCTTATTTATGTACGAAAATTATTGAAATGAAGTGCAAAAGGAGGTAATTTTGCTTTTTCGAAAAATAACCATTGTAGACCATTTTGGGTACCTATACATCCGCTTTATATTTGAATAAAGCATTGATTCTCGTAAGTAAGGTATAGCACCAAATTGACTTACACGGGATTAATATGCATCCACTATCTTCATTTCATACAAAACCGTCATTTATTTTACGCATAACCGACGATATATGATGTCAATGTGATGTAGAAAACTTGAAAAGTTTGTCGTTGTGTTAGCAATGACGACTAATGTATTTCGGCAGTCATCACATTATTTTCCCTTTGTTAATGAAAATGATCACGCCAGATAATTTATTTGCCTATATTGCAGAAAATAGGAATGGATTGTAGGGACAGGAGACCGATCCGCAACCTGTACATGTCTCAGACTGCTCAGGTGCGAGTGGTGAACGGAGAGTCCGGATGGGCAGTGTTAGGAAGAGGGGCAAGGCAGGGTTGCCCTTTGTCACCAGTGCTGTTCAACGTATATGTGGAGGAAATGATTAAAGAGGCATGGGAAGAACTGGAGGTAGGAATGAAAGTCGGAGGGGAATTCGTAAAATCGGTTAGGTTTGCTGATGACCAAGCATTAATTGCTCAGTCAGCCAAGGGGTTGCAAGCAAAATAGTAGGAACGTAAGGAGAAGAATTGCGCTAGGAAAGGAGGCTTTCACAAGCAGGAGGGGGTTAATGAAGGGGACGTTGAGGAGGGATGTTAAGACAAGACTCGTGAAAACTCTGATATGGAGCGTAGCTATGTACGGTGCGGAAACGTGGTCACTGAAGCAGGAGGATAGACGTAGATTGGAGGCTATTGAAATGTGGGTGTGGAGAAGGATGGAGAAGGTGAAATGGACCGAAAGGAAAACAAATGAGGAAGTACTGGAGATGGTGGGTGAGGAGAGGGGCTTGTTGAGAGAAATCATATGGAGGCAGGAAAAATGGATGAAAGGCGTATTGAGCGGTAGTGGAATGTTGAAGACGGTAATAGAGGGGAGAATGTTAGGCAAACGAGGAAAGGGCAGGGACAGGATAAGGATTTTGGACGGGATGAAGGGAGGAAGGAGGTACGCAGAGATGAAGAGGGAGAACCAGTACGCTAGCCAATATGCGAACCCTATCCTCGGAAGGGACAGAAACGCGATGCACTCAACTTATTTCACGCGTTGTATGGCGACAATAATCAGACAGTTTTTTTGTGTTTTTTTTAATGGCTGCAGTGGTACTTGTGAGTCATTAAATGGTTTCGTTCTGTACTTATTTTACTTCACTGTCCAAGGAAACTTGACAACCCACTTAACAAATATGAGGGAAGCAAGTATAATGAATAACGGAGTCCAGAAATAAGGATTTTCTATTGATCGGAGAATCATTTTTGCTAAACGAAATTCGATGTAGAGATATTTTTTTTAACTTGGTGGCTAATTTTTTATTGTGTTTGTTTATTTTTGGCACGTGGAGAAGCGGGCGATTTTTTGTGAGGATAGTTTCATCATAGTTTTTTTTCATATAACGAGAAACCTTCTACCTAATTAGTTTATACGAATGAATGTCAAGATTATTGGGAAATAAATTTGTTGGAATAGTAAATGTGTTGAAAAAATATTTGTTGGAGAAATATTTTTGTTGGCAAAAATATTTGTTGGAATAATATTTACATTGAAAAAAATTTTATTGATAAATATTAATGTTTAAAAAATATTTGTTTGGGAAATATTTACATTGAAAAAATATATTTGTTGACAAATAATCGAGGTGAAATAAAATTTATATTCCAGGTATTTACCGTTCTAACATAAATGCCATTTGCCTGGTTATTTTGCCAGGAAACGTCGCAATTATGACTTGAACTCTAGCGTTCGTTAAAATCCGGGTCACACACCGTCGAATCTGAGGGAATTCCGGGAAAAAACAGTAGAATATTTGCTTCTATCCAATTTTCTATGAAATTTACGGTCGGTAATTTGCGAAGCTTTGAAAAAAAGTATAACACTTATGATTTGCATTTCATATAGATAGTCAGTGAAAATATGCATGTCTGAATGAGGAATCTCTATTCATTCTCTGAATTATTTTGCAGCTTTATTGTGACTAACGATTAGGAAGAGCTTACCAAAATGTACGAACTCCAAGAATTGTACCTCTTATAATTTGTCAACGAAAATTTACATTTCTAAATTTGGAATCAATAAAAATTATCAACATTATGTGAATATTTCACTAATTTCTTAATTTGATAATTTTACTAATTTTAATAATCTCTGATTATGAAAGTCTTAATTTTTTATGTATTAGCTAGCTTTGTGTTGAGTCACCCCTTGCCACATAACCTAGCGGGTTCTTCTATGGTACCATGGTAGATGTAGATTAATCAGTATTGCATCCGTCGTAAGGATGTTTTTTAATACAATAAACCTAGTGTACCCCATATAAATAACTCGTTAAGGTTACGCATTACATGTTATTATAAGGTAATTTACCGGTTAAGGTAGGCTTTGGATGGACACAACTATCAAATAAACATTTTGTAACTCCCCACCTAGCAACCTAATCTACATCAGGTCCCTCTTCATCTCTGTGTACTTCTTTCCTCCCTTCATCCCGTCCAACATCCCTATCCTATTGCTGCCCTTTCCTCGTTTGCCTATCATCCTTCCCTCTATTACCGTCTTCAACATTCCACTACCTCTCAATACGCCTTTCATCCATTTTTCCTGCCTCCATAGGATTTCTCTCAACAAGCCCCTCATCTCACCCACCATCTCCAGTACTTCCTCATTTGTTTTTCTTTCGGTCCATTTCACCTCCATTCTTCTCCACACCCACATCTCAAAAGCCTCCAATCTACGTCTATCCTCACGCATGCCCTTCCTAAAACAAAACTCATCATCCCCTAAGTAATCATTTGCCTTACTCTCTATCCTTTTGTTGATGATCCTGAGAATAACTTTAGCTGCGTGGGATATCAAACTTATTGTCCTGTAGTCCTCACATGATGTAGCTCTTACCTTTTCCGGAATAAGAACTAACAATTATCTCACCAAGTCTTCTTCCCACATTTTCCTAAACATTTCAGTGGTTCTGCAGGAATGTTTTCATTTCATCTCCCTTTCTATCTCATCGTCGAGTATGCTAAGCTATCTTATCTACGTCATGTTCCTTTTCTAAGTCTAACTCGTTGGCCTATGCTCTTTGCCATAAAATGCTTTTATATATTCCATATGTATATATTATTATTATTAGGTAATCTACCGGTTAAGGCAGGTTTTTGGATGGACACAACTATCAAATAAATATTTTGTAACTCCAAGCAAAACCCAATCCAGCAACCTACTCTACATCAGGTCCCTTTTCATCTCTGTGTACTTCTTTCCTCCCTTCATCCCGTCCAACATCCCTATCCTGTTCCTACCCTTTCCTCGCTTGCCCAACATTCTCCCCTCTGTTACCTTCTTCAACATTCCACTACCGCTCAACACGCCTTTCATCCATTTTTCCTGCCTCCATAGGATTTCTCTCAACAAATCCCTCTCCTCACCCACCATCTCCAGTACTTCCTCATTTGTTTTCCTTTCGGTCCATTTCACCTTCTCCATTCTCTATGTATATATAAACATAGAAATATACTCACGCACATACATATATATGTATATAGTATCTAATGTTAATATGCTATATACAAAATTCAGTATCAATATATATGGCTTTCAGGTGTTAAAAATGGCTAAATATGGCTTTCAGGCCTCTTAAAAATCCGGCCACTTTAATGCCTCAGGTATCCCAGCGATTTGTTCACCGTATTACTCTGTTTCCTAAGATTGTGATGTTAGTCTTTCGTAATTCCTGTACAATCCTGGTTCAACGGTATTATTGCGCTATTGTATGTTATGATGTCGGTGTCATTGTGCTGGCACCAATATGGTCGATTAATAATGCGTGGATAATTTCTACGTTAATTTTATTTGTCGGCCAGGATCAACTTAATACATAAGGAGGGAGATTAGATTGATTTTAATATTCAGAGGAAAATATACAGTATAAATGCGACCTGAGCAGAGAGCATTGATGCTTCATCTATTTAATATTTACCTGTAAAGTCAATATTCTCAATATTTGTGTGACATCACATGTCCATCTCGCAAAACCGAAAAAATGATAATTTCTCCTGGGAGTTGTCTGCCATCTTTTGAATAATTTTTTCGAAGATTTTTATTGTTAACGTTCCCTTCGCTCTCTGCAAAATTAAACTCGTGGAACTGAAGTCCTCATACACATTTTTTTGCTTTTGCCTTTATTTTTTTGAAGAAATTAATGTTGACCGAACGAAGTGCCCAAATTTCTTGTCAGAGAAATCCTGAGGACGATTCTATAAAAATTGTTCCATCTTTTTTTCCTGAATTCCTCGGCGATTCTGGTGAAATCGTCTACGCCCACCGTCTAGCTCGCTTTAATTTCCCGTAGTACATTCTTACTTTTCGCCACCCCCACTTATATTTTCTTATATACTTTCTTCACCCAGGTCACGAACGTTTTATACATCCAAACTGATTGACCGAATTACCTTCTATCGTAAAGTTTCTCCAAGTATTCTCAACATCTTTCCCCCAATCCGTTTTGTCAAATTATTTTGTCTCGTCCTTACGATAGATGTAATAACGCTAGGACGTTATCACACCTATCACACGATAGGTGTGATAGATGTTAGGTGTGTGTGTCTGTGGGTGTAACGTTAGGACGTTACCACATCTATCATAATTGGTGACTTGTTTTATTCTATTTCTCTCTCGTGGCAATTATCTCGCCTCCTCGGAAGTGTCTTGCGTCCGCCCCCTTCCCTCTCACAGTATGTCGTCTTACAACTATATCTTTTTACAGTTTTCTCCTAACCTTCATTAATTTTTCGCCTGAGTATGTCATTTAATTATCCGTCTGTTCTTATTCCCCAAATCCTTCTTCCATTTCCTTCCCGCTTCCATTTTCTTAATCACCTCTCCTGTTAGTTAATCCATTGCTATTTGATTCTTTTCGTGTTTACCGCTCCTATTTGCTTCCTGACGTCTCTCCTGTTATCCTCATTTTTATAAATGACATCTCCAGCGCCTTCCCTCTGCAGTTACAACCGTACTGTACTCTCTCTCTCTCTTAGGACTCGAATCAACCGATTCGTAGAATTCCAGTCTGTTAATTTCGGTTAAAGCTTTTACCACGTCTAGTCGCTCCCACTTGGGGATTATGGGGTTATTTTCACTAATGTCACAAGAAGACAGACGAGCCATAAGTATTAATTTGAAAATAATAGCAATTTATGTCACAAAATGAAACATCTCTGGCTAAAAGTACGCCAAGCCAAATACATTGAAATACCCCTGGTGCCTCATGCAATGAAAGGAAAAAATAAGCGCCAAGTTCAATCAATAAATTCATAGAAATGTTAATGTTACCTTAAGCAATAACGCCCTGCCAAATGATTGAAAGGAGGCATGTTACGCCAATTTTCAAAGGAGGAGATAAGGCACTAGTTGATAATTATAGACCGGTAAGCTTGACATCAGTTGTATGCAAGCTATTAGAAAAGATAATGGCTGATTATCTCTGGGATTTGTGGGAGAGTGAGAATTGGTTGTACAGTCGCCAATACGGTTTTAGAAAAGGGCACTCTTGCGAAACTCAGCTATTAGGGTTCTGCCAAGAAATGTTCGACTCTATGGATGCGGGAATAGAAGTGGATGCTATAATAGTCGACCTGTCAAAAGCGCTTGACAAAGTTGACCACGATCGCTTAATGCTTAAGATGGGCCAATTGCCACTACACAGAGATGGAAGAGCGATCTCTTGGGTCAAAAATTTTTGGAAGGTCGATTACAAGGGGTCAAATTAGGAGAAGTGTATTCTGAAAAAACAAGGGTAACATCGGGGGTCCTACAAGGAAGCGTACTTGGCCCGCTCTTGTTTTTAATCTATATAAATGATCTCCCAGTAAATATTAATTCTGAGATAAGACTTTTTGCAGACGACTGTATTATCTACAGGAAAGTCGAAAATGACGGAGACCGCGATATACTTCAAAGGGACATTAATAAAATGGCGGATTGGGTGACAAATAATGGGATGGATGTTACTGTTAACAAATCCATCTTTTTTAGTAACAAGGTAAATGGAAACAATAGGGAATATAAATTCTCAGAAAATGTCATTCCTAGAAGTGATAGTTTCAAATACTTAGGTGTATATTTAACCTAGGACTTAGGGTGGGGGCTAAATGTGGAGTACATTTTTAAGAAAGCTTTGAAAACTCTTCAATGAGTGATGAGAAACCTCAAAGGGAGCGTTAGAGCAACTAAGGAGAAGGCGTATCAGACCCTGGTAAGACCAATTTTGGAGTACGCATCTCTAGTATGGGACCCTCATGAAGAAGGACAAATCAAAAAACTAGAAAAGGTGCAAAGAAAGGCTGCCCGATATGTACTGGGGAAGCATAGGAGGATGGATAGTGTGTCTGACATGCTAAAAACGCTGGGCTGGGAACCTCTACAAACTAGAAGGAATGTAAGCAGACTTTGTGGAATGTTCCGCATTCTGAAGGGAGAGAAAGCTCGGGCAGAACTTATGTAAAGAGGCGCAAATTTTATAGGGAGGAATAATCACAAATTCAAGGTAAAATTCCGGGCACAAAGAACGAATACAAAAAATTTTCTTTTCTAAATAAAATAATTGTTGATTGGAACACCTTAATTGCAAAAATATTTGAGCCCTTTCCTAACAGGGTAAATACTTATAAGAAAAGATGTAAGGAATGCATGTAATAATTTGATTGATGTGTTGTATAAAATTGAATGAAACAACTTAATTTTTTTAACCTATCTTTTTTTCTTGCTGATTGATTGATGTTAATGAGATGGGAATTTTCTTGCTTTTTGAAAGAGACTTTGTGTTTTGAAGTTCCCTTTTAAGTGTACTTTTGTTTAATTGACTGATTTTACATTTGTGATTATTTGGGACTAGTGTGCCACCTGTCTATCAGCACATGTGGATTTTAATAATAATAAATAATATATATAATTCAAGAGAAAAAGCGGAATTAGCCAACAAAAATGTAGAAAACGCATAAAAAAGGACACACACGTATTGCAAATTTTCGGTGGTAAGGCCACCTTCCTCTGGGGAAAGAGAAATTAAGTCAGGCAGTTACTTCTTACCCCAGAGTCAGGTTTATTTATTATTATTTTTAGGTAATCTACCGGTTAAGGTAGGTTTTTGGATGGACACAACTATCAAATAAATATTTTGTAACTCCAAACAAAACCCAATCCAGCAACCTAATCTACATCAGGTCCCTCTTCATTTCGGTGTACTTCTTTCCTCCCTTCATCCCGTCCAACATCCCTAACCTGTTCCTGCCCTTTCCTCGCTTGCCCAACATTCTCCCCTCTATTACCTTCTTCAACATTCCACTACCGCTCAACACGCCTTTCATCCATTTTTCCTGCCTCCTTAGGATTTCTCTCAACAAACCCCTTTCTTCACCCACCATCTCCAGTACTTCCTCATTTGTTTTCCTTTCGGTCCATTTCACCTTCTCCATTCTCCTCCACACCCATATTTCAAAAGCCTCCAATCTACGTCTATCCTCCTGCTTCAGTGACCACGTTTCCGCGCCGCACATGGCTACGCTCCATATCAGAGTTTTTACTAGTCTTGTCTTAACATCTCTACTCAACGTCCCCGTCATCAACTCCCTCCTCCTTGAGAAAGCCTCCTTGCCTAGCGCAATTCTTCTCCTTACGTCCCTACCACTTTGACCGTGTTGGTCCAAAACACTTCCGAGATATGTAAACTGTTCTACCTGCTCTATTTTTTCCCCGCCTATTTTAATATTTAGCTTAGCCTTTTTCTTTCTGGAAAATCGCATAACCTTTGTTTTATTAATATTGATTCTCATCCCATATTTATCGCACTGAACCTCCAATTCACTCAACAATGCTTGCAACCCCTTAGCTGACTGAGCGACTAATGCTTGGTCATCAGCAAACCTAACCGATTTTACGAATTCCCCTCCGACCTTCATTCCTACCTCCAGTTCTTCCCATGCCTCTTTAATCATTTCCTCTACATATACGTTGAACAGTACCGGTGACAATGGGCAACCCTGCCTTACACCTCTTCCTAAGACTGCCCATCCTGACTCTCCGTTTCCCACTCGCACCTGAGCAGTCTGAGACATGTACAGGTTGCGGATCCCTCCAATCCATTCCTATTTTCTGCAATACACGCATTAATTTTTCCCAATTCACTCTATCAAACGCTTTTTCGAAATCTACAAAACAGGCAAAAACGTCCTGATTGTATTCTATATTTCTCTCGATTAGTGATCTCATTACTGCAATGGCATCACGCGTACCTCTTCCTTTCCTAAACCCAAACTGATCATCCCCTAAGTAATTATTTGCCTTACTTTCTATCCTTTTGTTGTTAATCACATACATATATATATATATATATATATATATATATATATATATATATATATATATATATATATTCGAGATGGTTTTAACCAAAACAAATATAGAAAAACACTTGAAAAAGAGCGCACATAGACGTATATGTATGGAAGGCATAGGAAAGGGGAAAAAACGAAAAATTGCTTGGCATGGCGGTTTAAGAGAGTCTTGTTGTGAAAAATCAAATAGGTAGGGAAAATGGATTCAGAGCATTTTGATTGACAATTGGATGTTGAAGACTGGGATAGAGGTTAGGTCTTTAGGACAGCGGTACAGGCGAGGATATAGAAGAGGGGTGTGGGGGAATGAAGAGAGGAAGAAAGTAATCGGAACTGAAGAGGGGTCAAAAGTAGTTTTGTATGTAAAGTTGTATTTTGTTAGAAGAGGTAAGTAAATGTATGGTTGTATATTATGCGTTCATCCCAAATACACGGGAAATAGTAGAATATCAATAATAATTCAATGTTCTACATCTTTCTTTTCTTTTACGAATGTTCATGCATGGTGCCATGCAAGCCATGACTGGGGTGTGTGGCAGGGGTTAATTACGCACCAGATTACTTTTGGTACAATATACCCCCCCCCCTCCACGTAGCGCAGTCGGATAACGTCAACAATTGCTAAATTTTCATTGAAATCATGACCTTACTTTTCTCAGTCAAAGCGAGATGTTGGGAGATGTTGGAACTTTGTAAAAAGCAAAACGTCCTAACTTAATGTTGGGCAGTTTTTATTTTGAAAACGGAAGTTTATAATTTAACGGTTAAATATTTTTTAAGGCCTCATGTGCTCAAATATGTGAAATGATATGTTACGAAGAAATTAGGGGAGAGCGTTAGGAAAAAACGTTATTGGGAGGAAAAGAAAAGCCAATGTGGATGGAATTAAGGTAGGTAGACAAATGCACATCTTAAGTGTACTCTATGGTATTATGGGTTAATGAGGGCATTTTGTTTAGTGGTAGTGAGGGCTTAGTATTACTTTTGTACGTATTTCAATGGTTCATAAAAAAAATACCCTATCACGATAGACTTGCTAACAAAAACGGCATCGCCAATTAGAGGCCATGAGGAACATAGTTTTTGTAGGGCACATTAAGGGATAAAAATGTTGTCAGTACAGTTGTTTAACGCTGTTTGATACACTTTTATTACCAACCCTAAATAGGGTATTGTCAAAGCATTTCATGGGCCTGTGGTGTTCCCTTAATGTTTTATATACTCGTAGTTTTTTGCAGAAAAAACTGGCATTGGTTATATTAGTCCACTCTTAAAATTGTGTTGAAGACATATCACGGAAAATCTAAAGAGAAAGAGTAATCATGACGTTCTCAAAATGATGACGACATATGCAGAGATGATACTGTGTGACCTTTTAAAAACATAAGGGGTAGTTAAACACGTGTGCGGGACCCCCTTGAGAACTTGTTGCTTTTACGCGCCCTAGTAAAATAGTGGTGTGATAATCTTGGATGTCGCGGTGAGCCCAGGATATGACTCTGTTTTTCTTGAATTTCAGATTTCCAAAATGAATGCAGTCGAACTGAAGAAAAAAATCCTGACGGGGAAGTTCACTCTGAGGGAGAAGCAGAATGGCAAGTCGCCGATTTGGGGCATCTTCCGCGAAATCCTCAACGAGAGCGGAGATCTCCTCCACCAATGGGTGGCATGTCACTTCTGCCGAAACGTCTACGGCTACGACAACAGGAAACTTGGGACGTCAAACCTGCTGAAGCACAAGTGCGGAAAGGGCAGGGTCCTGCCCAGGTCAGCCATCGACCTCCAGGATCGGGTCATCGATGGTTGCTTGAAGTTCGTCGCAAAAGACCTGAGGCCGTTCGATATTGTCACCGGTAGTGGATTCATGGACTTGGCCGAGATGTTCGTCAAGGCTGGATCCGCGTTGAAGACTACTTCCGACCTCGCCGAAGTGTTCCCGCGCCGGGAAAACTTCTATCCCCGCCTAAACTTCTTCGCCCAGAGGTGTCGCGAGCAGTTGGCGAATGAGATGACGCAAGAAGTGTGCGGGACAGGGGGTGGGATCGCACTGGAGACCTGGGAGAGCGAAGGGCAGACGTATCTGAGTGTGTCCGTCCACTACGTCAAGGACCTCGCGGTGGTCGCCCGCATACTTAGCACGACCAAACTCGACCGGAACCTGCTGGATGAGGACGAGTACCTCCAAATTCAAACGATGCAGAAGAAGAGCGCGTTCGGGATTTCGGACTGGCTGCAGAACTTTGTGTACGTCTCCACCCGCGGCTCGTTCATCCAGGCCGCCTTGAAGAAAGTCCACAAGATAAACTGTGCCTCAACGCCGGTCAACGACGCCCTCAATTACGCCACCTCATTTAGTCTCCCCGAGCTCTCCTCTCTGAAGTTGTGCAGGGACGTGGTGACGTATTTGTTCGGCATAAAGGTGATTGAGGACCTCAAGATCCCACTCGTGCTCGATGGGAAGAACCATTGGGAGTCCACCCTATCAATGTGTGCGGCAGTTGTCGACAATCGGGACACCTTCCAGAGATGTCTGCAAGACACCACGTGGGAGGACGTGATCGACGCCCACTTGGAAAAAGACTTGGTGGACTTTATCGAGTGTCTTAGCCCATTCCAACAGGCGTTGTCGGAGATGAACGCTGAGAAGTACCCCACCCTCTACTTGGTTTACTTGTGGCACTTCAAGTTCCTCGACCATCTGAAACCTCGTTCGTCTGACTCTCAGTTCGTTAGCGTCCTCAAGGAAAGAGTTAAGGAGCGCTACCTCGACGAGGTGGAGATAGACCTCGTACACAAGGTCGCGGTGTTCCTCCACCCTCTCCTGAAGAACATGAGGATGGTGAGCAGCGAAAGGGAGAAGCTGGAGATCTATCAGTGGGTTAGGTCGAGGTTGGACGAGATAAAGAAGATGTTTGGTTGCGACAAGGAAACCGAGAGCGAGAGGAGACCCACTGGATGTCCTCGGTCCACAGTCCAGGGCCTCAGACAGCCATCGATTTTGTCCGAGGCCCTGATCCACTTCATGGACACGGACAACGTGGCGAACCACCGCGAGGAGGACGAGTTGGAGCAGTACAAGAAGATGAAGCTTTCAGAGGTCGTCATCAACGGCTTCGACTTGCTAGATTGGTGGGAGCGCCAGAAGCACCAGCTGCCGAACCTGTACCTCCTGGCGAAGCGCATATTCGCCGTCCCGGCGACCTCCGCCCACTTCTCACACTGTTTCTCTCTGCCCCAGCACGTCTTGCTGGACAGAAGGAACCATTTGGATGTCTCGACCATGGACGAAATACTGTTCTTGAACAGTCACTACAAGTATACCTGAACTTGGTTACCCTCAGTTAATGTTAAAATTTTTCCCATTTTTCCGACTGATAAAAAAAAAGTTCTGGTAAGTTGTTTCCTTTTTAAAACGACGAAAGTGACGCCTTGAAAACTTGTTTCCTTGAAATTGCGTTTAATAAGATTAAACATTTGAATCAAGATTATTTTCAACAACCCCACGATCTTTTTTGTGTCATAAATGACAGTTTCCACATGGTCGGAATGCAATTTTGATTTATTTTCCCCGTTGCGTTGTTAACCTATAGTCTCAGGTATCTTCAGTTATGTTTAGGATATAGACCATTAATTTTAACATACGAAATATTAATGCATTAGCAAACGGTGTTGTTATTGGATTAACGCTAGCAAAGCTAATTTTTACAGAGTGGCATTCTAGTGAGCAGATCGTTCTACTACTGGATTGAGAGCGTGGATTCCAGCAAGGCTGACGCCTCTGGCCAACCTAAGCTTCACCATAACAAAAGGGATTGGAATGATGTGGTGGGTAATGTGCTGGCTTCTCCACCCCATGGCCCGTGTTCGAATCCAGGTGGTGGCCGGATTTTACAGTAGTATTCCGATCCCTACTTGAGGGGTTTTGTGGAGAGAACTCTGAGTGAGTACACCGTCCGTCGGATGGGACGTTAAGTTTGCGGACCCCTTGGCGCCTTTCGTTAAGAGTAGGCTAATGCCGACGCCGGGTTTCCCTTTCCGTGTCGAAACTCATCGTCAATTGAATGAGGAATATAGACTATGATGGTGATGTTACAGATGTTTTTATGAAATTTACGTTCATTGGCGTATGAAAGTTAAAAGATGGCCGAACGTTGTAGCGTGACAATGAACCGAAGCAGCCGCGGACCAGTCGGTTTTTCAAGTGGGCAAAAGAGAGCGAAAAAGAATCGTTTTCTTTGGGTGTCGAGTCATGGGGTCGGCGTTTTAAAAAAATGTGTGAGATAGTGATGTGTGTCTACAGTGAGATTTGATTGGGAAGTAACATAAGTTTCTACTTTTGCTCTAAGATGTTTTGTCAGAAGAAAATTAAGCGGATCTCAGAACTTGAACGCTCCTAGTAAGAAGCCTTATTTTTAACAAAGACAGATTCACAGAGTTAATTTTTATCCGGAGCATTTTTTAATGTATTTTTACAAGGGTGGTCTGAAAATTTTCCTACCTAACCAACATACAAGACATTTTTTTCTGAAATTTTCCGAATCGGAAACTTTGCAGACCACCCACGTAAATTCCAGGGTTGGAGTTCGTCCGTAAGCATTTTTTTTCCATTTGTCATCACATCTAAAGGTCTTGGGTTAATGCGTTCTAATCTAAATGCATTAGGAAATACTATAAATGTGTAAAAAATAATGAAATATTGGGCGACGAATCGGATAAGTAATTTTCTTTTTTTTTTTGAGGAATTATTTGTGTTCATAAGGAATGTTACAATCCTTTGAACTCGAAGGAAGTTGTTGGTGTTATGCGAAACGACGAGGATCCCATAAGTTAGGAAAAGGACGGGTAAGTACTGGTAGGTATACTCTTGCGTGTGCCAAATCAACTATTCTTTCATTGAAATACATGGCTACAAAAGTTCCCTTTGGTATTGGGTTGGTTTCTATCAGTGCCATTCAAATTGTACGGTTCAAAAAATTTCATAATTTTCTGCCATTATTTTTTTTTAGGATTTCATTTAGAATGTTCGACGTACCCTTAGAGTTACCATTTGCATTGTTGTAACACTCACTTTGGTGCTTTATAGGACGGAGGCCGTTACCATCAGGCACGTCGAGGGTCTAAGCCGTCGATGTTATCCCCGGAAACTGCTGATATCCCTGATAGATAGGGGATTGAGACTGCTTCTGGTGTTTTTAAGCGATCTACTTTATGTATATCAGTTGCTTCAAATTTCAGAGTCAGTCATGGAGCAGCAAATACTCGGACACCTTCGAGGTAAGCTCGGAATGTATCGGGAATTTGTAAATTTCCCATGCAAAATTATTCTCAATTGGGCGGCAGGGGTATTCTGAAACCTGTCCTAGATGCAATAGGACGAGCATGTATTTGGATATACTTTAGATGTGATTTTGAAAAAGAATGGAGGGAGGAAATAATTCGAAAGACGGGGAAGACGTCTATGATGAGGAGTTTTATTTAAAGTATTTTGGTCGAAGAGAGGAATTAACTAGGGGAAATCCGAAGAATGCAGACAAAGTTGTCGAAGGAAATTAGGAACGCGGTAGAAGGCAAAAAAGCGGGTGGTAAGCGAAGGCAAAGGTAAGCGGGGTGGATTGAGGAAGAGAATAGGTTCTTTTGGGCGGAATGAAGACTCTAAGATGTTCAGAGGAAATGAATTAAATATTATTATTAGGTAATCTACCGGTTAAGGTAGGTTTTTGGATGGACACAACTATCACATAAACATTTTGTAACTCCAAACAAAACTCAATCCAGCAACCTACTCTACATCAGGTCCCTCTTCATCTCTGTGTACTTCCTTCTTCCCTTCATCCCGTCCAACATCCCTATCCTGTTCCTGCCCTTTCCTCGTTTGCCTAACATTCTGCCCTCTATTACCTTCTTCAACATCCCACTTCCACTCAATACGCCTTTCATCCATTTTTCCACCCTCCATAGGATATCTCTCAACAAACCCATCTCCTCGCCCAACATCTCCAGTACTTCCTCATATGTTTTCCTTCTTTCGGTCCATTTCACCTTCTCCATTCTTCTCCACACCCACATTTCAAAAGCCTCCAATCAACGTCTATCCTCCTGCTTCAGTGACCACGTTTCCGCGCCGTACATAGCTACGGTGCATATCAGAGTTTTGACAAGTCTTTTCTTAACCTCTCTACTCAAGGTGAAGTAAATGACGCATGGAAAAAAGAGTAAATTCTCCCGATGCGTAGAAGATACTATTCGTTATGGACTTTCCAAAACCTACCTTTGATAAGTAGAATGCCTTCAATGAATGAACAAAAAATATTACCTTCATGTTTTATTCAATTTTCGTGTTTCACTTTGAGAAGACAAGAGAAATGAATGGACAAATGTCCTGCCTATTTTAAACCTCCAAGATTACGCGTCGGTCGCACTGGACATCTCGTACGAGGATTTTTATCGAAAATCCAAGGTCGTCGTGATGACATAGCCAACGCAGCCACCCGATATGGCGAATTTGTTTCGTTCCTCAACGCTGAAAATACGTGTCATGTGAATGAAGTCTTTGCGACCAAAAAAGAGATAAGGACGACTTTGCAGCAATTCTGTGCGGAGGGGATTACTTTTTAAGGTTGAAATGCAAATATTAATGATTGGACAAAACTCTTTTAATGGAAATAGCTAGATTTATAAAATTTTGTTATGGTAAACTGAGTAGGGTATAAAAAATGATAAGAGGAACTATGTTTGGGAATCACGGAGCGAAGGTAAAATTACAGATTAAATCTCTTGCATTAATTGGAAGGAGGTCTCTTTAGTAGTGACGTTGAAAATGTATTATTACCCCCATCGTACCACGGTAGGAGATACCATATAAATGAAATTATAGAGATTAAATGCAGAACAGAAAGTTTTTAAACGCCATTATTTCCATGAACGAAAAAGGGATCAGAATAACCTTTTCCGACCTCGATAGGGGTAAAAATATTCGTGTCAAAATTATCCTGATGTGCATTCACCCCATCGTGGTTGGCTCCAGGGTACCAAAAAATAAAAATTACAGTTATCTATTGATCGTGTCACGTATTTATTTTCCTTTCTCCAGTTATGGTAAGTATTAGAATTTTGAGCGGATTGAATGATTGTTTGAGAACAATACAATGACGTGATGTAACAAGCGATGATGTTTAAAATGTATTATTAACCCCACCGCACTCCGGTAGGCGAGATTATTTAAATAAAATAAGATATATAAATTTTGGAACAGAGATTTAAGCTGTAATTTTTCTTAAGAACGATAAGGAATAAGAATGAAATACGTTTGTCTCGACCGCGCTAGGAGGGAAAGGTGTTTTTGAGTCAAGGGTAGTATGACGTGTAATCACCCCCTGCCACACACCCTAGCGGTGTCTTACAGGGTGCTATGAAATTCAAAAACAAATATGGTCTCATTACTTCTTGAGAGATGCGGTGAAACTTATTTTGTTCTAATTATGAGGCGATAGACGTTGAAATTATGCCATTTTAGGATGTTTTTCCCACAAATTAAAAAATATCATTTAAACGAAGGAGATTGGGTGCTTTTATGTTGACACTGTTACAAATGTTATAGCTGGCATTCTATTGGTTACAAAATTGATATAAGTGCGCAATTATTGTCAGTTTGTCGCGTGAATGACAGATATATTTGCTCCATTAATCCATAATTCTTCCAGTGGTATCCCTCCAGAGCATGCACGTAATCGATCGTGGATATGTGATATGAACTACTGCGTAAATCAACACGTCATGACTCTATTTAGTCATTGCCATTCGATCGAGCGAACTCAAAGACCATAAATACGCAAAACATACGTAAAAATTACATATTTTTGACACCGCGACCCAACCTCATCAAGTACGTACCTCGTTGAATTCCACCCATCGCCTCTAAGCTCAAGAGCTATTGAGCGCCATACAAATCCCACTTCAAAGCGAATGGTCTGCGATGGGAAGACGAAAGAAGGGATTTCATTTCGAATGGAATAGGCCCTATTGTGTCTTTTAGGGAGAGGTGAAGGTCTTAGATTCGAGGTTGTTGAGGATTGGGTGTGGAGAAGAACTTCCTCAAATCGGGAGCAAGCAAGGAAGTAAGTTGGAGTGTGAGGTGGAGCAATTACGTAGTCTTAAATGTCTTCGGAAGAAGAGAGAGTATAATGAATGATTGAGAGGTAGAGGGATGTTGAATGTCGTGGTAGAAGCAGGGTTCCTGAGCAAGCGGGCAAAAGGAAGGAGGACAATTGGCATTTCTTTATGGCTTTCAGGCAGGTAGGAAACACGTTTAAGTGAAACAAGTTTTCCCAAACAAGAATTCCGTTCGATGCGTAGAAGGTTGGACACTATTTATCTATCACACTATCACTTTTATAATGTAGTGCGCTTTACAAGTGTTGCTTGCTCTGCTTTTGTCTGTTTTTTAATTTCCCTTTCCATCCCTCGTCCCTCCCCGTGGGGGAACCCTCCTGTTACCTGCTGCGTGGGGTCAAATTCCCTACCTGTGTCCTTGGGGAGGAGAGCGTTTTATGTTGCATGTTCTTGTGGTGGTGGAATTTCGCCTTCCTACTTCCCAAATTCTAGCTTACACAATATTGGATACATTTCTTACTGCATCCCAAGACACAATTATTTGTTGTATGATAGCATATGTAATTGTATGCGTGTAGATTGAAGGGAGGTACATATACATTTGTATGCGTGTAAAATGATAGGGTTTTTGCATGAAAAAATTAACAGTTTCAGGCTTAACTTTGTGGAATCCCTTCAAGATGAGGGTAAAAAATTAGAGAAATTTACACTTCCACACACTTTTAATGTTGTACGACCATGGTTTCGATGCTGCCCGCTATCATCATTAGGTACCAGACGATGATGATGCACAGCATCGAAACCATGGTCGTACAACATTAAAAGTGTGTGGAAGTGTAAATTTCTCTAATTTTTTTACCCTCATAATTTTTGCATGAATGTACTCACCACTATGAATATGAGTTTGCACGTATGTGTTGGTTTTGAATGCGACTTTTTTTTCCCTTTTACGGGTGGTGACCTAACACCCCCCGCCACACGCCCTTGCAGCGAGCGGCTTGTGGGGTATTACGTAGATGTATCGAGGAAGAAAAATGGGACCATATCAAAGAAGGGATATTGAGAGCCGCAAATTAAACGAAAGGAAATGATTACAGGAAAAAACAAGTAAACCATGGATTACTAACGAGATGATTAGAAAAAAATAGACGTGAGAAGGAAATGGGACAAGAGTTGCGTAGGAGGGAGTATAAAGATTAAAATAATAAACAGAGGCGAATAGTAAATAGAGCAAAAGAAGGGTGGTGGAAGATGCAGTGCGAGGATACGGAAAGTCTAGAGAGGAAGGGTGGAATTGGTCGGAAAGTAAGAAAGAACAATCGTTTCAGATAATCGAAGTAAAGTTAGGAAAAATATTAGAGGGACAAGATAATCATCTGGGAGTATGTGGAAGGGATACATTTCAGAACTGGATGATTTAGATATTAGGGCAGCAGTGTTTGAAATAGAACGATAGTGCGACGTAGATGAAGATAGATTTGGTTCAGGCTAACTTGATGGCGAGGTAGGCAGGGGTTTTACATATCTCGGAAGTGTTTTGGACCAATACGGTCAAAGTGGTAGGGACGTAAGGAGAAGAATTGCGCTAGGCAAGGAGGCTTTCTCAAGGAGGAGGGAGTTGATGAGGGGGACGTTGAGTAGGGATGTTAAGACAAGACTCGTAAAAACTCTGATATGGAGCGTAGCTATGTACGGCGCGGAAACGTGGTCACTGAAGCAGGAGGATAGACGTAGATTGGAGGCTTTTGAAATGTGGGTGTGGAGAAGAATGGAGAAGATGAAATGGACCGAAAGGAAAACAAATGAGGAAGTACTGGAGATGGTGGGGGAGGAGAGGGGTTTGTTGAGAGAAATCGTATGGAGGCAGGAAAAATGGATGAAAGGCGTATTGAGCGGTAGTGGAATGTTGAAGAGGGTAATAGAGGGGAGAATGTTGGGCAAGCGAGGTAAGGGTAGGGACAGGATAGGGATGTTGGACGGAATGAAGAGAGGAAAGAAGTACACCGAGATGAAGAGGGACCTGATATAGATTAGTTTGCTAGGTGGGGAGTCACAAAATGTTTACTTGATAGTTGTGTCCATCCAAAAACCTACCTTAACCGGTAGATTACCTAATAATAATATATATATACACACACATTTATAAAAATATATATCCATGTATATATGTACTCGTTTGTGTATATATATATAAATATATATATATATATATATGTATAAACACGTAAAAGAACACTCACATTGTAGATATATATATTATATATATATATATATATATATATATATATATATATATATATATATTGAGTCTGACCTGAAGAAGGCCTCGGAGTAGGCCGAAAGCTTAAATCATCTACAGTGTGAGTGTCCTTTTACGTGTTATCTGTTTTATTCTGTGTTCTATTGTGCCGTCCAAAAGTTATATTGCTCTCGTGAGTACTTCCGCATCATCGATATATATATATATATATATATATTACATTATGTATATATATATATTTTTTTTTACATGATGTCCGTAAACACATTGGAGTTGTTTATGCGAAATTATTCCATATGGTTCTTCACTCTTCTTGAATGAAAGGACTTCTTGAACTGAGATAACTTAATTCCAATGTAACCAACCTTAAATATTCTTTTCTCCCCTTAGATGACCACATGAAGATAGCAAGGCAGGATAAGTGGTCCAAAATTTTTAGATGAATTTAATTGTAATTTTAACACACTTAAGTGAACTCACCACACTCACCTATATTTATATAATGAATGCCGTTTGCTTTGTGCTGACAACTCTCCCCTGCTCGCGTAGTCACCTCAGCCGGCTCAGACTCCTGATAGAACTCTCTCGTCATTTCACTTTGTTCGTCGCAAATACCTCTCGAAGGGAATGTCACTGCTCCTCGTTTTTAATAAAAGCAAATCTCGACGACTTCCCTCAGATATGAACCCCTGTGATCCACGTCTCTTGAGAAAAGCGAACCCAACTTGGTCGTTCACCCCAGGACTCGATTGAAAACCCTATTCCCGGAAACTCGTACGGCTTCTAGCGGGGAGTATTGCTTTACGTTCTTCTAGCGTCCCTCCATTACTTTTTGGATATATTTAGGAAATCAATGTTTTTCCAGTCGTTCTCATGTTGCATTATACGCTGTTCAAACGGACGGTTGGATTCTGTGATTATCTGTAATGCGACGAAGATGGTGGTCAGCTGATGTGATTCTATACAAGGAAACGAACTGAATTTTTATATTGAGAAAAACGACATTGCCCACTGGATCAGCCAATATATTAATGAGGAATGTTTTCGGCAAAGGGAAGATAGCGTATTTCTTTAAGTTGATCTAAATAAGAAAATCTTTCAATGATAACTATCATATTTTTTCTAAGATTTTATTGCGGGAAGTCAAGGCTACAAATCAACAACGTTTATCAACATATCGTAAGACGCAGAAATTTTTTAAAATTTGGCAGGCATGCGATTCTCAAGCTTAAAAGAGACCTGTTCTCCTTCCTGTCTCTTTCCATTGCATGAATTTAGTTCATGAAATCATTAATCCCTAGCTTTTTCCTCTAAAAGATTTCCGAATCTGGCTCTCAGCCCCGCGAAAGTAATAATCGCACTCTTCTTCACCTATTTCCGCGTTTCCAACGATTTGTTGACATTTTACCTGTTGATATTTGCATGTACGAGTCCTTCATTTCACGTTATGTCGTTTATAAGACCCTGAAATTAAACAAAATTTCCCTGCGATGATGAGTTTCTATATTATATCGAAGCAATCTCCGAAAAAATATAAACGCATTAAATAACTCTTTTGCATAACGCGACCGTCAGGTAATCTGTGGCGCTCGCCTTTCCAGCCTCAAGGTCGCGAATTAGTAATTTTGTCTCGGACGTGTCTATGCATGTGGCTGACCTAAGAAAATAATTAGTTGAAGGGTATGGCGTGATTTTTAACTATTATCTGGCGTGCCTGAAGCTACATCAACTGAAATTTCTCAGCCTAACATGCATCTGTTCGGCTGTTGGAACTCAAACCATCGGAAATAGTTACATTGAAATGAATCAAAGGAACTGGAGCAAGTGAAATCCTACCTGAACGCTACCATAACGTGGGATGGGAAGAAGCTTGACTCGCCTTAAAACGAAGAAAGCCTCATTGCCTCCTTAGAGGTTCCGCAAGATGAGGTAAAAACTACGAGAACTACATGTTCAAAGAAGGTGAGGTTGCACACAAGGAAGCAGTTCGTCCAAACGTTTTGTAGAGAGCAGGGCACTGTGCGGATCAGATACATGGAACATTAGAAAACTGGACCGACAAACAATAGAAGTCTTCGAAACATGTTGCTGAGGAGCATAAAATAAACAATAACGGAGAGAGATATCATGATTGATATCAGTAGAGTCCGCAGGTCAATAACAAGTGACAACGACTTGTAATCTGAATTGTAGCTTTTAAAAACGACGAGAACAGGAGTCCTGGTTAAGTGGATGGATAAGAATCCAGCCCTGGTGTAAAATTACCTAAAGGATTTCCGTGGAAACATTTTCTTAGACACACGGTGCAGGAAGAAAATGCTGAAGATTAAGTGGGCAGGCAAAGTGAGGAACGAGGAAGTATATGGAAGCGCAGGGAAGAGAAAATGAACGTATGGATAGAACTCGGCAAAGACGAACGAACTGGATTGGACATTCTTTTTTGACATTGGACATTCAAGGCACAACAGATTTGTTAGAAACATAATCGAAGGGCAAAATGAAGGAAGATCACGCGAGGAGGACCAAGAGACAAGTGGAAATAGGAAGAATTAAGAAGGTGGTAAAAAAGAGGAGCTATCGGTGGGGGGAGGGGGATGAGAGGGATTTATCACTTGATAGAGAAGAATGGAGGAATGCAGTAAAACAATCTTAGGATGTGAACTACTGATAATGGTTTCGAAGAAAAATTGACTTAGTAGTAAAAAATATTGTTGGCCAAAATTGCAGATAAAGTCGCTCTAAAGTCTAACAATAACGTAAATCAAACTTTATAGCTTGAGAGTGAGAAAGCCTTTTAATGTTGGTCAAAATTATGGTGTCGATCTTATGGTTTAATTCAATCATTTCGCTTGATCTAATTCAAATGCTTCGCTTAATCGTAGATTGGCATCTTGTGTTTTCGGGTGATCGTTAGTCTGGTTCTGAACGTTCACGAGATGCACAAGTCATCGGCTGACGTAAATGTTGCAAGCGAGCCCAGTACTTGGCCCATTTTCATTCGCCTCCACCTGAAAACCCCTTGTTTTTCACCCTAAACCAAGACCAGACCCAAACCCCCTTGGCATTAACTCATTCATCCTGTACGTTGACAAAGAATTTAATCCACCGATCAAAATATTTCATCCCTTCAAATAAGTTTTCCACTTTGAAAAATGCAAGTTATGTCCAGTTATCCTAGAGAATTGGTATAGTGCCTTGTCCAATGTACTGGCTCCCCACCCCCGGGTTCGAATCCCGGTGTTGACAGAATTTGTCAACTGTATTCCTGCTTGGGGTGCCACATGGAGAGAAGAGAAACTATCAAGAGGAGTGCTCCGTCCGTCGGATGAGATGTTAAATTGGTGACCTCTTGGAGTTTTCATGATTGGACTAGGCTAATGGGAAGAGTTAACTAAGAGACTAGGGTAATATGGACGCCAAATTTGAAGTATTAAGTGGGAAAGGTTTAGGCTAACTTTTAACTAAACTCGTTGGTTTTTATATTTTCCATTGAATTTCTACAGGATCTGCCCCAAAAATAAGTGGCTTAAATAATTTGGGCAAAAATTCAGATCAAAGGACAAATTATTCAACAAAATAGGACCCTCGTGAGTCGACTCACCTTATCCAGTAGCGATACGCTTTCTGGAGGGCGTCAACCGGAACTTCGCGTTCAGGCACCTCGTCACGGCCTCTTTGGCGTTATCAAGCGTTCCAAAATGGTTTTCATTCAAACTCCTTTTTATTCTTGGGAAAAAAAATAAGTCCGGCGGTGACACATTGGGACTGTAGGGAGGTCGGGGCCATCGTTGCCACCAGAAGCTTAGCCAGGTTCCCGATACCTCACGAGAAAGGCGGTGTGGGACGGCGCGTTGTCATGGTGTAGCGTCCTGTTGTCAAAGATTTCCTTCCTTACACGCTGCACTCTTTTCCACTGCCTTTCGAAACACAAGAACTTACTCTTATCTACCCGTCCCTAGGACACAAAATCTTTGTGAATAATGCCTTATGAGTCGGGAAAGACGACGAGATCATTCGACTTACGTATTTTTGGGACAGACCCTGTAGTTGAACTAATTATTTGGTCTCTAGCAAAGTGTTCTTTTCCAGATACTTAACGTTTATCTTTACAAGTTAACAGTTGATCTCAATACAAGTCCAGTTATTAATTTAATGAATCGTAATTATTTTTGTGGCGCAGGAATGGGTGCCGGCAATATTGTTAAAGTGTAATTTAGAATAAAAATTCGGTTTAAAAATTTTTGGTCGGGGAGAGAAATGTTTCGGTTAGAGAAATGTTTTGGTCAGCGATGTAAATTTTCACATTTTGTAGCGCTCTATTTATGAAGTCGGTTGATAAACATTAGGGTTTCCATTACTAACTAAACTTTTGACTGTACAACAACTAATGTTTATCTTTGCATTAAATTGTATCGTTAAGTACATTTAAAAATCAAACCAAGTTATACGCAACTACCATCCCTTCGTTCTCCGGTCACGTTGCACAAGGCAGGTCACCCTACGACGAGTTTCGAGGGCACTGACTAAAACTCCTTTAAAATCAATTTCCCTTAAAAACAAATCTACCAAAATTTCATTGCGATAAAAATTAAAAGGTAAGATTTTTCATTGAAATTTCATTTTTACTGGATAAATGTGATGGAAAAGTCGAAGAGAAATGTTATCTTTCGCTCGTTAGGTCTCATTTAGAATACACTGTTAGTAAATGGAATCCTCACGAAGTTGAAATTGATTGACGAATTGGATCGCATGCAGCGTAAAGGAGCTAGATATGTAAAACGTTGTTATGATAGAATTAGTTGCTATTCCAAAATATTAGAGCGACTAGGCTGGGAATCACTCACGGAGCAAAGGTTAAATTACAGATTAAATCTCTTGCATTAATTGGATGGTCGTTTCTTTAGCAGTGATGTTGAAAATGTATCATTGCACCCATCGTATACTACGGTAGGAGAGATCGTGTCAATACAATTGGAGAGATTAGCTGCAGAACAAATAGATTTAAGATGTCATTTTTTCCCCGAACGATAGAGGGGATCATAATAACATTGCCCGACCGCGGCAGGGTCATTTTAAGGTCAAAATTAATCTGATGGGGATCGGAACGGTGCGGAGGCTAACGTACACGCTTCCCACCGAGAAGACCCGGGTTTAAATCCTGGAGACTACAAATATTTTTCAATGGTATTCCGATCCCTACTTGAGGTGCTTTGAGGAGAGCACTTTGAGTGAGTACGACGTCTGTCGGATGAGACGTTGAACGGCGGACCCCTTGGCACCTTCCGAGAAGCGTAGGCTAATGCCGACGCCGGGTTTCTCTTCACCCTTCCTTTCTCACCCATCCCTAATGGCACAAATAACCTTAGCTGTCGGTCGCCTCCCCAACAAAAACTACGATTAATCTGGTGTTTAGTCACCCGCTGCTATACACCCTAGCAGTGACTTGCAGGGTAATTAAATAAATAAAATAAATGAATAACAGTTCAATGAATTCCATTTCAGAAAATACTTTTCCAACTTTTCACTATTGTTTGCAATTGAACTTTTTTGCAAATTTTAAATTTAGTTTAAAGTATTGCGTACTATGCCACACTTATATCTGTAAAGAAACTCATTATTTGTCGTTTTTTTTCATGCCTAATAATGGAGTTATATTTGATCAGTCGCGACCTTGTAGACAATTCCAATCGTTCGAAAACTGTGCAAATATTTTATTCTATGACGAAACTCTTTCGTGGAGGGTGGGGGTGGTCTTTTTAATCGGTATCAATTAACGCATATATTTTTTTAGAAAGAAGCCTTTGGGAATGCTGCGTGATTTTTTGTTGAGTTGACAATAATCCTTGTTAAACATGAGCATCTGCTAGTCGGTTCAATCACGAAATAGCTAGGAATTTTAAAATACACACCGCATCTTTCGATAGTCATCTAACATTTAAAATGTACATTGATCCATCCGTAAAATATTCAAACTGTCAGCGATGATTTTTTTTCGCGGAGGCAGATAATTTTTTTATACGGTTGTGCCCACGCATAGAAATAAACACGGAGTAAATCCTCTTCACTAACTTGCTCTCACAAAATTTTTTAACCATTCAAATCACTCGGTTTCCGTTGTGAATACACACACGATCGGGCATCGATCTATCTTTTGGGTCACATATCCCCTGCGCATACTGTTTTATTCCATGTTTGTAGGGAATAATTGCGTCGCTGTGAGAATCCCATCAATGCCGCTGGAAGCAGGGATTCTGTGCTTGTACCCCCTTTCTATCGCTCCAGTAAATGGAAGAGACGTGGTCGGTGACTGAAACGCCGAATGAAAATGACGCGAAATTGGCTCCATTAACATTTTGATCGCTTTGTTTCACCGCAATTGTCATCCTGCGAGGGAAATAGTCGAGTAAGAGAAGAGTGGAAACAACGAAGAAACGTCAAGCGAAAACGTGAACTTCGTAAGGCTATATACACGTTAAAGCTTATTTAGTTTTTTTCCCTTCATTGAAATCTAATTGAGGATAAGGAATCGTGTTCAAAAATCAATTTAATTTGTTTTTTTCTTAAATGGTCCGTCCATTTGTGTCATATTTACTATGAAAATCACAGCTTCGAATTTCTCCTATTTGGAAAAATAGATTATACTTCTGTCTTCCTGAATTAAATGTTATAAAACTTCATTAGTTCCCCTAAAGAGGGAGTGTTTAAGAAGTGTACGAACAAAGTAGCAAGGGAATTAAAAAAAACGTGTGATAGTTGAATATAATTTCACGAATAAATGCCAAAGAAAAACTTTGTTTCAATCCACAACTTTATTTCAGGTACGACTAGTTTCGACGCTACGGCGTCATCCACAGGTACCTGAGGATGACGCCGTAGCGTCGAAACTAGTCGTACCTGAAATAAAGTGGTGGATTGAAACAAAGTTTTTCTTTGGCATTTATTAAAATGAACTTCCACAAAGTTGAGGCTCAAACTATGGATTTAATCATTTCACGAAATTGAACGAGTTGATGAAGGGGAACTTAGGTGGGTAAAGAGTTGAATAATAAAGGCGAGATGAATGATGAGACGGCAAACAAGTAGAGCAAAAGAAGTGTGGTATGACGCACAATGCGAGAATGTCGAATGTTTACTAAGGTAGGGCGAAATGGGTACAATATATAGCAAGGTTAAATTACTATCGGGAAGTAAGAAGGGAAGATCTGTGCTAACAGTTAAATATAAATGGGGTAAGATAATAGTTGATACAGGAAAGATCCAAAAGAGATGGAAGGAATATATAAAACACTGTACAGCAAAGAACTTAGGCCAACAATATTAGACATAGAAGAGGAACATGACGTTGAAGAAGATAGCTTAGGTCCAGGCATACTCGAAGATGAAATAGAAAGGGCATCAAAGGAGGTGAAAGCAAATAAGGCCGTGGGGGTGGACAACATCCCTGTAGAACTGTTGAAATGTTTAGGAAAATGTGGGAAGAAGACTCTATATGGACTGATTCGTAGTATCTATGAGGAAGGAATCTGGCCGAAAGATTTTGTGAGATCAGTGCTAGTTCCTATTCCGAAAAAAGTAAAGGCTACGTTATGTGAGGACTACAGAACAATTAGTTTGATATCCTACGCTGTTAAAGTTGTTATCAGGATCATCAACAAAAGGATAGAGAGTAGGGCAAATGATTACTTAGGGGATGATCAGTTTGGGTTTAGGAAGGGAAGAGGTAAGCGTGATGCCATTGCAGTAATGAGATCACTAATTGAGAGGAATATAGAATACAATCAGGGCATACTTGCCTATTTCGTAGATTCAGAAAAAACGTTTGATAGAGTGAGATGGGTGGAATTAATGAATGTATCACAGAATATTATGGTAGCATGGAGAGATAGGAGACTTATCGGAAATCTGTACATCTCGTAACTGCTCAGGTACCCTTGTTGGATAAAAATTTTGGATGGGCAGTCTTAGAAATAAAGCAGGTGTGTCCATGTTTCCATTATCACATGTCCCTGGATAGAAAGGGTGAAATGGACGGAAAGGAAAACAAAAAAGGAAGTACTAGACATGGTGGTGGAGGAGAGGCGAATGTTGGAAGTTATCCTAAGGAGTCAGGAAAGATGAATTCAAAGAGTTATTATTTGTGAAGGGATTGTAAACATTGTGATATATGGAGGAATTTCAAGGCAAGCGCGGAAAAGATAGGAGTAAGATAGTCACGTGGGACTGAATGCAGGGCGGAACGAAGTATGCGGAATTAAGGAACAGTTTATTCAAGATTCAGTTGGCAGGAAAGTCTAAGAAATTTATTTTTGTTCAGCATTTCCCCATACAAAATCGAGTAAACCTAAAGAAAATAATAGCTTAAGGAGTTTCATCAAGTACATGTAAGCTTCTATAAAATTTGTGTGAAGTAAGTGATAATTCTTGCCTATCGTATGTCATTTTGAAAATACATACCTGCTCGCCTTCCCTTTTATATATTTGAAATTTAAAGCGACCGATTCCGTATGGGTTGAATGGAGTGGTTAAAAAAACTCTGCAAACCACAATTCACAATTTATTAAAACTCGACCATGGTTTCGCTACCGTGTGGCATTGCAAGGATCATCTCTGTATGTTTTTACTAACCATTCCTGCAATATGGAGAAATTCCACGGCGTGAAGTCAAAGACAGTATCTTGCATCCATAATCTCATCTAATTTCATCGAGGTAATGAGCAAATCTAGGCATCGTAAATTATTCAAATAGCACCAACCTCAAATAAATGTCATGAAATCGAAATTCCGTTGAATATGAGACCGGTTGGCTACGTCGCCATTTCGAATCGACCGCGCTTTTTCAATATTCATTTGAGATTTGCGCGATTCGATGCTCAATATTCGTGAGAGCATCGGCGTCGCGGCAGTGTGGCCTTCGGCTGGCAGTAGCGCACGTGCCTGCTGGCGAGCACGTGGCTGTAAAGCGGGAAAATAATAACCAGAGGTCCCTAAACGCTTCGTTCGTCATTCGGATGTTCTAGGCAGCCAGTGCTGACCTCTACTTTTGTAAGTATTCATCATTATATTTTTTTATCTCCCGAAGAATTGATGTTGATCATCATTTTTAGTTAGATTACTCTACCCAAGAGATTTAACTCGGGGCTCACCCATGTAGGGGAACATGATTTGTGATAGATAATAATTTCCTATTCGAGGATTGTACGATCGCATACTGGTGCATTACTTTTATGAATTGAATTTCATCTGGGGCAAGTGATTCAAAAGCCTCCAATCTACGTCTGTTATCCCGCGCAGTACATAACCATGTTCCATATTAAAGTTTCAACGAGCCTTTTCATAACAGCCTTAGTCAACGTCCCCGTCATCAACTCCCTCCTCCTTGTGAAAACCTCCTTGCCAAGCGCAATTCTTCTCCTTACGTCCCTACTTCTTTGACCGTATTGGTCCAAAACACTTCCGAGATATGTAAACTGTTCTACCTGCTCTATTTTTTCCCATGCGTTTTTAATGTTTAGCTTAGCCTTTTTCTTCCTGGAAAATCGCATAACCTTTGTTTTATTAATATTGATTCTCATCCCATAACTATCGCACTGAACCTCCAATTCACTCAGCAACGCTTGCAACCCCTTGGCTGACTGAGCAGCTATCTAATAGTTACGGGTCTATTTTACATGTCTTTTTTTTCATACGCGGACAACTGATGGCCTTAATCCTACATCTATTTGCATTTACTTGGAACCGTAAAAGGCACCGGGGTGGGTGGCACACTAGGGTGTGTGACAGGGAGTGATCGCAAATTAGACATAAAACCTCGACAAATAAGTTTTCCTTAACATTTAGTTTTCAACATATAAGCATAAAATATTTCAAATAATGTTAGTCATGATAATTACAAGTACTTGCACTACGGTATCAAAGCAAACTCTACTTCTCTACGCATACAAGAGGAGCTTTTATTAACTAAAAGTGCAATAACCAATGGTTAGACCAAGTATTGAAAATATACTAAGTTATTGAATAATTGAAAAACTCCAATAGCCGTAAACAGTTTACCTTTCGAAACAGGGTACAATTGGAATTAGTTGTCAAACGCCACATGTCGAAGGATGGGGTAAAGGGTAAATAAGGAAAGGGAAAAATAGAAAGGTGAATCCGAATACGCGTATTTCGGCCACAAAGTAGCCCGTACGTAGTAGCCTTCAACGTACTGAAGGTAAATCGTCACGACAACACGAGTTGAAGTGAGGAAAGTGAGGACAACTCAACTCGTTCCTTCAACTAATTCCAAATGTACCCTGTTCCGTAAGGTAAACTGTTTACGGCTATTTCAATACTATTGGCCGTAAGAGCTCAATTCATTTATTAATATTATACTAAGTTATTTTGCATGCAAAACTAATGTTACTCCCACCCCCCCATGCGGTCGGAAAGTGTTCCTCTGATCCCTTATCACTTCTGGCAACAATGACATCTCATCTTGAAGAATTCTGCATATTCGGGTTTTCACCGCGTTGTGGTTTGAAGCCGACAACAGTTTCGCCGAAGTTGCATCCGGCGTCTTCAGGTCGAAGAAGCCATCTTCGACCTGAAGACGCCGGATGCAACTTCGGCTGTTGTCGGCTTCAAACAACGCGGTGAAAACCCGAATATGCAGAATTCTTCAAGCCACCGCCGCGAAAATCTACGCAGCCAGAGACATCTTATCTTGAATCCATCTGCACCATAATTGACCTCTATAAATTTAAAGACATGATATTTCCTCGGAATTTGGAGATGTGGGTTTGGTCGACATACGACACATGGTCAGGAAGAGGAATATGGAGCGAGAAAGTATTGTCCAATATCTCAGAGGGTAATTCATGATTCGTTCGAAGTTTTTCGAAGGGGTGGAGCAAATAAGAGAAGGGGAGGGTGGAACGGGGATGTGAGAAAAAGGGCAACTTCGAAGAATTGGAAACGGTGTATACAGGGTTCGTCCGGAAAATAAGTGTAATGAGCTCAGGAAAAAAAATTTATTACACTTTTACATATCTTAAGCTAATATTCCTCAAAATAGGACCCTTGTGAGTCGATACACTTGTTCCAGCGGCGTTCCCATTCCTGGAACGCTCCCGCGAAGGCATCATCGGGAACCTCTCGAAGACACGTCGTCACGGCCTCTTTGACGGCGTCCAAAGTCCCGTATCGCGTTCCTTTCAAACTCCTCTTTATCTTCGGGAACAGAAAGAAGTCCGGTGGTGCCAAGTCCGGGCTGTAGGGCGGGTGCGGCAGCGTTGCCACGCCGTGCTTGGCCAAGAAGTCCGATACGACAAGCGCGGTGTGAGACGGCGCATTGTCGTGACTCAGCCGCCAGATGTTTTTGATCGCTGGCCGGACGCGGGCGACTCGTTTTCGAAGCCTGTCGAGCACTTGGATGTAAAATGCAGCATTTACAGTTTGTCGTTCAGGTACAAATTCGTAGTGGACGACTCCCCTTTTGTCAAAAAAGACAATGAGCATCATAAACTTATTTTCCGGACGAACCCTGTAGATCCTAACTCAGAGTTGTTGGGGGATGTTGGAAAGGCGAGGACAGAACAGAGGTGGGCGTTATTATCACACCATTTGAGATCCTGCTACCAAAGTGTCGATTAAGTTGATAGTTAGCAATAAAAATATCTCATGGGCGTGAAAATATTGAAAAAAAGCGTTGGAAACAAGAGAGGATGGCGGGGAGATCTCAATCCGACGCCGGAGATCAAATAACGCATTGATACAGGTTGTATATCCCATCAAACGAATATCCAACAATAAAAATTTTGTGAAGGTGATACGTGGTCATTAATGAAGTTCACATTTCTTTAAGGCTCTCTTTTGTTCTCAAACTGCTCAAAGAAGGGTCAGAAATAAGAAATTGAATTACTTGTTTAAAGAAAGGGACTACAATGGCCTATAATGCGTGCTATAAAAGTCAATTTGCATATCTTAAGAAATATAGTAATCACTGAAATACTGTGGATACGTGGAATAACTTCCTTGAGATTACGCGCTCAGCAGTCAGCAAGTTCCTTCCCAGTAAATTTATAAAAGATAACGCGGAACCTAGATGGTAGAACGTTGATGTTGGAAAAGCATAGCGATGACAAAGGCTATGTCACGCCAAGATGAAAAATATTGGGGATGATATCTCTCGCGACAAAACGAATGAGATCACTTATAATCATAAGATACCTAGGGCGAATGCCAAGAAGGAATTACGGAAAGCGTTAAGCGAATTCAAATGGAAAAGATTAACGGAGAATTTGAGAGAGAATACGAAAGTATTTTGGTCAAACATAAGTGTAGTTCAGGAAATTAATTCAACAGTTAATTCACTCATAAATGATAAAGGCGAAAGCGTAACCAGCTGTTAGGAAAAGGCTAGCTTAATAAATTCTCTCTTTCATATCGTTTTCAGAATTCAGTCTCTCCCATAATATCTCACAGAATACCTTAGCTTAAAAAATCGTTCCCACCAGCCGATGCCCCAAAGTAAAAACTCATACAATGGAATAGAATGTTTGGTGAAAAATATTAAGCCTAAAAAATCCTCCGGGCCCGGTGAAATACTCGCCCGTATATTTAAGGAACTAGCGACGGAAATTGCACCGTATCTAGAAATCATACTTATTTAAAAGTCGCTGATGAAAAACGAAAAACGAAAACTCACTCAGACTTCTTACCCGGGTTCACACCCTGGCCGCGGCAGATATTTTCATTGGGATCCCGATCACTACTTGAGGTGCTTTATGGAGAGCACTTTGAGTGAGTACGCCGTCCGTCGGATAGGACGTTAAGCTGCGGACCCCTTGGCACCTTTCGTTAATATTTGGCTAACGCTGACGCTCGGTTTCCCTCCATCCTTCATCCTCTCCTATCAATTCCCGATGGCGCAAATGACCTCGACTTTCGCCTCCCCTAATACTATCACTGCTTAGAAGAGTGTTGGGAAATGTGATGAAAAGGTTACAGAGAAATGTTAACTTTCGCTCATTAGATCTTATGCAGAATATGCTCCCAGTGTAGTATAGAATCCTCACGAAGTTGGATTGATTGTTTAAATGTATTGCGTGCAGCGTAGAGGAGCTAGATTTGTGAATGTTGGTACGACAAACTTGAGCAACATGAAACTTATTAGATCAGCTAGGTTGGTAATCACTCACGGAGCGAAGGCTAAATTACTGGTTTAGCCTTCTTGCATATACAAGTATTGGTAGGATTTATCTTTAGAAAATATTTTAGAAGCTTATTATTAGACCCGTCGTAGTGGAGACATCACATCAATAAAATTAGAGAGATCGTGTGTACAACAGATAGATTGAAGAAGCCATTCGTCTCAGGAATGATAAGGGATCAGAGCATCTGTATCCGACCGCGCTAGGGGAAGATAATGATTCCCTATTTTCATTCGAAGTAGCCCAGTAAGTTGCAATTTATTCATCTGACCTTAGTTTTTAGTCTTCCTTGTTGCTAACAGCTCCTGCCGCTGCGTAGAGAAGTGTGTATCTCATTCAGATATTCAGATACCTCCAGGGTGTGTGGCAGGGGGTGAATGCACACCAGAATAATTTTACCCGAACAAGACCCTACCGCGATCGAACAATGTTGTTATGATCCGTTATTGTTCGTGGATAAGAATCAGATCTTGAATCTATCTGTTCTACACTTAATCTCTCTAATTCATTGACATGATCTCTCCTACCGTAGTACGATGGGGGTACGTAATAATACATTTTCGACATCACTGCTAAAGAGACCTTCTTCCAATTTATGCAATAGCTTCAATCTGTAATTTAACCTTCTCTCCGTGAGTGATTCCCAGCCTAGCTCCTTTCATATTTTGGATACACTACTAAGTTTATAATAACAACGTTTTACAAATCTAGCTCCTCTACGCCGCCCGCGATCCAATTTAGCAATTAATCCAACTTTATTAGGATCCCATTCATTTGCAGCATATTCTAAATGAGTCCTAACCAATGACAGATAACAATTCCCTTTGACCTTTTCATCACATTTGTGGATGTAACTGTAGTTATCATCATGTAGACTTACATTTATTGAAATAATTGACATTTCTATATGGGGACTAAAAAATAAAGAAAATCTTAATTTTTGATGTTGCATGCCTGGTGTATAATCGACTCCCACCACGCACTCTGGCGGTGGCTTTCAGGGTGCCATAAATAGCCTCTCGGCTGTTCAAATGATCGTGGGGCGGTGAACCAGAAACAATCGACAACCGAGCATCAGAATGGGCGCATCGGAAAACGCAGTTGCAGTCGTATAGGGGGGACAAACTGATAACTGGGGCCCTTTGCGCAGTTACGAATGAGATATTTGGAATACTTAGCTTTTTTCCGGGAATGGTGGGAGAACGCTTGAAAGGAAACCAGGCGTCGGCGTGCGCCTGCTCCATTAACGTAAAACGCCTATGAGTCGCAAGATTTGACATCCTATCCGACGGACTGCTCGCTTACACTTCGGTGAAAGTACTCCATTCACAGAGAATTAGAACGCAGATCGCGGTATGCATGAAAACATTTTGCCAACGCCATTTTTGGAAACGAACTCAAACCCCAAGGTTGGGAAGCCGATTCTGCGATAGCAGCCACCTCGCGGCAAACGTCCTAAGGTTCCATCCGTCAAAACGGTACCCTCTCAATCTGACTCCCTCTTTTGTTCAAATTCTCCCGAAGTCGTTAGATGAACAAAACAGTTGACTCACGTCGCGCGAAGAAGTGCGCATCGAAAAACTCGTTGAGCAAATGCGTCCACGCGCGCCTCGACTGCGGTGAGCCCGTGTTATGTACCCCAGGGTCCTCTCCCCACCCCCGTCACATCAAAATCACTCCTCGAGAGTGAGAGAAAACACACAACCCTACCCCAAGTGCGAAAAATCCCATTCTCTCTCCAACCCGCAGGCCCCTCCAAGGCCTTTTTTCTTCAGAGCCATCTTCTCCACCTCTCCTAAGCACGGGAAAGGTGGATAGGGACGTCGAGGGAGGAGAAGAAGGGGGGTTGGGTTGCCCGGTAGGGAGGGCGGGGAAGGGGGAGAGAGAGAGAGATGTGGATCGTGGGCAAAATCCGGAGAAATCATTTGATTACAAAAATGTTTGACGCATGCGGGGAACGCCCTTGCTAGGAGGAGGGGAGGGTTGATGGGGGTGGGAGGAGTTGGAAATAAGGGTGGGGGAGGAGAGTTTTGGTCCCTCGGCCGTTGCCGGAGCAACGCGTGGAGGCTGCCGGCGCCGCTCCCGTTGTCGGGACGCGGGGCGGGGAAGAGACGCACCCGAACACACACACACGTAGGAGAGACAGGCAGACACAGACAGAGCCAGCCAGCCGTCCTCGCCTGCACGCAAGGGAGAGACGGCGCCCGTCTCGTCTTACATTTCATATGCCGCTCGTCCCTCCTCGTCCTCCTGCGCCCCGTTCGTCTCGCGGGTCCCATGTTTGGCGACGGCAGCGGTGCCGCTCCCCCTTGCCCGAGGTCCGCCTGCTCCCGCGGGCGGAGAGGAGGTTGTTGCCGGTCGGTGGCTGCGGCGGCGGCGTCCGGACGCCACAGGTGGAACCCCATGGACTCCGGGACCCTCTTCCCATCACGGCACCTCTACGACGAGATAGACGCCATGGATTTCCAGAGGTAAGCGGGGCAGGTCACTTTTGCTATTGCAGGGAGAGTCGCGGGGGAAGTGTCGCCACATCTATTCGACCCGTAAGTGGGTTTTCAATCCTGGAAGACGAACTAGACCCAAAAAGGAACCCGTTCCTCCTACTGCCAGACCGTAGACAATATTAATTCTTTACCGTCAACATGGACATTCTTCTTTCCCCTAAGTAAACGCTCGCCGTTAGCCATCCAAGTCCCTTGGAGCCGATGAATAGAAGTACTTGTATATTAATTGGCAGATCTCAGCGATCAGCCATTTTTCAGAAGTGATAAGTTGTTGAAAACGAGAGCATTTTTTAGTTGAGAACATTTTAGATATTTTAGTGTCCTACAAGCCCCCGCTAGGGTGTGTGGCAGGGGGTGACTACTCGTACACGCCAGATTAATTTTCACCCGAATATGACCCTACCGCGGTCGGACAATATTATTCTGATCCCTTATCGTTCATTACGAGTTAATATTTTTCAGGAAATATTCCTTTTCCCAAAGTTAAAATTTCGTTTGTGTGCTTCGGTTGGCGGATACGATTTGGTAAGCTCTCGGAGACATTCGGTGAGGCATTGGTGAAGATGCTTTGAAAGAAGGAATAAGTCGGTCTTTTGCAAACTGCTGGATACTCCTTCACCTTTATCGTTTTCGAGTGATTTACCTGAAGATTAATTTCCCTAACCTCTGTGAGAAAGGATCAAGCTTTATCTTTGGATTATACTTTAAATTTTTAGGTTATCGTTTGCTTTTGAATTCTCTTAACGAATGCCTTCTTGACATTTGCCCTAGATATCTTTTAGTCGTAAAAGTTCTAACTCCGTTCGTCACTAGAGATGTCGTACCTTGTATTTATCACCTCGGTATGACATAGCCTTTGACTTTTTAACATTTTTCTGACGTCCGCTTCGTGCCATCTAGGTTCCGAGTTATCTTATATATCTATATATTTACTTTCAATGAACCTGTTAGAATGCTGAGCGCGTAAAATCAACGAAGCGATTCCACGTATCCTCAGTATTTCAGTGTTTACTATCTTCCTTAAAAATTGAAAATGGTCTCTATAACACGCACTATAAGCCATATTATAGTTCAAATTTATAACCAAGTAATACTTTTTTCGTTTTCCCATCTTATTTCTGATTTTTGAAGGGAACATTTAGTATTTACTGCTCTGTATTCGCTAATTACTTTAATAATCACTAGATTTAAGATATTTTGGATATGTTCGTTGCTAAGAAATCAAGAATATTGTCTCATCTAGTTGGTGCAGTGACAAGTTGATTCATGGAGTTCAGCGAAAAAGAATGTAATTGCAAATCGCCTGGTATCTTTGCTTTCCCCCCCCCTGTTTTTTTAAACTGTACATGTATGTGCGCCAAACAATAGATGGGACCTTGACATCTCCACTGGTTGTCTCGATCGTTTTTTTATGGAGGAGGAACATTTGATCTAATGGTCTTGTATTGAGGTACGTATCTTTGTAGCGCGGAGACTTATAAGATACCCTTAAATAGCATATACACATACGTAATATACGCATATAATTCTATTGGATTTAGAGCTTTTAATTCAACACCAAACACTTTCCAAACCATTACCTGGAATTATATCAGCCCTGCTGACGCAAGACTTCTTAGCTACGATAATAATTTAAACAGACCGCCTACGATTCAATTCACTCTTTGTCGTTTCTCTAAACGGAAAAGGATTTTGGCCAAGTTTCATCGCCGGCGATATCAGTGGATAACCAACTTTCAGTTCCAATAATTACATCTGGGCATGTGCTTTGAATAATTTGATAAGGTTCGGAAACTTTATATTTTAAACTTAAGCAATTAGATTAGTGATGAAGGTAATGTATCCTTGACATTACGGTTACCTGAATATTTAACGGGGGATCATTTTCTAATTACATGATTAATTCCCTTTTAAAATTTTCCTTTCGATGCCATTTGATTCGTATAAAGTGACCTATTTCATGCATCTGTAGCACTGACCCTCACTTCATTTAAAGCTCAGTTGTTTGTCCTTGAGAGACCCACTATTTGACTCACTAAAATCTGAAAAACCCCCGCAGACCTCGAATATCCTAGTCCCTGCATATCTCGTGGTCTCAGACCTGTGGTGAAAACCTGAGTGGTTCAGTGGGGTCGTACACGATTGGCGGTCAACGATGGAGACCCCGATATCCCTACGGGAATGACAAAACCTCTGATTAATACTATCCATTCGGCTCCAACCAGAGGGCCACGATAAAGTGGAGCAGGTGAAGAGATCGCGAGCGTCACATCAACACCCTCGATGGCACTCGCTTCACTTCAGGCGTCGATTACTTAAAGGAACGTAGGATCATCTCAAGTCCACGGTACCTTTGACGCCTACATGAACTAAAACCCGCAGCTGCCTTCGTCACCTGAGAAACGCCGCCACTTTGAATGCACCAGGCCGTTAGGCGTGGGGCCACATGCTAATTGTCTGCCCTTTCGCGTAATAGGGTCATCACGCGTCTGACATTGCTTCTCCGTAACACTAAAAATCCTCCATATCCAATCAGAGTTTCCTCCTGGGAATTGATATCACTGGGGGCGGAAGGTAGGGGTTCAAATACCAATGGATTATCATCTACTAGTACCTGATACCTGTTGGAGATGCCTTCTCGCATTTCCCAACCCATCCTTTCCACCGTTACTGCGCAAGGGAACCTGCCATTATCCCGGAAGCCCCGCAATTTAATTCGTCAATCAATTCAAATGCAAAAGATCCGATATGATAATAGAATATTCTTAATAAGGCCTAAATAACGAATGATAAAATTGTTCAATAATTTTCTCATCTCATTTTCCCGATACTCTTTTTAATCAAGTTGTGATAAAAGAAAGACCGGACTGATTTCATTCTGCGCAAACCGTTCAACGGATAGAAACGAGACACATCGCGCCATCTAGCGACACATCTGGCGACTAAAATGAGAGGTGTTGCGTTTGTTTACATCGAGTCGTTGCACAGCAGCAGCGGTACGTGTCTTAACCTGTTCGTCGCCGCGTGCAACGGCAGCAATGAATCCTAATTTGTATGTCCTAATTTTTTTGTTAACTTGCCCACATATTTCTCGTGTATGTTTCCCATCAGGAGGTGTGGCGAGACAGGGTCCACCTTCATTTTCTTATGTTTAACTCTCGTGTCCACACTGATTCTGCCAGCTCTCAAATAATGAATGTAACCCTTTTGGCCTACTAGATACATGACCCTTGACCATAAGCAATACTGACTAATTTGAAGGGTCCCCGTCTACTTTCACTCCAGCCCTTCCCATGCTTCTCCTGCCATTTTATACACTAACATATTGAACATATATTGAAAAGAAAAGGTGACCACGAGCATACCTATCCTCTACATAACTCTGTAGATCCCGACTCCCCATCCACCCCTCCTACCTGTGCAGTCCGAGACACGTAGAGGTCCCGGTTAAGTGGTCTATCTCTCCAATCCTACCTTCATCAGTTTTTCAATCCTAGGATTCGTTTATTTCAGCCCTCCGTTCGCCTCTATTTAACGTCAATTCCCTCAATCCCTGATACCTTTTCTATTTTACGTCTTTCTTAATTTGCCCTATGTACATGTCTCTTGGTCTTCCTCGTGGAATCTTCCCTTCTATTTTTCCTTCCATTATATTCCCAATCAATCCATTGAGCCTCAATGTGTGTCCAATCCATCTATTTCTTCTTTGTTGTAGAGTTCTCCATATGTTCCTATCCTCTTCTGCTCTTCAAAACTTCCTCGTTCCTCTCTTTGTCTGTCCATTTAATCTTCAGAATTCTCCTCCAGCACCATATTTCAAAGGCTTCTATTCTTCGCTGGTCCACTTTTCCAACATTGCTAGTCTCGGAACCATGCTCTACACGAAAGTCTTGACGAATTGTTTCCTTGTTTCCAGCCTTAGGTTCTTTGGACATAGTAATTGCCTCTTCTTCATGAATGCGTTCATAGATTGGGCTATTATTTGCTTGATGTCGGTCGAACTTCTTCCATCCCATGTTATGCTGCTGCCCAGGTAGATGAAGGATTCCACTTGTTCTAGTTTCACCCCTCGAATTGTGATATCTGCATTCAGCTTCTCTCTTCAGCACACTAGGATTTTAGTTTTCTTCTTGTTGATGTTCATATTATATTCCCCCAGCACTAGATCCATAGCACTTAGTGTTGCTTGCGGGTCCTCTCGCGTTTCCGCCACTACTGCAATGTCATCTGCAAACCGGAGGATGTTGATTTCTTGCCCATTTACCTTTACTCCTTATTCCTACCTTATGTTCCGCAAAATATTCTTTAGATGGCCCAGTTTACTCTGTCGCATTCCTTCTCAAAATTCACGAAGAAGGCGTGTGCGTCTTAGCTCCACTCGATGCTCCTTTCTTCCAGTGACCTCAATATAATATATTAAACACATTTTATGTACATCTGTTTCGTAACACTTACTTTGTGCCATGTTAGTTCGAATATCTACATCTACATAAATACCCTGAGGGCCACCAAATAAGGTATGTGGCAGGGGGTGTAACACCAGGAGGAAAGGATAAGGGATGAGAGGGTTGGGGTTTATTCAAATAGGTAGGGGAAGGAAGAGAACCTGTAAGAACAAAAATATACCTATATATACATATATATATATATATATATATATATTTCCCAATCCCAATTTTTTATTAGCACGGCCGCATATTTCTCGTATGTTTTCCCCAGGACAGATCGTGAGTAATAGTTACACCCAAATATTTAAAGGAATCTACCATCGCGATCCAATTCATGAGTAGAGTGATTAATGGAGCTATAGTCGATCAATAGAGTTCTACCCTAGCCCCATAGACAACAGCTAATATTAAAAACTGTGAAAATGTTATCAATCAACCATTGGTAAGCTTCAGTTAATATCAAAATTTTGGGAATGGAAGGAAAGTGAATGGAGGATATTTTGAAATGTGGTGATATGAGGAAGGCCGCGATGGAAGGGAGAATGCCGGTTAAACGGGGTGGAAGAAGGAAGGGAGCGAGCTATTTCAGACAGCCCGAAGACAGACAGAAGTTACGAAGAAATGAAGATGTAAATAAAGTATTGCAAAGAGAGTGAAATTACTCGTAATGGACAGAAGTAATTAGTACTTCAGGATTTTCCAAAACCCTATCCTATTAAAATATACCGAACACCTTGCAAGCGTAAATGGATCGGATTATAAAGTAAATACCCGTTTGTATGGAGCAAAATCAGGTTAATTCATGCCCTCGTACGACTAATCCGATCAATAAATTGTTTACACGAAAGTAATGGGTAGTTCATGCGTTTGAGAAAACCATGCTCAATGAGGTCTTACGAAAATAATACGGACGATGCATATATATATATATATATATATCAACACACAAACATAATATTGACGAGTAAGACGACGACTAAGATAATAAATATTGACGACGGCCGTGCCGTCGAAACGTAAATATCTACTGTAAGTGTCCTTCTTTTATGTTTCTGTGTGTGTAATATTTATTATCTTAGTGTTTGTGTGTTTGTTCGTCGCCGGAGAGCGTCATTTTCAAGATTATATATATATATATATATATATATATATATATATATATATATATATTAGGTAATCTACCGGTTAAGGTAAGTTTTTGGATGGACACGACTATCAAATAAATATTTTGTAACTCCAAACAAAACCCAATCCGGTAACTTAATCTACATCAGGTCCTTCTTCATCTCTGTGTACTTCTTTCCACCCTTCATCCCGTCCGGCATCCCTATCCTGTTCCTGCCCTTTCCTCGCTTGCCCAACATTCTCCCCTCTATTACCTTCTTCAACATTCCACTACCGCTCAATACGCCTTTCATCCATTTTTCCTGCCTCCATAGGATTTCTCTCAACAAACCCCTCTCCTCACCCACCATCTGCAGTACTTCTTCATTTGTTTTCCTTTCGGTCCATTTCACCTTCTCCATTCCCACATTTCAAAAGCCTCCAATCTACGTATATCCTCCTGTTTCAGTGACCACGTTTCCGCACCATACATAGCTACGCTCCATATCAGAGTTTTTACGAGTCTTGTCTTAACATCCCTACTCAACGTCCCCGTCATCAACTCCCTCCTCCTTGAGAAAGCCTCCTTGCCTAGCGCAATTCTTCTCCTTACGTCCCTACTACTTCGACCGTATTGGTCCAAAACACTTCCGAGATACTAGCAGATACTAGTTTAGTATGTAAACTGTTCCACCTGCTCTATTTTTTCCCCGCCTATTTTAATGTTTAGCTTAGATGTTTTCTTTGTAGAAAATTGCATAACCTATGTTTTATTAATATTGATTCTTATCCCATATTTATCGCACTGAAACTCCAATTCACTCAGCAATGCTTGCAACCCCTTAGCTGACTGAGCAACTAATGCTTGGTCATCAGCAAACCTAACCGATTTTACGAATTCCCCTCGGACTTTCATTCCTACCTCCATCTTTGCAATCATCTCATCCGTTACCCATGGTTTCCTTATCCTTTTCCCGTTAACAGTTCCTATAGTGTCTTTTGCGGCTTCAGATATCCCTTGCTTGATAGATTCCCATTTTTCTTTGATAGTACTCTGCTCTTTACCGTCATCCATCATTTTCTCTACAGCCTGCTGATACCCCTTCCTCGTTAATCCATTTAATGCTTCTACATTCCATTTCCTAACCCGCCGCCCTTGCCTTATCTTTTTGAAACGGACGTTACATTTCATAACAACTAAATATATATAAAAAAATATATTTTTACCATGAAGTTGATTACTTTCGAACCCTGGAACCCGCCCACGCGGTTGCGGTGATTTTCTCGATCCCTTCCCGCCCTCCTGGGATGCTCTGGAGCGGCGAAACTCGTCCCGGGGAAGAACGGCAGGAAAAGGGGAAGAGGCGAGAAGGAAAAAACAAAAGAGCGATGCGAGGGCGAACCATCCCGGGGACGCGCGAAGGTGACCGATCGTTGCCGAGTGAGGGGAGAGGTCTGCACCGTGAAGTGTGCGGTAATTGGAGTATAACAAATCCAATTTTAAACCGCTCACTTCTCTGTTTGTAATATAGCAACCTGCCATCTCCAGAGATCTACCGCGTTATCCAGTCAGGGAAAAACCTTGAGGCGACTTTGTTGATGATTAATGGAGCTAAGTGTGCCCCTAGTCGTAGGTACTAAGAAGGTTGGATGTTGACTGCTAGTGACAAAGTGCCACTTCAGTTATTTTTACCAATATAATGGGTCCGACCCGGTGTTGAAATAAAGGCATATAATGATCCTGGCTGTGTTTATTTAATCTTTGCATTGGTTTAATAAATAATAGGGTTAAATATTAATAAAATGCAGTACCTACGAAAAACAGACTATTCTAGCCATTTGGAGGATAGTCGTGAGATTTAATTGTTACTAATTTGCGATCGAAAGTAGCAATTATAGGCTATCTACCATCTAAGAAAGGCTACGAATGCGCACATATATAAAACTATATAATTGTTTCTACATATATATATGTGTGTGTGTGTGTATATATATATATATATATACACACAAACACTGAGATAATAAATATTACACACACAGAAACATAAAAGAAGGACACTTACAGTAGATATTTAAGTTTCGACGGCACGGCCGTCGTCGCCATCAGAATCTGATGACGACGGCCGTGCCGTCGAAACGTAAATATCTACTGTAAGTGTCCTTCTTTTATGTTTCTGTGTGTGTAATATTTATTATCTCAGTGTTTGTGTGTTTGTGCGTCGCTGGAGAGCGTCATTTTCAAGATTATACACACACACACACACACACACACATATATATATATATACACACAAACACTAACACAAAAAACACTACACACATAGAAACATAAAAGAAGGACACTTACATTGGATATTTACGTTTCGACGGCACGGCCGTCGTCATCAGAATCTATATATATATATATATATATATATATATATATATATATATATATATATATATATATATATATATATATATATATATATATATATATATATCGATGATGCGGAAGTACTCACGAGAGCAATATAACTTTTGGACGGCACAATAGAACACAGAATAAAAAGGACACTCACACTGTAGATGATTTAAGCTTTCGGCCTACTCCGAGGCCTTCTTCAGGTCAGACTCAGGTCAGACTTCTTCAGGACAGACAGAGTCTGACCTGAAGAAGGCCTCGGAGTAGGCCGAAAGCTTAAATCATCTACAGTGTGAGTGTCCTTTTACGTGTTATCTGTTTTATTGTGTTCTATTGTGCCGTCCAAAAGTTATATATATATATATATATATATATATATATATATATATATATATATATATATATATATATATATATATATATATATATGTATATATGTTCAAACACGAAATCCCGCCATACGGCGAATATATATTCATTCACATAGAAATAGAGATAAGGAAAATGGGAAAGGAACACACATGAAGGACGAACACAAGAGAGGTGGGGAAGGCGGATTTGAGCAGATCACAAATGTAAAAATATTTTCCTCGACCGGGACTTGAACACCGGATCTCTCCACTTACCGGGTGGATGCTCTAACCACTTGAGCTGTCGAGAAAATGTACTTTACACTGAAATCTGCGATTTAATAGAGCGCCGAAGTGCTCCGATTCATTGCCCAGGAGATGGCGTTAGGGAGCTGTTACACCCACCAAAGGAGAAATAGACAAACACAAGAGGACAATGTAAAAAAATGTATGTATTTCCATGGCCGCACGGTGAAATCGGTTGGGATATTTGATGGGAGGTCTGCCCTTCCAACGCAGCCGGTCGTCATTTTGCTCCGAGCGGCGTGATCGGAAAGACGTACCTCCGCGTGAAGTGTGTTTTTCGATTTAGTAACACAACGCGATAGACCGTTCGCTTGAACAGCAATACGCCATCAAGTCTCGCGTGCATCTTGGAAAAAATGTAGCCGAAATATGCCAGATGCTTCAAGAGGTATTCAAGGACGAGTGCATTTCAAGGTCACCGTCCGGGAGATTCCGCGCCGTTCAAAAAACACCTCGATATCAAACTTTTGGTGGTTCTTTCCATACTCAAAATCATCCATTTCCTTCTTTTTGTGGAAGCTTCTATACCTGACGAAATGTTTCTACTGATGTCACTATTACTTTGATTATCTTAGCCCAAACACTTCCGAGCAAGACAAACAATTTCACCTGTTTGTAGAAAGTTCCTATTTTCAGGAAAAAGGAAACTAATTTTTAAAGGGAAATATTTTATCTGTTCAAACGCGTAAGGGAATATATGGAACACACAAAATATTAGAAAAGTAACAAAATTTCCTTATCCTATTGCGTCGAATCGGTCGCGATTCTGAATCTGTGCGAAACCGCCGTGCGCTTGCGCGAACTAACCACCTGTTGGCGTCCCGATGGGTAAACCTCGATGGTTCTGGACGATAGGAATGCGATGTTCACTTCGCTCACCGCATACTCGCATTCAATTTTTTCCCGCTTCGCCCCCCCTTCCTCTCTCTCTCTCTGTCACTCCTTCGAACGTTATGGCGCCGGTTGGAACCCGCTATCTCTTCCATTCCGCCGTATGATTCGTTCTCGGAATTCGAACGGAATTGTTTGTGCGGAAATATGCGGAAGAGCCCTGTAATTGAGTTGAGATGGGGTTAATTAATGCAACGGCCCACCTGTAAGCAATGACGTGCGTGCAGTCATTGGGGATTATAGACGTAACGTAAAGGGGCGAGGATGTTACGCAATGCTTTTTTCAACTGTCTCTCCATTGCGTCCGAACTTAAAACATTCAAAAGCAAATTTGCTTGTGGCAGTATTTTACGATACCCGAGTAGCAGAGAGGTATTTTTTTAGTGACTTTAAAATAATAAATATGGCACCTAAATGCTTTTAGACCAGGCATCCCCAAAGAATTGGACGTTTACCTCAAGGTTGCGATTCGGGTTCAATAGTCGTAAAAGATGAAACTAAAAATCACTAATTTAATGAAAACCCAGTGATTGTTGGTCGATTAATTCTTGTGTCATCATCAGTTTGTTAATCTTAAGATTAGTCTTTACCTTTTTTAATTCATTTCGATACAGTGTTAATTCCCGCACACCCTGACAATTTATCTGTTGTCCAATGTTCTGGTATATTGACTTTCCACGCTGGAACTTAACCGCAATTCTCCATTGTATTGCGTTTCCAAGTAATACTTTGAGACTCAAGTGTGTCCAATGCATCTATTTCTTCTTTGAGGCAGAGTACTCCATTTGGTGCTTTCAATTTCTGTACTTCTGTATGTAAACACGTTCCTCATTTGGTCTGTGGTCATTCACTTTATGTGTCCGAAAGAATAAGTGAAAACAGACGCCCACAAAGGGATTAACCCTTCATATGGGATTGTACGTTATGTTGACCTATCGAGCTATGCGGGCGGGAGCAACGGTATTTGCTGCTGGGAGTGTCAACTTTGCCAGATAGGTCAAAGGGTAGGATCCAGAGGGATGGTCCGCGTAGCGTCTGTTTCTCAGTGATTGTGGCTGCAAAGGTGTCTGACCTCAGTGGGGGGGGGTCAGACACCTTTGAATGATTGAATGATGTTGTCACGTTAAAACACTCTTGAGGAGGGCAAAGGGAAACTACGTTAATTATTTGTCCCAAGGCTTTTATTATGGTGATCGCCATAAGGAAAATGTGTCCTGGCAACTGCGGGACTCGGCTCAATCGGCCGTGTGTCTTTCCCGGCAGCTTGGAAGGCAAGGTTTAGACGGTCGTTATTTCACGAAACCCTTGCGAAGCAATGCCAACAGAAGCAGCGTAGAAGACATCGAACAGGACTGAATTAGTTAGAATTAATACTTTGAATGCCCGAACAATTATGATGGCAGGGAAATTAGAGAATATAAAGCGATAGATGGAGACATAAAATATAGATGAATTAGGACTGTGCGAGGTGAGGGGGAAAAATAGTGGGCTTACGGAAGTGATACTTATAGGTAGGAGTAATTTACAGCGGAGAGGAAGAGAGCCTGCGGCGAAGGGTGTCAATAAGATCGAAGAAAAAGGTATGAAGAAGGATATTTAACATAGAAATAAATATATATATATATGGATGTATAGAATGCAACTAACAGCTATGAAAGTTGAGTCAAAGAAATTGGTAACTTAAGAAATTAAATATTATCTTTGCTTTCTACGGGAATAATATTCTCGTAGAAAGCAAAGATAATATTTAATTTCTTAAGTTAAACATGGATTTCTACAAAGTTAATGCCTCAACCAATCAGTGCACAAAGAAATTGGTCGTTGTTCAGGTAGATATGCCCCCTAGCAACCAAAGGAAGGCAGATATTTATAGGGTAAACAATCAGGTAGAGGATATAACGCGAGAGTTGTGGAAGGAAAGTTTGTGGGGATGATAGATTGAAATTCGACGGAGGGCAAAAGAAGAAATTTAAGTGAGGTGGGTGTTTATGCAACCAAGTGGCCCGAACCATTGGCCAAGAGATGGCGTTAGGGTGCTGTTTCACCCACCAAAGGGGAAATGTATGACAAACAAGAGGAAAGAACAGTAGGAAAGCAATCGTGCAACGTAATAAAGGATATTAACAGTGCGTTTCGTGGAACGCATGAATGTTTCATCTTGCATTTCGGTTTGTTTTTATTTCAGAGAGTTTCAATTACTTGAATGTTTCATTAATTAGTAATTATTTCGTTTTTCATTCTTTTATTTATTTGTTTCAACGACACTGAATACATTTTTATAAACTTTCAGTCGATTCACAACCTTCATCTACACAGCGAGGGGCTGGAATAAAGGAATGATTGAAAAATGGGGGAAGTAGGGCGGCAGAATTGGAAGTAGGATGTGCGGGAGGGTTGGTAAGAAGGTGGACAAGCGAGGGATTTGCGCCTAGTTGGAAATGATTCCTGGGAGAGGATGAGGTTCCTTTGTTTCTCTGATTTTAATAATAATTGCATTTTTTGTGTGTACGGTCGTAGCTGGGGCTGATTTTTTTCAGTTTGGACTTTTCTCTGAAAATGCGTGTCACGTTTTGAATTGAAAAGAAAACTCTCAAAATTATAAAATTTTCAAGGACACACGGGACGCATGATTGCCACTAGTTTTCTATTTATTTTTTTTTTTAATTTTAGTTTTATTCAATTATTGATTTAATTTTTAATATGCATGTTTATCTTTCATGATGAAATGGAAGCTCTTCTTCTTTGGCGTATTTGTCCAAATTGACTCATTTCATGTGTTTAGTTTCCCAGTCCGTCTTCCTGCTTCAAAAGTCCCCATTTTTTAATTATAATTGTGTTTTGCTAAAGTCACTGTTCAGCGTATTTCAAGTACATACTCATCCTCTATTTATCTGGGTGTATTTTAATTTTTGTGGAATGTGCGCAGTAGGATTCATCCCTTGCGAGATAATAATTAGGGAATCTCTTATATAGTCTGAAATCTGTCGCTCTGGTTTCGTAAAAGTATCCTAATTAAAGTATCTTGGCCTTAAGTTTCATATATCCCTTTAGTTACCTTAAACAATTTCCTGCCTCACCAATAGTTTTCCATTTTCGGTTTTCCTTCTCGCTTCTGAGAATTATATTTAGAACTATGTAAGAGCTTATGAATGAGTTGAATTCATCTGGAGGGTTATTAAATTCTTCCACAGACATCTCTGAGAATAATTTCCCAAGAAATGAGGTAATATCGAAAAACTGAGATTTTTCCTAGCGAATAAGGTTCCTGGACATTGAAAATGTCTACTGTTCAGTTTAGAATACAAAATCAACAAATGAATGCCTGAGGCATGTCATGTTTTTCTCTTTTTTTAGCCATTATCAATGGAAGCCTAAAATAAACAATAATATTGTTGAACAAAAACTAGAATATTTGAAACAGTTTTCCTATTTCTGGAAAGTGCTTTCGATTAGGGTGAGCAGATTTCTGGGGGCATTGAAAAAGATAATTGAGTTTGGTAAGGAAGTGTTTAGTAAGAGGCTGCAGTTGATTAAAGGCACCTCAAGTAAATATGTAAAGAAAAGTCGAGGGAAAATTTTAATACGTAGCATCATTTGGCATGGCTCAGAAACTTGGTCGTTTGGGACAAGAGAACAAGTTTAGATTGGGGGTCTTTGACATTGTGTGCGGAGAAGAATGTAAAAAATAAAATGGACGAAAAATAAAATTGGGCGATGAAGTTCTAGGCATGGTCAGACGGGAACATAAAGAGTTTGTTCGGAGAAATTCGAAGAAGGCGGGACAATTGGATGTAAGATATACTGAGGGGCTAAAGGATGCTAAATACGATTCATACGCGTAGACGGAAAAATGCTGAGAAAGCATGGTTTGGATGGAATAGAGAGGGGTAGGCAGGACTAAAGATTGAATAATTATAACATGGGGTTGAAGACTAATTTGCGCCCTTATACATGTAGTTATAGCATAGGATTACGTTAAGGTGTACTCCGTGGGTTTATTAAAAAGACTAACATAAACCGCTAGACTACTGTTAATTATAATTAAGTCATAATTCAAGTATTTCAAATGTTACAGTTTTCATTCAGTGACGATGTTTCTTTGGTTCCTCTGATATAAGTACCATATCAAAATGAGATCCTAATAGCAATGCCGATATTCAGCCGTAAACTACAGGGTTCGTCCGGAAAATAAGTTTATGATGCTCATTGTCTTTTTTGACAAAAGGGGAGTCGTCCACTACGAATTTGTACCTGAACGACAAACTGTAAATGCTGCATTTTACGTCCAAGTGCTCGACAGGCTTCGAAAACGAGTCGCCCGCGTCCGGCCAGCGATCAAAAACATCTGGCGGCTGCATCACGGCAATGCGCCGTCTCACACCGCGCTTGTCGTGTCGGACTTCTTGGCCAAGCACGGCGTGGCAACGCTGCCGCACCCGCCCTACAGCCCGGACTTGGCACCACCGGACTTCTTTCTGTTCCCGAAGATAAAGAGGAGTTTGAAAGGAACGCGATACGGGACTTTGGACGCCGTCAAAGAGGCCGCGACGACGTGTTTTCGAGAGGCTCCCGATGATGCCTTCGCGGGAGCGTTCTAGGAATGGGAACGCCGCAGGAACAAGTGTATCGACTCACAAGGGTCCTATTTTGAGGAATATTAGCTTAAGATATGTTGTAATAAATTTTTTTTCTTGAGCTCAGTACACTTATATTCCGGACGAACCCTGTACGTAAATTAAATGGTAATTATTATTTGCTAACTTTCTAATGTATATCAGACGTAGTAGGATATCGTGGGAATGAAATATCTTAGGATATAAATGTCCTTGAACTGAAATATTGTGACCTTGAAATGTCGTGACACAGATATGACGTAGATTGTAATGTCGCCGGATTTGAAATATCGTAGAATGAAATTTAGCGGGACTGAAATCTCGTAGAACTAATATTACGCAGGACTGAAATTTCGTACGACTGTTTTGCTTTTGGGATGAAATATCGTACCTATGCAATACCTTAGGGATAATATAGTATGTCGCTGACGTGAAGTGACCCTTAAGTAACGAAAGCTTTGCGAGTGCCAGCGTGTTTTTAAAAAATCTATCTTCATAATTTCCTACAAATTCTTAAAATTTAATGACAGGATCGTTTTAAGCCACTTCGTGCGGACTATTGATATGGTTCTCCAAATGAAAACTGAAAAATAAAATGGTTTATCATCCAAATTACGCTGCAAAAACTTTTCAAACAATTATAGCATAAGTTGAAATTTATCATAATTCCAAGAAACTGCGAGAGATGTCGCAACAGTAACTTTTAACACAGTGATCCGCTAAGTTTCATTTAAATGCTACAATTTGAGTATAAAAATCATTCGCTTTGACCGCCTTGACCCCCAAAATGTCAGAGTTTGAGAGGATGCCTCGATATGAATGTATATCTATATATGCATGTGTGTATGCTTTTTTATGTTTATCTGTATACACGTGTATGAATATATTTATACATATATTTATATGGGAAAAAATAGCTGTAACCAAAATCTATAAGCTGATGTTATGTACAATGTAAACACTTGCTGTGTAACGTATGGACTGGACCGAATAAAAATTAGTTGAATCATAGCTTAACTGGCAAAAGTATTCGGCCGGACATCGAGGCATCCGGGTTCGAATCCCGCTTGAAGCGAATGGTTTTTACACTCTGAAATTGTTGCATTATAATTGATCATCTTCATCATCATCCTTGCCTAGGGTCTTATTTTTTCGGTCTTAGTCTCAAAACATCTCATTATTTCATAAATGTGCTCAATTACTCTGAGGGTATATATCTTCCGTGGTGTGAGATAATGAATCACTTCCATTTATTTTGATTGCAATTAGTGAGATTGGCTTTCACTTTCACTTCATGCCTCTTCCGCTTCGTTATTGGCAGAGGGCGCATATTTACCATGACACCCGAGGAAAAGGAAAAACAAAACGCAATCGTATTCAGGATTACAGCCCGAAGAAGAAATGAAGGAAGGAAGGAAGACGGTCGATAATCGGAATAAAATTATTTTCGACATTCGAACGCAAGCAGTTTGTCCGATCGACCTCCTGCTCTTTAACTGCGGAAGCCGATCAAATCTCATTTCGGTCCCCATAATTCATTCCTTGACCCATCCAAAAACACACACACACACTCACATCCGATTGCTGCGTTTGGGTCCTCATCTTCATTCCTATTACTGCAGGCCTTCCTGGCTCCATCAATTATATCCTTCCTTGATGGGACATTCTCTCAAAAACCTAACCCCGTTACAAGAGCGACGACCTGCCACGACAACTCATTAGTTTTGTGGTGCAATAGCCATTAACATTACGTGTCTCACAGTCGATTCGAATATGTAATAAACGACTTGTTTTTTTTCAGACGTATGCCTGGTTATGTTAGGTTTATGATATCACTGTACACCACTGAAGTCGCAAGCCGTAACCTAACATGGCACCGAATATCCTTAGACCCTCCATAACGTGTTATAATAGCTCGTTCCTTAGCTCTATATACTTTTCACCTCACACGTAATTCCATCCAAACTGTCGATTCTTTTCCCCCGTCTTTCGTCTCACTTCCCCAATTATTTCTCCCCCTCTATCACCGTCTTCCAGCCGTTTTTCCCGGAAAATCGCAGGTGGTATAGGGAGAGGACCTCTCCCCACTCTCCCGACCCTGATGTGTGATTTCATAAGCCGGATTGGGTTTTTTACTACCTCAACTTATCAGACCCCCTTCAGATTGATTGAACTGTACTCAAAACATGAATGCCTGGGTGGTCAGACATCTTGCCATACGCCATCGCGGTTGCTCGTGAGCAAATGTCTGTCTGTACCCGTATTGAGTCCCAAGTGTGCTTGTCAATCATCTAACAATGTTCACGGCACAATACGCCTAAAAATAGCCTTGTTGGCCGCCGCAAACGTAGGGCCGTGGATTTGGTCTTTGATACGCCTCTGTGGGTGCCCAATGAACGTATCGATCCACGAACAAATCTTTATTCCTACGCTCTCGATACAGAAAACCGTCTACCTCTTGAAGAAATCTTGTGATCCATCCGCGCTCTTCTCCCTTCAATTGTTTTCCCTCAATTACCTTCCAAACAATAACGCCCTCCTAAGCGTCCCCGGACTCCGTACCATTTGTGATAATCAATATCACCTCCCCTCAACATCCGTGTTGGGCTACAGACTCACCGGCGCAGTAGACTGATCGTCGACCGGTTTATTCCTGTACGGTCTATACTGTCTTGTTGTTACGTATTTATGGCTTTCAGCAATGTTTTCTCACAGTAATATTTTGATTGGGATTTAAGAATCGTGATTTTAAATAAAGATATATTAAAGAGTATAAACTTAATTAAAAAAATCTTGGAATTAATATTAAAAATGCACTATATACATATCGACTAAGTCAATGTGAAGGTACATCTAAACGTGGTCGGTATATCGTAATATTTCTCAATAAGAACAGCCCTCGTAGGATGAACAAAATTTCCGTGGCCATGCTTTTATGTCTTCCTGAATCGAAGTACGTAAGAAAGAATATGTAGTTATAGAGTAACAAGGGACCGATGAAATAGAATATCAGTTAAAGGTGGTTAAAAGGTTGTTCAAGACTTCAGCAGAGATCGGTATGATAGTGGAACCGTTCAACGGATCGAAACGAGACACAGTGCGCCACCTAGCGACACATCTGACGACTAAAACGAGAGGTGTTGCGTTTGTTTACGTCCAGTCGTTACGCAGCAGCAGCGGTACGTGTCTTAACCTGTTGGTCGCCGCGTGCAACGACAGCAATGAAGGAGCTGGAGGAACAGCGTGTGTAAATGGGACTAACTGCCGATGAGAAAGATTTTAATGAATCTTTCATCCCTCGATCAATTCGTGACAATAGAAGTAGGAGGTTCACGCGAGAACGATCAAATTTCACTAAAATTAAAGCCTAATGAAACACCAATGGACACCAATTTACACTAATTTGTAATGGCTTTGGAACTAACATCCCCCGCCACATGCCTCCCTGGCGGCTCGCAGGACGTATTGTAGATGCGTGAATTTCATTTCAGCATTTAAGGGTTTATAACGAAGTTAGCGCTTCACTCACCTACCAAACCGACCTAGGGATTGATTTTTATAATTTTTCTGTAGGATTTCATGTGGCATTTCAAGTTGTGAGGAAAATTTCGGAAGAAAGAAATTGTTGCAAGTATTTAAAGGATTTGGCTAAGATAGGTGTTCTTTCGAGGTTTTCTATTTGAAGGTAGGGTTTTTTTTTGATGGTCCCGGATCCGCTTTTTCAATCTTTTTCGATTTCCCAAAGAAGTGTGCTCCTCTCTTAAAACACCTCTGTTATAAATTCAGCTTTTTTCTTCCTCCTATGTGTTCCATAACATGTTTATTTAAAAAAAATTAAATGTTTAAAGAACGCGAAAAGTTTTCATCCAAACTTCACTTTTGTTCATAACCTGGTCCTCTTCTGTTGTGTCTCCAGTCTATTTCGATGGAATGCCTTCCCCTGGTCTGAGTCTGCGAAAGGGTGGCCGCAAATGGACTTCGATACTCTTGCAAATTCGCATCACGGGCGCATGGCTGCCGAAGGATATTCGATGAGACAGGGGCGAAAGGGCTATTACACCAATCATTTTGACATAAATAGTTCGCAGGCCTCTCTACCGGAATTGTAGGTCACAGCGCCGCTTGGACGTTGCCATACTACGGTATATCGTGCGCGAAAATATTTGTGTCTTAATCGAGTTTAATTTCGGAACTTGGATCAAAACTGAACATAGAAGTCAAAATTTCTATCCCAATATTCTTCAATTATGGAAAAAAGAGTGGGAAATTAATATGTGATAAAAATAATCGTAAAGTCGAAAGTGTTTGTCTATAGTATATACAGGGTTCGTCCAGAAAATAAGTGTACTGAGCTCAGGAAAAAAATATTTATTACACTTTTACATATCTTAAGCTAATATTCCTCAAAATAGGACCCTTGTGAGTCGATACACTTGTTCCAGCGGCGTTCCCATTCCTGGAACGCTCCCGCGAAGGCATCATCGAAGACACGTCTTCACGGCCTCTTTGACGGCGTCCAAAGTCCCTTATCGCGTTCCTTTCAAACTCCTCTTTATCTTCGGGAACAGAAAGAAGTCCGATGATGTGTGGATCATTTTTGCAGTGATCTGCAAGTTGTGTCGCGATTTCCAAACGATTGAGTCTTTGATCATCACTGAGCACTTTCGGCACCAACTTTGCACAAATTTTTCGCATCTGTAATTGGTCCCTAATAATCTTGTGCACTATTGTTTTTGGCACATTACACTGCTCTGCTATCATCCGAACACTAAGACGACGATCAGAGTTCAGTACATCGCGAACTTTTCGCGCATTTTCGTCGGTGTGTGTCGTTGATGGGCGTCCAGGCCGTGGTTCGTCGTCGACCTCTTCTCTGCCCTCCACGAACATCTTGTGCCACCGAAAGATCATGTTTCTGGACATGGCTGACTCCCCGTAAGTTTGGCTAATCATACCGACAGTTTCGGCAGACGATTTCCCAAGCTTTACCGCAAATTTGATGGAATAACGCTGCTCCAAAAACTTCGGCATCGCGTTCCGTGACGTGGGTCGAGCGTGGAGGTTCGCGTTAACAGAGCTCCTCACTACACCACAGCTCAGAGTCGACTGCCTTTTTCAGCGTCGCTTGCCAACATACCCCCCTCCAATCGCAGCCCGACAGAGCGCTGCTGGACGCGCCTGGAGCGGCGGGAAAAAATCGGTACACTTATCTTCCGGACGAACCCTGTATATATATATATATATATTTTTTTTCTATACATATATTTCTATATACATATATTATTAGTTAATCTACCGGTTTAGGTAGGTTTTTGGATGGACACAACTATCAAATAAACATTTTGTAACTCCAAACAAAACCCAATCCAGCAACCTAATCTACATCAGGTCCCTCTTCATCTCTGTGTACCTCCTTCCTCCCCTCATCCCGTCCAACATCCCTATCCTGTTCCTGCCCTTTCCTCGCTTGCCCAACATTCTCCCCTCTATTACCTTCTTCAACATTCCACTCACGCTCAGTACGTCTTTCATCCATTTTTATATGTAAACCATAAGCACAGTATTCAACGCTAAGGCCGGTTGGGTAGGTGATTGTATAGTTCACCCAGTTCTAAGCCCGACGGCGTGTGAATATTCACACATCAGGGTAGGGGGGCCAGTTCCTTTCCCAGTGCCGGTTATGGTTTCCTAGGAAGATCTGGTACCCGAAAAATCACAAAGCTTGGTTGGAGCTGCAGGTGCCCAGAGTGCCTTCCCGGGGAATCGAACCCGGGACCTTCCGATCAGTGTGTGTGTGTGTGTGTGTGTGTGTATATATAAAAAAATATTTATATATATATATATAGAAATATATGTATATATATAAATATATTTATATATATACAGAAATATTTATAAATATACAGATATATATATATATATATATATATATATATATATATATATATATATATATATATATACACACATATATTTTCATTCATTCACATGGAAATTGGCATAAGGGAACGGAATAGGAACATACATGAAGGACGAACAGAGGAGAAGTGGGGAAGGCGGAATCGAGCAGATCACAAGCGCAAAAATATTTCCTTGACCGGGATTTGAACCACGGGTATTTCGACTTGCCATATTTTGATTTGATAAATACGTATGTGTTCTGTATGTATATGATAACCAAATTCTCAGCGTATGAAGCAACCAAGATCTATGATTTGATACCGGGGTCAGGCGACAAACCAATCACGTCTCAAGTACTCGTCCACAGGTGGCGCAGGAATAAGAAAAGGGGGCGCTCGATTTGCGCCTGGCAGAAGCGACGCGCCAGGTAAGTGGAGGGCGGTCCAACGCATCGAACTGGGTCAAGTTTAGAAAAGGGAATTGTCCGACGGCATTTCCCCCTCAACATCCCAGATCCCTTTCAGGGCATCATCGACCATGACACCCACGTGCGGCATTTGATGCAGGGCCAGGGTGTAATCACTCCGAGTGGGCCGCATCCAGGGTTATTTATTTTTGATTTTCCTGTTGTAAAACCCAATGGCTCTTTTTCAAAGGGAGTAGGAAGCATGTTCTTCGGAATTGGACAGCGTCCATCGTGAAATACGGGTGGGATATTAGGATGCGCAATAACGAGGATGTGCGTTGATTGGAGGCCTTTTGATATGTGGGTTTGGACAAGAAAGGAGGAAATAAAATACACGGAAAGGGAAACTAACGAAGAAGGGGTAGGGACGGTTAAGAGAGAAAGTTGAATGTGGCCGGGACAAATTCGAAGAAGACAGGAATGATATATTCAAGGAACATTTCGTGGATTTCTCTGTTAAATAAATATTTACACATAAATTCATGCACATGGAAATAGATATAATGAAAAATGATAGGTACACATACAAAGGACGAACACAGGGGAGGTGGGGAAGGAATCAAGCAGATCACAAGCGCAAAAATATTTCCCTGAACGGGACTTAAACCCAGGGATCTTTCCACTTGCCCGGCGGATGCTGTAACCGCTTGTGCTATCGAGGAAATTTAATGTTACGCTTGAGATTTGCTAGTCTTATAGCAACCAAGTGCCCCGATTCTTTGGCCAAGAGATGGCGTCAGGGAGGTATTTCACCCACCAGAGGAGAAATAGGCAACACACGAGAGGAAAGGATAGTAGGTAAGCAAACATACAGTATAATAATGAAGGATTGAAAAATTTTATATATGTTCCTGTCCCTTTTCCTTTTAGATATTTCCGTGTGAATGAATATTTGTTCGTCATATGGTGGGATTACGTGTTTAAAAGTGTATTTGACCATTATGTCTAGCCTTTCTTCTGGCTATGCGTGCCACCAAACGCACTATTCCTATCCTTTATTATTGTACTGTGTGATTGCTTACCTACTGTCCTTCCTCTTGTGTGTTGTGTATTTCTCCTCTGGTATTTTTATGTTTCATGTAAATAGCTTCTAAATTTATGTGCCCATAATTATTCTCATGGGCTTGTACTTATGTGTTTACATAATTATTTTTTGCGACCTTGAAAGATTTTTTTATCTTCCTGCCATTTGCCGCTCTCACTTAATTGGGGTAATAATTTTTTCCTTGCGACTATCCAGAAAAAAATCGCTGATTGTTAATTGACCAGCATTGTTCCCTCTCGCGCAAGGAATTTTGTTTTGAGAGGGTTCAACACGTTATTCCGACCGGTGATTTGTTTACCACATGGAGGGAAAAAAAATATCCCCTATTCACCCCCGTAGCGGCCGACGTCCGTCTGTCGCGCGCTCTGTGGTGTAGCGGGAGAAGGTAGGCGATGACCTCATTGGACGTCGTAATGGCGGTGATTTGGATCCCCGACCGCGGAATGGCATCCCTTTGATCGGATTGTTTGGTCAAATGCTCCCCCTTAGTTAAGCGCCATTCGGAACTTTCCCTTCCCGCGTGAACATTTCATTGCTCTTTTGTTTCCTTTTGTCCCCCGCCTCTGTGCGACGTTGAAGAGATAGAAAGCAAGGGCGGGAAATGAAAAAAAATTAGGAAGAGGGAATGAAAAGGTGGAAAAGAGGAGGAAAGGAAAATGGCGGAAATCCACTGGAAAAAGATATCTAATTTTTATCTAAAAGTTTCTAATTTTTCATTTGCTTTTATTTTTTCTCCCGACATTTTTCTTATTTTCCAGAAGCAACGAAAGTGGGAATCAGCAATTGAACTAGGGTTAATTTCAAAGGTTTTAACCTCTCTCCCTTCTCCATCTATTCATCTTCTTCTTCATTTGATGCCCCGTTCGTCTGTTACACCTCACCCCGCCCCCCCCCCCCCTCAGCTCTTGCATCCGATTTCAAACAAAACTTCACCACGTGCCGCGTCGCTCGAATACCTCCATCAGCATACGACTACGTCACTTTCCCGCCTATTTACCTACGCGGCACCATGGCAACCGTTTCGATGATTTCCGTCACTGGGAATTTTTCTTTCATCTCTTTTACTCACGTGCGTTTTTTTTTCTCCGTGATTGACGGCATCTGCACCACTTTGCCGTAGATGGGCTCACATGCAGTGCGTCGGCGCAACTTCTCTCCTTTTGACTCTGCCTCAGCCTTCACTACGAGTGAAACTACGAATTTTTTTCACTAATTGCCAAACCTTCGACGCTCACCTATAAGTATCCTTTCTGTTCCCTACTTTCATCCTTTCTGATCCCTTCTTTATTTTTTTCGCTGTATATTTTCATCTCCAGGACAATACTGGGAAACTAGCAAAGAAGGAGTGCATCGCGTTTCTTTCCCTTCCGAGGATAGGGTTCGCATATTGGCTAGCGTACTGGTTTTCCCACTTCATCTCTGCGTACATCCTTCCTCCATTCATCCCGTCCAACATCCCTATCCTGTTCCTGCCCTTTCCTCGTTTGCCCAACATTCTCCCCTCTATTACCGTCTTCAACATCCCACTGCCGCCCAATACGCCTTTCATCCATTTTTCCTACCACCTTAAGATTTCTCTCAACAAACCTGTCTCCTCGTCCACCACCTCTAGTACTTCCTCGTTTGTTTTCCTTTCGGTCCATTTCTCCTTCTCCATTCTTCTCCACACCCACATTTCAAAAAGCCTCCAATCTGCGTCTATCCCCCTGCTTCAGTGACCACCGCACCGTACATAGTAGCTACGCGCCATATCAAAGTTTTTGACTAGTCTTTTCTTAACCTTGCTTTGCAATAGAGCAGGTTTTAGTATAAGAGACCATCATAAGACCTATCATAACCCAGTAGGCACATGCTAATTTAAAAAATCGCAACCACAACAACTCATGCGTGAAATAGTTAATGAGAAAAAAATCATCAAATATCATTATTGTGGCATTGCCAAACTGAGTGGTCAGAATTAATTGTATTTACACTAATATCTATTGCATTCTTCACATATTTGAAAAGCGCTTATTTTTCTTTTGACAAGACGTGTACAGAATATTAACTATTCACCCTTGAAGGGCACTTCGGGTTGGCCGGGTATACCTTGAATGGGGTCCAAAACTATTGGGGAGAAGGGAAGGGTGGAGATATGCACTTAATGAATAAACATGGTAATTGTTCATAATACCCGCTGGTGTAAAATTTCAAAGAAATTGCGGGAGATGCCGCAACAGTAACTTAAACGGAGTCACCCGCTTTGTGTGCATTTCAATGCAACAATTTCAGAGTAAAAATCATTCGCCTTGACCGGGATTCGAACCCGGATCCCTCGATATTCGGCCGAGTGCTTTAGCCAGTTAAGCTACCGAGACGTCCTTTTACACTCTGAAATTTTGGGGGCTTTAAAGGAACAAGATGTTGTGACGAAATACCGTACATACAATGTCACATGCATTCGTAGTCGTGCCCGACGCGCCACAGTCCACGAGGTCAAAGCCAATTTCAAACACTTAAGCTGTTCGTACCATAGATATCGTCACAGCATCTTGTTCCTTTGAAGCCCCCAAAATTTCAGAGTGTAAGAGGACGTCTCGTTAGCTTAGCTGGCTAAAGGACTCGGCCGGATATCGAGGGATCCGGGTTCGAATCCCGGTCAAGGCGAATGATTTTTACTCTCTGAAATTGTTGCATTGTAACCCGCTGGTAGGATGATATGAAGGGTACCATCTAAAAAGTAATCGAATACTCCATCCAGGGAGCAATAAAAACTCTGCAATTTCGCATTAGTCACCAGGAATGATATCACCAAATTTTATTTGTCTGTTATTTAGGGAAGATGAACTAATAAAAAAAACTGAGGAAAAAAAGGATGAGAGGGAATTTTAATGGAAAAAAAAGTGTCTATTAATGTCAATGGAAACGCGATGTGCAATTAAATTTCAAATACGAACATTTTTCTGCGAGGAATTGAGAAACTTATTAAATTAAAATTTGCAAAACTAAACCAAACGAAAACATTACATTAAAATGAAAATTAAGAATCTAAAAAAATAATATTATAAATTGACTGAAAATTTTCGAAATAAACTAAATGACTACATAAAAAATTTATTGAAATTGAAATGTCAAAATAAAACCGATCCATTCAGAGAGAAGTATGAAAAAATGCTACCAATCGAAATAGTTCTACCTGGCAAAGATTTAAAAAAATTAACATTGAATCTAAAAAAGCTGAAAGCGGCTCTAAAAAAACAGATGTTCAATTTGAAGTTTTGATGATGATATGATGATATATTGATGATATATTGATGATACCGTCAAGAGCATTTTTGAAGAACATTAAAAGTAACATAACCTTTAAGTAAAATGTTGTTCTAAATATTTGTGTAACCCTGAATGGATAACTGCATGATATGAAGCTATTCTAATGTAATGAATTGGATCTAATTCCTAAAATTATTTAAAACGATTTCCAGAAACTGCGGGAGATGCCGCAACAGTAACTATTAACGGAGTCATCCGCTACGTGTGCATTACAATGCAACCATTTCAGAGAGTAAAAATCATTCGCCTTGACCGGGATTCGATCCCGGATCCCTCGATATCCGGCCGAGTGCTTTAACCAATTAAGCTACCGAGACGTCCTCTTACACTCTGAAATTTTGGGGGCTTTAAAGGAACAAGATGTTGTGACGAAATACCGTACATACAATGTCACAGGCATTCGTAGTCGTGCGCGAGGCGCCACAGTCCACGATGTTAATGAAGCCAATTTCAAACACTTAGGCTGTTCATTTCAAGAAACTGCGGGAGATGCCGCAACAGTAACTATTAACGGAGTCATCCGCTATGTGTGTATTAATAATACACGACTCGCGCACGACTACGAATGCCTGTGACATTGTATGTACGGTATTTTCATAACATCTTGTTCCTTGAAAGCCCCCAAAATTTCAGAGTGTAAGAGGACGCCGCGATAGCTTAACTGGCTAAAGCACTCGGCCGGATATCGAGGGATCCGGGATCGAATCCCGGTCAAGGCGAATGATTTTTACTCTCTGAAATGGTTGCATTATAAAACGATTCCATTTCGCATAAATACACGTCGTTGTATACTTCGAATCCCTCTCTACCAATCACTACTGAGGTTCATCTTCCTTTGCTTATGAGCACAGAATATAACCGAGGATGACATTGGGGTGGATTTTAAGGGTTACCAGAATGTCTTCCTTTAAACAAGGGACAAGTTATCTCTTGTACCTAATCAACAGCCATCCTTAATTTTGGGCAATGCATCGAGAATCTTACTTCGTGACTCATTCACCCTTAGTCATTACCTGTTACATTTTGTCACAATCTGTCACTCTTTTTCAAAACATGTCCCAGTTTGATACCTTTCCTCGCCCTTGGCCTTTCTCAGCCGGTGATCATGGCGCGAGATGTTTTCAGCCAATTTTTCTTTTCTGCGGATTCATTTCATACGTTCAGTTACTTCTATCCTCGTTCCCCTTTTTCGTAATGAATACTACCTCGTTTGTCATTCGGCCATTTTATTTCATCCCCGCTATCTTTCATCAGTCATCCAATTAGCATCTCCCCCGAACTCCATTTTCTTTTCTGCTCACATCGCCCACGCGTCTCGCTAATGAAAAAACCCCCGTCTCTTTTTAAATGCTCTTTTACTAACCGTTTCAAGTTTTTCCCTCAAATATTGCCGTTGTCCTCCTCTTTTCCCTCGTGAATACGCAACAAAATGTGTTAGTGTGTGTATGTGTGTATATATATATATGTACAGGGTTCGTCCGGAAAATGAGTGTAATGAGCTCATTGTCTTTTTTGACGAAAGGGGAGTCGTTCACTACGAATTTGTACCTGAACGACAAACTGTAAATGCCGCATTTTACGTCCAAGTGCTCGACAGGCTTCGAAAACGAGTCGCCCGCGTCCGGCCAGCATTCAAAAACGTCTGGCGGCTGCTTCACGTCAATGCGCCGTCTCGCACCGCGCTTGTCGTGTCGGACTTCTTGGCCAAGCACGGCGTGGCAACGATGCCACACCCGCCCTACAGCCCGGACTTGGCACCACCGGACTTCTTTCTGTTCCCGAAGATAAAGAGGAGTTTGAAAGGAACGCGATACGGGACTTTGGACGCCGTCAAAGAGGCCGTGACGACGTGTCTTCGAGAGGTTCCCGATGATGCCTTCGCGGGAGCTTTCCAGGAATGGGAACGCCGCTGGAACAAGTGTATGGACTCAAAAGGGTCTTATTTTGAGGAATATTAGCTTAAGATATGTAAAAGTGTAATAATTTTTTTTTTCCTGAGCTCAGTACACTTATTTTCCGGACGAAGGTGGTTGCACCACCAAAAATTCGAGAACTAGTGAGTCCCTCTTTTATATGTTTTAGTTTCTGTGTTTGCTATGACTATTTAGTGAATTATATATATATATATATATATATATATATATATATATATATACATATATGTATGTATGTATATACCTGTATATATATATGTATATATATATATATATACACAGGTGATTTCTTCGAAGTAACACCAAGTGTTGAATAAAAAACTTTGCAACACACAGCACGAGAACACATAAAAAGAACACCCACAATAATATTTGATAATTTCGACGGACTCCGTCTTCTTCGGAAGATAAGATATGACTGAGGTACTTGGTGCAGAGAGAGAAGGAGACGAGGGAGGGGGGAAAATAGGTAGTGGGGGAGGGGTGAAGGACTCTTCTTGGTCATGGGTGTTGTGGTATCTGTGGATGAATTGTTAGTTTTCTTTGTCGCTTGTTACTATTTCCCCATCCTCCCTATTCCATCTCCGCTCTCCTCTGGTCGCCCTTTCCCCCTCTATAACCCCCTTCTTCACCCCTCCCACACCACCTGTTCTCCCCTCCTCCTTCACCCCCTCCCCCACCACCTGTTCTCCCCTCCGCTTGATGCTTAATATGTGTTCCAATCCGTTTTCTTATATATATTTCCATGTGAATTTATTCGCCATTCGGGTTTTCGTGTATTTGGCCAATGTGGCTGGTGTTCTTCTTCTGGCTCTGTGTGCCAACGTACTGTTCCTATCCTTTATGACGAGGTATAAGTACTTTCCCTACTTTACTTTACTCTTGTGTCCTCGTCCATTTCTCCTTTGGTGGATGAAACAGCACCCGAACGCCATCTCCTGACTAAAAACCGCGTTCTATATAGTTTAATTTTAATTACTGGAAACCTGGAGAGATTCGCTAAAATTCCTCTCCATAGGATAATATTCCTCTTCTTCCATGACAACCTCTCGAAGTCCCTCTTCTATCATTTCTCCCCCTACGAATAATCTCCCCTCCGGAAGGAAATAATGGGTATTTCCCCGATTCTTTTCCCCATTCCCTTTCATGCTCGCATTCCCTTTCCCCTTGTTATGCTCTTGCGCAAGGGTTGCGAGTATATGCTGTAAGAGGGACTTCGGAGGGGAGAAAGAGAGAAATTCGAGGAATATTTTCATCGCCGGCACAGGAAAAATTTCCTCGATACCGAAATTTGATTTTCCAAAAGGGAGAATAATGTTCATATATTAGCGAAGGAACATTCCATGGGTTAATTGAACGGTAAATCATATCGATTATCACTATGTAATTGGGTATCTAGGGGGAAGAACGAGTTTACATCCTCTGAATGAAGTTCTTATCAATAGGTGAACAAACGATGCCCTTAAGGATGACTTTAATATCCCAGCAATGTTTGAATGAAATTCCTCCCCCAATTCGGCTAATATCATCACTAGTTTAATCGTTTCCCGGATTACCTGATCTAAGAAAGTTTTCATAGTTTCCGCCTTCCTCACTTCTCCTCCGGTCGTCCTTTATATGTGTTCCTATTCCGTTTCATTATGTCTATTTCCATGTGAATGAATGAATATTTTTCATATATATACGAATATATATATATATATATATATATACATACGAATATATATACATATATATATATATATTTCTATATTATTGTTAGGTAATCTACGGGTTAAGGTAGGTTTTTGGATGGACACAACTATCAAATAAACATTTTGTAACTCCAAGCAAAACCCAATTCAGCAACCTAATCTACATCAGGTCCCTCTTCATCTCTGTGTACTTCTTTCCTCCCATCATCCCGTCCAACATCCCTATCCTGTTCCTGCCCTTTCCTCGCTTGCCTAACATTCTCCCCTCTGTTACAGTCTTCAGCATCCCACAGCTGTGGGTCGCGGAAGTCCAGGGGGTAGAGTGTTGGACTGCTGACCCCATACCCTGATGTGTGAATTTCATTTTACTGTGATTACGTTGATGACGGTGTTCTTTTAGTTTGTAATAGTTCTTTACTTCATTTTTTTATGGGGCCTAATTTAATGGAGTACGTACTAAGGTTATTAGGCTGTTAGATTGACCTGTATAGCTTTTTTTTATTGTTTAATGTCATCTAAAAGGGCAATGGTGCCAAGCTCTTGAGGGATTCAAGTATAAATTTAATCTGAAACAACCAGGAGCAAAAGTGAACATCCGCTAAGGTGCAGGAATATATACTGTCACAGCGAGAAGACTTGAAGTTAGTACATGTGTATCATAGAGTTACCAATGAGAAACCTACCCTAAAAATTAATTATATGCCTCATAAGGACATAGAGACCAAACTGAGGCTTAAACAACTTAATCGGATGTGAAAATCTGACGGAATTGCAATTGATTTCATTGTGTAAAAATTGAAATCCATGTGTTTATAAAATGGCGGAAAGGAAAACAAATGAAGAAGTACTGGAGATGGTGGGCGAGGAGAGGGGTTTGTTGGGAGAAATCCTATGTAGGCAGGAAAAATGGATGAAGGGCGTGTTGAGTGGCAGTGGGATGTTGAAGACTGTAATAGAGGGGAGAATGACAGGCAAACGTGGAAAGAGCAGGAACAGAGTAGGAATGTTGGACGGGATGAAGAGAGGAAAGAAGTACACAGAGATGAAGAGGGACCTGATGTAGTTTAGGTTGCTGGATTGGGTTTTGTTTGGAGTCACAAAATATTTATTTAATAGTTGTGTCCATCCATAAACCTACCTTAACCGGTAGATTACCTTAGTAAAAAATATACTGGCGTTTTCAAATTTGTTCAACTACTTGCGATGGAATTGACTTTGCCCGACCTATCTGACTAAAGTACATGTTTTATTACTTTTTATATCTATAAAATATAAATCTAATCATAAAATTTATTTTTTTGATTTATTTCTGAAAGTCATTAGGTCAAAATAAAAATTCTTAGTCACGTGAGTTAATTAGGCTGACCAATAGATATTCCGCCATCCTAAACATCAACACGTAAAAAGATCCATTAAAACGTTTTACATCTAAAATTGATTGGGCTGCATTCTGGAAAATGTGTACAGCGTTATTTTAAACACAGGTATGTGAAAGGAAAAATCAAGGTGGCCAATTTGACCGTCCTCCCTTATGTAACAAACTTATTGGCTTTCGCAGAATTCTACCGAGGCCATTGCCACAGGGCTCATTAATTTCCTCGGTTGCCTCGTTATATCGTTAAATCGGAATTCGTATCGATTTCACCAACTCCGGAGACATATTCGAAGCCATTTTCTTCATTACCGCGGCCATGTTTTTTTTGTTTCGTCTCTGATATGAACTCCGGCGTGAACGACATTGTGCTTTTCGTTTGATCCTTTTCCCATCGATATCTTTTTATTTCATGTCGCCCATGAACTCATTCATTGACCGCTGAACCTCAGAGAGAACGGGATGGCCAATCTATTTTGCCCAGGTGGTGAATAACCCATCCATTCTTCGAACGCACCCAATTCCCTTCCTCTTCAGGTCTCCGTCCATCTCTGCGCAAGATTGCGACGATCGATCTTCATTTATCTGGAATAGATTCGTACGACTATTGCACCGATTTTTGAGAAACTTCATCCACTGGTAAAAGGTTAAATACAGTATTTCCAGAAACTTACATGAATGTGCGTACAGCGTTAGTCCGGAAAATAAGTGTACTGAGCTCAGGAAAAAAAATTATTACACGCTTTCATATCTTAAGCTAATATTCCTCAAAATAGGACCCTTTTGAGTCGATACACTTGTTCCAGCAGCGTTCCCATTCCTGGAACGCTCCCGCGAAGGCATTATCGGGAACCTCTCGAAGACACGTCGTCACGGCCTCTTTGACGGCGTCCAAAGTCCCGTATCGCGTTCCTTTCAAACTCCTCTTTATCTTCGGGAACAGAAAGAAGTCCGGTGGTGCCAAGTCCGGGCTGTAGGGCGGGTGCGGCAGCGTTGCCACGCCGTGCTTGGCCAAGAAATCCGACACGACAAGCGCGGTTTGAGACGGCGCATTGTCGTGACTCAGCCGCCAGATGTTTTTGATCGCTGGCCGGACGCGGGCGACTCGTTTTCGAAGCCTGTCGAGCACTTGGACGTAAAATGCAGCATTTACAGTTTGTCGTTCAGGTACAAATCCGTAGTGGACGACTCCCCTTTTGTCAAAAAAGACAATGAGCATCATAAACTTATTTTCCGGACGAACCCTGTATATTATTACAAGTGTATTGGTAATTTACCATCTATGTCATGTTTAGATGGACACCAACATATAACTTCGCCCTCGCCCAGCAACAACTATCTGATGTCACTGGACAATACATTAAGTCCCTCTTCAATTCCGCATGTATCCTTCCTCCATACATTCCGTCCAACATGACTCTCTAATCCCTACCCCCTTCCTCGCTTGCCCAACGTTCTCCCCTCTATCACAGTCTTCCATATCCCATTGCCAATCAATATGGTATGCATCCATTTTTCCTGTCTCCTAAGGATTTGACCCACCAATCCCCTCTACTCCCCACCTTACCCAGCACGTCCTTATTTGTGTTCTTTTCCATCCGCTTAACCTTTTCCATCTTTCTCCGCAATCACATCTCAAAACTCCCTAATCCACGTCTTATCATCCTACTTCAGTGACCATTTTTCCGCGCCGTACGAAACCAAGCCCCATTTCAAACTTTTGGCGAGCCGTTTCTTTAAATCCCTACCTAAAGACCCTGTTATCAATTCCTTCCCCCTTGTGAAAACTTCTTTTCTTGACCTAATTCTTCCTCTTCTTAAATAGAAATGCAATATTGTTTCCATTTTAGTATCTCTCCCACCCTCTGACTCTCCACTCAAACTCAAAACAACATAACAGGCGTTTATCTGGCTCCTTGATTCATGAAATGAACCAAGTCTTAATATTAGACATTAATTACCACAATATTCAGATATTTTCATCCCTCCCTTGCTAGCAAAACCTTTGCTCCCATATTTCTAAAAATTCCCCTCCAAAATCTTCCCCTTGCAAAACTTTCCTCGCTTACCCCTTCCAGCCAATGTTCCCGGCCCCTTCTATTAAAACCTCCTCATTTCCATCCTCCTCTCCGTTGAGAGGGATGGTTTGGCCACCGAAAGCTCGGAAACGTGTGACTTTATTTTCTTTTTTGTGTACTTCTGTGTTTTTTTGCTATTGCTATCTTGATATACATTATTATTCACACCCATATGACTTTCTCGTAATTTATGTGTATTTATAATCTTAGACAGCAACAAAAAATATAAGAGTACATAAAAAGAACACTCACACGTTATTTCTTAATAGATTCGACGTAATTTAGCTCAGTCTTTTTCAGAAAAATCAGTAGTACTGCCTGCCTGCCTGTCAGGAAGCAGTACTGTTTCTTATCATAAGCCTCATAAGCCTTAAATATTTCCTTGTTTACAACGTTTGGGATCAATAAAAAATGTACCCGAAATGTTGAAAAACTCATATTATGATTTCCTATTGAGTCGGAGTGTGATTTAGTTACTTTCTTCCCTTCTTTTCTGATCATATTTATACTAGAGTTGTCCTGTGCGTTTAATTAACGTCCACATTTCAAAAATATATAGAAATGCAAGATGTGCAATAAATTTTCATCACCTGTTGGTGTAGGGAATATCGGATCCTCTTTAGTCTACGCTTATTATTTTTATGACAAAATTCTTTGTGATAAAAACCCAAGTTGGAGCAAAAAAAAACTTCACCTAGACATTCAATCGTGCAAATCTAATTCTCTTCCGGAAATAGAATCATTCCAAACTTACTTAGACTTCATAGGGACGGAGGTATGACAAGGGACGTTATGAAAGGACATATCGGAAAGAGGGAGTGAAATAATGAAATTCATACAAATAAGGGGCTTGTTTTCGATTTGATCTCGAGTGTCTGTAGGTCAAGGACGAATATTGTGATTGAAGGTCATCCATCGATTTCGAGAATTTCACATTTCAACATTCACTTTCGCTTTAAGCGGAACTAGAACTGGAAACTCGACGTATCAAAGAACGATTTCGGTATAATTTTTACACTCCGAATCATCTCGCGTTTTAATCTTAACCAATAAGGTGACGCCACTAAAATCCTATTGCGTCATACCCCCATGGTGAATTTGAATCGGGTAATCTATCGGTTACGATATGTAGATTTCGTAATTGCACGGAGACTAATAACCTTAATGCGTTATCTTAGACCTCAGACAAACACGACAATACACAGACAATAAGCACTACAAGAACTCACACTGCTATGAACAATTCTTCAAGTTAAAATACCACCTCCCTCCCTTCACTACGAACATCTTGACGTACTCAACTTTTCCCACCGAGCACGCCTATACGGTTCTCCCCTCCATCAGGGTCTTCCACATTTTCGTTCCCACTCAGTATGCTCTGAATCCACGTTTCCTGTATCCACTGATTTTTCCCCATAAACCATTCCCTACTTCCCTGCAACAAATAAATTAATGCGATGAGTTATTTGCGGAAGAACGACGAGGATTGATTGAGCTGTGGAAATCATTAATGAAGATTAGATAAAGGAGGAAATCATCCAATAATCACATCCCTAAAGATGTAACCGACTGTAATAATCTGTGTCGTTAGGACCACTTCATTAGATAAATAGAAGGGAAAATGTTTGGGAAAACGTACGAAAAAAATGTAATCCGTGAGCTGGTGAAGAAATTGCAGAGATATTGAGGGTGAGGGGATGGATCTGTAACAACTTTGGCCTCAATTCTTATGCGTTTCCCAACAAAACCTACTCTGAACAGTTTGTTAAAGCTTAGAAGTACAGTAGCGCGTGGTTGTCCATCAAAAACCTAACCCAAGACGGTGGACTAAAACTATTTTAATATTTTTATCCGAAAGTTTTAATTTGCAATGAATATGATTTGATTCTTTTGCACTAAAAGCGACCTGAATCTTGGTCCACGTGATGACACCGTTGGGTCGGTTCCTCATAGGGATTCAGTTGATACACGAAATTTCTCACACGTATTTCTATTCTATTCGCCATGATCGTTACATTATCGATGACATCGTCTACTATCGATCATCGACTCGATTACGATGCAACACGGATATCCATTGAATAATATTAGTCTTTTGTATAAAAGATAACATTGGTTTTATTACTTATCGTATGACCATACCTTAATTATTTTTGCCCGTTGAAAGATTTTTTAATCGATATTAAAATTAGGTAATCTCCCGGTTAAAATAGGTTTTTGGATGGATACAACTATCAAATAAATATTTTGTGACTCCAAACAAAAACCAATCCAGCAACCAACTCTACAGCAGGTCCCTCTTCATCTCTGTGTACTTCTTTCCTCCCTTCATCCCGTCCAACATCCCTATCATGTCCCTGCCCTTTCCTCGTTTTCCTAACATTCTCCCCTCTATTACAGTCTTCAACATCCCGCAGCCGCTCAATACGCCTTTCATCAATTTTTTCTGCCTCCATAGGATCTCTCCCAACAAACCCCTCTCCTCACCCACCATCTCCAGTACTTCCTCATTTGTTTTCCTTTCGGTCCATTTCACCTTCTCCATTCTTCTCCACACCCACATTTTAAAAGCCTCCAATCTACGTCTATCCTCCTGATTCAGAGACCACGTTTCCGCGCCGTACATAATTTCATATTTCGATTCCTTGCGTGCAGTTGATTAATATTTGTGGGTTCTAAGAATAAACAAAAAACATCAATATTGTGTGTTAAAACAATTGCTAGGGTCAGCTATCAATTTTTCTTTTTTAATACTTAGGTGGTTTCCTAAGCAAGGTCAAACAACATGGGAATTCCTCTGTTTAAATTTCAAGAAACTGGGGGAGTAACTGACGCAACAGTAACTTGTAACGGGGTCATCCGCTAACATGCATTTCATTGCAATAATATCATTCGCCTTGACTTGAAATTATTGCATCCCCTGTTTATTTATTTGCTCATATATCAAAAATTAAGTTTGATAAATTCCTTTGCGACGTTTAGTGGTGATTTCCGTGGATTTCATGTGTTTCGAAGGAATATAGTACGTTACATCCCTTCGTCACCCCCGGCAAACGTCAGCATATCCTCCCCATTCCAATCAAAATCCTCCAAAAGGGACCCCGGGTTTTCGAGAAGAAAATGACAAGAATCTCTTCAGCTCTGTGGAGCAGATAGCTGAAGGATAAAACGTTTCAAGGGTCCTCTCTCCCGAACACACCCTGTTACGTATACCCCGACGCGGTGCAAGGAGAACAAGTTACCTTCGAGAGAGCGTCATCTCGCGTTCCATGCCCTGCAAGGCGAAAGAAAACATTGTGCTCCGGCGGATCAAAACCGAGCGGGGTTGTCATGGCGACGGGATGCTGGGCGAGCGCGGAAAGGGGGAGGGGAGGGGGATGGAGAGCGAGACAAACTACCTGGGAAATTGAGGCAGGCAGGGAGAACGTAGCCCCCTGTTGCTCCCTCAAAGTGCGCGCCGTTGGTGAAATGTAGCATTGAATCGAACCTCTCGCTTAGCATCTAATAATCAATAACAAGGTTGAATCGGCCCCTCCCAACCTCCCCCCCTCCCTCCATCCCTATCTCCTCCTCCCCTCTCTCTCCTTCCCTCTCTTTCTATTTCCATCTCCTACGTAGTTAGACAAAAGATTATGTTTTCTTTATTACAAGTAAGGTTCGTTCAAGGGTTGGACTTGTTAAACATATCCCACCGGAGATTTCCATAGTAACTTAATATTTACAAAAAATAACAATAAGCGTAGTTTTAGCTTGCAGGATATTGGATAGATTTCTTACTGCATCTTAAGGTGGAATTATAAGTTAGATGATGCCATACGTAATTGCATGCGTGTAGAATGAAAGGAGGTAGATGTGTATTTGCATGCGTGTAAAATGATAGGATTTCTACATGAATGTATGCACCACTGTGGGTATGGGTTTGCATGTATGTGGTGGTTTTGAATGCGGTTTTACTTTTTTTCCAATTACGGGTGGTGACCTAACACCCCCCGCCACACGCCCTTGCGGCGACTTTGCGGGGTATTATGTAGACGTAGCCGAGTCGAAATTTTGGAGAGATTTGAAAACGATTAGTGCGTTGGTATTCGTCAATGGATTAAGGTCAATTTGAGAACATTTTTTGATAAAAAAAACTGTGAATCAATGCCCCATTTGAATTTTATATCGCTCACTTTGCCGTTTTAGTTGTGTCCGTTTCAATAAATCTGTAAACAGACATTGGCGCGGCGAGAATAGAGGGAAGGTGAAAACGATTGTTGCGCAGACGAAACTCAAGGTCAAAGGAGTCAAATGGGAAACGCTCGAGTAAAATGGGACATGCATTCTTGATTTTGAGTTACGCTGTGTGCTCTAGCGGCCGCCATACCCGGATTCTCACGACCAATTTATTCGTACAGTTGTGATTGGATTTATTCGTATGACAAGTCAATTCGTATGATAAGATAATTTAATGAAGGTGAGTACAGTAGTGATATTATTTCGTTCAAGCGTGAATAAATAATGCTTGAAAAAAATGATTGATTGCATTGAAATACGACATAATTCGAAACCATTACAATTGCAACAAAGTTGAATTAATATTATTGGATATTTCTTGCGACACGACTTAATGGAAAACTTTAATTTTGATCACTTCTGCCATACACGCATGCGATTAGATTTTTACAGACACTAATTTTGTACACTGGATTCGAAAAAGAAACGTAGCAGTCTCGGGTATTGCCGACGGAAGTGAAATCTTGAAAAACAATAATTAAAATATTGAAAGCGACTTCATGGATTTTACTGTAATGTATGTACATAAAAATTGTAATTTACACAGTTAAGTATGATGTAATGATAATAATATTCAAAGGAAACAGATGTAATTTACATACGAAAGTTGCACGGCATTTCAGTAATACTGAAAGCTAACATATATATTGTAATAGTTAGTCGTATCGCATTATAATTAAACTAAAAACGAACACATGGATGTTGATTACTGAAAGCGATCCCATCAATTTTAACGTAAGTTATATACACAGCAATAACATCACACAGCCGAGTTTTCCATCACGCAGACGATTGATCTCTCACCAAATCACTCCCCATCTGGGAAGGCCGAAGAAGCGGACCTCGAATAAGAAGTTTTCACTTCGAAAATTACTGATGAACTCCCAAAGTTAACTTCAAAAGACATACACAGGGAGCGTCGACTTCCTTTTTTATAAAGCAAAAAAACCCCTTCAAAAAATGAAGTTGTGTAGCCACTGTATCCAGACCATTGAATGTTGAAGCAACTGTTTACAATGTACGAAACGTTTCTACACAGCTGTAGTACGTTATAATACGCATATGTAAGTCTAGAAAAATAATGCGAAAGTTTAATTGTCACTCCTCATTATAACATTTCGTGAACAGTGCTGACAAATGTATTCTAAAAACATTTTTACGACAAAATTCCATTTTTTTCGATTTTCGAAAAATTTTCAAAAAAGGATATCCAAATCTGACCAATGCTACTTTTTATATATAATTTTTTTCGCTATTTATGGAATAATTGGAATCCTTCACTCCCTACCGTCTTAGCGTAATGCGTTCCCAAACGAACGCATTAATTTTCATATTTTTACACATTTGAGTAATATTAACATGTGGATTCGATCATTTCCAAAAATATTTCATGTGTTAGGAATAGTGAAAATTCGTAGAAAATAGTTGTCCCCGGCAAACTAATAGATAAAATCCATTTAGAGGACTTAAAAAGATTAAAAAAAAAACGAAAATATTTCTCTTGCTTTGAATTATTTCATTGCATTAATAAGGGCTCACAAGAATTTTCGAAAGTCTGTCTACAGGTGCGTCGAGAATGAGGGAATGTTTTGAGCGTTTTTTTATGTGTTTTGCAAATTAAATGGATGTGCAATTAATTTTGACTGGAAGTAGTTTCCTTTCTCTCTGATGATAGTACTATTTGCACTCTAACAGGTATATAAACTCGATGTAAGGAAACGTTTTTCAATTTTCTCAGCACCTCAGCACCACCTAGTGGGTGAATGCCTGGAAACTTTTGGAAATGACATCGCGTTCAATTCAAAGTCGTTCGAGTCACCTTGTATATCTCCACTAATCGAATTGCCCTCTCGACTCAATTGAGTTGTGTTAAGTTGGTTCGTGGCTGAGCACTTGGGAGGCCTTTGAGAATATTATGCGTACTTACTTGTGTCAAGTAGGAAAAATTACCATATCTCTGTATTCAACACGCCATTTGACTGCCCCATTTAATGTTCAAATTGATAGCAACCGTTGGTTCAACGAGTGTCCTATAGTTGTCAGCACGATGCCGTGATGTAACAATAATGTCACAAAGTGTATAAGCTGTTTGGGCAGGTCGTTTTCCCCACAACTGTAGTAATTTTCGCCATTTTGGATTCATGAGAAATTATGTAGGGGTAGTATTTTCAGTGAATGGGAAACCAGATGTCGTCGCTGGGGAGCTCTAACAAGAAAGGTCATCTAGGGGTCACAAAATTTAGCGTACCATCCGGCGGATATATTATTATTATAAACATTTGTGTTTAGAACAGGGATCGGGAAACCTTTGAAAAAATCTCCCACAGTTGTGACTCGAACTCGGCCTTTCAATGTGGGAAATCAGTAAACTAGGCACCATGGCACCATTTATAATAATTTGGTCAGAATGAACGAGTGTCAACAATATTGTGGGGTATGGACAAGCGTAGAGGCATTTTCAAGAGTACTTTTATATTTGTTGAGTGACAACGTTCGATCATCCATTTTGTTTTCGGCAGTGGACGCGTGAAACTCCTTCAAATTCGAATGCGTGTGGTAACGTCAGTCTGTCACAGGTCTAGTAGGTTTTACCTTCCGAGTAAGGAAGTTCCTTTAAAAGCGTTACATCGGAATCATATCGACCAAGAGATGAGTTTTATTCATTAATTTGTTCTCTTTAAATCGTCGCCCATACAAAAATATCCCGCGGTTGTGACGCAAATGTCTCGTCATTTCCCAATTTTTCCTTGATGAAATTCAGTCATCATTGGAGCAGTGACGTCAAAACTTCACTCTCCTTGTAGACATGAATGGCGCCATGGAGACCACATAGAAAAGAGTGTTTATTTTGGATTCATTAAAGTACGTGATGAAACAAATACTCAAGGCGTTCATATTGACTCTCCCTTCGTAAATACAATTTTATATTGACTCAAGTGCCTTTTGAATGAAATTTTATTTATCTTGAATTAATATTTAATAGATTTTTACGGCATGACTGGTTTCCGTCAAGTTTTGAAATTAAAAGAAAATCACTGGTGATCCATTGTCCTGATCGAAGAGATTTTTCTCTTTTTACCAATTCACGACGTTTTTTCTTGATTTGTTCGCTCAATCGGTGTAATAATGACACATAGGTACGGTAATCTACCGGTTAAGGTAAGTTTTTGGATGGAAACAACTAACAAATAAATACTTTGTGACTCCCAACAAAACCAATCCAGTAACCTAATCCACATCAGGTCCCTCTTCATCTCTGTGTACATCTTTCCTCCCTTCATCCCGTCCAACATCCCTATCCTGTTCCTGCCCTTTTCCTCGTTTGCCTAACATTCTCCCCTCTATTACAGTGCTTCAACATCCCACTCTCCGATCAGTACACCCCTTCATCCATTTTTTCCCTGCCTTCATAGGATATCTCCCCCAACAAACCCCATGTGGGGTGTGGAGAAGAATGGAGAAGGTGAAATGGACCGAAAGGAAAACAAATGAGGAAGTACTAGAAATGGTGGGGGAGGAGAGGGATTTGTTGGGAGAAATCCTATAGAGGCAGGAAAAATGGATGAAGGGCGTATTGATCGGGAGTGGGATGTTGAAGACTGTAATAGAGGGGAGAATGTTAGGGAAAACGAGATAAGGGTAGGAACAGGATAGGGATGTTGGATGGGATGAAGAGGAGGAAAGAAGTACACAGAGATGAAGAGGGACCTGATGTAGATTAGGTTGCTGAATTCGGTTTTGTTTGGAGTCGCAAAATTTTTATTTGATAGTTGTGTCCATCCAAAAACCTACCTTAACCGGTAGATTACCTAATAAAAAAATATGTTAGTATTTAATCCTAAAACTACGTATCTGTTGCCACATAGCTAGACGTGCTTATTAAAATATGAGCCGTGGTTTTTCGAGAGTCAATAGTCAGCAAGTCAACATTTCAAAACGAGAGGTACAATAAAGCCGAAAGAACTAGATCCTTGTCGCAATTTTTTTACTCTACGACTAGAAATTCCATGTTGTTAGGAATTCACAATAGTTACATCTCCCAAGGCTTGCTGGGAAGTCATGTTAGATTTTCACTCAATTAAAATATTCCATTACCTCTTCAATAATACCGTTTCCAAAAAACTGCAGCAATTCCTTCACATTTAAACTATTTACTAAAGTTACCCGCTGGAACAAATTTTGCTTTTTGGATCCCAACTTGAAGGTTGCATAATTTTTCCGAGTCATCAGTCCCAATTAACAGAATAAATAGCCGTCTATTTATCCTAATTTACAAGACTCGTACAATTAATTCCTGTCGCTGATATAATCATCCATTATTTTGCACGATAAAATTAGCACTTCTAATAAAAGCATTCATTTTCTCTCGGTGAATGTTACGCTGCGGAAGAATAGCTGACCACCGTCGAACGCCGAAGGGGACCATTTTTAAAGTTTCCATCGTTAACTTATTCATGAACAGCTATCTTATGCTTACAATACAGGCACGTAATTCTAACAACGAAAAAATAGAGACTTTACAGTATTTTTAATTAACAGCGCAAACATACCGGTGTATATTTCTACGAACAGCGCAACAAAACACCCATATAATTCTACATGAACAGCTTAACAATACTACATTAACGTATTTCTATAACCAGCGTGAAAGAACAGGCTCATGTTTCCATAAACGGCGAAACGATCAAGGCATGAAGTTCTACAATCCGTACAACAATACAGGCTTGTAATTCTATAGACAGCGTAACAATGCCGGCAGGCCATGAATACCTTTAATTCTGTCCCTGTTCCCCCTTGCTCTCATTCGATGATCGTTGGCCTCTCTCCTGACCTTACCAGTCGGCAGTGGAGTAAGAGATCGGACATGAAGGCATCATGGAAAGGCGGCAATGTTTTTTTTTACGGATACCTCGTCCTGCCTGTACAAGGGTCAGTCCTTCAATCATTAAAGATTAATAAAAAATCGTGGCTCCATACGTTCCGCGTACCTATTCCAATCTTTCGCCGAAGGCACCTCGTCCAGTCGCGCGGCCCTTTGTCGCGCCAAATAATGACAGATAACGAAGCGAATGAATGACTATTCAAGGACCACTAATGACCCGCCGACGGCGAAGAGAAGAGGCGAATCGGGAATTTATCCCTCCCACCACAACCCCCCTCCCCCACCCTAACACACACACACACACATCGGAAATTGTCCTCGCCGGGTAATTATTCGCGAAACACAACAGTCTTTGATGTTCACCAGAGGCAGAGGGAAATCGTATAGGACCAGTCATCTAATCGAAATTTTCTTCAACCCACATACATATCTTATTATTACTGCACAGTCTAACAGGTTAGGTTAGGAAACCTTTGACAACACACCACGGTGCCCTTAACTAACCAAATATCCTTATAACATTACAAAAACTCGTCATCTACCTTGACATGCCTCCCTTAATTCCATCCAATAGGCCCATTCTATCCGCTCATTACAACCTTTCCCAGAACTCTTCCCTATGTTATTGTCTTCAGCTACGCGCTGCCTCTCTCAGTATCACTTTCTGCATCCACCTGTCCTGCATTCTTCGTATTTCTCCCGACAGACAACTTTCTTTCCCTCTAAGAATACCTATAACGCCCACGTTTCTTTTCCTTTCCGTCCATTTTATTTTCCTCATCCTTCTCCACACTCAGATCTCAAAAACCTTCAATATACAAATATCCTCTTTCCTCAACGACCACGTTTCTGAGCCATATGAAATTAGGTTCAATGACGAAAGTTTTCAATATGAAATCTCCCTTTACGAAGCCATTCGAGAAAGTATCCAACTACTGGATGGACTAGAAAAATTCAAACGTGCACATTGAGCGGACTCATTTTACTGCGCGCAATGGTTGTGGTGATGGCTGCATTAGCATCACTGATGTCTTACGGAAAATTCAAGATCGGATACGTTTAGGAAGGTTTGGTATGTCTGTAATTTCGTTAGTTGTCATCAACTCTTACCTCTTCGTAAACTTTCTTTACATATTTATTGTTTAAAATGTAAAGTATTACAATTTTAAGGTAATCTACCGGTTAAGGTAGGCTTTTGAATGATCACAACTATCAAATAAACATTTTGTAACTCCAAACAAAACAAAACCCAATCCAGCAACCTAATCTACATCAGGTCCCTCTTCATCTCTGTGTACCTCCTTCCTCCCCTCATCCCGTCCAACATCCCTATCCTGTTCCTACCCTTACCTCGCTTGCCCAACATTCTCCCCTCTATTACCCTCTTCAACATTCCACTACCGCTCAATACGCCTTTCATCCATTTTTCCTGCCTCCATAGGATTTAACAAGAGAGGTGGGGATGGCGGATGTGAGCAGATCACGAATGTAAAAATATTTTCCTCGATCGGGACTTGAACACCGGATCTCTCCACTTGCCGGACAGATGCTTTAAACCACCTGAGCTATCGAGGAAGGGTACTTTAACACTGAAATCTGCGATCCTATAAAGCGCCAAAGTGCTCCGAATAATTACCCAGAAGATGGCGTTAGGGAGCTGTTACACCCACCAAAGGAGAAATAGACAAACACAAGAGGAGAATGAACAGTAGGTTAGCAAGCATACAACATCATCAAGGATAGGAACGGTGCGTTTCATGGCACGCATAGCAAGAAGAAGAGACGAGCCACATTGGCCAAATACACATTCAAACACGAAATACCGCCGAAATAATCCAAACACGAAATACCGCCCACTATGCCTTCATCTTGGGACTTTTCCCTCTATTTTTTCTTCGATTATATTCTTCACGAATCCATTGTGCCTCAGGGTGTGACCAATCCATCTGGTTCTTCTTTTCTCTAAAGTGTTCCATAAGGTCCGTTCTTCGTCTATTCTTCTGAATAATTCTTCATTTCTAATTTCATCCGCCCATTTGATCGTAAGCATCCTCCTCCAGCACCAGGTTTCTAAGGCTTTTAGTCTCTTCTGATCCACTTTTCCGATGGCCCATGTTTCTGATCCAGCGAGTTTCTGATCCATCATGTTTTCACGTCTGGCTTACTCGTCTGTAGTTCTATCTTCTTTGAACATAGCTGTTGTCTTTTCATCTTGAATGGCCTCTTACCTTGATCTATTCCTCGTTTGGCGTCTGTAGTGACTATTCCGTCCCATGTGATGGTACTTCCGAGATAGGTGAAGGAATCCACTTGCTCTAATTTTTGTCCTTTTAGTGTGACTACTATATTCCGCTTCTCTCTTCCACATACAAGGGCTTTAGTCTTCGTCTTGTTTATAGTATGTCCATGTTGTAATATGGGGAAATGTTTATGCGGGGAGCTTTAATTAATTTATTTAATTAATTTAATTAACTAGCGATTAACATATACAGGGTTCGTCCGGAAAATAAGTGTACTGAGCTCAGGAAAAAAAACTATTACACTTTTACATATCTTAAGCTAATATTCCTCAAAATAGGACCCTTGTGAGTCGATACACTTGTTTCAGCGGCGTTCCCATTCCTGGAACGCTCCTCGGGTTCGAAGAGACAGTCCGAAGAAGGCCGAAAGTGTCAACGTGGCAATGAACCTAAGAAGTCTCTACCACGGACCAGTCGGTTTTCACAGTGGCTGAAAGTAATCTAGGCTTACTGAAGCGCTCTCGGAGGCCATGGAGTAATGGCGTGGTTGTTGTGGAAAATGTGTTTATCTACTGGGAGACAGCTGGAAAAGCTACCGGGGTTTCAACTCACTCAGGTTAGTAGTTTGTTAGAAAAAATTAGAAGTTCTTAGAACTTTAACTCAACTCTTAGTACTTCTCGTGTAAATGCTTTTTCCAGTTTTGAGTCGGGCCGATTTTCTCTCTATTCCCCTCGACCGCTGACCAGAATCTGTCGTAGAATAAACCGCCACTTACGAGGAACCTATTTTAACTGAAGTACCTCCCTTCCCCCTCTCTTACGGGTATGTATCTAGTCGACTATCACACCACATGTGCATACTATATGCACCTGGAGATTAATGTAATACTGGAAACGTATGAAAAAGTGAAAACATACGGTATATGTTCAAGATGAATTTTTATAATACAGAGTTTGTTTCTTTCGTGCTTTTTCCATGACGATTCTATTATAAACGGTAATCTCACGGTATTAAATAAAAAGAAAGTCATGATTCAATTTTTTTTACTTCAATCTACAGTATTCTGCCTAAGTCATTTCGTCCGTTTTTTTACATTTCTCGTCCTACCTATGTAATTCATTGTGCGTCGGGTTTTCGAAGAGCCCTTGAGAAAAAGTCATTGAAAATTGCAATCAAGTATAATTTTCATACCGACGCACTCATGTCGAAATGCGAGAAACTAAAATTCGCAACCGGACGCGAGCATTACGAGCAACGGAACGAGCGATTGGCCTTTTGTTTTCCTCCTTTACATTCCCAGAAAAACGTCTTCCCATCGAAAATCAACTTTCCGACTTCGGCGAAAACTTGTCCTTTTGGTTTGGAGTTAACCTCGGGTAGAAGGACAGATGGCATTGAGGAAAAAACGGAATATATGGGGGCATGGAAATAAAATGATGCAGTCTCATTTTTTTTATATTCAATTTATGCGTCCACTGTGTGTGTATTCACGCATCCGGAATGTAAAGGGATGAAGTCTGTTCACAATGTCGCAGGTAAAAGATGACGATTATTTGTTCTAGGGCACATCCGCACACCTATTCCTATCTGAGTACTACGATTTTTCCAGCACTCAACTTGTGCGATTGAAAGAAAACATTACGATTTTGGTATAGGTGGAGTAGCCATGTTTCAATATTTGCAAAAGATAAAAGAAAATCCCTTAGGTTATGCTCGCGAAAATAATAATCCTGTGCGTATGTTCTGGAATCCTAGAAGTATTAAGAAGAAAGAAATATAATGGCCGAAAGTGAATAAACTACTGTGTTTGATGGGGTAAGTTAGAAGGTGATTATTATGTGAACTTCGCGGAAGTCCGAAGTGGATACTGGATATTATGAGGTATGCTGTAACAGCGTGGATTAGAAAGGGGAGAATGTTGAAGGAAACTGCGGAAAAGTCGTCAAGTCGTCCAATGAACGAAATCACAATATGGCCTGCACCACCTGCCTATCACCTAAATCACCTGCCTATGAAAAGGAAGCGTGGCAATCCTAAGAGTAGAGTGCTGGCCTACTGATTGTAGGGCCCTACTTCAATTCCCGGGTACGCCTCTGCGTCCCTCCCTCCCTCTCCCCAGCTTCATCCAAGTTGCCTGAATTTGTCGGTCGCCAGAGATCTTTCTGGGAAACCACGAGCGGCGAAGGGAAAAGAACTGACGCCACTTAATGGCCTTAATGTGTGAATTTCACACGCCATATAGGGCTTAGAAATGAGTGAGTTCTGCTCCGTCCTATCGAACCAATCCTCTTGATGATTTCCTCGGGTTTTTTTGTGGATGAAAAGCATTTGCTGAGGTTAATTTCTCAGACTTCTCGATTCTGTGAATTTTATCATATATATCTCTGGTGTAATTTCTTGAAATCGACAAATTAAATAACAAAGTACCAATATCATAATGCAAGCACATCCAGCAATTCTAATCAATGAATATTTAGTGGTATGTGAATTGTAGTATTAAATGTTATCTTCGTATCACTTTACATTATGTGCACTTACGATAGCGTATCACATAGAAACGCCTCTCTAGGGCTAACATAAATATATATTTTATTTTGAGTGCATAGCTCTATGGTTCCGAGACTAGGAACATTGGAAAAGTGGGCCAGTGAAGAATTGAAGCCTTTGAAACATGGTCCTGGAGGGGAATGTTGAAGATTAAATGGACAAAATGAGGAACGAGGAAGTATAGTATATAGAAGAGCAGAAGAGGATAGGACCAAATGGAGAACTCTACGGCAAAGAAGAAATAAGATGCATTGGACACACATTGAGGCACAATGGATTGATTAGGAATATAATATAAGGGAAGATTCCACGAGGAAGACCAAGAGACATGTATATAGAACAAATTAAGATAGACGTAAAACAGAAAAGGTATCAGGTATTGAGGGAAATGACATTAAATAGAGGCGAATGGCTGGCTGCAATAAACCAATCCTAGGATTGAAATACTGAAAATAAATATAGAGGCCATAAAGTATTTTTGTCAGCAGTAAAGTAGTTTATATAAAAGTACATTTATACTATACGGGGAATTTGATTGATACGTAAATTTTTTAAATTTATTCTCGGATGTTAGCATTTTGAATTAAAATATTGTACTCTGTTCCACGTAGTCATCTGCCAATGTGCTTTGAAATCTGCTTACACACTATTCCTATTGTTTGAGCAAAGTGAGGTCACTTTCAATTGGTATTGATTTGTATATTTATTCATTATTGTAAACTTTATATTTTATATATTCTGTACCATATTATTCAATGGTCATTGTGATTTAGGCTCTTATGGACTACTAAAACCAATGGAACTTTGAATGAAAGTTAATGTTTTCATTGTGCATTCAATTCGATCGATTAATCAACCAGATGCGAGATGGGAAGAAAGAACGTCATTACCCTCCAAATCGTATTTTTTAAAATTTGAATTTCGTGCCATTTTTTTGTATTTAGTAGTGCAAAATAAATGGCCCACCATGCGTGAATTTTCAATCAGATAGAGACCTGTGGTTGACGTGGCTGTCAAGAGCACTGTGATATCACGACAGCGCTCCATTCAGTCCGGCGACGTGACCAACGTCCACTCATTCGACGAGGCAAAACCAGTGTAGTATTCAATTCTTTCTAACGCCGCCGTTTAATACAATCACACTCTTTCGTGACTCACTCGTTCATCAACGTATCTATCAGCTGTTTTAACCAAACCGAACAATATTAAAACGTACCGTATTCATCCCAGACACCCTGTCGGAATTAATATGCGTGGTTTGTGCAAAAAGGAACGGGAATTTTGTGATTTCTTACAGTGCATAGTGTACGGATAGCTCTTGCCAGAAGGTCAAGTGATCAATGAAGAGTATTACTATTGCAATTCAAAAGCGTGAATCAATACGAAAAATCGAAAGGTGGGATTGGCAAGTTGTTATGGGACGATATGGGAGATGAAGGGAAAAGAGCAAAAATATTCAGGAAAAATGCTCCAAACAACGTGCAAACTTGCATACATTCTGGGAGAAGAATCAATTTTTTAAAAAAAGTTTTAATTTCCCCTTATAAATTAGTTTTTTATTATACGAAAAAAGGAAATATAAAAAAACCGCAATCATATCCTACATGACAGATCTCTTGCTTAAAGCAATACAAAGAAAACGCCCATATTTTTTGGCGAAACATATTCATGGCTTTGGCGTGAATTTTTGGCCAAAAACTTCATGATGTACCAGCCTCGATATTCACCAGACATGACCCCGTGTGACTTTTTTCTGTTCCTAAAAACAATGAGAACCAACCTTAAAAGGCCCTTCGTTTTTACAAACATAACTGAGATTTATAAAAAACCGCGCTGAGAGAGCGAAAAGCTATACCAAAGATCCGAGTTCCAGAAGCGTTTGGAGGATTAGAAAAAGCGCTGGCAGTATACAAAAGTGAGTAATACCTAAAAAGGGACTAATTTGAAGAGGAAAGAACTGACATAGACGAATTAATACAATTCTTTCAAAAATAACTAACATTTCCTTTATTGAGAAAACATCGTATGCTTTTATAGCCCAGCGGGCTTACACCTAAACCCCGCTGCCTTGGAATATATCTACATAAATACCCTGCGAGCCACCAAAAAAGGTGTGTGGCAGAGGGTGTAGCACCATGAGGGAAGGGTAAGGGATGAGGGGGTTGGGGTTATCAAATAGGTGAGGAAAGGTGGGGAAAACCTGTAAGAAAAAAATATATTAAACAAATATACATATATATACATATATATGTATATATTATTATTAGGTAATCTACCGGTTAAGGTAGGTTTTTGGATGGACACAACTATCAAATAAGCATTTTGTGACTCCCCACCTAGCAAACCAATCTATATCAGGTCCCTCTTCATCTCAATATATATATATATATATATATATATATATATATATATATATATATATATATATATGATGCGGAAGTACTCACGAGAGCAATATAGCAATATAACTTTTGGACGGCACTATAGAAAACAGAATAAAACAGATAACACGTAAAAGGACACTCACACTGTAGATTATTTGAGCTTTCGGCCTACTCCGAGGCGTTCTTCAGGTCAGACTGAGAGGTTTTGAGGGAAGAGTGCCTGGGGAGGGAAGGGGGGCGGAAGGTTTAGGGACTGTTGGGAAGGAAATTAAATATGGCGGTTAAGGGTGGGAATTTTAAAGGATCTGAAATATAGGATGTATGCGGTTTCGCGAGTTCTCACCTCTATGTTGGTGGCTGAATCGGGTAGGGATTCTATAACTGTTAGGGAAAAGCATTCGTCAAATGATAGGTTGTGTGAACTTGCGTGTAAAGGGATAGGAAGAGAAGAGAGTGAAGCAGAATTACATGAGTAGCGGTGATTGTTCATTCGGATGGATAAGGGGGTAATGCATTCGCCTATGTAGAATGAGGTGCATTGTTTGCACGACAAAAGATAGATAATATTTTTTGAGAGGCAATTAGCGTGGGAACGGGGAGAAGGAACAATGAGGGGATGTGGGGAGAGGGGAGCAGATTTGATTAGCAGACATGTTGTACATCGGGGGTGATTGCAGGTAGGGGAAATATGTGGAAATTTTTCAGGGCGGGGTGTCAAAGGGTTGGTGGATCTCAGAAGGTTTCTGAGATTGGCTGGTCGTCTGTAAGCGACAGAGGGGCATTGGGGCAGTAAGGATGTGGTCGCGTCATTGTCATGTAATATTATATATATATATATAATGTAAATACACTAATAGTCATAACAAACACAGAATTCCTTTCCTAATTCCTCTTGAGAAAGGTGGTTGCACCACCGAAAATCAGCCCTTAAGTAATCATTTGCCATGCCCTCCACCCTCTTGTTGATGATCCTGAGAACCACTTTAGTTGCGTGCGAAATCAAGTTTGTTTTTCTTTAGTTCTTAAACATGCCTGCCTTTCCTTTTTATATATCCTGGAAACTAAATTTGTCCTGATGAAATATTTCGGCCAAATTCCTCCCATCCCATGAATTATAAATAGTAGGGATTGCGAATTTTTCTCCCCTTTCTTTTGTTTCTTCCTTCATTTAATGGTAACTTCTGCCTGCCTTTGATGCTGTCTAAAAAGCGAAACGTCGTTCCTCCTCCGTTCAGCTCATTCAATATTCCATCCCTTCCATGACGGTCTTCAACATCTCACTTACTTTCAGCACCTTCCCCGTCCACTTTCTCTGCCTTTTGCAGATTTCCCAAAGTAACTTCTTCTCTTCACCCGTCATATTTAGAAACTCGAGAGGAGTTTGACTTCGTTTACGTCAAATATTTTGTTTCCATTCTCCGCCTCACCCACATCCCAAAAGCCTCCTCAATCTGCCCTCATCCACTCATTGGCTAAAAAACTAACTTGCATCCATCAAACCCTAGCTCCGTATTCGCAAATCTTTGATTCGCAAGGATAAACTTAACGGAAATGGATAACAGACCATGAAATTGTGCTGGACGTGTTTTTTGAGGTGAGATAAAGTTGTTTGGAGGAATTTAGAGGAGGCAGGGAGAGTTAAATAAAGGAAGTCTGAGTGAACCATAATTGAGAGTAAAATGTCTGTAATATATATTGAGGAAAGAATTGTGGGTTAGCTAGTTAAGTGGCGCAAAAAGATTTAAAATGTTAAAAAATGAAATGGCGAGAGCTAAAAAGTATGTCGAGCTGGGGAACAGTTCATAATATAAATAAAATGTACCAACTTGACGCTATTTAGGATCGTATTAGGTGAGAAGGCTTAGAAGTGTAGCGGTGGTTAGTCTATTAGTTAGTGTGCCCATCAAAAACCCACCCTATTCGGCAGATTACTCTGAAAAAAATAGTTCAAATATCCAGGGGTTGCGTATGATTCTCCTCTATAGTTAAAACTTATGCGGAACCCTAATGTATTTGGACGACTGCTCAAGATCCTCACTGGCTTTTTGAATATCGATAATCGAACGTAAGTTCACCCTTTCTCCCTAAACGATTGAGTACCTCCAAAACTGTCAAAGTATATATCTTAAAAGGGCAACAGAATTCGTAAAGTATCCCGGATGAAGTATATGGGATCGAAAAGGGCTTTTTTCGTTCCCCCTTGTACTTTCGTCTCTCGGGTCATCTCTGAAGTTGACGGGGATTCAAACATTAGGTCTTTCCTCATCATATCGATTGTTTTCACAGTCATACCTAAATCAATATATCGGTTCGGAACACAAATCACACTCCAAATTCTACAAAGAACGTTCATCTAGCTTAATAATCCCTTGAGCCGACCCCTTTCGTAACAGTTTCGTGTGCTTCAAGCTTGGCCTTCCCCTTAGTATATATCTTCCTAATGGAGGCAGGAAAAATGGATGAAAGGCGTATTGAGCGGTAGTGGAATGTTGAAGAAGGTAATAGAGGGAAGAATGTTGGGCAAGCGAGGAAAGGGCAGGAACAGGATAGAGATGTTGGACGGGATGAAGGGAGGAAAGAAGTACACAGAGATGAAGAGGGACCGGATGTAGATTAGGTTGCTGGATTGGGTTTTGTTTGGAGTTACAAAATGTTTATTTGATAGTTGTGTCCATCCAAAAACCTACCTTAACCGGTAGATTACCTAATAATATATATCTTCCCTTCGTGCTCATTGCTCTGTTAGTTTCCGGCACCATTCCTACCAGCCACTTCCTTCTCCTCCCCCTTCAGATGCTGGTACCCGCCTGCCTTGCAGTCGAGGGAGAGTATGATCCATGTGTGGGTTAATTTGGAAATTAGTTGGTAATTTGTGGCTGGGATTCGATTAGGTGTTCGAGGAAATGAGGAATAACCGGTGATACGCAGAATTGATCACGAAAAATTGACAAGCTTCATGCGATGGATCCAGTCATAAGATACATAGCAGGAAATGTACTGAGACGAGTGAATTAAAAATTACTATATTAACAACAAAAAAATGCTTGATGAAATCCGTATTGGATAATTAGATCCCATTGACAAGTGTTAAAAACGATGATTGTTAATCATCGACATCAGTTTTTTAATTATGACTCTTTTACCTATTTATTTCACTATTATAATTTAACTACTATCATCTGAGCCCACCGCCTGATGCCGTCAGATTTTCGCTATATCGTGTGTGTCTGTGTATATATATACATACACATACAAGTGTGTTTAAGTAACTTGTATGTATAAATATTGTACAGGGAGCACCTTAATGGTGTTCATTAATTCTTGATGCACGCTTGCGTTTAATTATAATGAAAATATTGACCAAAACACAAACACAGCTACCTTCGACATTTCGGTGGTCCAAGCCACCTTCATCAGGGTAAAAGGAGACTTGATTTCAAAATTTATCTTTTTTTTAGGTAATCCACCGGTTAAGGTAGGTTTTTTGGATGGACACAACTATCAAATAAACATTTTGTAACTCCAAACAAAACAAAACCCAATCCAGCAACCTAGTCTATATCAGGTCCCTCTTCATCTCTGTTTACTTCTTTCCTCCCTTCATCCCATCCAACATCCCTATTCTGTTCCTGCCCTTTCCTCGCTTGCCCAACATTCTCCCCTCTATTACCTTCTTCAACATTCCACTACCGCTCAATACGCCTTTCATCTATTTTTCCTTCCTCCATAGGATTTCTCTCGACAAACCCCTCTCCTCACCCACCATCTCCAGCACTTCCTCATTTGTTTTCCTTTCGGTCCATTTCACATTCTCCATGTTATATGATGATTTCCATGATATATAGATGATTTCTTCGAAGTAACACGGAAGTGTTGAATAAAATCTTAGACAGCAACACACAACATGAGAACACATAAAAGGAACACTCACACGTAACATCTTGATAATTTCGACTCGAACTCCGTCTTCTTCGGAAGATTAGTTAGGACTGCCAGGTCTAGTTAAGTCAGTCCTAACTAATCTTTCGAAGAAGACGGAGTTCGAGTCCCTCGAAATTATCAAGATATTACGTGTGAGTGTTCCTTTTATGTGTTAAAGGACACTCCCAGATGAGAAAATTTGAACTTCCAGCATTTTTTTAGGTCTTCTACAGTTCAGACTGCTGACCTGAAGATGGCCTAATATAATACCAAAAGCTCAAACTTTCTTACGCTGTGTATTTTGGATTTCAGCAGTGTAGTCGCCAAAATCAAAGATTATAATCATACCATTAGCTTTGGAAAAAACGGAACAACGTTCTGTAATAATTACGCCCCAGAGTTGAAACGGGCATGCGCATTTCTCAATTGCACGTGCTCATCGTAGAACACGAACAGATATGATTTCCGACATCCGCGTACGGGTCCACACATACACAAGGCTTTGCGGGAACACGTGTTGCATCGAGACCTTGAATAGGCACGTCGTTAAAATCGAAAATAAAAGCTTTAACCGCGCAATCCCAAAGAGCAGAATATCAATCCGCGAATGAACAATGAGTATCGATCCGCTGAGAGGAAAATAGTGCTGTACGTTTATTGTTCTCTCGGATTTCGCGGAAACGGTAACAATGAATTCTCTTCATACACGAGCTCTCACGAGGTCTGGCGCCATTGTGATTTAGAATAATTTGGCGAGTTCTTAATAATAACAAAAATAATTACCAGTATGCGCATGTATGATTTCATCGCCTTGCGTAATTTCGCGCCTTTTGTCGCCATGGCAGTTTCCGCTACACCTTCCTCACTCCCTACGGTTTTACTATGCCTGAATGTTTATTGGGCTTCTCGTGGGATGCGAGATCCGTCTCACTGAGAGGAATAATTACGGAGTATCTGCGTGCGTATATTATGCCCGACTTCAGAGGGCAGTGCAATCAAGACCTCCCTCGGTTTCCCTTGCAAGCAGCAAGGAGCACCGTGTGATGTAGTCGAATTCCACCTCTTCGCCTTGATAAAAGACTAAATTATTAATGATTCTCAGATAGGCGAATTGGGTGCATACGAGACGATGATAAACGTGAGTTTCCACCGAGGGAAGATATAGTATATGCTTGCGAATTTCCGAGTCGCGTCGTACGAGCTAAGTGCTTCGCAGAATGAGTAAACTTGATCTTGATTGTAAAGCAGAAATCCTGTGCAGTTTCTGTTAATCATGGGCGGTATACAACATTAATTACGACATCTACAAGGCTTCACGCGATATAAGTAGACTTTTGATAAATCTCACGCGTAAATTGGAGCTACATCTACAAGTTGATGTATATGGACCGCCGGTCGAACTGTTGTAAGGAATCCTTTTGGTCCAGAATTATTCATGATGGCGGCGGTGGGAGGTGAATTCGCCCGCAGCATTTCCGAGAAAATATGGTAAAATAGTACGAGAATCCAAATGAAAACAATTTACTCTGATTGACATCCGTCGGAGAACTGAGAAACCCCTGCAAAACGAACACGTGTTTCATCTAGACGTGTATGGTCATCCACGAAGGCCCGCAAACGTGAGGGAGGGGTGGAGGGCGTGCTGGAGTGAAAAGGTCGTCAGGCAATATGGTAAATGGTAATTAGTACCATTAGCTATCATTTAACCCTTTGCGGTCCAACATTTATTTAGGGAATTCCAACAGTCTGGTCCAAATTATTTTTGAAAAAAAAAGAAAGAAAACGTCAGATGCTAATGTTGTATATTTTATTGTTCATATTTGCATTTTTTCACTGTGGGTTTCCTCTTTATTAATGTGAAGCACATCGAATGATTTAATTTATTCTTTAAAATCTTTAAGCGTCTGGTATCTTTTGAAGCAATTTCCCACATGTACTCCAGGATTACGGTCACAAGTTTCACATATATAGATTGTCTCCCTTCTTCCACCCGGCACATTTCTACACAAAATGTGCGCAATATTTGGAACGGAATAATAATACATTCTAATAATTAGGTAATTTTACAAAAGAACTAACCTATAGGTTGCAGAAACCTCCAAAGTTAGTTGAAAAACACTGAAAAATAATGTCAACGAACGCTCAATTGCGTCAGCTACGATCGTAAACTACGCAAAATCGACCATCACGTGTTTCATTGTATTCATATCCTTAAAAGGTATTACATCCAAGAAAGACACGCGGAAAGGTTTAAGTAGGTCTAAGAAGTACGACCAAATGACACCGGATGGTAGAACCATACTGATAAGGCCTATAAATGCCGCACGCAGCTCTGTCGAGCCGGACTCGACGTTGGACCAGATACTAACGCTGAAACTGTCGAGTCCGACTCGACGTTGGACCTCAAAGGGTTAATTTACGAGATGTAACAATTGTCTTGTGATAAGTGGGTGCTAAAATGTGCATAGATTATATTGAAAATGTATTTTTTAATTAATTAGTCATTTAATGATAAAAGGTCTCGGCGAAGATGTTGACGGTAACTTAAAAATTATGTAAAAAATAAAAATAATTTTCTGGATCAAGTTTACGTGACGATTAAATACACAGATAATTTTTTTACTTATTGCTAAAAAAAAATCGAGTTAGAAATTTAAATTTATTTTTTATTCTTAAGACCTCTCTACGATATCAACATCCAGATTATACACTTTCTACGTAGACTTTCTTGACCTTTCGAAGGTCTTGAATGTCCTCTTGAATAACTTCATTTTTGTTGTCAAATCTTCTCCCCCACAATAGTTTTTGGAGTCCTGGAAATGAGAAACTATCACCTGGTGCGAGAGAGGGACTATAGGGCAGATTTGACGAAAATTCAAAAGCCACGTCGCTCTGATTACCGGCCCAATATCTGTACCCTGTTCCTGTCCTTCCCGCGTTTGCCTAACATTCTCCCCTCTGTTACTGTTTTCAGCATCCCACTGCCACTCAATACGCCTTTCATCTTTCAAATGGGTGGCGGAAGATGGGGGAACATACAAAAATACTATTATATCCACCCAAGCTATGTGATTTTTCGGGTACCAGATCTTCCTGGGAAACCATAACCGGCACAGGGAAAGGAACTGGCCCCCTTACCCTTTTGTGTGAATATTCACACGCCGTTGGGCTTAGTGCTGGGTGAAATCTGACATCACCTACTAAACTGACCTTCGGGTTAAATACTCTTTATTATATTTATATATATATATGTTTATTCATTCAAGCATAGAAATACGGAAAAGGATAGGGGATAGGAAAACACATAAAAGGCGAACACAGGACATGTGGGGAAGGCGTATTTTGAGCAGATCACAAATGTAAAAATATTTCCTTTACCGGGACTTGAACACCGGACCTTCCACTTGCCGGGTGGACGCGCTACCAATTACGCCACTAAGGAAATCTAAACATCTCTTCTTCTGGCTATGCGTGCCATGAAATGTACTGTTCCTATTCTCTATGATACTATATGTTTTCTAAATAACTGTCCCCTCTTATTATGTGTATTGTCTATTTCTCCTTTGGTGGGTGAAACAGCTCCCTAAAGCCATCCTTTGGCCAATGATTTGGAGCACTTGGACGCTTTAAAAACATCGCAGATCTCAGTCTAAATTAGGTTTTCTTAGTGGCGTAATTGGTAGCACATCCGCCCGGCAAGTGGAAGGTCTGGTGTTTAAATCCCGGCTAAGGAAATATTTTTACATTTGCGATCTGCTCAAAATCCGCCTTCCCCACATGTCCTGTGTTCGCCTTTTATGTGTTTTCCTACCCCCTTTCCTTATACCTATTTCTGTGGTTGAATGAATATATGTGCGCCGCATGGCGGGATTTCGTATTTGAATATATATAGTCACTTTCTTGGAAAACCCACGAACGTACACAATAATGTAAATTCACTAAATAGTCATAGCAAACACAGAAGCTAAAACATATAAAAGAGGGACTCACTAGTTCACTAGTTCTCGAATTTTCAGTGGTGCAACCACCTTTCTCAAGAGGAATTAGGAACAGAACTCAGAGAAAGGTGGTTGTACCACCGAAAATTCGAGAACTAGTGAGTCCCTCTTTTATATGTTTTAGTTTCTGTGTTTGCTATGACTATTTAGTGAATTTACATCATGTATATATATATATATATATATATATATATATATATATATATATATATATAACCACACGCAGTCCCTACCTTGTACAGGTATGTTAATACCTATTGCGTCGAAGTGACCCCTGGGTGATTACCGGTACAACCACTATGGAATCGTTCTGGGAAAAATGGCCTGTCACTGTTACAGCCTTTCCTCTAATCTTATATTCGTGATCCCTCCGAAAGTATTAAATCTACATAAATGCCCTGCGAGCCACCAAAAAGGTGTGTGGCAGGTGGCATGGGGGGGGGATATTACGTTGGGGTTCGTATTATGTTCTTGATGTCATCGGAAAAGGACTAATCTTTAAAAGTTTCTAATAATTTTAATCAAAAATGTAACCTCAACCCCCGTTACAGGGATGACGGAAATGCACAATTAGTATTTATTAAAAAAAAGACAATGGTAATCAGTGGGAATTGCCGCAACAATAGTAATGTTTCGATTACTGCGTCACACATTACAGGAACACTTTCGGGAATCGAAGGTGAGAAAATAGTCGTGAATATTATTTTTTCATGCGGAGCATACTAGATATGCGGAACTCCGGAACCTAAAGGGTGTCTGGGGAAATTTTTGACCTAGCGACCCTCCGAGGTCTTTTGGATAAACAGGACTCCTGAAGGGACAACACGAGGAACGTAATCCATGTCGGAGAGGAGAAATGTCAGCTAAACCCAAATGGTCACGGATGACCAGACAGATGACGGGGAGGCGGACATGCTACCACCACCGTGCGTGTGTGTGAAAACTCCGAGCTTTCGTCGGCAGCGGGGAGAAAGACAGAATTCGAAAAGTGCACCCCAGAAGATGAAATGCTCACTGCAACCCCCGAGGGATCGAGAGAGAGTGTCATGTCGTCTCCTCCTCTCCCCCCACCCCCTCTTTCCCCCGCCTCACAACACCATTTTATCGATTTTTTAGACCAATAAGGCGAATCTATTTTTAAGGACCTTGCGGTACATATTCCAGCGAAAATGATGGAAACGCCGGTTGTCATGGATACGGAGCGGCGGTGTCCCGTTGCCTAGGCGACGGAACATATTTTCCCGCGTGACGCCGTTCGGAACGAGGGATGTTTAGAGGATTGTGGGTAGGGAAGGGTTGAGTGGGAACTGGAGGGGGTTTGAATAGACAACTTCGGTTGACGCTGAAAATTGTATCTGAAATGCAACCTTCGATTCTGTTTTTATATTTATTTGCTTGTTTGTTTTGAAGCGATAGTCGCTTGTTTTTGGTTTCACGGGATTTCCGTTCGAATTTCCATTCGTGATTACTGTCTCAGGATTTTCTTTGATGATTTTTTCTATGCAAGGACCCTAAAGTTTATGTCACAGTTCAACTGAATTTTGATTGTAATTATTATCAGATTCTTCCTTTTTACGGGTGAAGATGGGTTTTTCTTAACGTAAGCAGGTCAAAAAAATGTACTGATAATTTTTTCTTAGGAAATGCTTAGCACAAAAATAAGAAACCTTTAGAACCCATTAAAAAAAATAGACGATATCCATCTCCATTCAAGGCATCATAAACGCCTAACTATTTCGTTTTCTCGTATATTTTACCGTGCAGATTTCCTTGTTTTATGAGAGGCATGGGAAGCATTGGAGGTAGGAATGAAAGTCGGAGGGGAATTCAAAAAATCGGTTAGGTTCGCTGGTGACCAAGCATTAGTTGCTCAGTCAGCCAAGGGGTTGCAAGCATTGCTGAGTGAATTGGAGGTTCAGTGCGATAAATATGGGATGAGAATCAATATTAATAAAACAAAGGTTTTGTGATTTTGCTGGAAGAAGAAGGCTAAGCTAAATATTAAAATAGGAGGGGAAAAAATAGAGCAGGTAGAACAGTTTACATATCTCGGAAGTGTTCTGAACCAACACGGTCAAAGTAGTAGGGACGTAAGGAGAAGAATTGCGCTAGGCAAGGAGGCTTTCTCAAGGAGGAGGGAGTTGATGACGGGGACGTTGAGTAGAGATGTTAAGACAAGACTCGTAAAAACTCTGATATGGAGCGTAGCTATGTACGGCGCGGAAACGTGATCGCTGAAGCAGGAGGATAGACGTAGATTGGAGGCATTTGAAATGTGGGTGTGGAGAAGAATGGAGAAGGTGAAATGGACCGAAAGGAAAACAAATGAGGAAGTACTGGAGATGATGGGTGAGGAGAGGGGTTTGTTGAGAGAAATCCTATGGAGGCAGGAAAAATGGATGAAAGGAGTATTGATCGGAAGTGGGACGTTGAAGACTGTAATAGAGGGGAGAATGTTACGCAAACGAGGTAAAGGCAGGAACAGGATAGGGATGTTGGACGGGATGAAGGAAGTACACAGAGATGAAGAGGGACCTGATGTAGATTAGGTTGCTGGATTGGGTTTGGTTTGGAATTACAAAATATTTATTTGATTGTTGTGTCCATCCAAAAACCTACCTTAACCGGTAGATTATCTAATAATAATGCTCTCCATCACGCCGATCGTTTTAACCGCACGACATTTTGCTAATGCAAATGCGTAATATTGCAACACCCTTCTCCCTTTACACGCAATAGGCGATCTATGTACGTATTACCGCGCATGTGGAAAATAATTTTGACAGAAAAATGTTTTACGGTCATCCATCTGCCATAGTTGTCATATCTCGTTCAAGTCGTTTTTTTAACGAGTTTTTTTCCCAAATTCCCGCCTTAATTGGCAACCAAGTACGTAAAGTATAACTATAACGCTTTAATAAATAAAGCATAGCACCCAGTATTTCAACTCTTGCGTATTTCCTTCTTCCTTTCAAATCCATCACTAACATTGTGCCCTGCATGACACACACTGGTGTGTGTTTGCGGGGCAAGAGGATGGTTACTCTCCAGCCATGCAGCATGAAAAGAAATTGAAATTGGCTTACAAAATCAACGTTTTTATAAATCAAACCTCTTTACTTTTCCACATAAACTTTTTTATTTATAAATTTTATAATCTGTATTTTTTTTATTTCTTTAATTTTTATTAATTTTAATTTATAAAATCAAGTTGTGATTACATGTCAGTCACCAATAAAAATGCGAAATATTTCAAACAAAGGTGGAAATGTTGACTTAACAATTATGTACCACCGCTCATATGTTCAAGATAATTCTCTATGCTGGAGAGTCGAGCTGGTATTAGCAAGAAATACAATAAATAAGGGTTTAATCAAATGGAAACAACATTCAAGTCTGATTAGAATGAATATGAATACTTATATTTACCTTGGCGCAGTGAGTTGCAGTTACTGTGATCGCTTTTAGCTCGCGAAGACCAATAACATCTTAAATATGTTGGCTCTACACTTAAACTCTCTAATTCTATTGATATGCTCTCCACTACAGTAGTACGACGAGGTTAATTCTCCATTTGCAGGAACTCGAGACACTCGAGAGAACTACCTTCAATGAATTCAAGGGTTTAATTCTGTAATTTTAACTTCGCCCCGTGAGTAATTTCCAAATTAGTTCCTCTAATAATCGAAATAGGCTTCGATGCTTGCGATAACGACTTACAATTCGAGTTCCTCTTCGCCGCCAAGTCGATCTCTGATTCGTCAATCAAACAGATTTCGCGAGGATCCCATTTATTGGCAGCATGTGTTAAATGAAGACCGACTAGCGAAAGATAACAACGCTCTTCAACCCTCTCGCAACCATTTCCCAATGCTCCACTAATTAATCCCTTAATCCTAACACTCTGCTAGCATGCTCACCTGTTCTCCCATTATATGGCACTCATGAGAAATCGTTAGTACCGTTCGCCTCTGCTTTACCTCCGCCACCTTTTTTACACAATATTTTCCCCTTCATCACAGTCTTTAACATCTCGTTCTCTATTAAAATTTTCTGCATCCACATTTCCTGCCTCCTTTGAACAAAAACTTTCTCTCTCTCTCTCCTCCTCTTCCACAATAACTAGTACTTCCTCATTAGTTTTCCTTTCGGTCCATTTCACTTTGACCATCCTTTTCCACACCCACATTTCAAAAGTCTCTATCCCCATGCCTATCACCTTGATTTGGCGACTGCGCCGTAAAATGTTTTTCCCTAGTCCTATCCTAAGTATTGTGTTTTTTCAGGATAGAAAAAAAATGTTTCATTGATCAGCTTGTGTCCATCCAAAAACTTAAATTAAAATGGTGCAATTCAAGAAAATATGAAAAACCTTTTTTAATGTTTTGCTTTAATAATACGTAGTTATAAAGTAACATATGTTGATGTAGATGAGATATGTATTTGCATGCGTGTAAAATGATAGGATTTTTTACATGACTGTGTGCACCACCGTGAGTATCGGTTTTCCATCTATGTGTTGGTTTTGAATGCGACTTTTTTTTCCCTTTTACGGGTGGTGACCTAACACCCCCCGCCACACGCCCTTGCGGCGGCTTGCGGGGTATTATGTAGATTTTCAGATAGATAGGTGGATACCTTTTCAGGTAGATACCTTTCATTAAATCTATTCCATCACCAAATTCCAACTGTACAGAACCTACGTGAACCTCCTTTGGAAAATAAAATAGAGCACGTCCCGCGAAACACAAAAATATAATTTTTGTAAAAACTGCGCTTAAAAAAACTGCAATTCGTAAAATCTGCGCTTAGAAATTAAAAAGAATTATCTCGCGAATATTTTAATAGCAATTTACCATATTAAGGTAGCAGGAGCAGGAAGAGTATTTTGTGGAGTCGACCTAGATTTCCATTCGGATTTAATTAATTTTTTTTCACTGTTCCTGACAAAAGCAATCATTTATAGAGAGTGATTCGACGTGAAAAAGTGATATAAGGGTAAAAAAATATCTGTTTTCTGGTTATCTGCTTGAAAAATAGAATTTTAAGTGAGTGGAAGTATTTATGAGCGTAGCAACAACTTAACTGAAGTCAAAAAATATTCTTAAATCATCTTCCTTAATATATGGTTCAGAGTGCAATGTTATGACTTAAGATATTCTCTCAGAGATGGATCATCCCTTAAGTTAGATTATTTATGGGAATTTGCCCATATTAAAACACTGACGAAATGCATTTTTTGAAGATTAGGTATGATTCGTTCTATAAAATACTTTTTTCATGCGAAGGATTATGGAGCAAAAAAAATCGAATGATAAAATTCTTCACAAAACGAATGTATTACGTGATACTCTTTACGTCGCCATTAGTGCTTGCGTGATGAATTAATTTTCATTGAACTAACCTTATTTATTTCACAAAAGTCAGATTTTATTTTGAATAGTGTGATGAATAAGCATTATCGCGATTTCCTCAACGATAAAAAATAGTAATTACTGTGAAATATAATCAAATAATGGAACAATATTCCGAGGTATGCACTTCAATAAATTTAATTTGAGGTGTTAAGTGATAAAATTCCATCATTTCAATGGAACAATTTCAGAGTGTGAAAATAATTCGCCTTAGCCGGGATTCAAACCCGGAGTCCTCGATGCATATATATATATATATATATATATATATATATATATATATATATATATATATATATATATATATATATATATATATAAAACTTAGACAGTAACACACAGCACGAGAACACATAAAAAGAACACTCACGATAAAATCTTGATAATTTCGACGGACTTGAGCACAACACTTCCGTGTTACTTCGAAGAAATCATCTATATATATATATATATATATATATATATATATATATATATATATATACAGTAACACACAGCACGAGAACACATAAAAAGAACGCTCACAATAATATCTTGATAATTTCGAAGGATTAGAACTCCGTCTTCTTCAGAAGATAAGATATGACTCATAGTCACTATGAGTCATATACTACCCTGATCAACAAGTTCCCGGAATTTATTCAGAAAATTAAAAATACAAGTTTATTTATCTAAATCTATATTGTCCCCTTCAAAGTAATCCCCATCGACTGCAACACACTTATGCCAGCGCTTGATCCAATCCTCGAAACATTTTTTATATTCGGTTTTCGGTATGTCCATCAGTGCTTCCTGCGATTTTTCCATTACTTCCTCTCGGCTGCTAAAACGCGTTCCCCGTAATGGTTTTTTAACTCGATTGAACAGAAAGAAGTCACAGGGAGCCAAATCAGGTGAATTCGGTGGCTGTTGGATGGTATTTGTTGCATTTTTCGTCAAAAAATTACGAATAATGATAGCACTGTGCGACGATTTCTGGTCTCTTTCCGCGAATTGCTTCACGCAAACGTCTCATAACGCCCAAATAATACTCTTTGTTTACTGTCTGGCCTTCTGGTAAAAATTCATGATGCACTACACAGTTGTAATCCATGAAAACCGTCAGCATTGCCTTCTTTTTTGACTGAAAACGACGTGGTTTTTTTGGTCTTGGCTCATTTCGTCCGGAAAATAAGTGTAATAAGCTCATTGTCTTTTTTGACAAAAGGGGAGTCGTCCACTACAAATTTGTACCTGAACGACAAACTGTAAATGCTGCATTTTACGTCCAAGTGCTCGGCGGGCTTCGAAAACGAGTCGCCCGCGTCCGGCCAGCGATCAACCGTATGACTGTCAACCTGAGCGACAATGCGCCGTCTCACACCGCGCTTGTCGTGTCGGACTTCTTGGCCAAGCACGGCGTGGCAACGCTGCCGCACCCGCCCTACAGCCAGGACTTGGCACCACCGGACTTCTTTCTGTTCCCGAAGATAAAGAGGAGTTTGAAAGGAACGCGATACGGGACTTTGGACGCCGTCAAAGAGGCCGTGACGACGCGTCTTCGAGAGGTTCCCGATGATGCCTTCGCGGGAGCGTTCCAGGAATGGAAACGCCGCTGGAACAAGTGTATCGACTCACAAGGGTCCTATTTTGAGGAATATTAGCTTAAGATATGTAAAAGTGTAATAATTTTTTTTCCTGAGCTCAGTACACTTATTTTCCGGGCGAACCCTGTATACCTTAAATTGATTTGTTTTTATGGAAATTTCCCCGATACTTTCAATACAAACATCAAGGGCATAAACAAATTGTATACACTCGATGATATGAGTCCAAAAATATTATGCCGCACACCACTTACCCAAAAGAATGATCAAACGGCAAGTGTTCTCAAGATCTTCCACGGGAATGATTGCGATAGCCGGAAAGCGGATTAGGCGAAAGTTGCAAATTCCTCCACCTCTTTCATCGACATGGAATTGCTCCGCTGAATTATTAATTGTATTCTTTTTTAATTCACTGGACCGAAGGATAGGAAGACCCCTGTCTGCATGCATATCCCTTTTCCTTCTATCTCCCTCTCCCCCCCTCTCAGCACGTATTTTGTAAGGTCGTTACGAAAGGGAAGCGTGCTCAGGGACTGCAGATGACGTTTTTTTAATAAAAAAATCCGTTTTTTTTCGACCGAGAGGATCCCAAATCCAATAAACTCGTCCGTTTCAAGAAAGTTGCTTTGCTTTCAACATGTATGGCGTGAAATGACCGCACTCGGAGTGAGTGAACGGAAAGAAAATAGCAAATCCGAATGAAGGGTGATATCCGTCCAAACCACGCATGCCGGTCTACTCGATGAAACGATGATTGGGACTGACCCGAACGAAACAGGATGTTACGCAATCATCTGCTTGGATGCCATTCATGACAAAAACATTTTTCGAAACCCGTCAGGTCATTTGCGACATCAGGGGTAAGCGGGTGATTAGGTGGGGGGTAAGGTACTCATGATATTTGAGAAGAATGGAGAGAAACCCTGGCGTCCGCACTTGCCAACTCTAATCACAAGAGGGTCAAGGGGTCACATAGTTCAACTATCCCATCCGATGAACGGTGTGTTCCAATTGAGTTGCTCTGTCCAATAAATACGCGAACTGAGGGAATGAAATCTTTATTTTGCAATATTTAGTCTACATCTATTTTATCCCCTTCAAAGTGCTCTTCATTCCTTGATATGCACGTATTCTATCTCCTTTTCCACTGGTTAAAGCACCCTTGGAAGTCCTCGGCAGATCGACTTTTTAGTTTCCTCTTCGTTTCTTGCTTCATTGTGTTCACATTTTCCCGGTGATGTCCCCTCATCACATTTTTTGCATTTTATGAATAGGAAAAAGTCAAAGGGGGCGAGATCTGGCGAATAAGGAGGATGGCCAAGGATGGTGAGAGAATTTTTCGCCAGAAACTGGCGAACAATTAATGCTGAATGTGCAGGTGCATTGTCATGGTGAAGGATCCATTCATCATGTTCGGTTAAAATAGTGTACACTGTTGATTTGCCTAAACTCAGTTAATCAGCTATCATTCGGACAGTTTTTTCGACGACCGGTAAGGAAAAGGGACCGCACACGATCAATGTTTGCCCACAACACAGGTGTTTGAAGGTTGTCTAGGCCTTGCATCATCCGTGGCGTCTTGTCGGCCATCTTTAAAACGCTTAATTTACTTGAAAATAAATTTTGGCTTCAGAGCATTATCACCGTAAATAGCTGTCGATATTTCAGTAATTTCTTGATAACTTTTATCGTACTTCACCAAAAAACGCGCTGCTGATTCGTTGCTCAGCCATTTCGTCAAATTCCATTTTCGATAAACAGTATAAACAAGGAGAACGAAACTAACATAAGTGGCGCCATACGCACAGCTCGACGATCCGTCAAGTACAGATGGCTCATTAGGCGTTAGGCAACTAACGCCGCTAGTGGGCGGGGCTATAGCACGCGTCATAGTCGCCAGATTGCACCAGTTCGCATATTTTTTGGGTAGACCACGTATGTCACCCAAATTGGGCCCGGGATGTCACTGAAATATCCTCCCACAGCCGGGATTCGAACCTAGGCCCTGATTGAGGAAGATAAGGAAGCCAGCACATTAGACACCTCTCCAAACTGATTACTATCACGGTAATTTTTCGATGCTCTCAGTCTTAATCTAAGTATTTAAGGATCATGTTAAAGTTCAGGGGTTTTCAACCAGATTTATTCAAAAATACTGTGAGAAAGGGAGTATGTTAGTGGTATTAGATTGGGAAGCCCGTGATTTGCGATGGGAAAGCAGGGAACGACTTAGGATTTTAGATTTGTGCAGGGAAGCTATGTCTTCTCACCTCACCAAGCACATTATTATGACACCAAATTACATTGGCAGGTTATATCACTGGGATAAAATAAGAGAGAGATGGACATCGCGTCTGATGGACTGAAGTAAACGTCCTTACGTAGTCATAACAAAACCGAACCTTGGCGCCAGATTACTTTCCATTAAAGACCAAAATTCAAATACCGGATCAACACAGAACAATGCTGCATGGTGTACGTTTTGTATGCCGTATGATAAATGCGTACATGCGTGTATACTACCTTGATCAAAAAGTTCCCAGAATTTATTCAGAAAATTAAAAATACAAGTTTATTCATCTAAATCTATATTGTCCCCTTCAAAGTAATCCCCATCGACTGCAACACACTTATACCAGCGCTTGATCCAATCCTCGAAACATTTTTTATGTTCGGTTTTCGGTATGTCCATCAGTGCTTCCTGCGATTTTTCCATTACTTCCTCTCGGCTGCTAAAACGCGTTCCCCGTAATGGTTTTTTAACTCGATTGAACAGAAAGAAGTCACAGGGAGCCAAATCAGGTGAATTCGGTGGCTGTTGGATGGTATTTGTTGCATTTTTCGTCAAAAAATTACGAATAATGATAGCACTGTGCGACGGTCTCGACGCACTGTGCGACGATTTCTGGTCTCTTTCGGCGAATTGCTTCACGCAAACGTCTCATAACGCCCAAATAATACTCTTTGTTTACTGTCTGGCCTTCTGGCAAAAATTCATGATGCACTACACCGTTGTAATCCATGAAAACCGTCAGCATTGCCTTCTTTTTTTACTGAAAACGACGTGGTTTCTTTGGTCTCGGCTAATTTGGTGAACGCCATTCACTTGCCTGCCTGATGTCTGCGTGTCGTACTCATAAACCCACGTCTCGTCTCCAGTAATGATCCTTTTGATGAATGTGGGATCGTATTCAGCCTCGCAAATCATGTCTTTTGCGACATCAACACGGTCTCTTTTTTGCATGAAATTGAGGTCTTTTGGTACGAACTTTGCTGCTACACGACGGAAACCCAAATCATTAACCACAATGTCTTGGGCGGATCCATAGGCAATTTTCAAGTCCTCCGCTATTTCTCTGATGGTTAATTTGCGGTTATTGACCAACATTTCTCTTACTTTATCAATTTTTTCACCGACTTTCGATGTCGATGGTCTGCCACTGCGTTCATCATCTTCGATTGACTCACGACCACTTCTGAACCGCTCGTGCCACTGGCAAACGACCGTTTTTTTAGAGAATCGTTGCCGAAACACTTTTCCAACATTTCCAACGTCCGTGCGCCACTAAATCCGTTTTTTACGCAAAATTCAATACAAGTTCGTTGTTGCAAATTTAAATCCATTTCTGCAATTGTAAAAAATCGCCAACACACACAGAGATAGATGTACTCTTGGCTACGTAACTTTTGCAAATGTCAAGTTATGACACTAAGATTTAAAGGGAATATCAACAACAGATGTACCAATTTAACAAAAAAAACAGAACTCAAATCGGAACGATGGGAGCGCCACACGGTGGTTATTCCGGGAACCTTTTGATCAAGGTAGTATTCTCAAACGTTTACATTTACGAGGTGTATTCAAATATTAACGGGAATTTTAATTTTTCGGATAATAATATTTATTTATTCTTATACATTGATGTTGTCACCTTCAAAGTAGTCCCTATTGGAGATTATGCATTTGTACCATCGTTTCTTCCAATCCCCGAAACACTTCTCAAACTCGATCTTTGAGATAGCCTTTAGTTCTTTCAGCGATGCGCTTTTAATGTCATCTACGGCTGTAAAACGACGGCCCTTTAAGGTTCTCTTAATTTTTGGAAATAGGAAAAAGTCACACGGAGCCATATCTGGCGAATATGGAGACTGGGGATTCGTTACAGTATTGTTTGTGGTCAAAAATTCACGAACAAGCAATGAAGTGTGAGCTGGTGCATTATCGTGGTGCAAAAGCCATTTTGGAATGAATTTTGCTGCCACGCGTTTCAGACCCAAAAAATTGGAAAAAATGTCATGACATGATCCAATCGATATGCCAACATCATCAGCGACCTCTCTAATTGTGGTTTGGCGATCGTTCATAACCATTTCTTTCACTTTTTCCACGTTTTCATCGATTGTTGATATTGCTGGGGCGTCCAAGGTGTTCGTCATCTTCAAGGTCTTCACGGCCTTCTTGGAAACGCTTATACCACTCGTAAACTCTTGATTTACTCTTAGCAGACTCACCATAGGCTTTTGTTAATATTTCACGCACTTTGTTACACTTTATTTCATTTTTTACGCAAAATTTGATACAAATTATTTGATTCATTTCTTTTAACAAACAAAAATCGCCGAGCTCATAAAACGCGTCCAACCTTGGTGGCTGTCACAGACAAATTCCACAATGAAAACAGCCGAAAGTTTTATCATGCTTCAGGAGCATGTATGCCAACATAATAAAAAAAGTTTTACAATCGGACTTTCCTAGCCCGCGAAATTAAAAAAATGCCCGTTAATTTTTGAACACAGCTCGTATTACCAGCATATTGATATGCATGTAGTAATGCATACTTGTGCGCGCATGGCTGGTCCCCCTGACACCTCCTGCCGTACGCCCTTGCGAGGCGGCTTGGGGGTTATACGGTTCATGGAAATAAGACGAGTAGTTACTCCAGCGGTCTCTTTTCTATGTCCCAAGTTGAAATCCATCTTGAAAGGACGCCGATTTGAAAATATTGTAGATATCCAAAAAGAAAGGTGAACAGCAGACTTAAAAGCTATCCCGAAAGAAGCGTTCCAGGTGGTCTTAGAACGCGGGAAAAAACGTTGAGAACGTTGTTTTATTGGCAGTCAAGTGTTCTATTTTGAAGACTATAAGCATGATTAAAGGGCGACTAATAAAATCAAAGTATTAATTCAAACATTCTCATCATTTGTTCGAACAAACCTTGCGCGTGGAAGTTCTTGTTTAAGATATGAGGACGGATACGTGTTCTTTCGCTAACATCTGTAATCGGATGAAACTAACGTCCAGAATAACAAATGAAACAGGGGAGTGGCTTACAAGAATAGACGAGGATAGAATCATATCACACCCACATAAATAGAAAAATAGACCACTTTATGAATACGAGACATAGATGACTCCACCGTATAGCGCACGTGGTTTGCATGCTGCCGCTAGAGGGAAAGGCGTTTTTCACAAAAGCATTTCCATATTAAATGCACCTTCGTGAATTCCTTAAAGTTCAAAGATGCTCCATTGTCGTGCGAAAATGAGAGCAAAAATGATCTCGGCCACGATCTTGCGGGTTTTTTCGAGTGGGCATAAAGGGACTCTTGCAGAAGCGTTCACAGCGGTCATGGAATCATGGCATCGACGCCGTGGGAAATGTGTACCTCTGCAGGGAGATTATCTTGAAATTTAGCGGAAGTTTAATTTTTTTAATGTAACTATTTTACATGAAGTAATTAAGAGGCCCTTACATGTAAATCTTGAAGTCACCTCATATGCACATTCAGTAGGATATGGGTAGAGGGCAACTAAAACTTAATCTTATTGACCTAAGGGCAATAAGTAAAATAGAACATAAGTCTATAAGTCTGACCCCAGTAGTCAGTTAAGTAGTCGAAAAAATAATAGTTAGATACATGCGCAACTATTGGGATAAAAATTACTGGTTGGTTAGGTACCAACATGGGTTTAGGGAAGGTTATTCCTGCGATACACAATTACTAGGTCTATGCCAAGATAGAGCTGAGGTAATAGATGATGGAGGAGAAATAGACGCAGTTGTAATTGACTTTAAAAAAGCTTTTGACACGGTCCCACATGATCTGTTACTAAATAAAGTACGACAGATGAACATTGACCCAAGAGTTAAGTCCTGGTTAAAAGAGTTTCTCAGGGAGAGAACCCAAAGGGTCAGGGTAGGAGAAGAGTATTCTCAAGAATCAACAGTGACGATGGGCGTCCCCCAAGATAGTGTACTGGGCCCGATACTGTTCCTATCCTATATCATTGACATAGGTAAGGAAGCAGAATGTAACATTCGTCTCTTTGCAGATGACTGTATAATATATAGAAAAATAAAAGACAAAAGGGATAGTGATATATTACAGGATGATCTAAACAGAGTATCGGAATGGATTACTAATAATAAAATGGGTGTAAACACAAAAAAAGTAAACTAATAACATTTAGTAGGAAAAGGAGAAGGGAAAATAGAGATTATAACTTGCTAGGTGAAAATCTAGTGAGAGTTGAGAAATGTAAAAATTTAGGTGTTTATCTCACAGCTAACTTAGGATGGGGACATCATATAGATAAGGTGGTAGGTAAGGCTTTTAAAACTCTGCACTGGGTCATGAGGAACCTTAAGGGGAGCAACAAATCCACCAAAGAATTAGCATACACTTCAGTTGTAAGACCAATAATGGAGTACGCAACAACAGTATGGGACCCTATGGTAAAGGTGCATATAAATAAGCTTGAGAAAGTACAGAGAAAGGCAGCTAGGTACGCTCTAGGAAGACATAACAGGACAGATAGTGTGACAGAAATGTTAGAGACACTAGGATGGACACCGCTCCGACTCAGAAGGAAGCTGAACAGGCTATGTGGGATGTTCAAGATAGTAAATAAAGAGAAGGGGTGGGAGGAGCTCTCAGAAAGAATAGACAAACCAAATTACATTGGGCGGAAGGACCATCAGTTCAAAATAAAACATAGAGGGCACAAAACAAACATTAAAAAAAACTCCTTCCTCAATCGTGGAATAAAAGAATGGAATGAGTTACCTGAGGATATCTTTAAGTCCTTACCTTATTCATTAAATAAATTTAAAACGAGGTGTATGCTCTCCTTAAAATAATTATCTGTAACGTGTGAGTGAGAAATGTACGTGATAAAGCCGTATGTACCTGTGCTATGAATGGTTTAAGTGGTTTAGGACTCTTAATCAAGAACATTACCACCAGGCTATCGCCTACTTGTAATGCTGGTTGTTAAATAAATGAATAAATAAACATGCATTAATAAAAATATTCTTTTAGAAACTTTTATTGATCCTCTGTACAAAGTAGTGCTCGTTAATACAACAATATTAGTGGGTCTGTCTCTAGTAGTATAGGTGTAGTATAGGTAATTCTGAAAATCCTTTTTCTCGCTTGTTTGTTCCATCATCAAGTCAACACCAATGCACATGAGTTGAAATTAACTTTATTCTTATGTATGCACCTTCTTAAACGCATGTACGGCCCAAACCTTAATTTCCGATCCGCGTTCGTAAAAGGTGGAAGATGGAAACTTTTTTTATGTCGTTTTATGAGGAAAAAATATTTTTACCCTTATAATAATTTTCATTCATTCATTAACATGGGAACATTTTGCATCAAAGTCCTAAGTTCGCACCCGTATCGTATCGTTTCTTTTGGGATTTTTTTCAGGGAATTAATGTTCAATTTACAGTTAAATCAGAAAACTTACTCGATTTTATATATTTCCTCCATGCTATACTCTCTTGGCATAATTATTTTTCCTCCTTCGTACATTCCTACACTATTTCTCACATGCTCTTACAATCCTGAGTCTCCAAATATTAATACAAAATCCCTCCTTCCAATTTTTTTGGTAATCCATTTTCAATTTATTGGTTGGAGGAAAAACTTAAACAAAACTATAGTTGCAATGCCACGCGGCCCTGGTTTTATTGCATTTGCGTCATCGCCATCAGGTGTGGCAAAGGGAACAGGAACCCTCTATCAATTGTTTATTTTAAAACATTGTTCACATGCAGCAGCAGCGCCAATTTATAGAGAAAAATACGTGGGTGGTCTGTGAAGTTCCCGACTCGGAAAATTTCGGAAAATTTCAGAAAAAAATGTCTTGTGTCTTTGTTAGGTGGAAACTTTTCAGATTACCCTTGCATAACTCATACTCAATAAGATGGGGAGGGAAACAAAGTGGGTGGGAAACGGGGGGAAAGAAAATAGACGGAGAGAGAGAGAGAGTAGGGGTTCTACTCTGTATTTATTACAAGAATGGGTGAAAGATAGGATGGATGTAATAATTTGACAACGCTCAGGCAGAAGTGCTTTTTTAAGATTTTTATAAATAATTATCAGTGACCCTTATTAATCACTTCCTGGTAAAACGAGACGGTATTTATTTACACTTGACATTCTTTTTCTATGAGAATCATTTTCGGTCAAAGTGGCCAAGCAATGTCCCCTCGTTGAAAATAGCATTAGGGAGACCAACCGCTACGTCGCCATAAACATGTTTGAAATGTATTCGAGACACTTAAATGTCACCAAAAAAATCGACCGAATTCGGTTTTTTTCAGTTTTTTTTGTACAGTTTTAGAAATTGTCCGGCGAGATAAAAAAAATCAACATTCTGAGTGATGAGAAACTCCAATCGTGCTATGTGGAGATGAATGGTGGATGACATAGGAAGTCCGGGAGGTCCTATTCTGTGATTTCTCCCATTCTATAATGGAGAGGGATGCAAGCGATTCAGAATTTTCGAGTCGCCGGTCGGGGGAAACGTATTTTCCAGAAGCGGGGGTGATCTCATCCGCCTCTGTACTAGTGATTCGCAAACAAAAAAAGCATGGGAAGCACTTTTTTCCTATTAACTTTTTCGCTCAATTCGCCAATTCTCTCGACCGTTGGCCAACAATAGGAAATCGGGCTTTCATACGCTAGCCCATTGTGGTCACGTCTTCATTTCCCGTTCCATTATACACCTCTTTTCCTTTCGGATTGGCGGGAAATTTAGTCGTCTGGGACTGCGATAACACACTCTCCACCTCCGGTTCTCCCAGTGAAAGCAGCACTTTCGACTTCGTACAGGTGCTCACTCATTCCTAACCCTGCTCTATTTCAAGTCCTAAAAATACGAGACACGTTTTTTAAGTAAGTACCGTTTTGCGATTCTGCCGCCGCAGCGCTACGATCGGCGTTCCGCGCATGTGCGCTGGTTACCTACATCTCTTGTCTACGCACTGACGTCATTACAGTCTGATTCTTCATTGTATACGTTGTTTACTGAGTGTTTAAGATGCCTCCGACAATCGTGAGTCCTGCTGATTGTGAAGTACGGGCTCTTATACGATTTCTTAGTGCTAAAGGCGTAAAACCGATCGATATTCATCGTGAGATCCTTGAAGTTTACGGACAAAACATTATGAGTGATGGAATGGTAAGGAAATGGGTGAGAGCATTTAAAGATGGCCGCACAAATGTGCATGATGATGAACGGAGTGGGCGTCCTTCGGTCGTTAATGAAGATTTGGTGCAGAAAGTGGAGGAAAAGGTGAGAGAAAACAGACGCCTTAGAATTTCATCATTGTCCGACTGCTTTCCTCAATATTCTGGTAGTGTTTTGTATCGCATTGTGACCGAGAACTTGAAACACCGGAAATTGTGTTCACGTTGGGTTCCAAAATTGTTGATGGATTTGCACAAAACCCAACTTTTAGGCAGTGCTAGATCATCCTCCATACAGCCCTGATCTGGCGCCCAGCGACTACCATTTGTTCCTGCACTTGAAGAAACACCTGGGCGGTTGGCGTCTTCAAGACGATAACGAAGTCAAAACATTTGTGTTGCAGTGGTCAACAAGTCAGGCGGCAGAATTTTATCAGGAGGGTATTCAAAAACTGGTACCACGTTACGACAAGTGCCTCAATATTCACGAAAATTATGTAGAAAAGTAGATTAAGGTACAGGCTTTCATGTAAAAAAAATTATTGCGATATCTTTGCACGTCTTTTTTTAAATCCAAAACGGTACTTACTTAAAAAGCATGCCTCGTATGACAACGGTGGGAAGATTTCGTTAGATACTATTTTTAAAAAGTGACGATAATTTTTTTTTATTGCGCATCGTGCACAGTAAACCATGAGTTCGTGGTTAAACGATCAATTAAGAGTACTAAATACAACTTCAACGCCATTTGCGTGAAGAAATACGAAAACAAAGCCCGTATTTGCGGCGAAAGAATTAATTTGCTTCTGCACCACCGCGACCTTAAATGGTCGTCGTTTTACAAACATACATCAGATTAAAAACGCATCGCTGAGAGAGCTAAACGCTATGCCAAAGATTGAGTGGCAGAAAGTTTTCTAGAATTGAATAAAATCGCTGGCATAATAATCCAATTCGGATTTCGAAGGGGATAGCATTGATATATAGAAGAATAAATTAAATTATTTCCACAAAACTCAAATTTCCATTAAATACGGAGCACATATCGTTCATGTTAGTTTTCATCCTAGAAAAGGTTAAGATAGTCGTATTGCGGGAACAATCTTTTTGATAAATAAAACAGTTTCTGTTATGCTATAACGAAACCTGGGTCGTGATAATAAAAAGTTTATGTGGAAAAGCAAAATGGATTTATAAAAACGTCAATATTTTTTATTTCTTTCGGAGGGAAAGGCTCATAAATAAAGGGATGCAAATTACAGAGAATTATTAATTATTAATTAGAGATTTGATTCAGAAAAAGGATAGATTAAGCGTAATGAAATAGCTGTAATGAGCTCACAATTAGAGGAACATACGTAGAATACCACCAGGATGGATTCGTTTTTAGTCGTGGAATTCGGGAAGGGGATTCGATGGAGAGAATTGAAAAGAATTATTGAACGTATTAGTGAAGATAGGATAGTGGATTTGATGGACAGGCGATTTATCTGAACTGTTTACATATCTCGGACAGCTCAGGAGTAGAATTGAGTCAGTCAAGGAGACTTTCAGGAAGTGAATGGAGAAAATGATAGTTGAGTGAAAATCCTAAAATAAATCTTTTATAAATTTTATATGGAACGTGGTTTTATACGGAAACATTGCCATGGAAGCAAGATGATAGGCGTATATTTTAAGGCTTTTTAGATGTGGGTGTGAAGAAAAATGGAAAAGTTGTGGTGGACAAAAAGGAAAACAAACGAGGAAGTCCTAGGCATGGTGGGAGGTTGGGGGAAATCCAAAGGGAGCAGGAATGGTGGACGTCAAACATTTTGATTAGCGATGGAAATAATGAGTCTCTTTAATTCCTCTTTGCTGAATTATTTAGCTTTAAATAAAGTTGAATTTATAGGCTAGATATGATTGGACACTTACATCTACATAAATACCCTGCGAGCCACCAAAAAAAGAGTGTGGCAGGGGGGACTTAATATGAATATGATAGCATTGGACGGGACATCTTATTAGGGATTCGATAATAATATGAAAATGATCCCCTTTACATGTTCAAGAAACTGTAATCTCTATCGGTATTAGTAATTAATGGCGTGAGTTTAAAATAAAAAATTAAGTCACGGGATATCATCTTCTTATTCAATTCACTGGCGCGGAGATAATTACGGGAACAGAAATATGGTTATCCACTGACATCGCCGACAGTGAAATTTTCCCAAAGTTTTCGCTTACAGATATGACAGAGCAAATAGAATCGGGACCGGTGTCTTTATTGCAGTTGAGAATTCTAGAAGCAGGGATTAGATGCGAAATTCCAGATAACGGTTTGGAAAGCGTTTATTGTTCAATTAAAAGTCCTGGATTCAAAAGTATCTATGCATGCTCATTTTACGGGCCAGTAGATGACAAACTTAATTCAACGCTAGAACTAGACCAGCAAATCTAAAGTTTCTTATCCCAAAGCAACGATCGCGACATTATAATCAGTGGAGATTCCAATGTCCCATCTATTAATTTGAGCACTTATAGTCTTAAGACAGGTGCTAATGACAAAGATGACTTGCGAGTCACTATTACAAGGGTAGTCTGAAAAGTTTCCGACCCAACAAAGACGCAAGAGATTTTTCCTGAAATTTTCAGAAATTATTTGAAATTTTCTGAGTCGGAAACTTTTCAGACCACCCATGTGTATCCCTTCATGTTGAACTCCGTGCATCAACTTGTCACTTCAACAATTAGGAGCAATAATATTCTGGGTCTGATAGCGACGAAAGCACACAAAATCATCTTTAAAAATTGAAATTACTCAAGGAAATAGTGAGCATAGAGGGGTAATAAAATAAAATAAATATGTAGCCGTAATTAGTAAGGAAAACTCGTACAGCTATGAAAACAACATTTTTTGTAATGATTTGCGGGAAAAGAAAAAAAATTAAGAAATTCCACGACAGTGACCAACAACAATCTCTCAACCAGAACACCCTTCTACTGTAGTTTGAGGGTATGTTACTTCATCGCCAATGACCAGCTACAGACACAAACACTCACACCCAATTGGGATCATTAACAGGGTTAAAGGGACTCCGTTAAGGATACCTGCGTTTATGAACACAATACACTATCCATGACAGTTTACGGGAATTAATTCCGCGCCAGGGACAAACTCAGGGTAGACAAACTCACAAGTACTCAGGAAAACAATCACTCACATTTTCAAAAATAGGGTCTCACTACTGGGAGAAAATACTCAAATCGAGCAAAGTTCGCAAAACACAGGGAAAGACGAGGTTGTGAAGAGAAATGTGTTATTTGCCTTATCGTACTGCGGTGGGCGAGATCATGTCAGTAAACTTGGAGAGATTAAGTGCAAAACAGGCAGATTTAAGATGTTATTTTTTCCACGAACGATAAGGGATCAGGATAACGTTGTCCGACTGCTCTAGGGAAGAAAAGTATTCTTGGTCAAAAGTAGCCTGGTATGTAATAACCCCCTGCCACACACCCTGATACTATGTAATCTAATGGAATGCTGAAGAAAATTGTGATGTGATACGTTAGACAAGCTACCCTTTTCCTCCTCCTACTTACAGGTACTTATGTTTGAGGAATGAAGGGATGTAGAATGTATGCGATATCGAAGAAGGGTTTATTGTACATGTGACACTAACTACACTAACCAGTGCAATTGGACTCCAAACACGGAAGTGTTTCTCGTGGATATACGAGGTGTTCAAAAATTAACGGGAATTTTAATTTTTCGGACAATAATATTCATGTATTCTTATACATTGATGTTGCCACCTTCAAAGTAGTCCCCATTGGAGATTATGCACTTGTGCCAGCGCTTCTTCCAATCCCCGAAACACTTCTCAAACTCAATCTTTGAGATATCCTTTAGTTCTTTCAGCGATGCGCTTTTAATGTCATCTACGGCTGTAAAACAATGGTCCTTCAAGGTTCTCTTAATTTTTGGAAATAGGTAAAATCACATGGAGCCATATCTGGCGAATTTGGAAGCTGGGGCATCGTTACAGTATTGTTTTTGGCCAAAAATTCACGAACAAGCAATGAAGTGTGAGCTGGTGCATTATCGTGGTGCAAAAGCCATTTTGGAACGAATTTTGCTGCCACGCGTTTCATACCCAAAAAATTGGAAAATATGTCATGAGATGATCCAATCGATATGCCAACATCATCAGCGACCTCTCTAATTGTGATTCGGCGATCGTTCATAAGCATTTCTTTTCATCTATTTTTCCACGTTTTCATCGCTTGTTGATGTGCTGAGGCGTCCAGGGCGTTCGTCATCTTCAAGGTCTTCACGGCTTTCTTGGAAACGCTTATACCACTGGTAAACTCTTGATTTACTCATATCAGACTCACCCTAGGCCTTTGTTAACATTTAACGCACTTTGTTACACTTCATTTCATTTTTTACGCAAAATTTTATGCAAATTCTTTGATCCATTTCTTTTAACAAACGAAAATGGCCGAGCTCATAAAACACGTCTAACCTTAGTGGCTGTCACAGACAAAGTCCACAATGAAAACAGTTGAACGTTTTATCATACTTCAAGGCATGCATACCAACATAATAAAAAAAAGTTTGACAATCGGACTTTCCAAGCCCGCGAAATGAAAAAATTCTCGTTTAGTTTTGAACACACCTCGTATGACGAATATGCTCTTGTGCCGGTACTGGTGACATGTGAGTGTTCCTGGAGTTTTACGATATTCATAAGTTGAATGTAAAGTTTAATCTTCTTCGATGGGTTTAACGGGTTGATTTAAGAGACATGACGGCAGACAAAGATACAACAGTATCGATACGACAAGGGGTATCCACGATTGAATTATGAATTTAATTAAGAGCAATTTATAAATTTAATAAAATCCGTGAAAGGAGTCAAAGATTAGTCGGAAAAAAACAATAAATGTGCCAGGAAATATTTCAGAGAGAGATGGGAAGAGTTTGTAGTGAAACCAGATCGCCAGCAAGCTTAGGCATGGAAAATTAAAAGATGACAATGACGAGGATAACTTAGGTCCAGGCTTACTCGACGGTGGGATAGAAAGGGCATTAGTGGATTTAAAACCAAATAGGGGCGTGGGAGTAGACAACATTCCCGGGGAACTACGCTTAAAGGTTTAGGAAAAGGTGAGGGAAAAAGTTTAGAAGGATTAATTTATTGTGATGACAAGAGATATCTATTCAGATCAGTTTTAGTTCCTAACCCAAAAATGGGACGTAATCCAAAAAAAAATACGCAGTCATTAGTACGGTCTACAGAACAATAAGCTTGATTTCGCACGCAGTTAGAGTGGTTCTCAGGATAATTAAGAAGAGAATGGAGAGAAGGGAAACTTATTTCTAAGGGGTTGATCATTATGGGTAATTGTCTGTGCGTTTGATGGAGTGAATCGGTTGTAATAAATGAGTATATTGCAGAAAATAGGAATGGATTGGAGGGACAGGAGACTGATCCGCAACCTGTACATGTCTCATACTGCTCAGGTGCGAGTGGGGAACTGAGAGTCCGGATGGGCAGTGTTAGGAAGAGGTGTAAGGCAGGGTTGCCCATTATCACCGGTACTGTTCAAAGTAAATGTAGAGGAAATGATTAAAGATGCATGGGAAGAACTGGAGGTAGGAATGAAAGTCGGAGGGGAATTCGTAAAATCGGTTAGGTTTGCTGATGACCAAGCATTAGTTGCTCAGTCAGCCAAGGGGTTGCAAGCATTGCTGAGTGAATTGGAGGTTCAGTGCGATAAATATGGGATGAGAATCAATATTAATAAAACAAAGGTTTTGCGATTTTCCAGAAAGAAAAAGGCTAAGCTAAACATTAAAATAGGAGGGGAAAAAATATAGCAGGTAGAACAGTTTACGTATCTCCGAAGTCTATCCCATTATCACCGGTGCTGTTCAAATGTATATAGTATGTGGAGGAAATTATTAAAGAGGAATGGGATGAACTGGAGATATGAATTAAAATTTGTAGGGTAATCTATTACAATCAGTTGATCTGGTTTTGCGCTCGTCATGGCATACTTAATCTAAGCGAGAGTTGAGATGTTACTTCAAGAACGGATGAAAGTGTGTCCATTTAATTATTTTCCAGCGAGAACACTTACGTGCGCTAAACTTGTAGTTCGTCGCCCAAGTCCTCACAAAATTTCATTTCGCGACAACTTTAATACATCCATATGACATCAGCTATCTGATATAATTTTCGTAGCGTATTATCAGATCCAAATGAGGAAAAAAAAGATCGCGAAATTGCGGTATAATTCCGTCGCCACACGGGTCGTTCCGTTGACTAATTCACCTCACTTGCATCTGTCATTTTGAAAAATATAGCGTTATTATATTTTTATGTATATATTTTTATAAAAAGAAATAACTTGACCTGTTATTTTCCAAGTCCAACGAAGGCCGTACGCCCAAAATAAAATGTTATATTTTTTCTAGTTTTTCTTCACCCGTCCCATCCCGCATATAATATTTTAACCAAGCCACTCTCCCAGTGGGAAGCCAAAACTCCTCCTCCCCACCTTCCGTTGATAAGGTGAGTTAGGTGGAAAATGTGCGTCGTCCGAGAGCTAAATTAGCTCTTCTCCGACCGTGATTCCCACGCGTATTTTCGTTCATTTTTTTTCTGAAACGAGGGAAGATTTCGATTGTGGGAGGGAGATAGAGGGGGGGTGGGGGACTTGGTAGTGACCGGAATCTCCTCTGAACGACAATTTTAGTCGGTCGAATGGAGATCAAGAGAGAGAGAGAGAGAGAAAGGGGGCGGGGTAATTATGGGTCCGGGATTCCTTCTTCGAAATAAGCCGTTCCGTTTCTCCATCGTCCTTGGTTGCAGGTGGTGGGATGGGGACAGAGCCGCATTTCACGCATCCAAACGGGGGAACGGGAATAGGGAACGGTGCGGAAAGGGATGTACGTCATTCCAGTTTCAACATCGACGGTATTGACACATAAAATATCGATGTGCTCACGAAAAATCTACTGAGAGAAATAAATTACACAGGCCAACAGTGGTTTTGGTGCCGGAGCTTTTAATGCTGATTTAAAGAACAATTGGGGTGCTGAATCCAATTATGACACTAGTTTTTTGCTATCAGCTATAGTTTTCAAGATATAGATATGTCGTTACTTACGTAAAAAAATCTTCTACATGATGATATGGGAATATTATATTAATAACACAGGCCAACAGTGGTTTTGGTGCCGGAGATTTTAATGCTGATTTAAAGAACAATTGGGGTGCTGAATCCAATTATGACACTAGTTTTTTGCTATCAGCTATAGTTTTCAAGATATACATATGTCGTTACTTACGTAAAAAAATCTTCTACATGATGATATGGGAATATTATATTAATAACACAGGCCAACAGTGGTTTTGGTGCCGGAGCTTTTAATGCTGATTTAAAGAACAATTGGGGTGCTGAATCCAATTATGACACTAGTTTTTTGCTATCAGCTATAGTTTTCAAGATATACATATGTCGTTACTTACGTAAAAAAATCTTCTACATGATGATATGGGAATATTATATTAATAACACAGGCCAACAGTGGTTTTGGTGCCGGAGCTTTTAATGCTGATTTAAAGAACAATTGGGGTGCTAAATCCAATTATGACACTAGTTTTTTCCTATCAGCTATAGTTTTCAAGATATAGATATGTTGTTACTTACGTAAAAAAATCTTCTACATGATGATATGGGAATATTATATTAATAACACAGGCCAACAGTGGTTTTGGTGCCGGAGATTTTAATGTTGATTTAAAGAACAATTGGGGTGCTGAATCCAATTATGACACTAGTTTTATCCTATCAGCTATAGTTTTCAAGATATAGATATGTTGTTACTTACTTAAAAAAATCTTCTATATGATGATATGGGAATATTATATTAATAACACAGGCCAACAGTGGTTTTGGTGCCGGAGATTTTAATGTTGATTTGAAGAACGATTGGGGTGCTGAATCCAATTATGACACTAGTTTTTTGCTATCAGCTATAGTTTTCAAGATATAGATATGTCGTTACTTACGTAAAAAAATCTTCTACATGATGATATGGGAATATTATATTAATAACACAGGCCAACAGTGGTTTTGGTGCCGGAACTTTTAATGCTGATTTAAAGAACAATTGGGGTGCTAAATCCAATTATGATACTAGTTTTATCCTATCAGCTATAGTTTTCAAGATATAGATATGTCGTTACTTACGTAAAAAAATCTTCTACATGATGATATGGGAATATTATATTAATAACACAGGCCAACAGTGGTTTTGGTGCCGGAGCTTTTAATGCTGATTTAAAGAACAATTGGGGTGCTGAATCCAATTATGACACTAGTTTTTTGCTATCAGCTATAGTTTTCAAGATATAGATATGTCGTTACTTACGTAAAAAAATCTTCTACATGATGATATGGGAATATTATATTAATAACACAGGCCAACAGTGGTTTTGGTGCCGGAGATTTTAATGTTGATTTGAAGAACGATTGGGGTGCTAAATCCAATTATGACACTAGTTTTTTGCTATCAGCTATAGTTTTCAAGATATAGATATGTCGTTACTTACGTAAAAAAATCTTCTACATGATGATATGGGAATATTATATTAATAACACAGGCCAACAGTGGTTTTGGTGCCGGAGATTTTAATGTTGATTTGAAGAACGATTGGGGTGCTAAATCCAATTATGACACTAGTTTTTTCCTATCAGCTATAGTTTTCAAGATATAGATATGTCGTTACTTACGTAAAAAAATCTTCTACATGATGATATGGGAATATTATATTAATAACACAGGCCAACAGTGGTTTTGGTGCCGGAGCTTTTAATGCTGATTTAAAGAACAATTGGGGTGCTGAATCCAATTATGACACTAGTTTTTTCCTATCAGCTATAGTTTTCAAGATATACATATGTTGTTACTTACGTAAAAAAATCTTCTATATGATGATATGGGAATATTATATTAATAATTATCTCATTGGCCTACAGTATAGAAATATACATAAAACTTATTGACAGTTTATTGAAAATAAAAGGAACACCGCAGAGTGGTTATAAATTAGTATACTTATAGATTTATTTAACTTTGAAAATTATTTTCCGGAATATATCAAATATTAAAACAACTAATCGTAAGATGTGCCATTTCTAAAAAAGTAGAGCTGTTAAATAAAAACGGATTTCATATTTGGATTCAGCTCTACAAATATAGTTAAAATCATCACAAAGATTCCCGGCACCAAAAAAAAAATTTTTTTTGTAGGCCTGTGTAATTGACACTTGTGCCAAACGAAAAGTGGAAGTGCGCAGGGTTCAATTGTTCCCTTTTCGTGCCCTTTCAAGGGGTCTTCTTAGGACCCTGAATTCTGCACAAGTGCCAGACAGTTTCGGCAACATTCTGTACTGAAAATAAAAGAACGGGGAATCTCAAATGTTCGTTTTTGGTGAGGTTGTTGAATTGACGATTTTTGGCGGTGTCAAAATCTTCTCATGCACTGACTGATTTTGTGTAGTTTATTCAGCTTAATTTAGAAATTAGTTCTAATTAATTATTTAATATTGTATGGACGGATAGTAAGGAAGATATACTAGTGGAGATGGATGAAAGTGTATGTGGATATCATAAAATCAGGCTTGCGGACGATCAAGCTTTGGTTAGTTGGTCAGTCAGCCAAGGTATTGCAAACTCTGCCGAGTCCATTGACGGATCAGGGAGATAGGTACGGGATAAGAATAAAGGTAAATGAAGCTGTTTTCAAGAAAGAGAAAGGCAAAGTTAAACGTTAAAATAGAAGGACATAAACCAGAGCTGATGGAACAGTCTACCTATCTCGGAAATGCAATACAACAAATTAAATACAGTATTCAACACGAAGGCCAGTTTATTAGGTGATGGCAGAGTTCACCCAGTACTTAGAACATGTGAATATTCACACATCAGGGTAGAGGGGCCAGTTCCTTTCCCTGTGCCCGATGTACGGTGGAATGAATGCTTTGAATGAAAGTGTACTGAAATCAGTCGGCCGGACATCGAGGGATACGGGTTCGAATCCCGGTCAACGCGAATGATTTTGGCACCCTTATTTACGAGGGTCATCCGGAAAGTAGTACCCGTTCGTGCCGCATGAAGTGCTGACGACGCGAGTAGCCGCTGGACGAGGTCAGATAGCTTCAGTGGCTTGTCTGCCTTCTCTGAGCCAAGTTGCGTGACGCTAGCATTGCCTGTGTTGTTTCTGTGATTGTTTACAACGTTTAAAAAAATTGAGAACGCCGCCAGTTGTGAAGTGAGGGCAGTGATTAAATTCCTCAATGCAAGAAACGTTCGCCCATGTGATATTCATCGCCAATTAAAGGAGGTGTATGGAGACAATGTAATGGACGAGTCGTCTGTTCGGCGGTGGTGTCGCAACTTCAACATGGGGAGGGGGAACACACACGACGATGAGCGTTCGGGGAGACCGTCTGTCATTACAGACCAACTGGTGAGCTCAGTTGACGAATTCGTGAGGAACGATCGGCGCGTCACAATTGATGACATCTGTGAGCATTTTCCCAATGTTTCTCGAACAATTGTTCATGAAATTGTTAAACACCATCTGCATTATGCAAAAATTTGTGCAAGATGGGTCCCTCGCATGCTTACAGATGAGCACAAAACCAAGCGTATGGCTGCAGCACTGACGTTTTTGGGACGTTATTCTGATGAAGGAGACTCTTTCTTGACTCGCATAATTACTGGTGACGAAACATGGGTTTGTTATGCATCACCTGAGAGTAAACGACAGTCAATGGAGTGGCATCATGCTCATTCACCAAACAAACCAAAAAAATTCAAGACAGTTCTGTCCACCAGGAAACTCATGGCAACCATTTTCTGGGATCGACGAGGTGTATTGCTTATTGATTTTATGGCCCGTGGAGACACTATTAATGCCAATGCGTATTGTGAAACATTAAAGAAATTACGGCGGGCAATACAAAATCGGCGGCGAGGTCTATTGTCTACTGGTGTCATTCTCGTTCATGACAATGCCAGGCCTCATGCAGCTGGGATAACACAAAAACTTTTGCAGCAATTCAAATGGGAAACTTTCGACCATCCACCGTATAGCCCGGACTTGGCCCCTTCAGATTTTCATCTCTTTACAAAGCTTAAAGACTTTTTGGCAGGAAAAAGATTTGACAGCGGTGAAGAACTTAAAGAAGGAGTGACCCTGTATCTCAATGAGCTGGCGGCGAAGGACTATGCAGCAGGAATACAGAAACTTGTCACACGTTATGACAAATGCCTTAATTTGCTTGGAGATTATGTTGAGAAGTAGTTTAAAGTATCCTCTTTCAATTAAAATTTTTTATGTTTGTTAATTTTTACTTTTGTGTCTTTATTTCACGAACGGGTACTACTTTCCGGATGACCCTCGTACATTGAGCGAATGGCCCGGTTAAAAGTTATTGTCGCGGCATCTCCGAGCAATTTCTTGGAATCTATCTTGGAAATAATTTGGACCGAAATGGTCAAAAGAGTAGGGACATACTCAACTCATAATAACCCAAAAGACATACATTTAATTATTCCGCCATTTATTGCATGATTTTTGCAATAGGTATATATGTGCATTCCTACAGGAGTTATTTTTTTTATGTGAGCTAACACATGTTCAAATGACTAGTACTTAAGAATGTATGATTGGTGCCTTAACACCCTCCGCCACACACCCTTGTATTTGAGATGCATAATAATGTCTAATAGCAAGTTTTATCGTCTCGTTAAACTGAATTTTATCCTCAAATTCCGTTTTAGCCCAAAACTCAGTTTTATGACTCCGCTGGGTAATTTAAAAAAACCGACCTGACCGTTAAGCATCTAGAAAACTGACAGACGTCGTTGCTGCGGTTACAATGTTCGTATTCGCCCATGAAAAATCTTATTTGTTAAGTTTAGTTAACTCCCACATTAACCGACAATTGGATTTAACGTAACATTATACAATCGGGTCCAAGTCTCTCCAGCTCTCTAAGTGAATCAAGGGACTCCCATCTTATTTCCTACAACATACACGTAACGCTCACTCGTTTTTCGTAGTGATGTTAAAAAAAAACATGGTGGATTTTCCCTGATATTTCTTCCAATTACTCAATTGACATTTGCTTCCATGGATCTGAATAACCTACCGCGTAATTCAATCGCGGCTAAGCCAATTTACCAATCTTATAGTTTTAAATCACGCATGTTCGATCCTATAGCTTTCAGCGTCCCACAAGCCCTGTCCTTCCCCCATTTGTATTCTCCAATGGAGACGCGGAGGCGTTAATGGGATGCGAGTAATAATAAATCAATGTCCCGGCGGATGGCGCGAGGGTCGTCGTGGATGGGCGGACAGACGGACGGCGTCGACCAGTGGAGGCGACGCCACCGACGCGTGGGCGCTGGCGCGTGCGAAATAAGGGGGTCGTGTAGCGTAGTGGTCCGGGGTAGTGAGCTATCTCGCAGCACGGCAAAAGGACGAAGTTTCCCGGTATCGCGTAAGGTGGCGTGTGTGATGGGTAATGGCGTGTGACGAAGCAGAAGAATTTCAAAGTGCGGTCAACTTAAACGTGCTCGTTCCACGTATTTACCATGATCTGTAGAAATGCCCAACATGTCCAGATGTTATATATTGCTCTCGTGAGTGCTTTTACATCATCATTCTACAAAATATCCTCCAAATCTCTTAAAGGGAGTGTGTCGTGGATCTTTGGAACACCACATACAGGGTTCGTCCGGAAAATAAGTGTACTGAGCTCAGGAAAAAAAAATTATTACACTTTTACATATCTTAAGCTAATATTCCTCAAAATAGGACCCTTGTGAGTCGATACACTTGTTCCAGCGGCGTTCCCATTCCTGGAACGCTCCCGCGAAGGCATCATCGGGAGCCTCTCGAAGACACGTCGTCACGCCTCTTTGACGGCGTCCAAAGTCCCGTATCGCGTTCCTTTCAAACTCCTCTTTATCTTCGGGAGCAGAAAGAAGTCTGGTGGTGCCAAGTCCGGGCTGTAGGGCGGGTGCGGCAGCGTTGCCACGCCGTGCTTGGCCAAGAAGTCCGACACGACAAGCGCGGTGTGAGACGGCGCATTGTCGTGACGCAGCCGCCAGATGTTTTTGATCGCTGGCCGGACGCGGGCGACTCGTATTCGAAGCCTGTCGAGCACTTGGACGTAAAATGCAGCATTTACAGTTTGTCGTTCAGGTACAAATTCGTAGTGGACGACTCCCCTTTTGTCAAAAATCCGGAAAAAATCAGTACACTTATCTTCCGGACGAACCCTGTTCTTCTTTGTTACCTTACGAGTCATCTCGGATTAGGTTATATTCCAGACAAAACAATTTCTTGGAAGAGGCATGATATTCCGAGTATGGTGGAAGAGAGTGGACACAATATTTAACGTCCCATCCGACGGACTGAAGCATTTGAAGCCCTCTCCTCATGACACTAGCGGTGGCTTGTGGGTAGGGTACGGTGCAACGTTAATAAAAAGAATTAAACCGCCAATTTCGATCGAGATACCATTGAAAAATACTGCCAACTTGGGTTTCTTAACCCGGTTCCTCTGGGTAAGAAGCCAGTGCATTAGTCAACGCACTATCCTCACCCACTTTCTTACACTGATCCACCATTCAAATTGATCTGTTGTGTTGACCATCTTTTGGTCGCATCTCTCCTGAAGGCAGTTTTGAATTTTGAAATCGGTCTGATGAACGTCAATTACTTCGATTTTTTTTTCTTTTCTTTCCCACGTAAATACACCGTGACGCCACTCTTTGGCGATAGCAAGAATTTATTGATAATATTTTGAGAAAAGTGAAATTATTTTGAAAAAGTAAAAGGTTTAGTTAAACTTTAAAAAGGAATTCATGAACTAGAACAGATGGAAGTCTTTACCTATGTCGGAGATGCTATGGTCCATTATGGTCACGAAGCGATACGAAACGGTAGGGCGATAGGCGTATACGGAATTTTATCGCCGTTTCATACCCATGGATGAAAAATGGGTCCATTACTTCACACCCGAGACAGAAGAACAATCAAAACAATGGATTTAAAATGGAGAACCGGCTCCAGAGAAGGCGAAGACCGTTTCATCTGCAGGCAAGGTCATGGCGTCGGTTTTTTTGGGATAATTTTCACTGACTATCTTGGAAAAGGAAAAACTAACAACGGTGAGTATTATGCGAACTTATTGCCACGTTTAAGCGAAGAAATCAAGCAAAGGCGGCCGAATTTGGCCAAGGAGAAAGTTAATAATCAAACCACATCCTATTTCGATTCGTGATTTGAAAAATCTAGCCGTAGATTCAGATTTAGTCCTTCGGAAAGATGTCTCCGGTTGCGAAAGAACGCATAGCCTCACAGATTCAATCCTTTGTTTCCAACATGCCATAATTCAACAAAATTCTAAAAAATTCAAATGACTACAAAGCCTAGTTGTCAATCAAAGGCACGATTTCGGAAAAAGACCTTATTGTATCCAAAGCAGACAAAGGTAACGCAGTAGTTGTGCTGGAGAGGAGTGACTACATAAAGAAGTGTGAAGATTTCATCTCGGATAACAAAGCAATAATTTTAACTAAGGACCCCACACCTGAATATCAGGAAGTGTGCAATAAAATAAAAAAGTGGTTAGATTATTAAAAGTCGTTATGAAGATTTTCCACCAAGTTACGCCACTTGCCAGTTTTATTTTTCAAGAAGAAAGTGTTTTTTCATCAAGACAATGCGCTAGCTCACAAATCCGTTACTGCAATGGCCATAATTCATGAATTAAAGTATCAATTGCTACCTCATGCGCCCTATTCGCCAGATTTAGCCCCCTTTGAATTTTTTTCTGTTGGCGAACTTGAAAAAAATGGCTCTGTGGTCAAAGATTTTCCAACCGCGAAGAAGTGATGTCGGCAGCTAATGGATATTTTGAAGAGCAAGACAGTTCTTCTTATAAAGAGGGTATCGAACTTGTTGAACATCGCTTGGGAAAAGTGTATAGAGCTGATAGGAGATTGTGTTTGATTCTGTTTTCTTTCCTTGATCGGGTACTTCCGGGATTACCCTCGTTTTGGAGGCTTTTGAAATGTGGGTGTGGAGAAGGATGGAAAAGGAGAAAATTAAAACAAAGGAGGAAGTCCTGGGTATGGTGGGGGAGGTGAGGGGATTTTTGGGAGAAATCCAAGGGAGGCAGAAGCATTTTGATTGGCATTGGAATGCTGAAGACTGTGATAGAGGAAATGTTAGGTAGTCAAGGAATTGGTACGAATAGGATATGGACGGAATGAAGGGAGGGAGGAAATTTGCGGAGTTGAAGAGAGGCTTATTGTAATGTCTTAAGTCAGGTCGTGTTTTTTTTCAGGAGACAGAAATAAATTTGTTGGTGCTCAGACTTTTTTCGTTCAAAACCTTCCTTAAAGGGTACACTGACGTATGGTAATAAGATGATATACTTTCGCAAGCTAAGGTTTTGCCTTAATTATTTAGAGCAATCTTATTCCGTCGTTCAGTTAAAGTTGCCACGCGTGCGTGAAGCCCGCTTCTTATAAGCACGTCAATCCGTTTATCGCGTGTGCAGGACTTCTAAATTGCCCGGAATCACTATCTTTCATATCATAATCATGATTTCTGCAGGCACAATGCCCGAGGAACAACAACAATTTCGCTGAGGAGTTTTAGGAGCTAAGGGTATTTTCAGTTAATCTTCCACTGGACACCATATCACGTGATCTCCTGCTCCGTGATTGTCGGCGTCCGGTAAGTTGTATAAATGCATCGGAATCAGCTTCCGACTCATATACGAAATGGGCCGCCGTTGTGGAAATTTATTCCCGAAGGACGTATAAAATAGTTCTCTAAAAGGAACTCTGGAACCCGGACGAGAGTTTGCAGAGGAGAGTTCGCCACCTTTAAGTCTTTCTATCCTCAAGCCGAATATCCTAAAGTATTGTGCAAGTTTTTCTTAATCATACATTATTATTATTATTATAAGGTAATCTAAGATAGGTTTTTGGATGGACACAACTATCAAATAAATATTTTTGGACTCCAACAAAACACAATCGAGCAACCTAATCTACATCAGGTCCCTCTTCAACACTGTGTACTACTTTCCTCCCTTCATCCCGTCCAGTATCCCCATCCTGTTCCTGCCTCTTCCTCGTTTGCCCAAAATTCTCCTCTCTATTACAGTCTTCAACATCCCACTCCCGATCAATACGCCCTTCATCCATTTTTCCATGTTCCTATTCTGACTAACTTCGTCCTCTTGTGTGACTTCTGTTCTGCTGATGTTATTTTTCCCCTGCAAGGGTTTCGTGGGATGACGACCGCGGAAGCCTTGCCTCCCCTGCTGCCGTGTACGATACACGGCCGCTTGGGCCGAGTCCCGCTGTTGCCAGGACTCAATTTCTCTATACTGTCCATCATAAAAATCTTGGGAATAATCATTGAGGTGGTTTCCCGTTGCCTTCCTTAATAGTGTTTTTAACGTGACACCATCACTGAATGGCCGCCCCACTGGGGTTAGACGCCTTTGCAGCCGCCCCACTGGGGTCAGACGCTGCGTGGACTGCCTTTCGTCTGGCTCCTAACCTTCGACCTGTCTGGCATGGGTGACCCTACCAGGAGCAATTATTATTACTCCCGCCAGCACAGCTCTAGGGGTCATCGGAATGCCCAAGCCTTTCCACCACGTCAAGGTTAGAGTCAATGGGAGGGATTAAGGAACTATTATTGCTACTTTATCTTTTTTTTCGAGACCATACTCCTTTTCTAGGGATGGATATGTGTCCAAAAAATCTCATATTTTCTCAATTCTCTCCGTCAAGTACACGCTAAAGGAGAAGGAGACTAGGGCATTTGAAGATTATATGGGAATTACTGGGTTCGCGATGGGACGTTGGCACGCTAGGCTGAGTTATTCAGCAATCACGAAAAATGCTGCTCTTCGTTCAGCAACCTTGCCTTTGAAAGGAGAACCATCACTTCTCTCCCTCTTTGAGGAAAAGTGAGAGTGGCGCGTAAAAAGAAATGAATTTTTTTTTACTTCGATTACCGGCGAAGGACGCGAAATAACAATTCATGAAAACGATTTCTAGGAATCAAAATTCCCAGAAAAATGGAATGCCCCAAAGTGAAAAGTAAATCGACAAGTTCGAATTATATGTGGTAATCGATATTTCCATGTATGTCTTCATCCCTTTCGACTGGTGCAGCTGGTACAGCTGTCTTTAGCAACCAGGTACGCCAAGATTTATTTTTATTTACGATGATCGCATGTATTGAAGCGTATCTTAGTCTCTCTTTCATCCTCTTGTCCTATCTTCTTAGAAGTTCTCCCTATAATCCTTCCTCTCTTCCTCTACCTTACCTTTAACTCCATCGTTCTTTTTCATTTCCGTCCATTTTATTTTTTCCGTTCTTCTCCACAACCACATCTCAAAAGATCGACAATCTACCCTTATCCTCCTGTCTCAACGACCACGTTTCTGAGCCATGCCAAATGAATGACAAATTAAAAGTTTTCGCCTGTCTTTTCAGCACTGTCTTTCATCAACTCCAGCCTCTTTTGAAAACGTTTCTTGACCTAAAGCGATCCATCTTTTAATATCCGCACCCCTTTGCCCACCCTCACTCCAAACACTTCCTCCCCATGTGAATTAATTGACTGTCCTAGTCTGTGTCCCCCGACTTTACTTGACAACCTCATTGAATTCGTTTTATTACGAATAATTCTCATCCCATATGCTTCACTCTGATTCTGCAATGCGCCTAAGTAATGATTATAACCCTTTGCCTGTCCGACTGAATACCAAAAATCTTTCTGATTTGAAGAGTTCTCCATCTAATATCACTCCACCCATTCCCCTGCGTCTCTTACCTTTCCCTCCACTGATTTTTTGAAAATGAACAGGTGATAATGGACATCACGGTGCCGTGCTTAGCGTCTCCCATCCCAACTCTCGATCCGCCACTCGCACCCCATGCAGTGAGAGATGTAGTCTTAGCAGTGTAGTCTTCATGTAGGCTAAGAACACAAGTGTGACAGGTCTCTTAGGGGATTTAGGCTGGGAGCCACTTGAAATACGAAGAGAACAAGGGAGACTTAAACTTTTACAAAGATTCAGAACCAGCGAGTTTAACGATGACACAAAAGGAATAATAATGGCCCCACACTACTTGGGTATATTAGAACACAAAGATAAAATAAGGGAGATAGATTCCAATACAGATAGATTCAAATACTTATTCTTTCCCAGGGCAATCAGGAATCACAATAGTAAGAAACCGAAGTCACTTTAGAAACATTAAAAACATTTAATTTACAAGTCGGAACAAAATTAAACATGGCAAAGACATCAAGGGTATCTGTAGGTGCATGTGTATGTTAGTTGGTAGTTTGTGTGTTTGCATGTGTGTAAGTGGGTTTAAGGGTTTTTGCATGAATTTATACAATTTTTTGTTTGTGGCTTGAATAATGTTGGGGGATTTGCGTGCGTTTTTTTCATAATTACGGGTGGTGCCCTAACACCCCCCGCCACACGCCCTTGCGGCGGCTTGTGGGGCATTAAGTAGATGTAGACATGAGAAAACTTGCGTTGAGAAAATTTCTTTCCTGAAACACTCCACCGTCTTGTTTACCTGTAACGCAATAAAAATCGCTATTGTTTCCATGGATACCCTCGGGAGAAACTGTAACGAAATCACAGCATTCCCTTCAAAATGAAAAAAAGGGAAATTTTTGCTTTTCTTTTTGCTAATAATTGAGCAAGTTTTCCTGCTCCGAGAAGAATTGAGGAAATCTTATGCACGAGTAAACTCTTTAAAATTAAATTTCGCGTTCCTAAAAGTCTCCTTCTTTCCAAAAAATAACGAGAAAAAAAGTTGCGAAAATTTGATTAAAGAAGTCACTTTGATTTTAAACTGTCTGAACGGACACCATCGCCAGCGCGCCAGTATTTCAATCTCAAGATTGATTGGCCTTCTTACACTCTTCCCTTTCCAATAAACTCTCCCTTGTACACGCCATTATGAAATTTTATTCCTCTCTACAACCCCCTCTATCTTCTGCTTGTACCACGTATTTGGCCATCACCAAGACGAATCCATTAAGCCTCAATCCATCTGGTTCTCCTTCCCAAAAACCATTCTTTCTTCATATTCTCTTTCACTCCTAGACGGTTCTGTGCACTTCTTAATATCTCACTTAATAGCTACTCATTTGATCCTCTCCATCATCCCGTAGCACCAGGTTTCGGAGTATCCCGCTCGACTCTTTTCTGCCTTTCAAATAGCCCACGTATCCGACCCGCGATTGGAGCGCCCTACTCCCAAGACGAATTTCTTCATGTAATGCTTCATCGTTGGTGAACTTCTTTGAGCGTAATATTTCCACAGAAAAGTATTTCTCGGCTGGGCTTTCTTATTTACAGATAACCTCAGATTACTTATGGAGTGTTTTCTTCGTTAGTTACTTCGAAGTTACTTCGAAAGTCACTTTGTGATTAACTTTGTACGATACTTTTCAATTCCCTTTGTAAGTTCCTCTGCAAGTTTTTAAATAAGTTATTCTTGGGTTCCTTTGTAATTCACTTTGTAAGCCACTTTGACCGTTACTTTATAAGGTACTTCTTAAGTTACTCTACAAGTTACTTTAAGAGTCACATTGAAATTCCATTAGAAAGTCATCATACAAGTTGCTTTACAAGTCTCGTTATGAGTTACTCTATTCGTCATCGTTCATGATAAGATTCACAACAATGCAAATTTCGTTAGCAACGGGTTTGTTTATCAACATTTATTAGTAAATAAAGCATTTAAAAATAAACAAGACATCAGATCATAGAGAGAATAACTTGATAGAAAATAAAAAGACATAATATACTGTATTTTAAATCTTCGTCATCGTTCCATGGAAGTTGCTGTTTCATCATCGATCATAGTTACGTAGTATTTACTTGATTAGTATTTCGACGCGCATTGGTAATGTCAATTTTACCACAGCCAACCGGGTTTTAAAGCCGGAAACACTTGAGTCACTTCTGCTATTTCAACTGCTGCGTAGAATCTTAGGCAGCAGTAGTGCTTCATCTGAATCTCCATTCTGCAACCCGGCAATTGGTGGAGACATCTGATCTAGTTCCGATACCAATCGTTTAGCTTCTTTCAACCAGGCGACAATTATTTCACAAAATGTCTTCGCGCAATTTCCATCGATCTTCGATTCATTAGTACGTAGAGTTAATGTAGTCTTGTTCCCCGTCATCATCAAATCCTTGATTACCTGTGATCACCTTCAACTCTGTCACTGTTTGTTTAAATTATGTGTTTCGATCATGATTGTAGGTTTGCACGAATAATCCTTTTGGATTCAAAATAAAAAGGTTTAAAGCAACTCACGGTAACAATCCACCTCGTGATGGCATACAACACGAGAGAAGGCAGACTGTTTACTCCATAAACTCATCACGTCAGCAAAAGCAAACCCCCCGAATACTTCTTCAAATCTGTGAACAAAGAAACACTTCTTTTCCATTTAAATTCGATGCCGAGTCATATCCCATCCCTAAATAACTAAAAGGGCAAACTTTAAATTAGGAATAGCGTATTTGTTTCGCCAATGGCCATGATTAGAATCACAACAATGCCATTTCGTTAGCAACGAGCTTGTTTATCAAAATGGCTAAATAAATAAAGCAATTAACAAGAAAATAACTTAATCAATATCCAATAGAACATTCCTAAGGGCTTAATAGAGACTCCAATATAACATATGAAATGTTACATTTTATCGAAATGATGTAACATGTAAAGCAGTCGATCGAAAACTATTAGAACAAAACTAAATGCAAAATAGAACACAACGTAATATAGGATATCTTACTGCGAAAAAATGTGCTTGATTCGGTTTTTTTGTGCATAATCAGGATAATCAGCTAGCCAGATTCATCGGAAAATGTGCGTAGGGTTTACATCTGCAGTAATTAGTGACGGAAAGTTTAGACAATGGTGTCGAGACTTCAATAATGGCCGCACAAGTTATTAATGAAGAGCGGAATGGCAAGCCCAGTATCCAGATCGATGAAATTTTTCAGACAAGAAGAACTGCTGCCTGATCGACGATTAGTACTCTGTCTTATAAATTCCCTCTTGAATGGCTTGGTGGGCAACGTTTTGAAGACGACGAGGAATTCAAGACCACCGTTGTCAACTGGTTCGGTTCCCAGCTCGCAAACTTCTATGCTGATGGATTAAATAAACTTAGAAATTAGAAGTGAACGGCGATTATGTACGACGGTAGCCTGAAACGTAGTGCTCGTAATTCTTGTAGACCACAAACAGAAACAAATAGCAAATTTGGGCGAAAAGTACATTAAAGTACAATTCTTAAGCTACGTAATCATATATTTATTTTTCAACATAGTCAACGTTAAGGCTAACACGTGACTCCCAACGTGGAACAAGTTTTTTCATTCCGTCACTGAAAAACTCTTTCGGCTTTTCTCGAATCCAGGGCTTGACAGCTGGCTTCACCTCATCGTCCGAGGTGTAATGATTACCCTTGAGGGATCCCTTGAGTTGAGGAAAAAAATAAAAATCGCAAGGCGCAAGATCGGGAGAATAAAGAGGGTGTGGAATCGGTTCAAATTTCAGGTTTCGCAGAGCCTCTCCAGTTGCGCACGAGGCGTATTGGACGAGCGTTGTCGTCTTGCAAGATGACAACGCTCGTCCACATACCTCCGCCGGGCTGCCTTTAACATGACAAACTCGACCAATATGGTTTACGATACGCTTTTGAGTGATTCGCCGGTCATTTCGAATCAAATTTTCAACGAGTTTGCAATGTTTACGATCTGCGGCAGTGATCGGACATCCGCTGCGTGTTTCATCAACATTTATGCCTTTTCCAGGCTCGGAACCACGAAATTATACTACCCATCGATTTGCAGTAGGCTGTTAACAGCATCATCACAATAAACAACCTTTAAACGACGATGAATCACGGTAGGAGTCACTTATTAAGTCACGCTGTGTTACTCGCGTTGGCATAGCACTAGAACACGTCTCCATACTTCCGCTTCTCAAAGTACACTGGGTGAACGTAACGACCTCAAACTTGCGCATGCGTGTTGAGTGGGAATGTTACTTTCACATGCCACCAGGGGTACTTCTGGAGGTCATTCTGTTTGTGGACTACAAGCATGTGTGCATCAGTTTTCAGTTTACCCTGGTACATATAAAAGTGAAGTAGATTTGTAGAAACTAACGTCACTAAGTACTTTTTCTTAGAAATATATATTTTTTACTCTTAAATGGCCCTCACTTTTAGAATATGGCTCGTATTTCTTGTATTCAAATTATTGCCTGCGTGTTTTATGGTCAACTACATTTTTCTTTATTTTCACCGAGTCTTGAGAAAAATGCTATCTGATCTTTGAACTTTAACGCACCTGGTATGTATGATAGTAATTTTATTTTCAAAATATCTCAAATTTTTAAAATTCTGTGCTTTTTGGATACACTGACCATGTGCTCGCATAATTTTTTATCGATAGTACCGATATTTTGACAATAACCACCAACGGCTTTGTTTTTTTTTTGCTTTAGATATTTCCAGACTGCCTCCCTTGTCTACTAATTTCATCTTATGTCTAGCCCTCTCAAGGTCATCTTCAGTCGATTTAATAACGGCCGGGTCTGCCTGCGAAGACGGTAGAAATGAGGAACTTTTCCTGTTGTAAAGTTTTTTTTTCCTTTTATGAGCTAGATTCACCCAGGTTCTCATCACGTTGTCATTATATATGTAGATTAAAGTAACTCAAGGACAAGTATTTCTCGTGTCTGACTCTTTGATTCATGGCAATAAGATCAAATATACTTTCGTATTTATTCGTACGTTCAATTTAAGTATTTGTTCACTGACATAGTCCCTTTCTCGCCCATAATACATGCCATGAGAAATCTCTATATTTTAATATCTTCCAAATTGTGCCTTTTTTACGCAACCAAACGCCTCTGTAAAAGTCTACAAAAATGTCTCATGAGTTCCTTAATATTCCCTACCTTCATTTTCAGCAGTAATATTTAAAATTGAATGTATTTTCTTTTCAATTCTTTCATTTAAAATATGCCATTCGTCAAAAAGTAGGTTCATATCGGTCCCTAACATCAATTATCACTTACGTTTCGCTAGAACGTCCTCATAATTACCTATCTTCATTCCTTCGTAACTTCTGAACGCTTGCACGTTTTCTTAGAAAAATATTCTCATCCTTGCTGACCTGATAGTCTCCCTTCTGTCACGGACTTATCAACAATCACTCAATATTCGTCTTCCTCGCCAATTTTTTTCTATATTCTTCTTATTTCCCCATTCCCCCACCTCCAATACCAGTCTCAACCCACCACACTTATGAAGTATATCTTACAGAAAGACTCTGCCTAACGGATATTATTAAAATAGGAGGAGAAAACATAGAGCAGTTAGAACAGTTTACATATCTCGGAAGTGTTTTGGACCAATACGGTCAAAGTGGTAGGGACGTAAGGAGAAGAATTGCGCTAGGCAAGGAGGCTCTCTCAAGGAGGAGGGAGTTGATGACGGGGACGTTGAGTAGGGATGTTAAGACAAGACTCGTAAAAACTCTGATATGGAGCTTAGCTATGTACGGCGCGGAAACGTGGTCACTGAAGCAGGAGGATAGACGTAGATTGGAGGCTTTTGAAATGTGAGTGTGGAGAAGAATGGAGAAGGTGAAATGGACCGAAAGGAAAACAAATGAGGAAGTACTGGAGATGGTGGGTGAGGAGAGTGGTTTGTTGAGAGAAATCCTATGGAGGCAGGAAAAATGGATGAAAGGCGGGCGTATTGAGCGGTAGTGGAATGTTGAAGAAGGTAATAGAGGGGAGAATGTTGGGCAAGCGAGGAAAGGGCAGGAACAGGATAGGGATGCCGTACGGGATGAAGGGAGGAAGGAAGTACACAGAGATGAAGAGGGACCTGATGTAGATGAGGTTGCTGGATTGGGTTTTGTTTGGAGTTACAAAATTATTATTTGATAGTTGTGCCCATCCGAAAACCTACGTTAACCGGTAGATTACCTAATAATAATAACAACGGATATTCTCCGATCTTGGCCTAACTCCTGTCTCAAGTATTTCTCACTCTACCTTCATCCTCTTTCCTCATGTGATAATATTGGCATTTCGAAAAAAAACAATTGGTCTGCAAATTTTGTGTGATTAAATTTTATACTTAATTATTTCATGTTTTTAAGAATGGGTTGGACGATAATTGAATATTATTATGGAGATCCTCCGAAAGCTTCATTTTTTATTTTACCGTCTACAGCAGATTTCGGGTGGACACAGGTGGACCAATTGCGCGTGAAGAATACAAACGAGCGTGGTCCCAAAAGTGCCCGACCCAACATAGAATGCGCAAAAATCCGGGAAAAAATATATTCATTTTTCAACTTAATCTCCTCTCCTCTCAATAGTTTTTCCCCAGCAATATTCAATAAGGTCCATACCCTTTTTATAATAAGAACTGTCTTGCTCCTCAAAATAGCCATTAACTACCGACATCAATTCTTCACGTTTGGAAAATCTTTGAGCACCGAGCCATTTTCTCAAGTTTGCGAACCGATCTCTGTCAAACAAGGTGCATGAGGTAGCAATTCAAAGGATTTGAGAGCTGGCGCATTGTCTTGATGAAACAACTCTTTCTTCTTAGCCAATTACGGCCGCTTTTGTTTTATTCCTTCGCTCAAACGTTACAATAAGTTCACATAATTCTCGCCGTTGATAGTTTTTCCTTTTTCAAGATAGTCAATAAATATTATCGCAAGCGCATTCCAAAAAACCGACGCCATGACCTTGCCTGCAGATGAAACGGTCTTCACCTTCTTTGGAGCTGGTTCTCCATTTTGAATCCATTGTTTTGATTGTTCTTTTGTCTCGGGTGTGAAGTAATGGACCCATGTTTCATTCATAGTTAGGAAACGGCAAAAAAATTCTGCTTTGTTGCTGTGAAACTTTGCTAAACACTCAATTGAAACATCTTCACGGCACTGGTTTTGCTCGAGTGTGAGCAAACGCGGCAACCATCTTGCACACAGCTTTATCCTGTACAAATTTCAGTTAGTATGCTATGTATCGCACTTTTTGAAATGCCTGCTATGTCCGCTATCTCGGTATATTCAGTCGACGATCATCCATTATCGCTTTGTCGATTTTCTTCACCGTTTCTGGAGTCCGAAATCGATAATTGAACTAGGTGCGCACCCTAGCAAAAATAGTAAATATAATGTGTAGCATTGTAAACATGATCATTTCGCCATATTCGTTTGGTAATTTTAAAATTTACACTGAACAATTGCGAATTATCTGCCTGTTTAAGTACCTACATTGGTTTTATCCCATGGACACAATGTTTGCATCGCAATGTGACTTGAAAGAATTTTGTTATGGTTTTCGCAATATTTTTTAACAATACTAATATTCGACTTCTTTTATCTTTTATACTTTTTATTATTATTTACTTCTTTTATATTGAAATCTATCCCTCTAAATAACTTCTACTCTTAAGCAATTATAGTTAAATTAATCTTCCGATAAAAATGTCTTTAAAAAACTTTATTTTGCTCATAAAAATTACCATTGAAATATGCTGAGTGTACAAGCATTATTTTGCGTTAAAATAGAATCTTTTCTCTTAGATTAAAAGAGACGAGTGTTTTTTAATGTTTGCGTTATTTCTTTTTAAAAAACAAAAGAGCATTTTTTCTTGCGCATAATTTATTTTGTCGCAAAATGAAACCTCCCGACCAAAAACGGAATACATTTTCGCAATGAAAAGTTAATTTCACGCGATTTTAATTTCGTTTCTCTAATATTGTATTTTTTCGGTGAATTTTCAAGGGGAAAAAGTTTCACGGCCTCTTTTTTAAGGTTCCTTTTCACTGCTTGCGATAAGGCATGCGTAATTCTTTTATTCCAAAATATGAGACTGTTCAAAGTTGGTGTAGATACAGAGAATTCATAATCAGCCTCCGAAAATTCTCCTTTTTTAACATTCTGAACAAAATATTTTTTTTTCGGAATACAAATTAACTGAACACTTTATCATAGTACCTATTAAAAAATTGGGCAAAACTATTTCGCGCATTGTGAAGTGTACGAAGACCCTTTTAATTCATCTGAAAACTTCCCTTCTTTATGTTTGTAATGTAATTTCTCCTTTGAGACCAGTTAGAAGTTACGAAGAATTGAAGGAAGGTAAAATGTAGGGTAAACAAAAGGTAGTTCTCGTTTGATGCATAGACCATAGAGGTCTTTGAGAAACTTCCAATGCCTAACTTTATATTGGTAAAATGCCTTGAATAAAAGGAAATTAAAAGTTCCTTCATTTTCATGTCGCTAGGAGTCCACCATGTTACGCCGGGCTTCAATGAGTTTCCTTCAATTATTTCTACGAGTACATAGCATAAAGGTCAGGTTGTCGAACTAAGGCTCATTAATTTCCAATATCAGCCATGTCAGTTACTTCAGTGGAGTCATCCCGCTGTCGCACACCGAAATGCAGAAATTGCACGCCGTAAAAAAGTTCGACTTGACCGGGGGACAACTATGGCAGATGGATGACGGTTAAATATATTTCCTGCCAAAATTATTTACCACATGCGCGGTAATACGTACATAGATCGCCTATTGCGTGTAAAGGGAGAAGGGTGTTGCAATATTACGCATTGCATTAGCAAAATGTCGTGCGGTAAAACGATCGGCGTGATGGAGAGCGTTATTATTTGGTAATCTACCGGTTAAGGTAGGTTTTTGGATGGATACAACTATCAAATAAATATATTGTGACTCCCCTAACAAAACACAATCCAGCAACATACTCTACATCAGGTCCCTCTTCATCTCTGTGTACTTCCTTCATCCCGTCCAACATCCCTGTCCTGTTCCTGCCCTTTCCTCGTTTTCCTAACATTCTCCCCTCTATTACCTTCTCCAATATTCCACTACCGCTCAATACGCCTTTCATCCATTTGTCCTGCCTCCATAGGATTTCTCTCAACAAACCCCTCTCCTCACCCACCATCTCCAGTACTTACTCATTTGTTTTCCTTTCGGTCCATTTCACCTTCTCCATTCTTCTCCACAACCACATTTCTAAAGCCTCCAATCTACGTCTATCCTCTTGCTTCAGTGACCACGTTTCCGCGCCGTACATAGCTAAGCTCCATATCAGAGTTTTTACGAGTCTTGTCTTAACCTCCCTACACAACGTCCCCGTCATCAACTCCCTCCTCCTTGAGAAAGCCTCCTTGCCTAGCGCAATTCTTCTCCTTACGTCCCTACGACTTTGACCATGTTTGTCAAAAACACTTCTGAGATAAGTAAACTGTTCTACCTGCTCTATTTTTTCCCCTCCTATTTTAATGTTTAGCTTAGCCTTTTTATATCTGGAATATATATATGTATATGTTCAGTAATCTGAGCTCATATTAGTTTTGATGTACCCATAGAAAGTTTATGTTAGGAGAGCTGCATGCTTCAATTACTGCTAGTCTATGAGTTCATACAAGTTGGATAGTGAAAATATCTCCGACATGAGGAAGTTAATCCGAAAAAATGAGTCTTAAAAATAATATAAAATATTATATTCGATACACAGCTGTACAGTTTTAAAAACGTTCCTTCATATCACTGCCAGGAAAAGATATTTCACTGCAAATGACTCATATCGTATTAACTTCTTAATATAAATAAACTTGCAGTGTTAAAGAGAATAAATTAACTAAAATAATGTATAAAAAATAGATGAACTTATAAGGCCTTATCTAATTAATAATCGTTTGTGTTCATCCAAAACCTAACTTAACCGGTAGATTACCAGTAATAGTAAAAAAACAATAAAAAATTCAATTTTGTAATGCACGCTAGCAAATGCAATGCAGGTCCCAGAAATGTTACCAAATGGAATAACATCCGATTTAAATATTTAATTTTTTTATATTATTTCCTAGGCAAGACGTTTAAATAAATTATTTCAATCAATCTTGTAAAATTGCTAATGGCAAAATATTATTTATTTTGGCCCGCTTCATAGCCATGGATGAGACATGGGTCCATTATTTCATACCCGAGACAAAACAATGTATTAAAAAGGGAGACCCGGCTCCAAAGAAGGCGAAGACCGTTTCATCTGCAAGCAAGGTCATGGTGACGGTTTTTTGGAATGCGCTTGCGATAATTTTTATTGACTATCTTGAAAAAGGAAAACTTATCAGCGGCGAATATTATGCGAACTTATTTGCAACGTTTGAGTGAAGTATCTAGCAAAAGCGGACGCATTAGGCCAAGAAGAACGTGTTGTTTCATCAAGACAATTCACCAGTTCACAAATCCGTTATTTCAATGTTCCAAATTCACGAATTAAATTTAGATTTGCCATCTCATGTACCCTAATCTAATCCCTCGGATTATTTTCTGTTCGCAAACTTGAAAAAAAATGGTTCAGTGGGCTAAGATTTTCCAATCGTGAAGGAGTGATGTCGGCAGTTAACGGCTATTCAAAGCCCCCAAAATTTCAGAGTGTAAGAGGACGTCTCGGTAGCTTAAATGGTTAAAGCACTCGGCCGGATATCGAGGGATCCGGGTTCGAATCCCGGTCAAGGCGAATGATTTTTGCTCTCTGAAATTGTTGCATTGAAGACAGTTCTTATAAAAAGGGTATCGAACTTATTGAAGATTGCTGGGAAAGGTATATAGAGTTGAAAGGAGATTATGTTGAAAAATAAATACATTTTTTTCCAAAATATTTCTGTTTTCTTTGTTGGGTCAGGTACTTCTGGGTCCATCCTCGTATATTTCATTTGCAACGCCTTAGAAGGATGCCTCTCCAACGGCGATGCCTGAGCAGGTAACGCATCGCAACACAGAGGTAATACTGATTCGATACGACCCAGCAATCAAAAAAAAAAAATCGCGCGAATCGTCACGAGCTTCAAACTTCGGCGTGAGCGTGCACACTTTCTGATGCGTCGTCATGTGTTTTTCGCGAAGAGCGAACAATGCCCGGGAAAACACTGACCTTGGTCATGGCTTCCGAGTAAATCTGCTTCTTATTCATGAATACGAGCGCGGCAGGAAACGTAAGTTCATTGGTCAGCAATTATAAAGGCTTTTGGGTTAGAAGCGGAAAGTGTCCGTGGAATGTTTTTCATTTGGTTTCAATCTTCCATCGCGTGAGCCTCCGTTCGTGCCGTTTTAAAGAATATCTGGAAAAACGTCAGGTTTGGATCAAAATTCGGAGAGAAATTGGCAGCACGGTTCGTGAGCAAAAGGATCACAATGAAATATGGAAATGAAGTGCTTAATAAAACAACTGACCATCGGAGGCATGTGATGTGATTCAATTTGTTAGAGAGGATTGTAAATCGTGTTATTCACGGAGGATAGAGCTGAAACAACACAAAAGTTCCACAACCCATTGTCGAAATTAGAGATATCCGTAACTTAAACAGTTGAGAGAAGATTTGAAAACTAGCGAAGAAGACATTTTGTGGTATGGTGAAAGGGGAGGAGAGGGGATTATTGAGAGAAATCCAAAGAAGGCAGGGAATGGGATGGGGGCATTTCATATGGATTGGGGATTGTATGTTTTGAAGACTTACCCCCTCGCACACTATTGCATTGGTGTATCGATGCACAAGGGTGCTAATATGAATGATTTGATTTGTTTGTACTTTGATCGAACAGCCAATCCCCCCCCCCCGATGTATTCTGCTTATTTTTGGGATTTATAGGATTTTGGCACTTATTCATAAAATCAGTTAGGTTTGCTGACGAACAAGTTATAGTTTTTCAATCAGCCAAGGGTTTACAAAACAATGCTGAGTGCAGTGGAAATTCAGTGGGATAGATATGGCATGAGAATTGATGCAAATGAAACAAAGGGTATCTACATCAACATAAATACCCTGCGAGTCACCAATAAAGGTGAGTGGCAGGGGGTGAACATATGATCTGGCAGTCCACCTCCACGTGCCTTCAATTCCAACCGACTGCCGTCTCAGGCCTCGTCCCTCCTATATATCCATCCGACCGCCGAATGGGCGGCCGATCTGGCATAGGGAGGAAGGACGGTCCGAGACGGACGATCGGCCGGATTATCGCCGGTGGAGATGTACCGCCAGGTCACATTCTGTGACAATTCTTTTATTGACTTAATATACAACATCTTAATATCGGGGTTTTCAAACACTGCACCCCTTCCTTTGAGCATAGAGTACACTACAGAATTATTGTCTGAATACATTATTATTTCACAAAAGGGTTGAACTAATTCTAAGGTATGGTTCAGGGCCATCAGCGCGGCGTATCCTTCTGCTTCTAAAATCGGCAGGGTGTTATCGAATGCCCAAATCTCCGTGATGTCCAATGCTGGAATGGTCCACGCCGCCTGGAAGGGTGTGGCATCCGCGAATACCTCGACGGCCGTAGTGAAGTTGGAGAATCTTCGTTTCTTCTGCCATACGCCCGCCTCCCATAAGTCCTCCGCCCATGCTGTCTGCCGTCTGGCTAGATCAGACATGAGGAAGTACGGGAGGCGGATGATGTAAGCACACCAGGATATAAAACCTAATGCTTTGGGGAAATCTTCTCGACGGAGCCTGGGTATAATGTCTAGGATGTATCTGGCTCTGTTGAGGCTACCCTGTGTCAGGGAGAGTTGCCTATTCACAGTATCGATGTTAACCCCTAAGTACTTTAACCTGTTTGTCGGTCGAGTGATGCTCTTAGTTAAATTGATAGAAACGCCCAGGTCGTTGGTTAAGAATTCCAGAATCTGCCGGACGGGTTGCGGGCTGCTGGGTGGGAAAACGAACAGCCAGTCGTCCAAGTAGGCGATCATAGGCACCTGAAATCGAGAGTAGACCTCCTGTGCCACCGCCCTTGCCCATCTCTGCATAATAGCCGGTGCTAGGGCATGCCCCATGGGCAGACGAGTCCATTGAAAATACTCGTTGTTCACGAATATGCCTGGAGGAAAGGGTAATGGATGAGAGGGTTGGGGTTTATTCAAATAGGTAGGGGAAGGGGAGTACCTGTAAGAAAAAAATATATATATATCCACGCAAAGTCCCTAACCAGTACCTTAATACTTATTGTAATGAACTGACTCCTGGGGGATTTCGACTACAACCATTCTGGTCTCTTATCGTCATAAAAACTGACTGGTATGCAGTTTTCCAGAAAATGGTCTGAACTGAAATTGGACTGAAACTGGTATGCAGTTTTCCAGAAAGAAAAAGGCTAAATTAAACGTGAAATTAGAAGAACAAAAACTAGAGCTGTTGGAACTGTTTACTATTATTACCAGTTAGCTATCTCGGAAGTGTTTTGGGCCAAAATGGTCAAAGCAGTAGAGGCATTAGGAAATAATTGCATTAGGACAGGAATCTTTCACAGGGAAGAGGGAATTAATGTTATGAAAGTTGGGTAAGGATGTTAAGAGAAGGCTCGATAAAACTTTGATATGGAGCATAGTTATGTACGGCGCGGAAACGTGGTCATTGAAGCAGGAGGATAGACGTAGATTGGTGGCTTTTGAAATGTGGGTGTGGAGAAGGATAGAGAAGTTGAAATGGACCGAAAGGAAAACAAATGAGGAAGTACTAGAGGTGGTTGACGAGGAGACAGGTTTGTTGAGAGAAATCCTATGGAGGCAAGAAAGATGGATGAAAGGCGTATTGAGCGGCAGTGGAATGTTGAAGACGGTAATAGAGGGGAGAATGTTATGCAAACGAGGAAATGGCAGGAACAGGATAGGGATGTTGGACGGGACGAAGGGAGGAAAGAAGTACGCAAGGATGAAGAGAGAAAACCAGTACGCTAGCTAATATGCGAACCCTATCCTCGGAAGGGACAGAAACGCGATGCACTCAACTTATTTCAGGGTAAAGTTGGCAAAAACCAATAAGAGGCAGGAAAAATAGATGAAAATCATATTAATCGGCAGTGGGATTTTGAAGACGGTAATAGAGGGGAGAATGTTAGGCAAACTAGGAAGGGGCTGAAATAGGATAGGTATGTTGAACGGGATGAAGGGAGGAAGGAATATTGTGGAATTGAAGAGGGGTCTACTGTAAGGTTGGATGTTGGGTTGTATTTTTTTTATGAGAGATTAGGAAATCGTCGCTGTACCGTTTGGTACGTGGCTTGTGTCAAACCAAAACATACCTTAACCGATAGATTACCTATATTTTTAATAATAATAATTCTTTGATTTGTTTGTAAAGACGAGACTTGTTCTTTTATCCTGTCATTTTCTCCTCATTGGGTTTAAAGAAGAGTCAAATAGATAAATTCTCTAGGACAAGAGGCGCTTGTGTTGGTTTTTAGCGAATTTCCATCCACCAACTCATACGAAAGTGACCGGATGGTTCACAAGAAATCCGTCGCCAGCCCTAGTAGTATCCTTGGGGGAGGGCGGTGCTGGGTGGGATAAGGGAAAAAGAAAAACGGGGAAAGGACTTCGAATCGAAACCCTCACACACATTTCAATGCATATTTCCCTAGTAAAGTCGTCTCCTATTTCATGATTTGGGTACAGGCCGCCGCCTGCCCGTACTTTTGCATCGATGTGCCTAAGTCAAGAGTAAATACTTGTATAAATCTTCGCAATGGTAATTCTAAGAGAACTTTCATGGACGCTCTCTCCGAGGACTCATGTATTTTGATTTCTTTTTCATCAGTTTGCCCTCGACACCCTCGAGGTGGGAAATTACCAGTACATTAGCCACCATCCTATGGCAATCTCCCATCCACAAATTAAATCTATTACCAGGACTCCGCTTCGCCGTCTTCGCGAATATCTGCGCTGTGTTGCCAAACCTTCGTAGACTTCGTTAGGTTTGTTTTCTGATGAAAATCAGATGACTTGTCCCTCGTTCGGTGTCAAATGAAGTCGTCGATAACAGAAAAAATAGCTTCTGCATGACCTAAGTCCAGTTTGAATTATGTGCATGTGGCAACGTCGTGTTTAAACTAGGTTCCTGGCGCACCCCTACTTCTTAGCAGCGGAAAAACCCGATCGGTTCCGAAAACACACAAAGGTCAGTCATTTAATTACTACATAAATGCGCATGACCAGAATACTTTCTTTATCAAAACGTCCTAAAAAGAGATCGTTTCGATAGGCGAAGTTAGGAGGAACTCACCTCGCACAAGCCCAGCTGGGCGTGAAATCACGCACCAGAAGCGTGGAGTTATTTTCCCTTGTCCATCCCACCATCCAATGGTTATGACCCTGAGCAGATGACCAAATAAGCCCCGGTAGGTTGGAAAGGTGGACGAGGGCAAGGAAAATATGAAACGGGGAGCGTAATCGAGAGTTAATAGGCGTGGGAGGAGGGTATTATTAGAGAGTTGGAATGTAGCCAAAGTGGAAGAGGTAAGAGGAACATAATTAGCGATCCAAGGGAATGAAGGAATTCTATGGAATCAAAATTCCTAGCGACAGCCGGGCGACGTGGTGGATCAGTAGAGTATGGGGTTGCTTACCAGTGGGTCCAGGGTTCAAATCCTGAAAATACTTTGGGCAACCACATCTGGAAATACAATCGGAGTGACATTATGGTCTTTAGGATTCTGTAGGAAACCAAATTATTGTAGCACATCCAGGAGGCGTCAGGACCTAAGGAGAAGAATTGCGTTAGGTAAAGAAACATTTACAAGCGTTCATGAAAGAGACGTTGTGTAAGAAAAGTCTCGTCAAAAGTTTGATATAGAACGAGGATTTCTACGGCGCGGAAACTTGTTCGTTGAAGCAGGATAATACAAGTAGGCGTGGATTGTGAGACTTTCGAAATATGAGTGTGGAGAAGGATGGAATTTGTGAAACGGACGGAAAGGAAAATACGAATGAAAAAGTACTAGGGATGTTGGGGTAAGAGAAAGGTTTGTTGGGAGAAATCCAAAGGAGACAGGGTATATTGATAGTGACTGGTTGTTGAGAACTGTCCTAGAAGGGAGAACGTTTGCCTTTTTCATCTGTTGTTTTTATTGCTTTCTTCTGGAATGTTCAATTTATCCTTATGGAAATTAACACCCTTCATTACCACTCTTAATTATGCCATTACCATTTTCACACCATTCATTTACATCTACTTAATACCCCGCAAGCCGTCGCAAGAGCGTGTGGCGGGGGGTGTTAGGGCACCACCCGTTATTAAGAAGAAAAAAACGCATGTAAAACCCACAAATTTATACATTCCTAAAACTAAACATTGTATACATTCATGTAAAAACCCTTAAACCCCACACACATGCAGACACACAAACTACCAACTTCCATACACATGCACCTACAGGCACACCTAATATATTTGCAATGTGTGATTTTTGTTCCGACTTGTAAATTAAATGTTTTTAATATTTCTAAATGGACTTCGGATTCTTACTATTACGATTTCTGATTGTTCTGGGAAAGAATGAGCATTTGAATCTATCTGTACTGGAAGCTATCTCACTTATTTTATCTTCGTGGTCTGATCTACCTAAGTAGTGTGGGGCCATTATAATTCCTTTAGTTTCATCGTTAAACTCGCTGGTTCTGAATCTTTCAATAATTGACGACATTTAATATGGTCTTATCATTATTTTTCAATATGAATAAAGTATTATTATTATTATGGTAATCTTAAAAGGCGTGCAAGTCGTGGAAACCCGCATGCTTCGGTGCGCGGAGACACAAGGATGCAACTTCGAAGACGTTTGATTGAATATATCAATTCTGGAATTCAGTTTTTTTTAATTGACTCAGTCCTACTACTTTCGGGACAGAACTATTACTCTTAAATTAGTTCGGTTTAAAATTATTGAAACGTTTCGTCGAACATCGAACTTCCTCCCAGTATTAAATCCTCAGTGACTAAGGCGGAATCCACAAGGCGAGACAGAACTCGCTAAATCTTTCGATCAAAGTTTATTTTCTTCATAAAATCCTCCTTATTGAATTTTCAATTGAGATTCTTGAGAGAACCTCATAGGTTTACACAAGCCGCGACACTTACCGAAGGGAAAACAAAGAAGACGCGACAGCGTTTAATTAAATTCCGACGTTGATGGAAAAGAACACCATTCGAACAAGTGAAGGTGGCGGAGTTGGAGGTGGGCTGGGGTTGGAGAGAGAAGGCGCCCCTTAAAACGGTTTCACGGAGGGAAAGCGTCGTTCCCGTCTGCGTGGATGGCGGAGGGTGGACAGAACCTCTCCCTATCAATAGATTGGGCACACCCATACCCGTTGTACCGAGTGGTCCACGGGAGGAGTGGCGGAGTAACGCCTGTTTACGAAAGGGCTGATCGCCGATGAGTGAAACCTTCAGAATCGCGGAGGGGATAAGGTGCAAGAATTCGGTTGGATGCCATTACAAATATACAGGGTTCGTCCGGAAAATAAGTTTATGATGCTCATTGTCTTTTTTGACAAAAGGGGAGTCGTCCACTGCGAATTTGTACCTGAACGACAAACTGTAAATGCTGCATTTTACGTCCAAGTGCTCGACGGGCTTCGAAAACGAATCGCCCGCGTCCGGCCAGCGATCAAAAACATCTGGCGGCTGCATCACGGCAATGCGACGTCTCACACCGCGCTTGTCGTGTCGGACTTCTTGGCCAAGCACGGCGTGGCAACGCTGCCGCACTCGCCCTACAGCCCGGACTTGGCACCACCGCACTTCTTTCTGTTCCCGAAGATAAAGAGGAGTTTGAAAGGAACGCGATACGGGACTTTGGACGCCGTCAAAGAGGCCGTGACGACGTGTCTTCGAGAGGTTCCCGATGATGCCTTCGCGGGAGCGTTCCAGGAATGGAAACGCCGCTGGAACAAGTGTATCGACTCACAAGGATCCTATTTTGAGGAATATTAGCTTAAGATATGTAAAAGTGTAATAAATTTTTTTTCCTGAGCTCAGTACACTTATTTTCCGGACGAACCCTGTACGTGTAAATTTGAATACACTGAAGGGTATGGGATAAATAATGTGATAGGAGACTCATAAAATGGAAAACTCAAGAGTTCATCTACATAATACCCCGCAAGCCGCCGCAAGGGCGTGCGGCGGGGGGTGTCAGGTCACCACCCATAAAAGGGGAAAAAATTCAAAATCTTATACCTAGTCACATACCTTTCCTGTGTCCGCAATTGCGCAGTTAATTCCACCTATTTTATATGTAGCCTCTTGTTTGGTTCCGAGATGAAAATTACGAGAATCACTCGCTTTAGAGTTTTGGATATGTTATCATATATTGTGACCCATCTAGATCCAATTATATGCATAATGAACACCACCCCTATACCGATTGAGTACTTATGGCCAGTTCATTAACGTATTCCATTGAAAAGTCGATTTCCAAGCGATTTTAGTACAATGAGTGCTCCAAAATGCAAATGGAGGAGAACGCGAATGATGTTCTCTCATTACGCATAGCGATAAGAAGCAGTGACTTAAATGGGTATATTTATTTCGGAGTGAATGCACGGGTTGGATACGCTGTTTTAATTTGAGTTAGCCTTTCGACGTACTGCCCTCGGTATCCACTCACGAACGCTAAACTGTTTGCACCCTCGTAAAAAGCTATTTTAAGTGTCTCTGATGCATTTAAAGTTATGCCGTTTAAAAATATTTAATATGTGGTCGTAAATTCCGCGTTGACAATACGCGTGGATGACGCCGGTAAAAATATATGTATCCATGGCGACTGACGTTGAATGATTGCTAGATGGTAAGAATGTTCGCCGTTTAAGTTTCAGAATGAGTTGAAGTCTGAAAATTTGACTTATATGCATTCCTCACAGTGGGTAATCATTCACGATTCTTTTGAAAGATTTAAATTATCTTCATTGGATCCGTCCTTCAATTACTTAGGAAGCTGAGACGAAAAAATGTTTGGAGAAATTGGAAAAAAAATGTTTGTATAAAAAAGTGTTTTTTTTTATCATGTCATTTAACATCAAATCCACAAAGATTCGCACGAGGGGACAAGGTTTTAGTTTCGAGCATTTCAATCCAAGTTCAAAATAACGTCTGAAGAGGCAGATAGAGGAAACGAATAAGCTTTTTGGATGGATCAAAGAGAATTCTATACATTTGCAGAGATTCCTTATGAGTTATTTTAACATTTTGTGTGGGGCTTAAAGATTTTTTTTGTGTTCTGCTGGATAGGGCTTAGTTGTACAGTATTTTTTAGTACCAGATTCTATCAAAAACATACTCAAACCCCGTAGACTTCTGTTAATAATACGTAAAGTCTTCAATTCAACTAGGTATTTTTACGCGAGAAAGCATCCACATGACCATGGACATCGGCAAAGAGAAACTTTCATTGCATCAAGTGATTTCTGATGGCGTAGGTAATTATTTCTTTTAGGTCGAACACGGCTCTCTTTATCGCTTTCCCGGTATTTTTTGGTTTCGGAGGTAATTGAAAAAAATCATGCAGATTTTCGGCTTTTTCTCATCATCATCAGTATTTCAATCCTAGGATTGGTTTATTGCAGCCCTCCATTCGCCTCTATTCAATGTCAATTCCCTCAATCCCTGATACCTTTTCTATTTTACGTCTTTCTTGATTTGTCCTATGTACATGTCTCTTGGTCTTCCTCGTGTGATCTTTCCTTCTATTATATTCCTAATCAATCCATTGTGTCTCAATGTGTGTCCAATCCATCCATTTCTTCTTTGCCGTAGAGTTCTCCTTATGGTCCTATCCTCTTCTGCTCTTCTATATACTTCCTCATTCCTTACTTAGTCTGTCCATTTAATCTTCAGCATTCTCCTCCTGTTGAAAAAGGTAATTGAAGGGGAGAATGTTGGGCAAGCGAGGAAAGGGCAGGAACAGGATAGGGATGTTGGACGGGATGAAGGGAGGAAAGAAATACACAGAGATGAAGAGGGACCTGATGTAGAGTAGGTAGCTGGATTGGGTTTTGTTTGGAGTTACAAAATATTTATTTTGATAGTTGTGTCCATCCGAAACCCTACCCTAACCAAAAGATTTTCTAATAATAATTCTCCTCCAGCACCAAGTTTCAAAGGCTTCTATTCTTCGCTGGTCCACTTTTCCAGCATTTCTAGTCACGGAACCGTAGAGCATCATGCTCCACACGGAAGCCTTGACGAATTGTTTCCTTGTTTCCAGCCTTAGGATCTTTGAACATGGCAAGTGCTTCTTCTTCATGAATACGTTCTTAGCTTGGGCTATTCTTCGCTTGATGTCGGTCGCACTTCTACCATCCCATGTTATGCTGCTGCCCAGATAGATGAAGGATTCCACTTGTTCTAGTTTCACCGTTTTTTCTATCCCCGAATTGCATTTTCTCTAGTTTCTAAGCCATCTGGCTATTTCCGTTTTTCATGGTGTCATTAATTTCCTCGCTGTAGCTTTTTATCCATTCTACGTTTTCCATCTTCCATTCTCGTATGAGATGGTTCCACAGCTGTTTATAGAGGTCTTCTTCACTCTCATTTCTAGGATTCTTGTATGTTCTTCCTTCGTCAATGAGACGTCTTATTTGAGCTGTTATCCATGGTTTCTTAGATATTTCCGTCTTACTCACAAGGAGCTCATCTGCAGCTTTGGGAATTATATTCTTCATTTCTTTCCATCGATCGTCAGTGCTGGTATTTTAATTATTCCCTTCTACTTTTCTTTTCTATAGACGTGGTTAACTTTTCTCTTGCGCTCTTTTCTTCCAGTATCTCTGTGTTCCATCTGGGTTGTAGAGTCTATTTCTTCATCTTCTTGTATCGCAGTCTGCTGTCCATGATCACCAGGTTGTGATCGATGTTTATATCTGGGCTCAGTCTGGATGCTCGGCCTGCCACTTCAGTCTTCGTCATGAACATTTGTGAGCCCATTTATGAAGTATCGACACCATTTCCTAACCTTTCCTTCACTCTTTACTCTAGATCCATTACCTAGACACTACTCCCGATGAATTTTGGCAGCCGATGTTCCATTTCCATTCACAAAAATCGAATCACAGCACGTTCTTCGCAACAGGCGGGAGCCCCTGATTTTCGCGGACATTGCTATCTGCATTCTCCGGCTGGCAAACGACTTATGAATCAAAAACAATAACTTTAAGTGGCTTCGGATTCGATAAAAACGATGGCGCTGCAATCGTGCAACTTATTATCTGGCCCGTCATTATTTAATCATAAGAAAAAGGCCCTTACTTTTCTCGAATTTGCCTCAAATCATTCGATATTCATTTATACCAACTTTCCAACTTACACAGTAGGTAACTGATAAATCTCTGAGTAATCCAACTTTTCTCTTGCATGAACGAGAGAGATTGAAATGTTGTTCTTCACTCCTGACATAAACATTAATCCAACAAAGGTGCCGTATTGTTATACAATTGAAAATTGCTTGCCGGAGTTTTCAGCGTTCAGATCGTAACAATTACTAACGCGCGTTACGTGTTATTGTCATTGTTCGACGACGGTGTCATTATTGCCGCTGCCTACGACGCCATGCACACTTTTACCTCATGTCTTAACTCTACCAACATCGGTTTTGCGCTAATGTCGACCTTCCTCTTTTCATAGCCGTTCCCTTCCCCGGTTCACGGCGGAGCGAAAGCAAGGAAAGATGACCGAGCACGCCCGTCTGGGGCACACGTCGCCTTAAGGGTCGGAGAGCCCTTTTTTTTTAAGTGCCATCAGCTTCCCAGGTGGACACTCCTTTCACCCTGAGAGGAATTTTCCTCAAACACCTTCAACATCCTTTCTCTTTCATTCTACTCTCAATATTTTTTTTCCCATTCACGTCTTGGCGGAAAACAAAAATCCCTTCCTGAGGTGCACGAAAATAACTCGCACGACGCAGCTAGCTCGTTTCTTAGCATTGCCGTGGCAATCCAATCTCTTCAGGGTCTTAAACAGTCTTAGTACTAGCACATATTAGTTATTAAGGGAGACGACCAACTCCTCTGAGGTCATTTGCTACGTTAAGGATAAGAGTAAGTAATTTTGGAGAGATAGCATCTTCAGGTTTTGAGCGGACGGAAATCCAGTGTCGGCATTAGTCCACTCTGATAACGAAAGACATCAAGGGATCACACACACCCCTTGCCCTGCAAACACTAGACCTTGTCGGGTTGAGGGTTGAAGGATTAGGCTCGAGCTTATGCATCGGTTACTAGAACCGCTATTAAAATACTATCTAATTATTATTGCCCTCCCGACTGGTTTGGAATAGATCTACATTTTACCCTGCAAGAAAACACTATGGAGTATGGCAGGGGATGATTCCATTAGCATGCATGCAACTTCAAAAAAAAGTGGTACTTAGATGTTAGTTATCAATAAAAATGCAAAAAAAATACGATAGTAATGGAGGTAATGTCAACTTCAGCTTTGTATTATTATTATGAGATAATCTACCGGTTAAGGTAGGTTTTTGGAGAGACAAAACCAACAAATAAATGTTTTGCGAATCCTAACAAAACACAATCCAGCAACCTACTCTACATCAGGTCCCTCTTCATCTCTGTGCACTTCCTTCCTCCCTTCATCCCATCCAACATCCCTATCCTATTCCTGCCCTTTCCTCGTTTGCCTAACATTCTCCCCTCTATTACAGTCTTCAACATCCCACTGCCACTCAATACGCCTTTCATCCATTTTTTCTGCGTCCATAGGATTTCTCTCAACAAACCCCTCTCCTCACCCACCATCTGCAGTACTTCCTCATTTGTTTTCCTTTCGGTCCATTTCACCTTCTCCATTCTTCTCCACACCCACATTTCAAAAGCCTCCAATCTACGCTTATCCTCCTGCTTCAGCGACCACGTTTCCGCGCCGTACATAGCTACGCTCCATATCAGAGTTTTTACGAGTCTTGTCTTAACCTCCCTACTCAACGTCCCCGTCATCAACTCCCTCCTTCTTGAAAAAGCCTCCTTGCCTAGCGCAATTCTTCTCCTTACGTCCCTACCACTTTGACCGTGTTGGTCCAAAACACTTCCGAGATACGTAAACTCTTCTACCCGCTCTATTTTTTCCTCTCCCATTTTAATGTTTAGCTTAGCCTTTTTCTTTCTGGAAATCGCATAACCTTTGTTCTATCAATATTGATTCTCATCCCATATAGCTTCAGTATATAAGTGCGAAAAGCCTCTTTCCGCATGAGAGACTACTAATAAAAAGAAGTGACCACCGTGATAAAATAAGAGATAGATGGACACCGTCATAGACAAGACTTGAATACTAGTTCTTCCCTCGCGCAATACAGGCAATCGTTAAAAATATTCTGGCAGAACGAATCCAGCTTTTTAAATTCAAAGAGTAAAATTTAAAACTTTCGTATGCCAATGCCACCCCATAATTGAGTTGGTATTTATGCGGTGTGGCTGCATAGCTTCCTTTTTTGGAAGCGTTTTGCGTTTGAAAAAGAGAAGTTATGTCGCCGCACCCTGTAGATATGCATGAAGGTATTTACATTTGCGTTAATGCAGGTGTAATAACATATTTTCACATTTATGCACTGGTGAACATTTTCGCGTAAAATTTTGGTGGCCTTATACCGCCCGCCGCACGCCCTTTCGGCGTCATGCAGACGTGTTACGTAAATGTATTTCGTCTTTTCGTTGTTGGTGTTGCCACCGCGGTTTCCACTCGAATTTTCCACGCTGGTACCTCTTTGTTTTGATCCTAAGTTTCATCACTTAGAGAGCTGAGGATGCGGAGTATTATTGAGTTCTTATTAGCTGGGAGTAATAAGTCAAGGGAAGGCTGAACTGTTATCTCTCTTCCTCAATCCCGAGACAGACTGACCCTAACGTTTTACTTTTTTTTTTAGTGTCCTGTGTCCTTTCACTTCGACAAGACATCCAATTCCTAGATGGCCCCTAATGGCCGAGAGATACTCCTCTCACTCCCTATTCCGAGAATCAACACCCTATTGATCGGCCCTTGCATCGTAAAAGCATACTCCGAGAAGTGAGTAACTCCGAAGCCGGGCGTCGGATTGGACGTGGCGGGGGAGGGAGGGGTGTTAACAGGCCGGGGAAGATGAATTCGCATCGGTCGAAAAGAAAAGAAAGGGGAGTATGACAGAGAGAGATTCTTTGATCGAGATGACATCACCATCAGACACGCCTTCTAAAATTAATGTATTTGCAATTTTTGCAACTTTCAACCCTTATGGAAAATCTCCTGGATCTTAATATTCAATGGAGAAGTTAAAACACAGATTGCGAACATTCTGATCGGAAACTAACGGAGCTGACATAGCGAGAGTCTTGGAAATATTTTTAGATATTAAACTTGAAGGGATGGAGAAGTTTGTTCAATAAAAACTCCATCACGACAACGAGGAACCAAAAGGTGGCACAACAGATAGCTTAGAGAGGCCTTACGGAGGCTAATAGAAACTGACTCAAATTAAAAAAAAACGGTTTAAAGAGTACCAACAAAACCCTTACATGTGGATGTACTTTTATTGTGCGAATTTGGATGTATTTCTGGGCATTATATGGAAACAGTTGAAGCATCTAACATCTGCACATAACCTCGTAAGCCGCCGAAAGGGGGTGTGGCGGGGGGTGTTAGAACACCAGCAATAAATGCAGAAATAATATTTCATACATGAACTTGAATAGATGATAGCCAATGCAGAAAAAAAATTTAATTTAATCATTCCTACGAGGTCTGTTCAAAAAGTATCGCGAATGTTGAATTTCCGCGGCTAATGAAAATTTGGTTTTCGACTTTTTTGTGGCGTTATGTTGGTACTTATGTCTCTCTTATTATTCCAAAAAGTTCGGCCATTTTGAATGTTCAGTTAATTGTTGACAGCTGTTTTTCTTGGACGTGTTTTGTCTTGTCTTCGATTTTTGCCTTCTCCAAAAAAATGGATCAAAGAATCTGTATCAAATTTTGTGTGAAAAACGAAATTAAGTGCGGGGACGCATTCCGAATGTTGTCTGTGGCATATAGAGAAGCTACCTTGGACCAAAACAACGTTTATAGGTGTTACAAAATGTTCTCAGAGGTCCGAGAAGATGTGAACGATGAAGAGCGTGCCGGACGCCCGAGCACGTCAACAACAGACGAAAACATTGATAACGTGAAGAAAATAGTATTGATATACTCGTATATCGTACGCCATGCAAAAATTGATGTCTTTAACTAAAACATTTTAGTCTTTAAATAAATACGTATATCCAGACAATTGGGTTCAATTTTGTTACGCATCTTGCGAGGGAAAAAAGGGGAACTTATCAATATAATATGGTGACATTAATTAATCCCTCGGAGTCGAAAGAAAACCCAACAATCTTGTACCTTTCTAAAAATATAATCTGGACAAGTCAAATCTTTAGGCCAGAGGATAACCGAAAAATTGGAGACTTTTGTGCGTGGATATAGCGAAGAATGGAGAAAATAAGTTGAACAGAGAGGAAGAAGAACGAAAAAGTTTTATAATGCAACAATTTCAGAGAGTAAAAATCATTCGCCTTGACCGGGATTCGAACCCGGATCCCTCGATATCCGGCCGAATGCTTTAACCAAATAAGCTTAAGTGGTTAAAGCACTCGGCCGGATATCGAGGGATCCGGGTTCGAATCCCGGTCACGGCGAATGATTTTTACTCTCTGAAATTGTTGCATTATAATGCACACATAGCGGGTGACTCCGTTAAAAGTTACTGTTGCGGCATCTCCCGCAGTTTCTTGGAAAGAAAAAGTTTTAAATATGGTGGGCGTAGTGAATGGAATTTACTGTGGAAAATCGAATAAGGCACAAATAGGTAATGGAAGGAAAATTAACACGTAGTGAGATGTTTGCAGGTCTGATGTTGGAAGGTAAAATGTTATGTAAACAGTGTTGAGGAAGGAAGGGAATAGGATTTTTAAACAACACGAAATAAGACGGAAGCTACGAAGAAATGAAGAAGTTGTTTTATCGAGGTGTGTTAAAAAAGAATCGGGAATTTTATCTTTTCCAATTGGGCATAGTGCACCAAGAGTTCTCGCCAAAATGTCAAACGGTCAGTACGACGAGTAACTAATTACTTGTTCAACGGTGATTGCGAGAAGCAATATGAGAACAAACTCCCGTATTCGTGGCGAAACAATTCATGGCTCTTACACCACCACGACAATGTACCGGCTCACACTGCTCACTGCTTGTTCGTAAATTTCCGCGTGTTTTTCGTGAATTTTCGCCCAAATGACGTCCCAAACCCAATAATACCAACAATATTCACCAGACATGGCCGCGTGTCACTTGTTTCTCTTCCCAAAAATATTGAGAACCTTAAATGGTCGACGTTTTACAACCATAGATGAGATTAAAAATGCATCACTGAGAGAGAGCTAAGAGCTATACCAAAGATCGAGTTACAGAAATGTTCCAAGGATTAGAAAAACCGCTGACATACGTGCACGTATGATATTTAATGGGGAACACTTCGAAGAATATACAGACTAATAAATAAAACTCTTTCAAAAAATAACTCAAATCCCGTTATTTATTGAACACAATTCGTAATTTTGGACAAACACGAGGGAACATTTTCGCAAAACTTGAAAGTAAGTAGTTCTTTGGAAATGTCCAAAATCTACCATGAATAGTAAAAAATGAATATCTTGAATTAAATATGTATTGCACTCGCGGATACCATATTTGGACCAGAGCTTCGTTAAATCCGTGAAACATTGATACAGCTTATAATCCAGTAGAAAGATTCGACGTGAGTACACATCGAAACGCGCTGTGTAAAAGAAATTTTTGCCTGGAAGATTACAAATTTTCTTTTTTTACTGCAAATATCTTTTTCCCTTAAAAATTGGAGGGTTCAAAGTTTATTTCACTGTCTATATTTGTTTCTCAATGAGGAAGTACTGGAGATGGTGGGCGAGGAGAGGGGTTTGTTGAGAGAAATCCTATGGAGGCAGGAAAAATGGAGGAAAGGCGTATTGAGCGGTAGTGGAATGTTGAAGAAGGTAATAGAGGGGAGAATGTTAGGCAAACGAGGAAAGGGCAGCAATAGGATAGGGATGTTGGACGGGATGAAGGGAGGAAGGGAGTACACAAAGATAAAGAGGGACCTGATGTAGATTAGGTTGCTGGATTGGGTTTTGTTTGGAGTTACAAAATATTTATTTGATAGTTGTGTCCATCCGAAAAAAACTACCGTAACTGGTAGATTACCGAATAATAATAATTTGTTTCTCAACATCTTCTGCATAAACTAATCATCGCCTACTTTGAATTTACTCCAATAGCTGTCTCTCCTCCCCCACCAAGACTAGTACTTTTTCCTTTGTTTTCCTATTCCGTCCAATTTTACCTCTTTCGCTCTTCTCCGCATCCGAATCTCAAACACCTTCAAATTACGTTTATCCTCCTTCCTCAAAGACCAAGTTTCTGAGGTGTATAAAGGTACACCATTCGAATCAAAGTTTTCGCTTGTCTATTTCTTGACACATTCACCTAAGGTGCCAGTCATCAAGTCCCGCATCTTCGTGAAAAGCTTCTTTACCTAATTCAATCCTGTTAATACATTTACTCATTTTCCCATCTTCTTCTAAAACTCTTCCTTAAGATGGAAACGGTTCTATTTTGTGTCCCCCAACTTATAAGCCTATCTCATCCCTTCTATTTCTTGCGAATATCTCATTACTTTTCATTCAGAAATTTCAAAAGTTTTAGAAATTCAATTCTGGTGATTTATCGAATTTCATTATAATTCTTCATCAACTGAAAGGTATTGTTCATTTGATGAGGTGTTTAAGAAACATTTATGGGATATGCTAAACAAATTAAAGTGATGAGAATCTCAGGTAAAAGGTCGATTAGAGGGGAAAGGGTGAAGATTTAAACACCCCTCCCCCTCCAGCATTATATGAGCTCCCATAAATTCCAATTACACGACGAATTATTTTGATACCCTGACCTTTTATGCTTACCAAAAATATGTGCCCAAATTAAAATTAATCTTGTGAAAAAGGTGTGGGAGACGGTAAAGGAAGGGAAAGATCAATCTTCTTATGTTCCCCCACGCAACCGCAGCATAGATTGCACCGTACGTGTTGATGGCTTTGAGGGTTAGTTCAACCTTCAATGTTATTATCTGTAATATCAACTGGTGAATTTGACTTGTTTGAGCGTCTTCTTTTATTGAACAAATGTGACTGGAACAATTAATACATTCAGGATTTTAAGAATCACATATGGTTATTTTTGTGGATGTGGAGAAGAATGGAGAAGGTGAAGTGGACCGAAAGGAAAACAAATGAGGAAGTACTAGAGATGGTTGGCGAGGAGAGGGGTCTGTTGAGAGAAATCCTATTGAGGCAGGAAAAATGGACGAAAGGCGTATTGATCGGCAGTGGGATGTTGAAGACTGTAATAGAGGGGAGGATGTTGGGTAAGCGAGGAAAGGGTAGGAACAGGATAGGGATGTTGGACGGGATGAAGGAAGGAAAGAAGTAAACAGAGATGAAGAGGGACCTGATGTAGATTAGGTTGCTGGATAGGGTTTTGTTTGGAGTTAAAAATGTTTATTTGATAGTTGTGTCCATCCAAAAACCTACCTTAACCGGTAGATCATCTAATAATACTATGGTTATTATAAAAACTTTTGCAGATAGACAATATCAGGTGGCACGCAAGTCCCAAGTATTATAATCAAACTTGTCTTGGTTAAAATAACATGACATATCATGACATGAACCAATATCACAAAATAAAATATTTAAAATCAGTCAGTAAAAATATACACTTAAAGGAAACTCTAACCCAAAAAAGGAAGAAAATTCCTATCTCATTAACATTAGTTTCCTAGATCAACAAGAAAAAACAATCAATAATTAAGCTGTTACCTACAATTTTACACATCAATCAATCAAATTATTGCATAAATTGTTTACATCCTTTCTTAAAAGTATTCACTCCTTTAAGAAAGGACTTAAAAATTTTTGCAGGTAAGGTGTTCCAATCAACGATTGTTTTATTAAGAAAGGACATTTTTTAATTCGTTTGTTGTGCCCGGCATTTGAGCTTGAATTTGTGATCATTTCTCCCTCTAAAATATAGAAGGAAGCATTCTGAAGATAGCGAGGGATGACCGTTTTGGTGGTATTGCAGCTTTGGTGAATAGAGAGTGAAGGCCGTTCTACCAATGGATCTGTAGTCACAACTATTGTAACTGTCTCGTCTCGCTATTGGTGCAAATCCACGAAAGAGGCAGCCGATTGCCGTGGTTCACTCAAATAAATGACATATTAATAAATAAAACAGTTTCTGACGTGACTTGGTGGAAGATCTTCATTTTGAAATTGAAAATCAAACGACTTGGTTTTCCGCATAGAAAATTTTTTATTCACTGCCTAGTTTTCGTTATGGTATAACATCTTCGGGTCTGATGAAGTAATACCATGACGAAACCTAGGTAGCGGATAAAAAATTTTCTATGCGGAAATGACAAGTGGTTACATTTTCAATTTTGACATAATAATAGTTTTCCGTACGCCATGTTCGGTCAAATAACCTAGATTCTACATTTACATCTACTTAATACCCCGCAAGCAGCCGCAAGGGCGTGTGGTGTTAGGGCACCACCCATAATTAAGAAAAAAAAGCCGCATGCGAAAGACACAAATTTATACAATCGGCAAACAAAACATTTTAATTAAGATTAATAGATACTGTCTATACTGTCAGATTTAATTAAGATTAACAGAAACTGTCTATTAAACAAACGAACAAGTTTAATAACAAGCGCAATATTAGTCATCAAAGGCGGAGGATTCGAGCAGAAGTCTTATCTAGATTGTACAACCAACCATTGTGTTGTTAATCACCGCACGTGACATTGTAGGAGATACAATAGGATAGGCTGGAGTTTTAAAAATTGCATTACAATTACAAGTCGTAAGAATATCATGAATGCAAGTTAAAATAATTGCATAGAAGTATTGTGAGGAGTCTTAATTCTCATTCCTTGGGAACCCCTTGGACATCTATTCCAAACGTTGCGGACCGCTGCTTTAAGTGACAGTTCATACTGGTAATTACTGCTAATTGACACTGGTTTCGAGGAAAAGAATGAATTGTCTGTGCCCAATTGTTAACATTTACACTAGTATTTATAGATTACGTACGCATGATTCCTTAGAACAAAATTAGCACACGACCCTTAAACATATCAAAACCAAACTTCGTGTTGATCACTTTAGTTTAAAGATTATTGTATGTTATGGACACATACGGTTTTATTTGTCAACAATGTCAACGAAATCAAACATTTTGATTTTAATTCGCAAACAAAGCATTGAAATGGCGAGGGATAAAAGGAGGCCATTGCTCTAACACATTCTCCCCAATGGAAATACAAATTGTAAATTAAATCTAAAAGCCATCATTTTACATATTTAGATCAAATACGAGGGTCATCCGGAAAGTAGTACCCGTTCGTGAAATAAAGACACAAAAGTAAATATTAACAAACATAAAAAATTTTATTTGAAAGAGGATACTTTAAACTACTTCTCAACATAATCTCCAAGCAAATTAAGGCATTTGTCATAACGTGTGACAAGTTTCTGTATTCCTGCTGCATAGTCCTTCGCCGCCAGCTCATTGAGATACAGGGTCACTCCTTCTTTAAGTTCTTCATCGCTGTCAAATCTTTTTCCTGCCAAAAAGTCTTTAAGCTTTGTAAAGAGATGAAAATCTGAAGGGGTCAAGTCCGGGCTATACGGTGGATGGTCGAAAGTTTCCCATTTGAATTGCTCGTCAGTGCTGCAGCCATACGCTTGGTTTTGTGCTCATCTGTAAGCATGCGAGGGACCCATCTTGCACAAATTTTTGCATAATGCAGATGGTGTTTAACAATTTCATGAACAATTGTTCGAGAAACATTGGGAAAATGCTCACAGATGTCATCAATTGTGACGCGCCGATCGTTCCTCACGAATTCGTCAACTGAGCTCACCAGTTGGTCTGTAATGACAGACGGTCTCCCCGAACGCTCATCGTCGTGTGTGTTCCCCCTCCCCATGTTGAAGTTGCGACACCACCGCCGAACAGACGACTCGTCCATTACATTGTCTCCATACACCTCTTTTAATTGGCGATGAATATCACATGGGCGAACGTTTCTTGCATTGAGGAATTTAATCACTGCCCTCACTTCACAACTGGCGGCGTTCTCAATTTTTTTAAACATTGTAAACAATCACAGAAACAACACAGGCAATGCTAGCGTCACGCAACTTGGCTCAGAGAAGGCAGACAAGCCACTGAAGCTATCTGACCTCGTCCAGCGGCTACTCGCGTCGTCAGCACTTCATGCGGCACGAACGGGTACTACTTTCCGGATGACCCTCGTACTTTTCAATTCCTTCACGCCCATGTGTCACTTTGATTTGAGCTTCTCTATTTTGCTCGAGCGGTAACGTAAATTAATCGTAGCAATGAAAATTGATGGGGAAAAATAAACAGAAATCGGAATCGCCATTCAAAAAATGACGCCAAAGGAAAATTAAGGGAATACATGTGCGACGCGTATTAATATGCGGGCATTTCGCATTGAAATATTTTGTTAAGTAATCTCTGCAATTTCATGCGGAACCGTTTTTTTCCCAACAAAAATGTAACAGCGTTCCATGAAATTTGTAATTAAATTTGATTTAATTAATATATCTCACACACCAGATAGTTTTTGAATGTGAATTAAAGATTAATTTTAATCCTTTTTTGGCTTATACATTCAGTGGTTCCCAATAAATTATTATCAGACACCCAGATGAATCAGGATATATGAGTATTATCATTATTTAATATTATTAATATTTAATATCTTCATTATTTCATATTATTATTATTATTTAATATTATTATTTCATAATATTATTAATATTTAATGTTATTATTATTTAATATTATTATTATTTGATATTATTATGAACATATTATCAATTATCCCTCCCATGGACTACAACCTTGTCGTGGTGGAAGGGTTTGTGCGTTCCGATGACCCCTAGAGCTGTGCTGGCGGGAGTAATAATAATGGCTCCTGGTAGGGTCACCCATGCCAGATAGGTCGAAGATTAGGAGCCAGACGAAAGGTAGTCCTCAGTGAGGCGGCTGCAAAGGCGTCTGACCCCAGTGGGGCGGCCATTAAGTGATAGTGCCACGTTAATAACACTATTGAGGAAGGCAACGGGAAACCACCTCAATTATTATTCCCAATAAAATATGATGGACAGGATAGACGTAGATTGGAGGCTTTTAAAATGTGGATATGGAGAAGAATGGAGAAGGTGAAATGGACCGAAAGGAAAATAAATGAGGAAGTACTAGAGATGGTGGGTGAGGAGAGGGGTTTTGTCGAGAGAAATCCTATGGAGGCAGGAAAAATGGATGAAAGGCGTATTGAGCGGTAATGGAATGTTGAAGATTGTAATAGAGGGGAGAATGTTAGACAAGCAAGGAAAGGGCAGGAACAGGATAGGGATGTTGGACGGGATGAAGGGAGGAAAGAAGTACACAGAGATGAAGAGAGACCTGATGTAGATTAGTTTGCTAGGTGGGGAGTTACCAAGTGTTTATTTGATGGTTGTGTCCATCCAAAAACCTACCTGATTCCGACTTGGACTGATTCGTAGTATCTATGAGGAAGGAATCTGATCGGAAGATTTTGTGAGATCAGTGCTGGTTCCTATCCCAAAAAAGGCAAAGGCTACATCATGTGAGGATTACAAAACAAGTTTGATATCCCACGCAGCTCAAGTTATTCTCAGGATCATCAAGAAAAGGATAGATAGTAAGGCAAATGATTACTTAGGGGATGATCAGTTTGGGCTTAGGAAAGGAAGAGGTACGCGTGATGCCATTGCAGTTATGAGATCACTAGTCGAGAGGAACATAGAATACAATCAGGACGTATTTTACTGTTTCGTAGATTTCGAAAAAGCGTTTGATAGAGTGAATTGGGAAAAATTAATGCGTGTATTTCAGAAAATAGGAATGGATTGGAGGAACAGGAGACTGATCGCAACCTGTACATGTCTCAGACCTCTCAGGTGCGAGTGGGGAACGGAGTATATATATACATATATTTATATATATATATATATATATATATATATATATATGGACCGAAAGGAAAACAAATGAGGAAGTACTGGAGATGGTGGGGGAGGAGAGGGGTTTGTTGAGAGAAATCCTATGGAGGCAGGAAAAATGGATGAAAGGCGTATTGAGCGGTAGTGGAATGTTGAAGAGGGTAATAGAGGGGAGAATGTTGGGCAAGCGTGGTAAGGGTAGGAACAGGATAGGGATGTTGGACGGGATGATGGGAGGAAAGAAGTACACCGAGATGAAGAGAGACCTGATATAGATTAGTTTGCTAGGTGGGGAGTCACAAAATGTTTATTTGATAGTTGTGTCCATCCAAAAACCTACCTTAACCGGTAGATTACCTAATAATAATATATATATATATATATATATATATAATAAACGCCATAAAACATCACTTCTCTGGCACTAGAATATTTTCGGAGGGTTAATTGGAAAAAAATAAGTTTTATTTCATTGAGTTAAAAAAACCGAAATTAAATGTGTAGAATCATATTGTTTTTGTACGGATTACGGCAGAAAAAAAAATATATTAATCATTGAGGATTAAATTGGATCCTATCGGCCATGCAGACACGTCCGCCATACGTTAATTAATTTGCCCATCTGATGCGTTTATCAGAGAGGAAAACAGAAAAATTCTTTTGGTCTCTGCCAATCAGACCCGTCGATGGCGGGGACTGGGATTTTGTGTGTGAAAGAGAGAGAGAGGGAGGGAGAGAGAGAGAAGGAGGGAGGGGGGATTTTAAATAAATAACACATCCGGGTTTTGTTCTGCCGACGAAGTTATTCAAAAAACGACGTCTTCCCTCCACGTGGGTGTGTGTTTCTTCATTCCTAATATGGTTCCTCCAATGATATCAAGCAAATTACACAGAAACACCTCCGCAATTGGAGAAAGAAAGGGATTTTGGCACAGTAGAAGTTTTTTTAACTGTTTCATTCCACGGCAGAGACCCCTAGAATTGATAAAAAAAAGGTCCAGTTGGTAAAAAATAACTAAGTAAGCTTTGGTTTTTATGATATTTTTTATGGGATCATCGGTGACAAATACTATTGAATGAATAAAGTTTTCTCGGTGGTTTTTTTATTTGAAAACAAATATTTCAGATTAATGCAATGATTCCGTTTTTCTGAAAACAAGCTAAATGTGTGTTCAAACGAAAACAGGTTTTTGATGGACCTTTTGCATTACATACCACTGTACTCCTGACTAACGTAACCCGAAGTATACTTTATGCCAAAAAAACATATTACAATAACTGTTCCTTTTGTCCTGAATACTACAGGGTCGCACCAAAAGTGGTAAAACTGATTTTCTCTGGCGCGAACGGAGCGGTGAAGGGGGGCCTGCCTGGCAGGGTAAGGTGGAGGGGGCTTTTAGCAACAGACCGACACCAACCTCAGTCTCCTGCGGGCTGTCGTTGAGTGAGGACACCGTTTTTAGTGAAGCAAGTTTTTTGTCCGCGTCGAAAAACAAAATGAATCTGAATTTAGAGTAACGTTATTCCGTGAAGTTTTGTGCGAAACTCGGGAAGACGGCAACTGAGACCCTCGTGTGTATAAAGAACTGTCGGCTGAAATTGCCCCATATCTAGATATAATATTTAAGAAATCATTAGCAGAAGAAAGCGTGCCAAACGGCTGGAAGGTAGCTTCGGTAACACCCATATTTAAAAACGGAGACAGGGAGGACCCCAGTAATTATAGGCCAATATCGCTGACTTCCATTTCCTGTAAGATTCTTGAACACATCATTGTTAGTTCCATGATGAGGCACCTCGATAGCCAAGATTTATTAATTAATAACCAACACGGCTTCCGTAAGGGTAGATCCTGCGAAACTCAACTCGCACTTTTTGTACATGATGTATTAAACTCCGGTGAAAGTAATATTCCAGTTGATGCGATATTCCTAGATTTTAAGAAAGCTTTCGATAAAGTCCCTCATTGCAAATTACTGGCGAAATTGGAAACCTATGGAATACACGAAAGTATTATTAACTGGATTAAACAATTTTTAAGTGATCGTGTCCAAACAGTCGTCCTGGACGGTGTATCATCCGATACTGTCAAGGTCACGTCGGGGGTACCACAAGGAAGTGTCATAGGCCCCCTCCTTTTCCTTATTTACATAAATGACCTCAGTACCGTAGTTAATAGCAAGCTCCGTCTTTTCGCCGATGATGCAGTAATTTATGGGGACATCCGAAGTCACGAAGACAGAGTCGTGTTAGCCAACGACCTAGATGCAATTCAAAATTGGTGCGATACATGGCAATTGGAATTGAATTTTAAAAAATGCGTAGTAATACATTTTTGGGAAAAGAGTAATTCCCTCCCTTATAGTTACAAAGTGAAACAAACCAAAATCGCGAGGGTAGATTCCTTTAAATACTTGGGTGTAACAATTACTCACGATCTGTCCTGGGGAAAACACATACGAGAAATATGCGGTCGTGCTAATAAAAAATTGGGATTTGTGAAAAGAGTGCTAGGTAAATGCGACGAAAAGGTGAAAGAACGATGTTTCCTTGCCTTGGTCAGGCCCCACCTAGAGTATGCTGCCAGTATATGGGATCCTCACAACATAAATTTGGTTTCGGAATTAGATCGAGTTCAGCGGAGGGGGGCTAGATTTGTCAAACATTGTTATGACCAACTCAGCAGCGTATCCACTTTGTTAGACAGTTTAGGTTGGGATTCTCTTACACAGCGGCGTTTCCAATATAGATTGAACTTATTAAAAACATTTAAAGATGGGCCCTTTTCCGATGACATCAAGGATATAATACGAACCCCAACGTATTACGGTCGAAGGGATCACGAATATAAGACTAGAGAAATAGACTGCAAGACTGACAGGTTTAAAATGTCATTTTTTCCAAGAACGATAAGGGAACAGAATGCTCGTAGTCGAAATTCCCCAGGACTTAGTTCATTACAATAAGTATTAACGTACAGGTTAGGGACTTCGCGAGGATGTGTATACATGTGTGTATGTATGTATGTATATGTATGTGTGTATATATACATATATATATGTATATATATATTTTTTTTCCTACAGGTTCCCCCCACCTTTCCTCACCTAACTCCCAACCCCCTCAACCCTTACCCTTCCCTCATGGTGCTACACCCCCTGCCACACACCTTTTTGGTGGCTCGCAGGGTACTTATGTAGATGTAGATGTAGATATGTTCAAGCAGACTTATGGGGACACTGCCTTAAGGCGTTCCACAGTATTTGAGTGGCACAAGTTGTTTAAAGAGGGTAGGGAGCTCGTTGAAGACGACCATCGCTCCGGACGGCCGTCGACGGCAAGAACCGACACGAATGTGGACAGAGTGAGGACACTGCTGAACACAGACCGACGCTTAACCAGTAAAGAAATTGCAGACCACTTGAGTCTGTCTGCATCCAACGTCCAACGCATTATTTCACAGGATTTGGCCATGGGCAAGGTGTGCGCCAAGATGGTGCCGAAAATTCGCTCGTCGTTGGACAGCTCCTGGCTCCAGCTCCAAATACGGTGTTGCCACGTTGCCGCACCTGCTCTATTCTCCCGATCTGGCACCACCGGACTTCTTCTTCTTCCCCCTGATGAAAAGACAGCTCAAGGGACGATGTTTTGACTCGATAAAGGCCGTTCAAGAGGCTTCGACGAGGGTCATCAACGGCATCCCCAAAGAAAATTTCCAGCGGGCGTACGGGGAATGGGAGCAACGTCATACTAAGTGTGTAGCAGCTCAAGGAGCATAACTTGAAGATTATTAAGTCGATGTAAGCATATTGTCAATTAAATTCTCGTAAAAAAATTAGTCCTACCAGTTTTGGGTGCGACCCTGTATCTTACTCCCTTCATTAAATTGAAAATGCCCATTCTATACTTCCCCCTCTTACTTCGCTATAGCAGAATTCTCCTCTCCATTAATCTCTTCAGCATCCCGTCGACCCTCTATCAGTATCTATTCCTGCCTCCAATTGTCCTGATACCTTCCAATTTCTTCAAATAGTTATCTTCTCTCTCCCCCTCTTACCATCTCCAGAAATTCATCGTTTTTTTTCTCTAGTCTTTTCCACATTCACATCTCTGAGTCTCCAATCTACGCTTACCATCTTGCCTCCATGGCCAACACGAATGCAGGTGCCTATTTACGTGTATTCTAGGCAAACAAATAACGTGATAGAAGAGCGCTACAGAAAATGAAGTCGAGAAAAGGAATAATGATGAGTTACTCGTAGTCGTATCCCTCGTAGTTACCTTAGAGTTGACTGAAAATGAAGGTAAGTATTTCTTCCGTCTTAAAATTGTCATACTGCCTTTTGGCTTGCCTTCAATTTTGCTCTCTGCAGAACCCCTTAGGAGGTTGGCTTCTTAAGTTTAGCTTTTCAATTAGAGTTTTGGTGTTAGTCAAAATGGGTTTGATGCCTAAAGGACCTTAGCGAGAAATGTGGTGGTCTATTGATTTGTGCGCGTGATATGGGCAAAGGGAAATTTCAAGAAACTGCGGGAGATGCCGCAACAGTAACTTTTAACGGAGTCAGTCATCCGCTAACATGAATTTCATTGCAACAAATTCAGATTGTAGAAATCATATCCCGGTCAAGGCGAATGATTTTTACACTCTGAAATCGTTGCATTGGAATGGGTACAGGGAGGTTGGATCGCAACTGCAAGTTTCAATGTGTAACCTATAACGTATTTTAACGACCAGTAAATAAAAATATTGAGTAGTCTCAGGCATGATGTGGTGGGATTGGAACATAGTGTACAACGGGAAGTAACAATTTTCCACTAGATAAGATTCATTGCACGAGCTGGTTTTTATGTATTACGTCATCTTCACGTAACTTCTAAATATATATAGATAAATTTCTTGCTGCATCCTGGGGTACAATTATTTGTTGTAGTTAAGCGTATGTACTTGAATGCTTGTGGAGTGAAGGTAGGTGGATGTGTGTTTGCATGCGCGTGGAATGATGGGATGTTTCTATGAATTTGTGCACTGCTGTGGATTGGGGTTTGCATGTGTGTGTTGGTTTTAAATGCGGTATTTTAATTATTCCTTTTGGGTGGTGACCTAACACCCCCCGCCACACGCCCTTTCGGCGGCTAGCGGGGTATTATGTAGATGTAACTTTGGGTCTTTATTGAGTGAATAAAGGTAATATTTCAACCATTCGTATTTTTTAAACAGACATGTTGTGAATATACAGTTTTTAAGCACTCTTAGGTGTTTCTATTTATTTTTAAAACGTGCAAAATCTCTGTCTAGTATGCCTAAGCTCTCTGGCCTAAATTATTTATCATACTCTGACTCTAAATATAATTTCCATCTATCTTGGATCTTCTCTGGTTCAACTAGTGTTTTTTCCTTGACGTATCTTTTTATTTGTATCGCAGATTTTCCCTTCTTACTTCCCGAAATTGTTTTAAACTTCGCGTGTTAGCGCACAAATATCACCACTTTGCTGTAAATTTTCCATATCCTCTCACTGCGTTTTCCACCTCGTTTCTTTTGCTCTGTTTATTACTCGCCTTAATTTATTATTTCGCTCTTTATATATTGAAATGAAATTAATGACTTTGCAATTCCACACACTTTAATTAAAAACGCGACCCAGGTTTCGATGTTGAACGTCATCATCAAGCGACGTCCAACTTCGACATTGTCAACGTCATCTACCTGATGATGGCTTTCAACATCGAAACCTGGCTCGTGTTTTTAAATAAAGTGCGCGGAATTACAAAATTCATTAATTGCATCTCAATATTTTATGCAAATTCCATAAAGTTACGCCGGAGACAACAAATTTGATCTCTTTATACTTCCGCATACATATCCCTATATTTATATTCTCCCCCTTTCTTTCTCTTGTCCATTTTTCTAATCATCTCGTCTGTAATCCATGGCTTCCTTGTCCGTTTCCTCTTTACTTTTCCCATAACTTCCTTTACGATATTCCTTCTTTTACATGTTCCCATTTTTATTCTTTAGTACCCAGATCCCTGTCCTCACCAATACATTTCTCTAAAACTTGCTGATACTTCTCTCTTTTCATTCCTGTTTATGCTTCCAAATTCCTGTCCATGGGGTGGCCATTAATTAACACAAAAAATTTTGACAATCGGACTCTCCAAGACCGCGAAATGAAAAAAATTCCGTTAATTTTTTAAACACACCTTGTTCATCCAATGAGCGTCGACACAATTTTTTCAGTGGCTCTTCAACGACTAATAGGCTACCTGGTTAGCGGATTCCGTTAGGTCCTTAAGGTTACGTCCGAAAGCTTCTTTAACGACACCTAAGGGTCCCATGGTGGTGTCCTTTGAGTGAAGAGTTCACTTTTGGGAATATAAAATAGTCTGCTGGCGCCAAATCGGGAGTGTGAGGGGGTTGGGGAATCGTCGCGATGACGTTTCAGTTCTTCCGAAAGCAGACACTCGACTCTGCTCTTGGTCGCCCGTCAAGACCTTCGGGAACGAGTTTAGATTTTCAGTGATAATGGTGTGCACTGTCATATTTTCAATGCCAATACGAACTGCGATCATGCGCACACACAACCGACAATCTGAATTCAACTCTTCACGTTAGGCAAAAATTATTAGCGATATTTTTTATGCATATCTTGTACTCAACTGATATTCGGGTGTGGAGAATATTGAGAAAATATTTGGATGGATAAGAAAACTACCGGTGAAGTTTTACATTATGGTGAGAGAAGAGAGGATGTTACTGTGGGAAAATTTTAAATGGAAAAGAAAGGAATGGATGAAGTATTGAGAGGTATTTGTGGCCGTGTTATATGGTAGAAGTTAAGCGGAGTACGGGAAGGAAAAGTAGGTACTTCCTAGACAGTATGAATGACGTAGAAGTTACGAATGAATGAATATGAAAAATATAAGATTTTTGTCGTACTAATAAATCAATAGTCATTACCGTCTAAAACTCATTTTTTAAATCGGTATAACACCTTAATTAATAGTTCTCCGATGTTATATTTTCAACTTTGAAAAAAAGAGAGGAACGAAATGGATAATACGTTTTGTGAAACACGCCATCTTGTTTATCTGGAATTGGATAACAGTTGCAGTTGTTACCATGGAAACCTTCGGAAGAAATACTTAATTAAATCAATTAAAATGTTTTTCTAATAAAAAAATGGTTCCAATATTATAAATTGAGAGAACAAAACGAACTTAAAAAAGACCAAGAACATCGATGATTTTTTTCGTTCCCTCGATAAAAAATCAATATTGTTTATTTATGGCCAAATTGGCACTTTACCCAAAGGGATCCTTGTTTGGGGTGGACGTGACATTTGACCATCAAGGAAATCTTTATATTCCTTCTATATTTCTGTTGCATGCAATGTTTAAATGCTGCAAGTAGCGAGAAGTATCAAAATGTCAGAAATCGTGTTATTTGGGAAAATTGGACGAGGTCGCAAAGATAACACGGCCTTACGGACAAATTCCCACGAGAGGTAATCCGTTTAAGGTAATAATGATGTCAATATACAAATTTTAAAAAACAATCGCTAAAAAAACAACCTACCGACCCAGTGGCCAAATCAATTGCTTCGAAAGCAGGGGAAAACGAGAGGTATTTCACGCGGTGCATGGTGCAAACTTAAACGTAAAGTGACCTTAAAGTAACGTCACTTATCCGTAGTAGATATGTCTTTGGTGATGACCCTTAGGAACCAATGAAGATGGTATATATATCACGAGAGACCCTCCCCAAAAACCACGTTAATTGTGTGAATGGGTTCGGGGTTTCCCATCCACAGTCCATCTCCCAATCCCAATCGAGATATCTACCGTTTCACCTAGAACACGGGGCTAATTATGTTCTCCTCCGCGACATGGTCGACTGAGCTTTCAATCGATTCAGAAGAGGAAAACGGAATTTCCCCCTCAATATTCATTGAGTCATTATCCCCACACATTTAACGGCTGAATACCATTCGAAGCCAATTCACGGAGAGTGGAAATTGATATGTAAGTGCTGTATAATGACCATTCGCAATCCAGGTATTGGATGAAAATGGAATTATGAGTTTTTTATTTTTTATTTTTTTTTGCTCCGTGGGAGAATCATTTCCGAAGTGTTACAGGTAATTTGTTTCGAAATTGGTGCCAAATTTTCTGAGAACATTTTTATCCCTTCCCCCATTGTTTTGTGGGAGCGGTAAAACATGGGTAGTCCGAGAAAAGTAAGAATTTCTGATACTTGTGGATGGGGGGGGGCGGAGGTAAGGAAATGATTTGGCCATGAAATAAATTGCATTGAATGCATCAGTGTAGATAAGAAGAAACTACTATCGGTTCCGAAAGGATGAACACCAGAGTTTGAGGTAACTTCGGTGGATAATGGCTCGTCGGATATAGTTCTGTTAGCCATCACAACTTAGAACGGTTCTTCTATTTCGTTGATGTGCATGTCGATTCAAAATTTTCGAAATTGTTTTTTTGATAATAATTTGGGATACAAAAAAACTATCCCTCGTCGTAAAAAAAATCGTCTCCGAAGCCTGAATTCCTACGTTTTTTCCGCTTTTTGGAACTAGAAAGGTTTGTTTGATTTGTATATCGTGACATCACACATGATAGGACATGCATATTTCAATTTTTTAAGGAATTATTGCATGAATGAGCAAGTTAATATTCTTGTGATATTTTACCATTTTAGGTAGACTTTTAAATAATCAAACCACTTTACTTTTCCACATAAACTTTTTAATTTTTACAACCCAGGTTTCGTTATAGCATACCTGATGATGTTATGCTATAACGAAACCTGGGTTGTAAAAGTTAAAAAGTTTATGTGGAAAAGTAAAGTGGTTTGATTATTAAAAGTCAGTATGAAGATTTTCCACCAAGTTACGCCAGAAACTGTTTTATTTTAGGTAGATTTTGGATAGACACAGACGGATAATGGCTACACTTAATTAGCTTCGACCTACAAGACTTAAACAAGCACTAACACTGCAAAAAAACTGTACTACAATTCCACATATTTCCTTCCTCCCTTCATCCCGTCCAACATCCCTATCTAATTCCTGCCCTTTCCTCGTTTTGCTAACATTCCCCCCTCTATTACTCTCTTCAACATTCCACTACCACTCAATACGCCCATCATCCATTTTTCCTGCCTCCATAGGATTTCTCTCAACAAACCCCTCTCCTCACCCACCATCCCCAGTACTTCCTCATTTGTTTTCCTTTCGGTCCATTTCACCTTTTCCATTCTTCTCCACACACACATTTCAAAAGCCTCCAATCTACGCCTATCCTCCTGCTTCACTTTGTGAAAACTTTTTTGTCTAACTTTATTCTTATCCTTTACGTCCCTAATACTTGGACCGTGTTGGTCTAAAACACTTTCGACATAAGTGAACTGTTCCACCTGCCCTAGTTTTTGACCATCTATTTAAACGTTAGCTTTTCACTTTCTGGAAACCCGTATAACGGTTTGGTTTACATTGATTCTTCTTCTTATGCCCCCAATAATTTGAACAGCTTCGAAGGATCGTGAGAGGTGCCGTGACAGTCGACTTAAATTGTTACACCAATGAACATCGAAATGAAGAAATTTCGCGTGGCAGAAATCATTCCCCTTGACTAGGATCCGAACCTGAATCTCCTCATTTCCCGTCCGAGTTCTCAAACAAATTAAGACACCAAGGCGTTCTCTTGCGAATGTATAATTCCTCCAATCTCACTTCTATACATCTTGTTCCGAAACACTTCCAGGTCAGTATTTTTGGACGTCATCTTAGGAAGACGACGTACGAGAGTCGATCCACGAACGGATTCATGGAGAGAAATGATTTGAGAAAGAGAGAGAGAGAGGAAGGGTCAGAGAGACAGAAAGGAACGAGATAACGTGGCTGTAGAGAGACTTAAAACAAGGGAACATATTATTTATTTATTTATTTGATGATATTCGTTGCAATTACGCAATTGTCTTGGTGACAACGGCCAAGTCTAGTCAGCTGTCACTCATGACATCTACATCTATATAATACATAATCTTACAATAACTAATAATAATATCTTAAATTACATGGACATACAGGCATAAAAATAAAATGCACTTTTAAGATTACCCAAAGAGGAGTGCTCTTTCCGGAGGCGGTAAGTGATGAAGTTGAGGAGATACCGGTGAAATTAACGAATTCCACTTCTTCCACGCTAGTTTATGTCCATTAAGAGAGTACGGCCACGGGAGTTATCTTCATCCGGCACTTTATATTTGCCAATGTCATTTTGGGAGACTGCAACACACATGTGTTGAGAGGAGAATAATGGAGGACGGAAAATATAAGGCATGTTGAGCGGAATTTATTTATCTATTTTTTATTTATTTATTTGATGATATTCGTTGCAATTAGGTAATTGTCCTGGTGGCAACGGTCAAGTCTGGTCAGCTGTCACTCATGACATCTATATAATACATAATCTTACAATACCTAATAATAATATCTTAAATTACATGGGCATATATGCATCACAAGAAGAACGGATAGACAAAGCTCTTGTATACAATGACACTTAAAGGATTACCAACTACATTATTACATTTACCATCACCCGTGGGCTAGGTTTACACCATTCGAGAACATGCTACGCACCGTCCATCGCCACACTCCGTCCATAATCACGTACTCTTCAATTTCATATACCGTTCAAAATGCGTCCAGTTAACACATCATTTACTTTTGAAATACAACTTGTAATGCCGTTCACATAACATACAAACAATATTTTACCAGTTACAACAGTATAAAAATCACTGATCAATGGTTTACCACCCAGCCCACCACCCAGAGCTTTACACTGAACACATTATAGAACAATTAATGAATGCGACACAGAAGAAGGAATCATTTGAGGACCCGGAAAAATTTAGGAAACCAACGAAATGGGGAGTATGTTTGCAAAAAATAACAAACCAAAATCAGCTTTAAAAAAAATGATTTTCAGAATTGAATTGCAATTGGGTACCCATCTCCATCAAGTTCCAACCCACGTAATTAAATACCTCACAATTCGTTTCACCCCATCTCCCTAGTCCACCAGTCCAACCTTCCTTCCGGCATCGAACGTAAACTCCAAATCACTCAACCACTTGGCACAAAAGCACTCACTCACAGTCGTCCGCGCACGCACGCACCCGCGAGTCTCACTCTCCCTCTCTCGCCTCTCCGATCCAAGGGCAGAGGTGACCCAAGGTTTCAGAGGAAAGTGAAAGTGTGAAGTGGGAAGGGGAAGAGCGGGACTGGCGGAAGGGGGAAGGAGGCGGGGGATTGGCCAAGGGGGAGGGAGAGGAAGGTGGGCAGTTTCCATAAAAAGACGGGTGGATTCTTTGAGAGAAAGAGTGAAACCTAATTTTTTCGCACTTCTCGCCAACATTGGTTCAACCAGGCTGTGTGCACCTTTGTATTGCGTGGAACCCCCTATTTTTTTATTGATTTCAATACCGTTTATTCATATTTTATCGAGTAATTTATCGCCAGAGCACGTGGAGCATGAGCTGTCCTCCATTATGTTGGGGCAATAGTGAAATTTACCGCCCATAGAACATTTAATTTTAGGTTATTTCCGAAGGAGATTGATCCAAAAGGAAAAAAATGAATTTCTAGGGAGGGTTGAGTGTGGAGGACAGAATGTTTTTAGGAGAAATTCAAAAGAAAGTAGGAAACATAAATGAATGCAGGGTATATTGAGTCGCAATGCAGAGGGTGGAGTTTGGAAAAAAAAGATCGAAGCAGAAATGTAATATTTGTAAATGAAATGTAATGTAATTATACTTGTAATGGAATGAAATGTAATTATAAAGAAAATGGGCATGTTGGATGAAATGAAGGGAGGCAGGAAGTATGAGCATTTGAAGTTTGGCTTATTGCAGTGTAGATTTTAAAGTGTGTTCATTTCACGTTGAGTTAGTCAGGGGTAAAGTTATTGGATCCTTCAAAAACCTACTTAAACGGGTAAATTAACCATTAAGATTTTCCAAATAGTTAATAAATAAGTCAAATGCATTTAAAAGAATAGAGTGGGACGAATATTAGATAAATTAAAATTCAATATAGAGAAATATGAGTGATTAATTTTGATTTTCGCCCGAGATTAAGAAAACTTCTTATGAGCAATAAAACCGAAGAAATTCAATTTTTACTCAATAGCCTAAAAATGGTATATATTCTTCCATTCATTCATTTATTTATAAAAAAACATGACAATTCTCAGCGTGAATTCTGTGACCATTCTTCAATGAGGTATCTGTATGTTTCCCAAACAGTGCTAAATCCCTTTTAATCCCTCCGGAAAAGGCATGTTAACCGCGATGTTTAAATGGCTTCTTGTGATCTTTGACATGATGTTCAGTGCATTAACATGGAAGTGACATTCCTTTGTTCATTTATTTATGAAAAACGCATTAGATTTTTTAGTGAATCGTAATCAGTCACGTTATTCTGACATAGTGACCTATGCATGCCTTGGAGGCGTCACGGTTTAACTTACTACAAGGAGTAAAGTAGTACCTGGTTACTTGTAAACCGAATTTTGCAATTTCGACTCCCGCTTTGACGGCAAGCCATGGTAGGTGGAGGTAAGGAATCATGTTTGTGATCTTCCTTATGTTACATAGAAAAATCTATGTAAATACCAAAAAATACGCTGATTTTTTTATTATTACATAGTACCAATTGAATAAAACAAAAAAGATTTCACTGAACAAGTGAAATTTTATTTATATTTTCTAATTATGACTTTGTTTAGGCACGTCCAGTTTCGAAGCATATGTGACATGATCAGCTACATTTCATCATTTCAGTGATCATTATTTTTCAAACAAGTGAGTCCGAGGCCATTGAATTCAGCGAAGAATAATTTCATCCAAATCCATAGGTTCGTTTTCAAGATTATTAAGTCGCAAAGTTTCTCGCTTTGTAGAATGTTATAAGTTGCATTCGTTTTGCCTTTTATGAGTACGAAGTTTATAGCATAAAAAGTTGGCAGCCTTTGAGGTATACTCATGCCATGTGCTTCCTTGCCCTTCTAAAGAATACGGTACTTTAAATATGGTAAAGGTCACACTTTTTGGAACAATTTAATCAGCATTCCAAAAAAGGAAACTAATTCATACTATGTGATACATGAGGTCCGCTTTCATTATTCTAAACCAGTTATTAGCCATTCTGAAGTGACCACATTGAAGGCCAGCATGTCGTTCCTCTTTCTCCAAAAAATGCGCCATGTACAGCAAACAACCACCCAGAACATCAAGACAGACCGCAATAAGTACCAAGTCAGCACGTGTCAACAAGTAACATGTATGAATGCAACTACCTGGATCCCTATGATTTTTTTCGCATATATGTGTGTATATATATATATACACATTCAAACACGAAATCCCGCCATACAGCGAACAAATATTCATTTACATCCTGTGTTCGTCCTTTATGTGTGTTCCTATCCCCTTTCCTTATATCTATTTCTCTGTGCAAATGAATATATATATATATATATATATATATATATATATATATATATATATATATATATATATATATATATATATAAACACACAAACACTAACACAAAAAACACCACACACATAGAAACATAAAAGAAGGACACTTACATTGGATATTTACGTTTCGACGGCACGGCCGTCGTCTGATGACGAATACACACATTCAAATACGAAATCCCGCCATACGGCGATTATTTTATACTGATATAAGGAAAGGGGATAGGAAAACACATAAAAGACGAACACAGTAGAGGTGGGAAAGGCGGATTTTCAGCAAATCACAAATGTAAAAATATTTCCTCAAACTCCGCCTTCCCCACATGTCCTGTGTTCGCCTTTTTTGTGTTTTCCTATCCCCTTTCCTTTAACCTATTTCTATGTTTGAATGAATATATATATAAGTTTTTTTCTTGAAAAACCCACGAACGTGCACAATAATGTAAATTCACTAACTAGTCGACAAAAACACATAAACTAAAAATTATAAAAGAGAGACTCACTGGTTCTCGAATTTTCGGTGGTGCAACCACCTTTCTCAAGAGGAATTAGGAGAGAACCAGCGAGTCCCTCTTTTATATGTTTTAGTTTCTGTGTTTGCGTCGACTAGTTAGTGAATTTACATTATATATATATATCCCTCCCATGGACTACAACCTTGTCGTGGTGGAAGGGCTTGTGTGTTCCGATGACCCCTAGAGCTGTGCTGGCGGGAGTAATAATAATTACTCCTGGAAGGGTCACCCATGCCAGATAGGTCGAAGGTTAGGAGCCAGACGAAAGGTAGTCCACGCAGCGTCTGTTCCTCAGTGAGGCGGCTGCAATGGCGTCTGACCCCAGTGGGGCGGCCATTAAGTGATGGTGTCACGTTAAAAACACCATTGAGGAAGGCAACGGGAAACCACCTCAATTATGATTCCCAAGAATATTATGATGGGCACTATAGATAATATGAGTCCTGGCAACTACGGGACACGGCCCAAGAGGCCGTGTGTCGTGCCCGGCAGCGGGAGAGGCAAGGCTTCCGCGGTCGTCATCCCACGAAACCCTTGCGGGGAAGAAATAACTTCAGCAGGACAGAAGACTCAGAAGAAGGCGAAAGTAGTTAGAATAGGAACATGGAACGTCAGGACAATGTTGAGGAGAGGCAAATTAGAAAATATTAAGCGAGATAGAAGATATTAACAGATAGAATTTTACTCGTAGAGATTAAAGCAGAACCGACGAACTTGATCATTGTTCAGGTATACATGCCACCGAGCAACCACAAGGAGGAAGAAGTCGATAGGATGTACGATGAGTTAGAGGATATCATCGCGAGTGTTCCTGCAGGGAAACATTTGATTGTGATGGGGGATTGGAATGCGACGGTAGGCGAAGGAAGAGATGGGGGTGAGGTGGGGGACTATGGGTTAGGCACGAGGAATGAACGCGGGGAGAAAGCAATTGAATTCTGCAGGAGACAGGGGTTAGTCATCACCAACACATGGTTTAGACACCACAAAAGGCGTAGGTATACATGGAAAATGCCAGGTGACTCAGAAAGGTATCAGTTAGATTATATTATGGTTAGGCACAGGTTTAGGAACAGTGTGATAAATTCGCACAGTTTCCCAGGAGCGGATGCGGACTCTGACCACAATTTAGTTGTTATGAAATGTAATGTTCGTTTCAAGAAGATAAGGCAAGGGCGGCGAGTTAAAAAATGGAATTTAGAAGCAGTAAATGAATTAACGAGGAAGGAGTATCAGGAGGCTGTAGAGAAAATGATGGATGACGGTAAAGAACTGAGTGCTATCGAAGAAAAATGGGAATGTATCAAGAAAGGGATATTGGAAGCCGCTAAAGACACTATAGGAACCGTTAACGGGAAAAGGATAAGGAAACCATGGGTAACGGATGAGATGATTGCGAAGATGGATGAGAGAAGAAGATGGAAAAAATGTAAACACAGAGTTAGGCAAAATGAAGTACAAAGAGTTAAACAATAAATTGAGAAGGGCCAAAAATAAAGCAAAAGAAGAATGGTGGAAAACGCAATGCGAGGATATGGAAAGTTTACAGAAGAAGGGTGAAATTGGTGCTCTATACAGCAAGGTTAAGTTATTATCGGGAAGTAAGAAGGCAAGAGCTGTGCTAACAGTTAAAGATAAATGGGGTAAGGTAATAGTTGAACCAGGAAAAATCCAAGAGAGATGGAAGGAATATATAGAAACACTGTATGGTAAAGAACTTAGGCCGACAAGGTTAGACATAGAAAAGGAACATGACGTAGAAGAAGATAGCTTAGGTCCAGGCATACTCGACGATGAAATAGAAAGGGCATTAAAGGAGATGAAAGCAAATAAGGCTGTGGGGGTGGACAATATTCCTGTAGAAATGTTGAAATGGTTAGGGAAAGGTGGGAAAAAGGCCATATATGGACTGATTCGTAGTATCTATAAGGAAGGAATCTGGCCGGAAGATTTTATGAGATCGGTGTTAGTTCCTATTCCAAAAAAGGCAAAGGCTTCGTCATGTGAGGATTACAGAACAATAAGTTTGATATCCCACGCAGCTAAAGTTATTCTCAGGATCATCAACAAAAGGATAGAGAGTAAGGCAAATGATTACTTAGGGGATGATCAGTTTGGGTTCAGGAAAGGAAGAGGTACGCGTGATGCCATTGCAGTAATGAGATCACTAGTCGAGAGGAATATAGAATACAATCAGGACGTTTTTGCCTGTTTTGTAGATTTCGAAAAAGCGTTTGATAGAGTGAATTGGGAAAAATTAATGCGTGTATTGCAGAAAATAGGAATGGATTGGAGGGACAGGAGACTGATCCGCAACCTGTACATGTCTCAGACTGCTCAGGTGCGAGTGGGGAACGGAGAGTCTGGATGGGCAGTGTTAGGAAGAGGTGTAAGGCAGGGTTGCCCATTGTCACCGGTACTGTTCAACGTATATGTAGAGGAAATGATTAAAGAGGCATGGGAAGAACTGGAGGTAGGAATGAAAGTCGGAGGGGAACTCGTAAAATCGGTTAGGTTTGCTGATGACCAAGCATTAGTTGCTCAGTCAGCCAAGGGGTTGCAAGCATTGTTGAGTGAATTGGAGGTTCAGTGCGATAAATATGGGATGAGAATCAATATTAATAAAACAAAGGTTATGCGATTTTCCAGAAAGAAAAAGGCTAAGCTAAATATTAAAATAGGCGGGGAAAGAATAGAGCAGGTAGAGCAGTTTACATATCTCGGAAGTGTTTTGGACCAATACGGTCAAAGTGGTAGGGACGTAAGGAGAAGAATTGCGCTAGGCAAGGAGGCTTTCTCAAGGAGGAGGGAGTTGATGACGGGGACGTTGAGTAGGGATGTTAAGACAAGACTCGTAAAAACTCTGATATGGAGCGTAGCTATGTGCGGCGCGGAAACGTGGTCGCTGAAGCAGGAGGATAGACGTAGATTGGAGGCTTTTGAAATGTGGGTGTGGAGAAGAATGGAGAAGGTGAAATGGACCGAAAGGAAAACAAATGAGGAAGTACTGGAAATGGTGGGTGAGGAGAGGGGTTTGTTGAGAGAAATCCTATGGAGGCAGGAAAAAATGGATGAAAGGCGTATTGAGCGGTAGTGGAATGTTGAAGAGGGTAATAGAGGGGAGAATGTTGGGCAAGCGAGGTAAGGGTAGGAACAGGATAGGGATGTTGGACGGGATGAAGGGAGGAAAGAAGTACACCGAGATGAAGAGGGACCTGATATAGATTAGTTTGCTAGGTGGGGAGTCACAAAATGTTTATTTGATAGTTGTGTCCATCCAAAAACCTACCTTAACCGGTAGATTACCTAATAAAATAATAATATATATATATATATATATATATATATATATGCGGGTTGCGGTGGTCTAGCGGGTAGAGCGTTGGACTGCTGACCAGAGGGTCCCGGGCTCAATTCCCGGGCAAGGCACTTTGGGCACCTGCAGCTCCACCCAAGTTAGTTGATTTTTCGGGTACCAGATCTTCCTGGGAAACGATAACCGGCACAGGGAAAGGAACTGGCCCCCCTACCCTTATGTGTGAATATTCACACACGCCGTCGGGCTTGGTACATGGGTGAGCACTACCATCACCTACTAAACCGACCTTCGGGTTGATTACTGTGTTTATGGTTTATATATATATATGTATGTATATGTATATATATAAAGGCAGGGTTGTTCATTGTTACCGGTACTGTTCAACGTATATGTGGAGGAAATGATTAAAGAGGCATGGGAAGAACTGGAGTTAGGAATGAAAGTCGGAGGGGAATTGGTAAAATCGGTTAGATTTGCTGATGGCCAAGCATTAGGTGCTCAGTCAGCGAAGGGGTTGCCAGCATTACTGAGTGAATTGGAGGTTCAGTGCGATAAATATAGGATGAGAATCAATTTTATAAAAACAAAGGTTATGCGATTTTCCAGAAAGAAAAAGGCTAAGCTAAATATTAAAATAGGCGGGGAAAAATAGAGCAGGTAGAACAGTTTACATATCTCGGAAGTGTTTTGGACTAATACGGTCAAAGTGGTAGGGACGTAAGGAGAAGAATTGCGCTAGGCAAAGAGGCTTTCTCAAGGAGGAGGGAGTTGATGACGGGGACGTTGAGTAGTTAAGTTGAGATGTTTAGTTGAGATGTTAAGACAAGACTCGTAAAAACTCTGATATGGAGCGTAGCTATGTGCGGCGCGGAAACGTGGTCACTGAAGCAGGAGGATAGACGTAGATTGGAGGCTTTTGAAATGTGGGTGTGGAGAAGAATGGAGAAGGTGAAATGGACCGAAAGGAAAACAAATGAGGATGTACTGGAGATGGTGGGTGATGAGAGAAATCCTATGGAGGCAGGAAAAATGGATGAAAGGCGTATTGAGCGGTAGTGGAATGTTGAAGAAGGTAAGAGAGGGGAGAATGTTGGGCAAGCGAGGTAAGGGCAGGAACAGGATAGAGATGTTGGACGGGATGAAGGGAGGAAAGAAGTACACAGAGATGAAAAGGGATCTGATGTAGATTAGGTTGCTGGATTTGGTTTTTTTTGGAGTTACAAAATGTTTATTTGATAATTGTTTCCATCCAAAAACCTACCTTAACCGGTAGATTACCTAATAATAATAATATATATAAATAAAAAAATATATATAGATGATTTTTTCGAAGTAACACGGAAGTGTTTAATAAAAAAAACCTTAGCAACACACAACATGAGAACACATAAAAGGAACACTCACACGTTCCGGCAGCTCCGTCTTCCTCGGAAGATTAGTTAAGACCCTTAATGTCGAAATAATCAAGATATAACGTGTGAGTGTGCCTTTTATGCGTTCTCATGTTGTGTGCTGCTGTCTAAGTTTATATATATATATATATATATATATATATATATATATATATATATATTTCCTTTTTTCAAACGCAAAATGCTTTCAAAAAATGAAGTTATGTTGCCACACCCTGTTTATACACGCAACACCACAGCCTCCCTCAACAAATACCTTTGCAATCTACACAATGTACTTCACAAACGCGGTTACCCAGGAAAACCCCTACAAAATACAATCAACCTTACACACCTCAGAAAAACAACCCCATATATGATGCAGAACTCAACCTTTGCAACACACAGGATTCCAGAAACTGAAAACCTTTCTTAAAGAACTGTATCCTATTTTACAGGACAATGACGCTACCTCATATCTACTGCCCCAATGCTCCTCTCTCCCATACTGACGACCCGCCAATCTCAGAAACATTCAGAGATCCAGCAACCCTTTGGCGGCCCCCCCCTTGCAAATTTCCTCATCTTTCCCCTACCTGCAATCGCCCCCGATGTAAAACATGTCTGCTTATCAGATCTGCTTCCCTCTCACCACATCCCCTCATTGTCCCCTAACCTCGTTCCCACGGTAATTGCCTCTCGAAAAACATTATCTATCTTTTGTCATGCAAACAAAGCACTTCATTTTACATAGGCGAAGGCATTACCTTCTAATCTATTCGAGTGAAAAATTATCGCCACTCCTGTGATTCTGACTCACTCTCTTGTACTTTACAAAAGCCTCACAGATGCGAATATTAAATAAAACAAAGGAACGATATGGGGTTAGACAACGTAAGAATATGTGGCATTAAAAAGGACATACATACAAGTGTTGTATACTTGTATTCCACATACGTATACCCTTTTTTATTCCGGAAATTTCCGTAGCCCCATCACTTTCTTCTGCGGACCAAAGGAAAAGAAAGAACTGCGGTGCGTAAGTCTATGTGGTTGTGTGTGTGTATATATATATATATATTATTAGGTAATCTACCGGTTAAGGTAGGTTTTTGAATGGACACAACTATCAAATAAACATTTTGTAATTCCAAACAAAACCCAATCCAGCAACCTATTCTACATCAGGTCCCTCTTCATCTCTGTGTACTTATTTCCTCCCTTCATCCCGTCTAACATCCCTATCTTGTTCCTGCCCTTTCCTCGCTTGTCCAACATTCTCCCCTCTATTACAGTCTTCAACATTCCACTGTCGCCAATACGCCCTTCATCCATTTTTCCTGCCTCCATACGATTTCTCTCAACAAATCCCTCTCCTTGCCCACCATCCCTACTACTTCCTCATTTGTTTTCCTTTCGGTCCATTTCAACTTCTCCATTCTTCTCCACACCCACATTTCAAAAGCCTCCAATCTACGTGTATCCTCCTTCTTCAGCGACCACGTTTCCGCGCTCCATATCGAAGTATTAGTAGTCTTTGCGTGGTTTAAATACTCCCATATCGAAACCCATCGCCCATTGAGAGAGAGACATGAGCTACGCATCATGGTGTTATGGATGTGCACATAAATTGTGCGTTCGTTGCTGGGTTACCATTCAAAGAAGGCCCAGGGACAACGAACCACGAAGCCACGGACCAGCCGGTTTTTCCTGTGGGCAAAAAACTATTTTACTGAAGAGTTCTCGGTGGCCATAGAATAATGGCATCGACGATATGAATAATATATTCGTCTTAAGGGAAATTATATGGTAAAGCACCAGAAGTTTCACTTTTTTGTATGAGTAGTCTGTCGAAAAAAGGTTAGGAGATCTTTGAAATTGAATTAAACCACTTTTGAACATCTTGCGTAAAGAATAGTGATGAGATAGATAGGCCATGTTTTTATTGGATGGAAATTTAGAAAAAATACTTCTTTTTCGTGCTTAATTTGAAAGAAGTGAAAATTGCAATGCTTAAAATTGCCAAACCCCACGCAAATATAGTATGTCCGCACGTCTTGAAGGCGGGTGCAAGGCATAGAGGCGCCTTTAGAGAGGAATGGGGTAATCAGAGCGGTGAATGAATAGAGCTCATCATCGTGACTAGAGAACCTGATTTGATTCAGATGGCTTACAATAGTACGCACACAGAAATGCGTTAAATTGTTTACGGAAGAACGGAGCGCGTTACACTAATCGGAGAGGTCGATAAGGTCTGTCTGGTGACCAGCTAAAATAATGACAGAGTGTTCGAATTCAATCCTAGGGAAAAGTATTGGGTTCACAATAAATGGATATTTACTGAACTGAACTCACATGTTGGATGATGATCTGGTTTGAAGATTTATTTCAAATTTGATGGATTAATGTAAACAAAAAAATGCCGAATTTTTTTGTTTACATCGATTCACGACCGTAGCTACGTTCCTTTTATATATAAATTGATGGATAAAAACTGAACGTAAGCAAAGGCACAGTTTTGAAATTTCGGAGCAAGAGAAGTGATGAGCAGGGCATAAATTATGAAATAAAGGCTTCCAATGTTAACTACGAAAGATAAATTTGAATATTTTGGGGTGGTTCTAACACCACGTCTTTCATGGGGAACACATATAGTATATCGGGAGATTATCCGGATCGAATATTCGGATTTTTCCCCTTCCATCCATTGTCCCTCTCCGTGGGGGAGCCCTCCTCCTACCTGAGGCGTTGGATCAAATTCCTTAACTTGGGTAGGGGAGCGTTTTGTGTTGCACGTTCTTGTGGTGGTGGAATTTCGCCTTGCTACTTACCAAAATCTAGCTTGCACGTTATTGGGTAAATTTTTCTTGCTGCATCCTAAGGTGCCAGTATTTGTTGGATTATAGCATATGTAATTGCATGCGTGTAAAATGAAAGGAGGTAGATGTGTATTTGCATGCGTGTAAAATGATAGGATATTTCTATGAATGTAGGCACTACTGTGGATTTGGGTCTGCATGTATGTGTTGGTTTTGAATGCGGTTTTTCTTTTTTCCCTTTTTTGGGTGGTGACCTAACAACCCCCGCCGCACGCCCTTGCGGCATCTTGCGGGGTATTATGTAGATGTAGATCCGCTTTAAAATAACTCTGCTTCATTCTACGGGTGGTGTAATGCAAATGAAATGTAATGGGAGAGTTAAAGAAAGGTGTCTTTTCGCTCTAGTTGGGCCACGTTTGGAATACGCCGCAAGTATTTTAGAGCCTTTGGAGGAAGTGTTGTTAAAAGAATTCGATAAAGTTGAGAGAAAATCCGCTAGAGTCGTCAAAAGTTGTTACAATAAGAAGACGAGTGTGGCAGGTGTTTTAGGGGAATTAGGCTGGGAGCCGCTTGAGAAGCGAAGAGAAGAAGCCAGACTGAGACTTTTAGAAAGGTGCAGAACAAACGAGTTTAATGATGACACTAAAGGAATTATCATGACCCCACACTAAGTGGTTAGGTTAGACTACAAAGATAAGGCAGATAGAATCCAGTACAATATTCCTTTTTCTCCGGAAAATCATGAATCGTAATAGCAAGAAAGCGAATTCATAATAGAAATTGCAAAGACATTCGATTTACAAGCGAGGATAAGATAAAACGCTACGTATGCACCTGAACATGTGTACCTGAAAAATCGAATAACTCGAATCGAACCCGGGTCCTCCAGTCATCACTCCAACCCTCAGCCTTGGACTACCACGTCCCACACACTCACTCACATCCACACACATATACTATATGTATATATGAAATAATGAATTTTATAAAAAAATAATAATTAATAAAACTACAGAAAAAATAAATAGGATAATGTAGATCATGATAACTACAATGACATACAGAAGGATATATTTCTCCACGCATACGAGGACTTGTTAACTATAACTATGATTTCATCAAAGTCTAAATAACCGATAATCAACTAACATTGACCTTTTGCTAATGATTTCCACATTTTTCGGGCTGCGTCCGCGTGTGTTGTTTAAAATCACAACAGTTTCGCCAGCTGTCCTGCTGGCGTCCTCAGTTCAAGGATGGAAAGAAGCTCGTTGTCCCGTCTAAAAAAGGGAAAATCCGGCGCCAATACCGGGAAATTTCTTCGGCCAATCAGGGAACGTCCTCATATATTTGCGCGGAATAATTCTTTTCCACGCACTGTGGAGTGAATATCCATCCTCTCTGTTAAAGTTTTTCGGCCTTTTAACGATTTCAATGGCCTCTCTAATTATCCTCGGGAAGTATTTTTCTTCTTTCGCTATTCATTAATTCGCCGCGGAAACCTACGAACGAACATTTTGCTAATATTTAACCATTTATTAATTACTAATTAACTTATTTAAAATGAACGATCGGCACTGGCACTTAGGCGGACCAAGTATCACTTAGTAGCGGTATCTCGATGCCTGCATGGATACCCAAGGTATCTCAGGCACCGGGTCTTTGCTACTAGTTATTAAGGCAACCTTTTTAAATGTCGGTACTTGACGGTAGCGGTACTCGTGCTGGTACCACACCTCGGAGGAAATTCGTCCGGAGTCCCAAAGGGCTGGATACGTATCTTGGTCTCTTCAAACATTCGACCAACTGATCGAGAAAATAAATTGAAGGGTGGTTTGATGGCTTGGCTGGGAATGGTGGAGGGGTTCTCGACACCCCCGGGGGATTCCATCGGCAATTGAGAGGAGGAGGGCAAGTGAACTATTTTTATTTTACGAATTTTCTGTTTTTTTATCCTTATTTTGGTTTAAGAACAAGGGGTTGGATCGAATGGGAAGAAAAATGGATAAAGAGAGAGAAGGAGAGACGTCCAGAGGTGGAGAAGGACTAAGAGAGAAAGACCTTGGGTGGAAGAAACAGAAAATCCCGATACTTATGTACTATAAAACTTTTTCTCTCAACCTTCCCCCTCCTCCCTTAACCTTTTTCCACCCCTTATCCTCCACCCCCTCAACGTCGTTCCTAGTTTTTCCGGTAGATTGCTGTAATATCAGGGTAAGGCGAGTGGGAACCCTTGACATCATCCCCCGTAAGACGAAAGGGAGGACGGTGATAAAGTTTTAGGAAGGTCGCAGAGGGACAGGATGTTTTTCTTGGAGGGATAGGGGTCGAAAGAGGGGGTAGGGATCTCGAAACGGGGTCACCTCATCCTCTCCAACCACGCCATATCCCTTGGTCAATTCCTTGGAGGTCTCGCGATTCTAGAACTCAGATATATGACGATACATCGACATTCTGTCGATATTTTTTTCACCACAACCAGGGCGATTTTTAGGTCCCGATTTATTATTGCTCGCAGTCAATATCTTCGATATGTCACTCGATGTGCACCATAATTTCGGGGTTAAGAGTTATAATAGTGGATTTAGAATACTATCAGAATTCCGTTGGTCAATATACTATTACTTAAGAACATATTGACGACATTATGATAAAAAACGAAAATCCAAAGGAGGCATGAAAGATGAATTCAGAGCCTTTCGAATGTTAATAAAATGTTGAAGACTTGGACAGAGTAGAGGACGTTAGGCAAGCGAGGAAGTGGTAGGAATAGTATAGGAATGTTGAACGGAATGAAGGGAGGAAGGAAGTATACGGAATTGAAAATGGGTTAATTGTTTGTTTAGGTGTCCGATTGTGTTTTGTTAGGAGGGGGGAAGAAATATATCCATTTAGAGTTGCAGATTCTGTGTACATCCAAAACGTAAATGAAAGAGTTATTATTTATTATAAGATAATCTACCAGTTAAGGTAGATTTTTGGATGGACACAACTATCAAATAAACATTTTGTTTCTCTAAACAAAACCCAATCCAGCAACCTACTCTACAATTAGGTGCTTCTTCATCTCTGTGCACTTCCTTCCTCCTTCCATCCCGTCCAACTTCCCAATCCTGTTCCTGCCCTTTCTTTGCTTGCCCAACATTCTCCCCTCTATTACAGTCTTCAACATCCCACTGCCAATCAATACGCCCTTCATCCATTTTTCCTGCCTCCATAGGATTTCTCCCAATTCCAATTAATCTTGCTGCAATATAACTTGTAGGTTTTTTTAAACCGTAACGCGCATTGCAACGATATGCCTTCGATAACACCGTTTTTATTTAAAATGTACGATTGATATTGTATAATGAAAATCGCCCTCCCCTACTCCTTCCTAGCGAACTGTTTTCACAAGTCTAGGCAGCCATTTAGATACCCCATTATAGATCGTCTCCTCCCAGAAGATCACAGTTTTATTCTGTTCTCTTCTACACAGTATCCTGCAAGCCACAGCTAGGGTATCTGGCCGGGGGTGATCACATACCGGACTGAATTTGGCGCTAAATAATTTCCCTAGCGCGATCGGACAAGGTTATTCTGTTCCGTTATCGTTCGTGAGAAAAATGACGGCTTAAATATATATATATATGTACACACTTAATTTATATACAAATATATATATATTTTGCGGGTCGCGGTGGTCTAGTGGGTAGAGCGTTGGACTACTGACCGGAGGGTCCCGGGTTCGATTCCCGGGCAAGGCACTTTGGGCACCTGCAGCTCCACCCAAGCTAGTTGATTTTTCGGGTACCAGGTCTTCCTGGGAAACCATAACCGGCACAGGGAAAGGAACTGGCCCCCCTACCCTGATGTGTGAATATTCACACGCCGTCGGGCTTGGTACACGGGTGAGCTCTACCATCACCTACTAAACCGACCTTCGGGTTGATTACTGTGTTTTTTATATATATATTATATATATATATTTATATAAGTACATCAGTTCTGTTCCTAACTCCTCTTGAGAGAGGTGGTTGGAACACCGGAAATTCGAGACCCAGTGAGTCCTTTTATGCGTTTCTGTGTTTGTGTCGACTAGTCTATTTACATTATTGTGCACGTCCGTGGGATTTTCACAAAAGTGATATATATATATATATATATATATATATATATATATATATATATATATATATATATATATATACACACACACACTTAATCTCTCTAATTTTATTGAAATGAACTCCCCTGCCGTAGTACGATGGGGCTAATAATACATTTTCAGCATGTGACTGATGGTTGAGGCCGAGACTTTGTGGGAATCCATTGCGAACAGGAGTTTGGAAATAACTTTGCAGCTTCCACATAATTTTATGTGGAAGCTGCAAAGTTATTTCCAAACTCCTGTTCCCATTTTCAGCATCATTGCTAAACAGACAGCCTTTAAATTTATGCAGGGGATTAAATCTGCAATTTAGCCTTCGCTCTGAGTGATTACAATATCAGTTCCTCTATTTGTCTTAATGCGCTACCCAGTTTATCATAGGAGCGATTTACAAATACAGTTCCTCTACACCACTTCGATAGCATAGGTCGTATGCGGATTAAGTAATTGTAAACATTAGCCTCCCGCTCAAGGTAGATTTATGGTGGACAAGGGTACTAAAGCATTGATAAACCGATAAGTCCGGTCTGACACGGCACTAAACAACTTAACTTAGAGATCTAGTTTTCAAACCTAAAACCCGCTTACCTCCGTCCACCTTGCCTGTCCATCATCCTTCTCTCAATACCATGGTATTCAGCATTCCTTCGACACTCAATACTTCGCTGAATCCACATTTCCTGCCTCCGTTGAATTTCTCCCGACGATCTTTTCTCTTCATTCGCCTTTCTTATAAATTCTCCATTCATTTTCTTGTTGCTTCATTTTATTTTTTCCATCCATCATCCACGCAAAGTCATCTCCAAGTCCTCCTATCTGCGCTCACCGTCTTTCCTCGACAACCTAGTTTCTGATTCGCACAGATTTTATTTGTATACATTTTATTATATAATAGAAGGCAAGATCACACGAGGAAGACCAAGAGACATGTACATAGGACAAGTTAAGAAAGACGTAAAACAGAAAAGGTATCAGGGATTGAGGGAATTGATATTGAATAGAGGCGAATGGAGGGCTGCAATAAACCAATCCTAAGATTGAAAATACTAATGATGATGACAGTTTTTATTAATCTTATACAATGGACTACTGTTTACGGTAAGTTTTAGATGAACACAATTCAACACCCCTAATTCTTCGTAAGTCACGCCTAAAAAGACAACCTGACTCTATACACTACAATAATCTCCTCCTTAAGTCCGTTTCTACCTGGAGCGTTGGGTCAAATTCTTTACCTGTGTCCTTGGGTAGGGAAGCGTTTTATGTTGCATGTTCTTGTGGTAATGGAATTTCGCCTAGCTACTTACCAAATTCTAGCTTGCAAGATATTGGATAAATTTCTTACTGCATCCTAAGGTGCCAGCATTTGTTGGATTATTGCATATGTAATAGCATGCGTGCAGAATGAAAGGAGGTAGACATGTATTTGCATGCGTGTAAAATGATAGGATTTTTGCATGAATGTATGCACCACTGTGGATATGTGTTTGCATGTATGAGTTGGTTTTGAATGCGGTTTTTTTTCCCTTTTACGGGTGGTGACCTAACACCCTCCGCCACACGCCCTTGCGGTGGCTTGCGGGTTATTATGTAGATGTACATTTCCTTCCGCTCTTCATCTCATCCAACAGCCCTATTCTAATTGAGTAGCTTCAGGTGTGATGTGGAGGAAGTCGAGCATAATGAACAACTGTTCGTAGCACTTTTCCACTTGACATATCAAGTGAAAAAGAGCTACGATCAGTTATTCATTATCCCTATCCTATTTCTGCTACTTCCTGGTTGGTCCAACATTCTTTCCTCTAAACCACAGTAATTTTCAAGGTGTTAATGCTATCAAAATGTTCCGCTGTTCCTGCCTTCTTCATATTTATCCCCATTATCCCTTTCCCTCCTCCCTTTTCACCACACCCAGCACTTCCTCGTTTGTTTTCCTTTCAGTCCACTTCATTTTTTCCTTTCGTCTCCACACTCACATTTCGAAAGCCTCCAATCTACTCCTAACGTCCTGCTTCAATTACCATTTTTCCTCGCCGTACTGAAATAAACTCTTGGCAAATGATTTTGTTAATTTTTTTTGCGTCTTTAATTAAGATCCCTCTCATCAACTCCTCAAATCAATACAAGCTTGCTGAGTTTTTCTTTCCACCACCCGGCGATGATGGAACAGAGTGGCAATAATTTGTCGGCATTCGCCTACCCTAATCGTGAAAGACGCCAAGGGTTCAAAAAATTTTAGTGTCCCATGCGATGGACGGCGTACTGTACTTGAGGTGTTATCTCCATGTATTTCACTCCAGATAGGGATCGGGATACTTTTGAAATACCAAACCACCGCCGGAATTCGAACCCGGGTCCTCTTGGGGTGGGAATCCAGACACTAGCGTCCGCACCAACCGGATTACGCGAACAATGAAAGATGAGTGATTGATGGGATACCCGATCTCCTGCACCTCGGCTATGCCACTGGTTGGGCGACATCACCCCGGTTGCTATATCAAACCCGATCCAACAACCCCCCCCCCCCCCCCGTGGGACAAGTGCGCTGGCCAAACAAAAGGGATGAACGAGAAAGAAAGGGTCAGCTTTTTTTTGTAGTAGTCTACCGTGCAAGGGTTGGTTTTTGATGGATCCTGGAACTACACATCACTGCACTGCTAAGCCCTAACAAACGTGACGCAAAATATCCTCGGGTCCCTCCATCTCGTTTTCACGGGATTCTCCCACTCTATTACTGTCTTCAGCATCCATTTGCCTCTCAATATAATCTTCTGCTTCCAATTTCCACCAACGGCCATCTCTGCTCCTCCAATATTTTACCCGGGTTTAACGATGACAATGAAAGAATTATGATGGTCCAGCACTACTTAGCTAGATCAGACCACAAAGATAAAATAAGGGAGAGAGATTCCAATACAGATGGATACAAATACTGTTTCTTTCCCAGAACGATCAGAAATCGTAACATTAAGAAACAGAAGTCCATTTAGAAATATTAAAAACATTTCATTTGCAAGTCGAAAAAGAATTAAACATTGCAAATATGTTAGGTGTGTCTGTAGGTGCACGTGTATGTCAGTTGGTAGTTTGTGTGTTTGCGTGTGTGAGGGGTTTTAAGGGTTTTTACGAGAATGTATGCAATGTTTTGTTTGTGGCTTGTATAAATTTGTGGGTTTTGTATGCGGTTTTTTTCTTAATTACGGGTGGTGTTCTAACACCCCCCCCCCGCCACACGCCCTTGCGGCGGCTTTCGGGGTATTAAGTAGATGAATATTCCTAGAATTTCATTTTTTTACATGCAAGTTCACAAGAGAAACACAGTAATTCCACAATTGCATATTTATTGACGTCCATAATTCATGCACACAATTCATACACAATGCCCTGCAAGGGCAGAGATTAAGGTAATTTATCAGAGAGATCAAGTGTAGAACAGATAGTTTTAAGATTTCATTTTTTATATTGTTTATCTTGTCTATGCGATGGAGAAATTCCAATGATTGATGGCGAAAACGGTATCATTCATCTTTTCAGTTTCTCTTCAGTTCATTTATTTATTTTTTCATTTCTGTTCGCACCCACATCTAAAAAGGCTAAAACCTACTCCTTAATGACCATGTTTCCGAGCCAATAAACTGCACTCTTTAAGTTTTCAGAGGTATTTTACTGCGCGTGCGTCCTTAGTTAAGATGCTTGCCATCAACTCCCGCCTCTTTTGAAACGCTACCATCTCACATGCAAATCTTCTTTTGATTTCTCAACGGCTCTGAACACTCTATTCCAATACACTCCTCCAAACATTGTAACTGTTCTGCTTTTTCTAGTTTGTGCCTCTTGATGCCCTTTTCTTAGCTAGACTGTTTCACTTGAGAATCTCATTAGATTCGTTTTTACTCTGATTATACCCTATTATATTACCTATCAGAACTGATTCCGTATTACGCATACGAGGGCGTGAGGGACCTGATGTAGATTAGGTTGCTGGATTGGTCTTTGTTTTGAATTACAAAATGTTTAATTGATAGTTGTGTCCATCCAAAAAACCTACCTTAACGGGTAGATTACCTAATTATAATACGTAAGTGTATTGAAAAGTAAGGTCTCCTAAATTTGTTTTCATAGACAATCAAGTTTATTCTGAACCTTGCGTGCACCATTAGAAAGGTTGAGCATTTAGCTATTTTCCCTACACATTTGGCTTGACGATCAATCACTTTTTGCATCCTAGTAACCAGCTTTTTAATACCGGCGTCGTACCTTTCTCCCGCCGCGTCGCGAAGCCAACTTGACGACTGCTTCTTGCCATTTCTTCCTCGTCTGATTTCTGGATTCGATAGTGACTTGAGACGAATGATGGGCAAATCACCATACCCCGGAAAAGAAGGAACAGTCGAAACAATGGCGTCACCCAAAAGTCAGTCATCATGGCGTCATGCAAAAAGTGATTGATCGTTAAACCGTAGAAAAATAGCTAAAAGATCAACCTTTCCAATGATGTACGCAATGTTCAGATTAAACTTGATTGTCCATGAAAAAAAATAGGAGACCTTACTTTTCATTAAACCCTCATAGGAATAACTAGCTATCTGGTACAGAACGCAGAGGCTTCCCACCGCGAAGGCCCGGGTTCAAATCCTGGAGACAACAAATATTTTTCGGTGGTATCCCGATCCCTACTTGAGGTGCTTTGTGGAGGGAACTTTGAGTGAGTACGCCGTCCGTCGGATGGGACGTTAAACTGAGAAGAGTAGGCTAATTAAGACGCCGGGTTTCTCCCCACCCTTCCTTTCCCATTCCCATCCCTAATGGCGCAAATGACCTTAGCAGTCGGTCGCCTCCCCAACAAAACTACTACTGGTACAGAAATGGATTGCAAAAGATTGAGATGAGGAGTACGTGTGTTGGGTGTCTTGCAATCAAGCGAAGACGTTCTGATCGAGAAGGGGAGGGAGGGACGATGGAATGAATGGTCAAACGAAGGATGGATTCGCGAGTATCGGAAGTGGTATGGTAGCGTGATGGTGAACGAATCGCTACGTTAAGGGTCGCGCTTGCAGACCTTTCTCTTACGGGGAGAAATAACATCTGCTCGCGACTAAGGGGTCACGTGGTGCGCCCTCGAATGGTCACGAGAGGGATGGGGAGAGATTTATTTATACGTACACGCATAAATGTCGGCAGGCATTGTTTCGTACGCCCCGTAACCTTGAACCGTTGTTCCACAATGTGTCACTTCGCTCGCCAATGTAGGTAGGATTGGAATGATGAGGGTTTTAACATTGGTTCAGCAGTGTGTGTGAGGGTGGGTATATAAACAGACGGCCGAAAAACCACAGACGAAATTGCCTCTCTGCTGACCGCCTGCCTCTTGCTACTGCGCCCGTGTGAGTCGATGACATTCCTTCTCCCCTCCTCCATCTCAAAGAGCCACAAGAGCGCGTCCCCCCGCTTGGAAGGGAATGAGAGGGAGGGGTTTGGTTTCCATGGCGACGTGGTTCGCCCTCTGACCGCTAGATGTCGGAGGCGTTTTCCTTGGGCGGACCGAATCTGATATCAATGAACTGTTTTTCTAAAAAAGGCAATGTCTTGCGAAGAAATGCGATGTTATATTTCCTCCAATTTGATGATTTGAACATTTTATTATCTTCGTTCAACGACGACGGATTGCCGAATGGTTTTCAAGTTGGAGACGGGAACCACAGCATGTATGTCGTTTTGAAACTCAACTTTCGATCGAACTCAAAAGGGAGTACGCTGGTTTTTCGCTAATGCATATTAAAATTCTGACCGGAAACGGATTTAATTCGCGCAAAACATACGTGATTTCACGCCAAAATATTCACAGGACAATGAGAACGGTTTGTTTACGCCGAAACGTGCGGTATACTTAATGCACGACTGGTCACACATCATATGCGTAAATCTCTTAAATTGTCATTCAAATCTACGCATTTCATGAAAAAGAAAATTCATTACAACTTCCGATTAACTTCGTAGTTATTTTTGTTACCGTGGACAATAAGAGGACACAATAAATATTAACTGTCGAGCGACTTGGTCACGGATGATAACAAGTTGAAAGAGGCGATCGTCAACTTCTCCTAAAATTATTTCCTGGCGATGTCATGCTTTGAATCGTGAAGGGAACGTGAGAGGGAGTCACTAAATTAAAGGACATTGATGGACAAGAGGAATGAGAATTATAAATCCCAATACTTTTTTTGATACTAAGTCTGTCAGGTGCGCGTTTCGTCCTCTTGGCCTACCGACCTTGAGAGCGGGACGCTAATGCTTCGTTTTCGACCAATCGCCTTTAATCTCTCTGATTCAAAGCCAATGGGAGTCCGGCTTATGCGCCGGCTAGGAAGCAGCGGTGAGGTAAAATAACAGAGTTTGGTGGCAGCCATATTGAAAGCAGTCCTACCTCCTACGGTGCAGCTATACAAGTAAGTCAGAAAAACTGTGAATGTCAGCGAGTGTTGAGTGAAGTTCGTGTCTTGGATTTGACAGTTGATTCTTGTGTCCTCCCGGGGTGTGTTTGTGGTATTCTTGAAATCTTGAATCCGAGATACTCCTTGTGTTTTGGAGTGGTTGACTTCCAGGGACCTTGAAACTGCAATGGATTGCAAGATAGAAGCGAATGTGTAAGGGATCGGAATCAGAATGCCGGCAACGTTTAGAGGTAAGTTTCGCTTTTAGTTGACTCCCCGTCACCCTGAGTGAATTGTGTATGGTGTTAACGCCTTTGGATAGTTTAATATTGTGAACTTCGACGGTGTCATCGAATAAAACTCGGAGATAAACACACGGGGTTGAAGTTGGGAAGTCCTGAGGAATGTCAGACAGAAATCGGTCCCGGCCGAAATGTTTTCGGTGTGTCGGCATCGGTGCTGGTACACAGTTTGGCTTCTTCGGCAGTTGTTTATGTCATTTCCAAAGGTTTAATGTCCTCGGTAATGCACTACTGTGCGTCTGTGAGTTACACTATAACGGCGCAGGAGAGAGGGGACAACTTCGGTCGTGAATCTCGCGTGTGTCGTCTTGGACCCCTCACCCCCTCATTTTCTTTCCTGCTCCTCTCCCCCCCCCCTGGCGTCGTTATTTGTGTACAAACCCCAAGTGAACTTAAAGCGAGAGAGGCATGTTCCACTGTGTTTTGTTTCATCCGAGTTTTAAAATACGCACGCTCTAAGGAACAGCATCCCTCCTCCTTCTCCGATGTTGGATCTCCTTCACAACCTTTTGGGTGGACCTCTTTTCTGCTCTTAACCACTTGTGTCGCATGGTATTATTTTTGGACGTGTAACCGCGTTGGTTATGGACTTTGCCGTCCGGCGTTTTCGTCCTGCAAAGTTGGGTTTCCATTCCAATTTGAAAATATACGACTAACCACAACGAAATGGTTTGGTCCGTCACAACGGCGTTGGTTCTTGTAAAGGCACCGACCGGCGTCAGATGACCCACGTTGCCAATGTTATTATTTTCATTTGTGCGTCAGCTGCTCGACTGAAACGACGCCGGGTTTCCATGTTAGTGTGAATGTTGTTTTGTGTTCAAGATTGCTTATAACGAGCCGACAACCTTGGAATTTTAAAACCGAATATTTCGACGGTCAGCAGGACCTTGATAGTGCTCATTGAATTGTTCTGGCCAAGACTCTTTTTGGCACGATGCACTAGATTTTAAGATAGTATTCCGTAACTCCTAGTGGGTGTTTAATGCCATAGCCACCAGGTCAATCAATATTTTTTCCATCGGAAGAGGGAAATGAAAACTTTATTCCAAATTGGAATTCATTGGTTTCTATGACTTGTTCTCTGAAAGCTGTTTGATAAACGTTTCATCGAGTGATTTTCTTATCAGCTGTCTTCCTAAACTGTGGTGGTGGCTAGCATCTTAGAAGTCGGTTGATGCTTCATGCCTTGTCAGTGCATTGACCCTCCTTTTCTCCGAGTAACCCAATGGATATCACTGTTTTCTGTATACCGGTGTGCAAATTGGCGCTAAATTCGCATGCATTTGTGGTTTTCCTGTCTCTCGTGGACGTTTGTGAAGGAATTCGATTTTTTTTGTGGTGGTCATCATCATCACAACATGGCTTCTTACGCAATGAAACTTCATTCACCCACCTAATGTTTACCATCGTCAATCCTCAAATATTCCTAAAGTTTCGCGATTTCAGGAAGCGGGTCTGATGGAAAACTATTTACCTTCGTTCGTCGATAATTTTAGACTAAAGGAAAACACTCCGGAATCACATGACTGGCGAATGTTTACGTTTCAAATATCTCGCAGCGGACAACCCAATTCGCGTTGTGCCCCGTGATACGTTAATGTCGAAAATGAAAGTAATTTTTTTTACCAGTTTTTGCCATTCTTGGTCCCTAAATTGTTTAGTTCGCTATCACGTATGGCAAGAGACTTTTTTAGTCACGGGTAAAAATTTTGAGAACGTTTAACAACGTTTTGTTTAGCCGTTTTAATGTTGTTTGTGTTCGTGCGCCATCGCTTTGCTTTTATTTTCAAACATCCGTCACCCAGGGTTACCGTTTTAGCCGAAATAGCGGAAATGTTAACACGTGTGGTGTATTCGGATATGTTTTGCGTTTTTTAGTACTCTCTCGTGTTTAATATCTCAGAATGGCTTAATTTTTTAGTTTTTCTTTTGTTTTGTTTTCACGTCGTCGTTCGAACAATTGTTGATCGGAGATCGTATTTGCGCATTTTGGTTCTTAAGCGATCCGAGTCGCAAACCTCTCGCCATAATGTCGTGTTCCGTGGCCTCCGTTGAAGTGCCTGTTGTCGGGTAGGCCACGTGACTAGCGGTGATTGAACCCACGGCCTTCCGAACGGTGCGCTACCAACGCCACTTCGACCATTCCGCGTAAAACGCGGAAGGGAGGTGAGGAGGGAGGGAGGGATTTATTTATTCGCGAGACTTTGTACGCTGAACTTTTCATCATTTTCAGACGCGTCCAATCCATCCCGTGTTCCCCTCGCGACCAGCCAGGTTTCTTTCTCTCTATCTCTCTCTCCTTTGGCGTACGCTGCATGCGTGCAAGTGCAGTGAACTTTGCATTGGACTAACGCTTGTAAATATTTAACCCGATCGAAGCGATACGTTTCGTCGTTTTTTATCCCTTGTGGAGAAATGATTTCCGCTTCACCGTGAATAGTTTTATCTCCTGCGTGTTATTTCCAATCCGAATAAGTTAATCTATTTTATTTCATATCCTGAGCTTTGAATCGAGAGTTTATTTTTTTGTAAGCAAAGTATCTCAATCGTTTCTGATGGCTGCAAATCCTTGTTATTTGCACTGAGACTTGGTCGATGGCATATAAAATTTGTGAAGTACTTGTATTTCGTCTTCATAACATAGTTTGCGAAGTCATAGGTCTTATTCTCTCTCTTTAATTCCTTGTTTGCTGATGGCTTGCAATTCTAAATCTCGGAATGAAGTAGGGATTACGTCTTACGGATCAGGGATGTCCCCTGTTCGAGTCTCGGTGACTTGAGACGACCTTCTCAGCCTCTTAAACCAAGCTGCGTGATTTTAAGCTATCTCATTCAGATACCAAATGGCGGCGAAGGAGAAGGAATTGACCTTGTGAATTTGCGAATTCGAATCGTGTCGTTCTTAATCGCTCTTAATGAGATACATCGATCTTAAACCACAACTATCGGAAACTAAACCTCTATTCGACTACTTCAGTTTTGTTATTGTGTCTACACAAGTGACTGAATTAAAAATAATGAGATTTTTGAGAAGGTACCCAACACCCTCACTTTCATACGACATACGATATGTAATTATTCTGTTCATAAATTGCATTGAGTGGTTACGACCACAGGGGTAACATAGAGTGAGGGTTAGACCCGGTGACCGACTGGTTCAACTACACGTTCAAAAAGGAACTTATGCATATTCAAATTTAAGTTTTAGTAGAAATAGTCCAGGACTAACGAAATTTCCAGGAGTTTTTTTTTTAATTTACAATTTACGAAGCCTCTGGTCAGCTGTCTAGGCAAAAATCATTATATATTCGTTTGTCACGACAGTTTAATTGCCCACTCCTCAATGAAGAGAATGAATTGAAATCTTAATTCTTTGGTGAAGCATGTGCTGCCATCTGTGCGCGAAAAAAGGAATTAAAAAATCGATTTATTTTCGATCTGAAATTTTTTTCCAGAAATGCCTATCCAAATCCGACCTTGCCTATATGACCTTGTGCATTTTTACCCTGTTTATGCGTAAAAACATACAGAAACCCTTACCGTACCGTACTGGCGTGATGTGTGTCCCCAAACAAACGAACAGACATTAATTTTCAGATATATATCGGAAAAAACATATATATATATATATATTCATTCACAAGGAACTACATAAAAGGAAAAGGGATAGAAATATAGATAAAGGACCAACACAGAAGAGTAGGGAAGGCAGAATCAGGCAAATCACAAGCGTAAACGTATATAAATATTTATATGTATAAGAATAAGACGTACGTATGAACTTGTGTGTTTTTACATAATCAGTTGGTGTCCGCCCCTGGCAGTGCATTGCGTCGACGTGACTGTAGGATAGAAGTCGAAGATCCCTGTGCTAGAGCGTAAAACTAGTCCTTTGCTGTCCTTTTCTTTCCGGACGGCTTTTTCAAACCTTTGCCGTCGCGAGCCACGTGTGTTGGGGGGGTTGAGCTGTCTCCTCTGAGGTCATCAAACCGACCGAGTGAACGAACCGACGTTCTTGCTTCAGGACACATCAGTGCTTCCCCCTTCATCCCAACCCCCTCCCTTCTCACCGCCCTTGTCTCCTGCCCACTCTAACCTCCCCCTCTCAGCCCCCCCCCCGGTTGTCTACCAATACTGCATTAGTGTCCTTTCGGACATAGAGCGAGTGCCAAAAGACTGCCGAAAATTTTTGGCCGTGAATCTATGGGGTGGTTTTCTGCCGGTATAGGGAGAGAGAGAGAGAGCGGTCGTGCGAAATTCGTTGCGCGTTTGTTTGTTCGAGCGCTTGGTTTGATTCATCTTCGTCTGGATCGTCTTACTTCTGCAATCCTCACCCCCCCCCACCCAATTTCCAACCCCGACCCTTATCGCACTAGGGTGTCTTCTTTTTTTTTAATATTTTGAGTCCTAGGGTTTTTATTTTATCCTCAAGGGAAAAGAACGACGCGCGTTTTGGTTCGATTGATTTTTTTAAAGCCCACGCAGGGAGGAAGAGCGAACGAAACCTTGCTTTGTGTTTACGTTCCCAACCCAATAATTTTCACTATGTGCTACTCCTTCGCACCGGCGGGATGATTGTTTGCGTACGCGACGTACGTTGGATACGCGGATTGTCTTATGCATTTACCCGAGGCGAATATATTCATATGTGCGTTTGTGTGTGTTTACACATATGCTTAAATTTTATAAGGAGTTTCAGCGTCATGTTGTACGATGGGTAACTTGGTCGTCGGAAGAACGTGATAGGTGTAGATTAGTGGTTTTTGATGTTTGTGTGTGGAGAAGGATAGCGTTATTGCTGTTAGTGGCATTCCACCGCTTATGGTAGGTTTTAGATGGAAAGAGACACTTTTTACACTTTATGCCTCTCCTAAAAAACGTGCCTTGGACCCCGTACACCGCGATATACCTTTCTTCAATTCCGCATACTTCCGCTCCCTTCCTCGCTTGCCTAACCTTCTCCCCCCACCACACCCTCCATCATAGTCTACAACATTCAAACACCAATCCGCTAATATCCGCCTTTCCTGCCTTCTTTGCATCCATCCCAACAACTCTGTCTCAACCCCTAACCTGGCTCGTTTGTTTTCCTTCCTGTACACTTGACCTTCTCCATCCTTGTCCAGACTCGCTTTTTAAAAAGTCCCCAATATACTTCTACTGCTTAATATATTTATACATATACCCAGCAAGCCACCGTCAGGGTATGTGGCAGGGGGTGAATACACACCAGAATAATTGTATCCGAACGTGACCCTATCGCGTTCGAACAGTGTTATTATGATCCCCTATCTTTCGAGGAAAAAAATGACATCTTAAATCTATCTGTTCTACACTTCTCTCTAATTTTATTGGCATGATCTACCGTAGTACAATGGGGGTAGTAGTACATTTTCAATATCACTGCTAAAGAGACGTCCTTCCAATTTATGCAAGGGCTTCATTCTGTAATTTAACCTTCGCTCCGTGAGTGATTCCCAGCCTAGCTGCTCTAATATTTTGGATACGCTACTAAGTTTATCATTTCAACGTTTTACAAATATACCTCCTCTACGATGCACGCGATCCAATCCTGCAATTAATCCAACTTCGGGAGGATCCCATATACTTACAGCATATTCTAAATGGTGTCTAACCAACGGCAGGTAACATTTCTCTTTGGCCTTTTAATAAATCCTAATTTTTTGTCAGTCTGCCCACATATTCCCCGTATGTTTTTCACCCAGGAGAGATCGTGAGTGAGGGTAACTCCTAGGTATTTATTTAATCGAGTCTACGTATTCCATTTCGGTGTTCCTGATGAAGTAGGCGGTTGGGTGGATACCCCCTGCCGCTCATCTTTTCGGTGGATTGGAGGGTATCATGTAGATGATAAAAATAAGAGAGATGCCACAGCCGATAGATGCAAATCTTTACTTTCCTCCCTCGCACGACGTAATAACAACAAAATCAGGTGTAACCTCCTCCTCCTACAACACCCCCCCCCCCGTCACACGTCCTCCGTGGTGTCTTGCAGGGTATTTAGCTGATGTAGATTTATACTGGTAATTCTGGAAGCTAGATTTCGAAGGACGTACTCGACTTCGTCCCAATGGTTGAATACAGGTAGACGTAGGTTGTCATACATGTGCGTAATTGTGCGAGTATTTTTGTACGATTTTACTAATATGTATGGTGTACATTTGTGCGTAAAATTTTGCTGACATAACTTCTCATCTACATCTACATAATACCCCGCAAGCCGCCGCAAGGGCGTGTGGTGGAGGGTGTTAGGTCACCACCCAAAAAAAAGGAATAAAGAAAAACCGCATTCAAAACTAACACATACATACATACCTAAATCCACAGTAGTGCATACATTTATAGAAACATCCTATCATTTTACACGCATGCAAATACATATCTACCTCCCTTCACTCCACAAGCATGCAAGTACATATGCTTAATTATAACAAATAATTGTACCTTAGGATGCAGCAAGAAATTTATCCAAGAACGTGCAAGCTAGATTTTAGTAAGTAGCAAGGCGAAATTCCACCACCACATTCTCCCTCCTAACTCATTTGTGGCGTCTTCCGGCATTATTGTGTAAATGCGGGGAAAGGCGGGAAATGTTGGTGTAGGATGCAATGAGGCGGTAGTGGCTATGATAATGTTGAGGACCATGTTTTGGATAGGAGAACGTTGAGTGGATGATGTAAGGGTAAAACTAAGACATGTTGGAGGGAATTTTGGGCAGTAGAAAACTTTTGGGATGAAGAAATGTTCTTCTTTGTAATGTTCGAGTATTTAGTGTCTTGCTAAACAGGACTTATGAGCTGTGTATCACTGTTTAGTCACTAAAGAAGTACGTAAAATATAATTTTGATAGGAGGAATGCTGTTAATTCACGAATGAAGTAACTTTGTGCGATTTTTCACTTTTGCTGATATGATAATAGTTGCTTTCGTCTCCTGCGGTTGCTTCGTAGATCGCATGCTACTAGACGATGACGTAATTGCGGAAACCGGTTATGAACAAGCTTGGGCTACTGCGAAAATTTGTATCATTTGTGAATCTAATCTATTGCCACTAAGTTGATTCATGTGCTACTGACTTATGCTGCTGTTCTCAAGTCCCTAGATGTATTGAATGGCATTGGGATGTTGAAAACTGTGATTAATAGCTTGGGGAATTTTGGGGAAGCGAGGGAGTGAATGATTAGGGATGTTTCTCTGAATAAAAGGAGGAGGAATGATTGCGGATTTTATTTCTGTGATGGACGTTATATATCTTGTGTTTAGGGAATGACAGGCCCTGTATTCTAAGGTGCGTATTTCGACCCCCTTGAAGAAAAGTGGAATGTTGTGACATCCTTTGCGAATGAATCACCGTTTTGGAAATATATCAGTATTTTTTAAAATTTGGTTATGTTGGTAACATTAAAATAATCTAGCTAGTATTTTCTATTATATTTTTCTTAATTGGTGCAAAGTTGGTCAATTATTTTTGATAAAGACTGCGTGAATTTTTAGACGAATGAGTAATTACGCGACGTGCATATTCGATGGTTGTTTTATTAGGCAAAGCTAGGCTGTACTTACTCGTAAAACTGATTCAAATTGTAGCACTTGAGATATTAATATAAACCACGACCGGTTTTGATCTAGTACTTCTCAGTTGACCTTCAGGAACTGAAGATGGTATAGCGGATCGAAACTTGTCGTGGTTCAAATAAATATCCAGTGGAAAATTATTACTATTTTGTTCAATAATATGTTCAAATTCCACAAAATCACTCCCGCAACGAAGCAAATTAATACCGTTCGTCTTTTACTTCTAGCGGCTGGGAAGCTCTGTAAGCGGCGTTTCCTCAGCGCAAAAGCGGGATTCGAACTGTCGACCTTGAGTGTGAAGGGCATTGTCCTCTCTCACCGTCTCGTTACTTGTCTTCGGGATCGAAATTCTCCATTCTGTCGTCAAGTCTGTCCGCATGAATCGTTTCAACAAATTTCACTGCGTTAAACGTCGCGATTTCTCACAGGTTAATTAAGTTCTTTCGGCAAAATCGTTATCACGGATATCTGTGACGTCATTTATCGTTTTCCTTAACGTTTGGGAACGCTTCACCCTTGAATGTTCGCAGAAAAACTGATTTCAACCCGTAGCATCGAGGAAGACATCTGTTTTGATGTGCTTATTTATTTACATTTTGATCCCCATGACGACAGAAGACTTCATTCCAATATTGTTCAAATTGAAGAAATTTCGCGTGAGTTAACTGCTGTTTGCATTACTAAGCGAGTTATTTCGGTAATCCATGGACTTAATTCGTTTTGAGGGTAACTCAATACCCGATTTGTCGAATGTATTCCGTTTTGAATTTATCCCAACCGGATGTGCACGTAATGCAATTTCAGTATCGAATTTGCGTCATGGGTACGAGGAAATAGATATTATTTATGCGCAGTTTTTATCGAGTATGTTTTTGCATGTATTTTATGTACTTCGTGAATCGGTGAGTTTAGCGGTAACGGTGAGCACGTGACATTTTGAAAATTAAACTTAAAATTTATGTGTTATCGGTTTTCTTTTTTAGAGAAAACATTGCGACGAATGAAGTGTCGATAAGAACTGCAGGTGTTCGCTTTTCGTGTTAAGTGTTCGAGAATAGTGATAAGAATTCCATCCCATAAGATCCCCAATTCTCAAACCTTACAGGGCAGTTTACAGATGCTTGTAATTTACATATGGCAAGTCTGACGATAGAAATGATATGATACGAGACATGTTACTTGTCCCAGATACCATTCAATCAACCACTAATAACATCTAACGACTTTCGAAGTTCCACGTTACCTTTTCCCACTGTTTGACTGTGAGGTGTGTTCAAAAATCAACGGGAATTTTAATTTTTCGGACAATAATATTTATTTATTCTTATACATTGATGTTGTCACCTTCAAAGCAGTCCCCATTGGAGATTATGCACTTGTGCCAGCGCTTCTTCCAACCCCCGAATCACTTCTCAAACTCAATCTTTGAGATAGCCTTTAGTTCTTTCAGCGATGCGCTTTTAATGTCATCTACGGCTGTAAAATGACGGCCCTTAAAGGTTCTTTTAAGTTTTGGAAATAGGAAAAAGTCACACTGAGCCATATCTGGCGAATATGGTGGCTGGGGCATCGGCACAATATTGTTTTTGGCCAAAAATTCACGAATAAGCAATGAAGTGTGAGCTGGTGCATTATCGTGGTGCAAAAGCCATTTTGGAACGAATTTTGCTGCCACGCGTTTCATACCCAAAAAATTGGAAAATATGCCATGAAATGATCCAATCGATATGCCAACATCATCAGCGACCTCTCTAATTGTGATTCGGCGATTGTTCATAATAACCATTTCTTTCACTTTTTCCACGTTTTCATCGATTGTTGATGTGCTGGGGCGTCCAGGGCGTTCGTCATCTTCAAGTCTTTACGGCCTTCTTGGAAACGCTTATACCACTCGTAAACTCTTGATTTACTCATAGCAGACTCACCATAGGCCTTTGTTAAAATTTCACGCACTTTGTTACACTTTATTTCATTTTTTACGCAAAATTTGATACAAATTCTTTGATCCATTTCTTGTAACAAACGAAAATCGCCGAGCTCATAAAACACGTCTAACCTTAGTGGCTGTCACAGACAAAGTCCACAATGAAAACAGCTGAAAGTTTTATCATACTTCAGGGGCATGTATACCAACATAATAAAAAAAAGTTTGACAATCGGACTCTCCAAGCCCGCACAATGAAAAAAATTCGCGTTAATTTTTGAACACACCTCGTACTTGTAAATTGGCTTGTGGCTTTAAGAAACGGACCCTTGGCTATCTGTAATAACCCACGACCTTAGTGACGTGCAGCGAAGGCACTTCATGCTGGTATGGTTGGGAAAAAAACTTACTTCATTGAAATAATCAATAGATGGCGCTGGATGCGTAGAACTTTCTTCTGACCCGCCAATGTTTACATGTAAGAAAACGGGCCTTACTTTTCGAATTTGCCTGGTAATAATGCCATTCGGGAAGTGTGGGTTTCTCCAAATCACAGTTTGGTGTGCAAAGTTTTAGCGGATCGGTCTCTCGACAGAGCCGTCCCGTCTGTTAACACCTAAACCACGTTCCAAAAATATGGATGATATTTTTATTGCTTTCGTGTTCTAGTCACGAATTCATTTTCAAGAAAAATTTATAATCTTTTGAGCTACGGCTTATCCCCATCCTCCTGAGATCGAAATCGTATGTGAGTTACAGGGAGTAGGTAAGGTGAAATAACGCGATAAAAATCGCACGGTCGTTCGTTGAAGGAGAGAAGTGGTTTCGTTTCTGTTTTTCTTTATTTTCCTCGCGAGGATGACGCCGCTCCCTATGTTTATGAGAGTGATGAATATGGCCTGATATTAATCGCGCCTTTTGCCGCGACCCTACCTGGGAGGGAGGGAGAGAATTTCCAACCCCTCACTGTCGTTGGATTTCCCTAAACGATTTCGGTCTGAATTCTTAGCGATAATGCGTTTTCTCTTTTCGGCCGGCGTGTGTTGGGAGAAAGACCTTTCCTCCGACCTCTCAGTGTGGGTTAAATCGAAGGTCAAAGTCGAGAAGTAATTACTCTTTGAGACGATTTAAAACTTGGATAAATGAATTGTGAATTGCTATTCGGGCAAAATCCGCCAGGTTTGTCAGAATATCGCTGAGAGTATGGAGTAAGGGTTTCTGTTGTAGGAATGAGGTTTGGAGCACCGTCACTCAAAAAGAGAGGGGGAGAGTGTGAAGACTTTTGAGAACGGTGCAATACCCCTTAATTTAAGACACAGTGAGAATTATTATTGTTAGGTAATCTACCGGTTAAGTTAGGTTTATGGATGGACACAACTACCAAATAAATATTTTGTACCTCCAAATAAACCCAATCCAGCAACCTACTCTACATCAGGTCCCTCTTCGTCTCTGTGTACTTCTTTCCTCCCTTCATCCCGTCCAACATCCCTATTCTGTTCCTGCCCTTTCCTCGCTTGCCCAAAATTCTCCCCTCTATTACCTTCTTCAACACTCCACTACCGCCCAATACGCCTTTCATCCATTTTTCCTGCCTCCATAGGATTGCTCTCAACAAACCCCTCTCCTCACGCACCATCTCCAGTACTTCCTCATTTGTTTTCCTTTCGGTCCATTTCACCCTCTCCATTCTTCTCCACACCCACATTTCAAAAGCCTCCAATCTACGTCTATCCTCCTGCTTCATGGCTCGAAATTATATTGGTAAATTTTACTACCGGGATAAAATATTATAAATAAACACAGTCAGAGATGGATTTAAGTACGCGATATATGCATTCATAATGAAATCGAACCTCAGTGCCTGCAGTTAAAGGCAGTGCCTGTAACTTAAAGACTAAAATTCAATAATTTAGTCAAACACACGTACTATTGTATTTCGTGTGTAAGTTTGTGTCTGTGTGTGTGTGCTTGCACGATTCATTTTTTATTAGCAGATCTGTTTTTTTTGTGAGAACGACATATATTTCTTAACCAATGATCTTTAATTCTTATGGCGCTAGGACTTCACTGCCATGAGAGCAGGTATGAAATCCTGGATTTTCGATGTCAATTATGCGAGACTTAGCATGGTAAATTAATTAAAAATATTGCAATTTTCCACAAAATGAAATGTATAGTATTACGGCCGGTGGCCCGGATGATGATGTACATGTACACATTGTATTTACAACTAAACCGGTCGTATTAAATTTTATCGTGTGGAGCATTTCAAAATTTTTAATTAATCATGATATTCCACCATATCACCATTGCAAAGTCTCTTTTTACTAGTATGGTAAGACTCAGGCCATCTTTTTATCGTTGTCATTTGATGGAGTGCAGTTATGGGTACAAATATAGGAAATTTTATCAAAAAAAAATGTGTACCACACATCTCGGAGAAACCTCCTTATTTTGGATATCTAAACATCGACACGTAAGGCACTCATTCGGGAAAAAAATTAGAGAATAGCTGAATGCCTTCGTTAAAAGCGGGAATAAATGTGAGGGAAAAGGAGGAATTATTTTTTATGTCGGTAATTTTGTGGAGCCAATTAGGCTTATGATATCGGAATTGGTAATTTCCGGTGATAAACGACCTTAATTTTAGTTGAGATCAGTTATATTGTTAGCCGTAGAGTATAGCTCATTTAAGCTCTGGAAAAAATGAACGGGAGTATCAAAAGCAGGGCCGACTTCATTGATATTGAGTGTTGCTCTCATATGGGTGATCCGCATTAAAAGAAATACCCAAATACATCCCAAAAAAAATCAGTAGAAAAATAGTGAGGAGAAAAATTACATTTTCGACTTAGAATCAGAGATGGTTAGACACATAAAACGAGTATCTACCTTGAATCCTAAATGCCCTTAACCTTTCAATTTCCCCGAATGGACGAAGTTCGTATTACGTTTCAAGCTTTTATCATTCGAGGAAGGGCTAGTCGATAGAGGTAAAATAGTTTCGCATAGTCGCGTTTCATTTTTTTTTTAAATCTTCAATCTTCAAAATCGGAGGAATGATTGACCCCTTTCATTTACGTTTGCCCTGTCGCTATGGATACCTGTGGGCATAGATATCCTCTCGCACAGGTCGGAGTGTTATCCGATTAGCTTCGACCATTCCTTTCATGAGAGGTTGATTTAAAGGACCTTCCCGACCTGCCTAACGGACCCTATGGCGGCGAGCGTGTGGGCACCAAGGGAGGAGATTCGTTTGCTTTAAACTCGTGAGTGATATCTGGTGTTATTTCGCCCCTCCCCAACCCTTCCCCCCCAACCCTTCCCCCCCCCCCACTACTCTTCTATCCTCTCACTTTTTTTTTTAATTTTTATTTCGTAGGGGATTAAAAATGAGCGTCGTGGGTTGCTTGGCAGAGGTCAGGAAGGGCAGCCTTGTGCGCTTCTTTTGTTTTTATGCCAAGCACCTTCCCCTCCTCTCTTTCCCCTCCCCTCTCCCGCCGCGAGCGCCAGATGGGGTAGCCGGCTCTTCTCTTGAAACTCCTCCTCCGTGAGCGTTACGTCAGGGGGTCTCTCGTATAATGGCGGGCGTGGGTGGCATGTTTTAATTCGAGTGCCCTCGCCCCGTTGCCGCCTGAAAGTGGCGCGTAATTCAGCTTTGAAAATTTTCGCGTTTCTTTCTGCTTGTGTCCTTCCGCGGTGGAACAGATGAATTCCGGGACGCGTTACGCGCTATCACCTAGTGGTGGGGAAACAATTGAACGTAGCAAGAGGAAAAAATCGATATAATAGGTATGGGATGGTTGAGTACCTCTGTTTACATTCTTTTAACCAACACGAATTCTTTAATTTCTGTCTCCTCAGTCCTCTTAACTCCTAAAGTCTTGACTCTTCGTGGTAGTCCACGGGGTAGAGCGTTTGACTACTGACCGGAGGATCCCGGCTTCGATCTCCGGGCAACGCACTCTGGGTACCTGCAGCTCCACCCAAGCTATGTGATTGTTCGGGTGCCAGATGTTCCTGGGAAACCATAACCGGCACCGGGAAAGGAACTGGCCTCCCTACCCTGATGTGTGAATATTCACACGCCGTCGGGCTTGATACATAGGTGAACTCTGTCTGCCATCACCTACCAAACCGACCTTCGGGTTGAATACTGTGTTTATGGTTTATATATATATATATATATATATATATATATATATATATATATATATATATATATATTCAAATACGAAGTCCCGCCATACGGCGCACAAATATTCATTCAAACACAGAAATAGGTATAAGGAAAGGGGATAGGAAAACACATAAAAGGCGAACATAGGACATGTGGGGAAGGCGGTTTTTGAGCAGATCACGAAAGTAAAAATATTTCCTTAACCGGGATTTGAACACCGGACCTTCCACTGGTAGCACGTCCGCCCGGCAAGTGGAAGGTCCGGTGTTCAAATCCCGGTTAAGGAAATATTTTTACTTTCGTGATCTGCTCGAAAACCGCCTTCCCCAAATGTCCTGTGTTCGCCTTTTATGTGTTTTCCTATCCCCTTTCCTTATACCTATTTCTATGTTTGAATGAATATTTGTGCGCCGTATGGCGGGACTTCGTATTTGAATGTTTATTTATTTATATATATATACCACAATGCCATGGTGATGCCTTGGGTGCATCTTACCTAGCAGAGTAGCAGAAAGACAAAATAGAACGACATATATTTATCCTTGCTAACATTTTAAAATATTTATCTGTGTTTTACCATTGCATGTTTCAAATACAACAGCATTAATTCTTAGCAATTTAATGTTGCCATTCTTTTAACTTGCATAAATTAAAGAATGGTTGGCCACCGGGCGAGATATTGTCCTCGAGTCTAAAAATTTTACGAGTCTAATGTATGTCGTGGACACCTCACGCTGATAGGAATGTTTGTGGATGGAATGAGAGGGGGGGGGGGAGTGTTGAGTAAATGGTTTCACATAATGATCACTTCGAAAGAGATAGAGGGAGAGGGCACCGTAGCTCACGGCTAAATGAGAACCCACCCAAATACGGACGAGGGAAAGGAAAAACACGGGTATGGTTGTCTTGGGGGCGGTGTACGGTAGGAGGATTGTGGAGTGGGAGGAGGAGTGGAAGAAGTCCTTGAGATTTGCGTATGTAGCCCCCATTGTATGCGCGTGTTCATGTGCGTGAGTATCTCTTGCCTTCGGCGACTTCCTTATTCTTGTCCGCGCGTTGGGGGTCACGAAAATGGTCGTCCAGCATTGTCTTCCGATTCGCTCTTGTTACGAGTTCCCCTCCTACCTCCCTTCCTCCACCTGATCGCCCCTCCTTCCCCCTCTCCGCTTTCCCCTCCACATCCTTTCGCCCCTTATTACACTTTCCCACCGGGCCCTTGGTTTTGCAGGAGGAAGTTGCCAGGGTCAGTCCCGAATTCTTTTTTCTCCTCCCCTCGAGATTTCTCGTTGCCAGGCGACTTCTATTTCGGGGCCAATTATTTTCTTTCGCCAGTTTGATAGGTAAGGGATGAGATACAACGTTGGCAAAAACAAAGATGATGATGTTTTCCGAAAAGAGGAAAACTTAATTGAACGTAATAAAAGTTAAGACAGTGCGGCAATTTCAAAGTCCAAAAATAATTCTCAGTTATCGAGATTCCTAACTGGAACCCGTCGTTGTTCGGCCTGGTTTTTTAGTCAGTTGGGTTTTCGAGACGTCCTCGTTGCAATCTGAAATTTTAGAGGTTTTAAATTTGATATTATGATGAAGTACCATGCGTTAAATGTCTTAGGTATTCGTAGCCGTGCGCGTACTTGTCTAAAGCTCTTAGCCAGACGTTAGAGTTCGAATTCCGGTCAAGGAGAATGGATTTACCTTGTGCAATCGCTGCATTGTAATATGCATTAGCGGATGACTCCTTTAAAAGTTCATGTCGCGTCATCTCCAGCAGTTTCTTTGCGTTAAAGTAGGAGTTCGTAAACCAGAACAGTGTGAACAGTTTACTTATCTCGGCAGCGTTTTGGAAAAAGATGGTCGAAGTGGTAGGGACATAAGAGGACATAAGAATTGGGTTCGGCAGAAAAGTTTTCACTCGTAGGAGGGAATAGATGAAATGGACGTTAAGTAAGGATGTTAAGAAGAGGATCGTGAAACTTACAGGAGAACCTGTATGATATGGACAACGTGTTTGCGCAGTGCGGAAACATGGTCACTGTGGCAGGAACGACGTGGCATTGGAGGAAATTGAGATGTGGGTGTCTCGTGAATGATGGAAAAGATGCAATGCCTTCGTACTATGGTGGGTACTTTTCACTTAGTTCGTACCCTTCCCACGTTGACCTGGTTGGTCCTAGCAACAGACGTTAACCAGCCAGCGAGCCCTCAATTGACTGGCTTAAACCTTAAAAATTCTTTTACGTTGCTCCGGTGCATCACTCGTTCACCTTTTCAGTGTTTTTCATTGTGAAACATTGCAACAAAATGACGAAGAAGTGTAATGACCAGTTAGTGAAAGTGTCAGTGAAGTGAAGAGTGAGAGCAGGCTTATCGTAAGCGAAAATATTTCACTAATCCTAGGAAGAAGTAAACAGTGACGCATTGGATAATTTCTACCAAATACAATAATCTAAATCCGAACTAATACTCGGGGGCTCATTGGCCGAAATTACCACAGGGACGGTATTATACAATTGGAATAAAATGTCGCGTCTAGGATTTGTTTTATTAGATTTTTTTTAATGATTAAAAAATTGAATTCTTTTGATTTTTTGTGTTTTAGCTGATATATTTGTGTATTTTTTGGATATTTTATATTCATTATTATTGTCAACTAATCTACCGGTTAAGCTAGGTTTTTTGGATGGACACAACTATCAAATAAATATTTTGTAACTCCAAACAAAACCCAATCCAGCAACCTAAACTACATCAGGTCCCTCTTGATCTCTGTGTACTTCCTTCCTCCCTTCAACCCGTCCAACATCCCTATCCTGTTCCTGCCCTTTCCTCGTTTGCCTAACATTCTCCCCTCTATTACAGTCTTCAACATCCCACTTCCGATCAATACACCCTTCTCCAATTTTTCCTGCCTCCATACGATTTCTCCAAAAAAAACCCCTCTTCTCACCCAACATCTCCAGTACTTCCTCATTTGTTTTCCTTTCGGTCATATATCTCGCATGTATATAAACCATAAACACAGAAATCAACCCGAAGGTCGGTTTAGAAGGCGATGGTAGAGTTCACCATATGTATATGTATGTACACGCACACAAATTATATATATATATATATATATATATATATATATATATATATATATATATATACATATATATATATATATATATATATATGAAGAATGGAGAAGGTGAAATGGACAGAAAGGAAAACAAATGAGGAAGTACTAGAAATGGTGGGGGAGGAGAGGGGTTTGTTGAGGGAAATCCTATGGAGGCAGGAAAAATGGATGAAAGGCGTATTGAGCGGTAGTGGAATGTTGAAGAGAGTAATAGAGGGGAGAATGTTGGGCAAGCGAGGTAAGGGCAGGAACAGGATAGAGATGTTGGACGGGATGAAGGGAGGAAGGAAGTACACCGAGATGAAGAGGGACCTGATATAGATTAGTTTGCTAGGTGGGGAGTCACAAAATGTTTACTTGATAGTTGTGTCCATCCAAAAACCTACCTTAACCGGTAGATTACCTAATAATAATATATATATATATACCGAAAGGAAAACAAATGAAGTACTAGAGATGGTGGGTGAGGAGAGGGGTTTGATGAGAGAAATCCTATGGAGGCAGGAAAAATGGATGAAGGGCGTGTTGAGCGGTGGTGGAATGTTGAAGAGGGTAATAGAGGGGAGAATGTTGGGCAAGCGAGGTAAGGGTAGGAACAGGATAGGGATGTTGGATGGGATGAAGGGTGGAAAGAGGTACACAGAGATGAAGAGGGACCTGATGTAGATTAGGTTGTTGGATTGGGTTTTGTTTGGAGTTACAAAATATTTATTTGATAGTTGTGTCCATCCAAAAAACCTACCTTAACCCGTAAGGTATATTATTTTATATATATATATATATATATATATATATATATATATATATATAATAAATGCCACATGCTTCTCCGGAGGTGTACGGGCATAGTGTAGAAGTCGATGAATCTACGCGAAGGATGTGCTGGTATATGGCTCGTATTTTTATTTTCTTTTCAAATTCGGAATCAGCTGATTGGATTGAAACCTTCCTTCAGTGACAACTGAGGGCCGTGGCTGGGCGCGCGTGAGCAATTACCAGCACGGTAGGCCGAGGGTTCGAATCTCTCTCGTGGTGCTAGGGGTGTTTGCCCTTGGGTCATGTGGTGCCCTTCGTAGCATTATATGGTCTGTGGGGAAATGTGTCCAACAAACTATAATTTTTATGGGTATCCAAGACTTAAATTAATGGTGTTTTTGCTTAAAACTTCCCTCCCTCCCCCTTCCTTCGGTCATGCAGACTCATGCTCTAATTGTGTGCTATGGTAGTTGTTGAAATGTGGAGAGGAAATACGAGTGTCGACAGTTGAAAATGAGGGCCCCCTAGTCTTGTACAGGCCATTTTTTCCGTTTCCGATGAAACCTAACTATAAATCGCAGATGAGACCATTCTCAAGGCATTGTTTCTTGTTACTGTGAATGCACTGGGATTGTTGGGGAAAAATAACACTTTTGCGTCCTGATTAATGGTATACAGGGTTCGTCCGGAAAATAAGTGTCTTGACAAATAAGTCTTTTTTGACAAAAGGGGAGTCGTCCACTACGAATTTGTACCTGAACGACAAACTGTAAATGCTGCATTTTACGTCCAAGTGCTCGACAGGCTTCTGTAAGTAATTGGTAGCAATTGTTTCGGGAAATTTTGGATAACATGACGAAAATAACGTTGTCGTTGGTTTTGGTATTGACCCATGACGACTAATTTTTCATAATGGTGGAAAAATATCAAAATGCCGCACTGATCAGTGCTATGAACATCAAAAGCGGATTACGTACATGTTTTTATTTGTTACGTACGCATAGTCGTGTTAGAGGTGGTTTTTATTTTATATCATCTTGATATAAACACTTGACATATCATTTTGACGAACAGGGACCACCGAAAAATCGAAAGAAGTTGTGTTTTTATTTCGGTTAATTTTTAATTTTTTACTATAGTGAAATGTAAGTGTGTATGAATAATTAGTGGACGCCATAAGGATTTTATTTAAACTATAGATATGTATAGATACGAGAACTTCCGATCTTTATTCGTAAGAAACCCACCATCTCCAGTACTTCCTCATTTGTTTTCCTTTAGGTCCATTTCACCTTCTCCATTCTTCTCCACACCCACATTTCAAAAGCCTCCAATCTACGTCTATTCTCCTGCTTCAGCGACTACGTTTCCGCGCCGTACATAGCTACGCTCCATATCAGAGTTTTTACGAGTACTGTCTTAACCTCCCTACTCAACGTCCCCGTCATCAACACCCTCCTCCTTGAGAAAGCCTCCTTGCCTAGCGCAATTCTTCTCCTTACGTCACTACTACTTGACCGTATTGGTCCAAAACACTTCAGAGATACGTAAACTCTTCTACCTGCTGCAGTTTTGACCCGCCTATTTTAATGTTTAGCTTAGCCTTTTTCTTTCTGGAAAATCGCATAACCTTTATTTAATTAATATTGATTCTCATCCCATATCGGTCACCTTGTATTTCCACTTCACTGATTGCAACCCGTTGGCTGCCTGACAATTGAAATTAAATGACAAATGAAAATACGACAACTGACAAATTTGAGCCTGATTTATATGCGCACTTGTATATTCTATGCCAGTGAATCGTATCTTCCCAGTAAAACTGGGCGTATTAACAGAATCCCGAGATCAAGAGATCCCCTTGGACTAAAACCATGAAATTTGCCAGTTCTACCCCCGATCGCTCTTTTCTTCGGTCAAGGCGAATGATTTTTACACTCTGAAATTGTTGCATCGCAATGCATGTTAGCGGATGACTCCGTTAAAAGTTACTGTGGCGGCATCTCCCGTGCATTCTTGAAATTCGCCATAATGTTATTTTCATGGTCTCTCCTATCGTTGTAAGATGGGGAAATAATACATTATCACCATCATCGCTGAAGAGAGACATGATTCCAATTTATGCAAGAGATTTAATTAGTCATTTACCCTTTGCTCTGTTAGTGATTCCCAACCCGTAGTTTCTCTCATAGTAATCTAAAAACGTTGCTCAGTTTATCACAATAACCCTATACAAATCAACCTACTTGAATCATTGAAGACAAAATTTATTTATTTATTATAAGGCGTTGGTTTAAACTGCCGAAAACGTGTTTTGCAGTTATTCGGGAAGGGCGACCGAAGACTGAGATCATTTCGACCATTTAGGATAGGTATGTGATTTATAGAAAAGGTAGGATTTTCAGATAATGAGAAAAAAGTGGAGAGAAACTCTTAGTTGGTGTTAAACTACTCTAAATAACGAAATTCCCCAATGGGTCACACACAGTTTAAGGTACCATTCGACGGACGACGTATTCCATTTGAAGTGCTCTCTCCATACTATACATGTTGCCCTAAGTAGGGTTCGGCACACCAGCGATGGTTTCTGCCATCCGAGGGTGTCCATAGAGGGTCTTCAGGGTGGGAAGTCAGTGAAGTAACCACCACCGCAACAACCTTTGTCCGCAATAAGTCTACCACGTTTGATAGTGGACATTGTGATCGCGCAAAACGTTTTTAGCAGTCCATTTGGTGGTAATTAACCGGTGAAACCTATTAATATTACTGTAATTTGTACCCCTAGAATTTATGGCGCGGTATTCCAGTGGGTAGCTAGCGCGGGGCGCCATGTGCTGGAAGACTTGGGTTTGTTTCCCGCGCAACCCTCTGGGAACCCTCAGCTTTACCAACACTTGCGATTTTTTTGTGGTGGAACCAGTTTTTCCTGGGAAATCACTGGTGGCAAAGGAAAAGTAACTGCCCCCCATTAATACCCAACAAATGTGCGTACTTCACTCGCCGTTAGTCTTAGTACTTGGTAAGCTCAATCCTCGCCTAACAAACCTTCCTTCTGGGCAATAACTGTATTTCACTGTGCCTGTGCATGCTTCCTCTGTTTATCACGTGCAGACTGGGGGGGGGGGGCTAGAGTATCAAGGTGAAAGTATTGCGGCCATCCGTCCAACCTCCGTCCGTGCTCAACATTAATTAACTTCAAGGATCTAACGTGAATCGGCGTGTCTAGGTGGCTAGACCCCCGACATTTCTTGTAAAGTGACCGGTAATTAGAATGATTACTCCGGGACATGTTATTTGGTGGGATTGGTGTTCGCAGAAATGTGATATGAATGTGTCAAGTACTATTGTAAATATTAATTGCACACTTTTTGCTCTGGTTTATGGAACATTCTCGTGACTTAAAATCACAACGATTTATGCATGAGGATTCACAAACACACACAAACTAAAACAATTATGCCTTTTTTTCACATCCCTATACCTAAAGCACTTAATTGCCCTCTTGTTTAAATTTCGCTAAGTTTGGATTTAGTATTGGGTTGAGCTCTACACTTTACCGTTGATCTTATGATTGATTGATCATTGAGACCTTGAGATTGGATGATTGTAAAAAATTTAAATAATGCGATCGAATTCCCTTTTCTCCTAATTAGGCGGATATAGTAGGGGGTTGTGGAGGGGGTGGGGGGGATGAAGGGAGAGGGCATCCACCCTCTCCTCTCCAGAATGCCCTTTCTCCTTTGAATTGGAGTGTCACCATCATTCACCGGGCATGACTTTCGGAAAAATATGTAGATGTGGCAACGGGTGCGCCCTTGGGACTTTTCGGGGGAGGTGGGCGGGGCGGAGGGGGGGGGGAAAGGGGGAGGTGGCGGCGGTTTGCTCGTCAGCGGCGTCCCGGGTGAAATATGTTTCCCGAAGACGAGAATTCCTTTGAGAGGAATTTTCCGGTCGTAATCTTTCACCGGGGAGACGGTAGGTGCTTTGCGTATATTATATTCTCTTTGTGCTCGACCTTAATAATAACTTAACAGTGCGTTGATTTAAGGGAAGGTCTCGGAAAGGACGACTTATAAGTGCTTTAACGGGAAACCACAGAAAAAAGTAAAAGAAAATAATGTATTTTTGTCAAAGGGTTTTGATTTCTTTAATCACGACCTAGGGTACGATGTATCATGTAGTCTCTTCGCCGGATTACGATGTGTTTCGAATCGAAAGTTGGTTCGTGAATGTCGTCTCGCAAAATTTTGGTTGTTGTTCTATCTACATTGATAGTATCCTCTTGAAAGTCACTGCTAGAGTTTTAGGGAGTTAAATGTGGCCTCGAAATTTAATGCTGTTGAACTATAAGCGACATTTACTTAGGGAGGAGTAAGTTGATTAAAAAAAATGGTTAATACTGATAATAATTTTCATTATTAAGTAATTTACCGCTTAAGGAAGGTTTTGGATGAACAAAAACGTCTCACCCCTATGTATTTTCATCCAACAAGACGTAAAAATACGTCAGGTAACGTCCTGACACAAGACACACCCCTTCGATACCGCATATTTCCTTCCACCCTTCATGCCGTCCAACATCCCTCTCCTATTCCTTCCACAACCTCGTTTTTCCTAACTTTCTACCCTCAATCACATTCGTCACAATCCCACTGACAATCATTATGTCTTGCATCAATTTTTTCTTACCCTTAATGATTTCTCGATCAATGTATACATTTTTATCAATCCCCCCTCCTCCCCCGCCATACCCACCACTTCCCCATTTGTTTTCCTCTCTGTCCACTTAATATTCTTCATCCCTCTCAGCGTCCACACTTGAAAAAAATGCCTCTATCTATGCCCACATTTTGCTCGAGGAGCAATTTTCTGCTTCGTACAAAACCACACTTCATATCAAAGTTTTTATTTTCTCTAGTTTTTAAAGAAAGCGATTCTACATGATTTTTTCTTAATAATAGTTTTTGGGGACTCATGTGTTATTCTTCCCACAAATAACTTCGTTGCGAGGTGACTGTAGAGTTACTTTCATTTGTCTCCATTACATACATAATGTCGCGGTGAAACAGCCGCTGACAATTATTGAATGTGATATTTCTATTTAACTTGAATATCAAGCGGTCCATCATCAGTACTTGGTGGTAATGTCTCTTATCCTCAACAGAGCTGAGACAATAAATATTCCATATCAAAATCAGATGGTCGTTCATCAATCTCGACTGCTTCCCCCAATCATTTTCGGAGGCGGGTGAAGAGTCCGTAATCATCTTTCAATCATGTTTATTTGGAGTACGTGCTTCAATCAAAGAATAATTAATTTTAATTGAATTAATCAGTACATGCTCGTCTAGAGGTCTGTTTAAAAAGTATGGCGAATTTTGACTCTCCGCTGCTTACGTATGTTTGATTTTTCCATTTTTTTGTGGCGTTATGTTGGTACTTATGTCTCTAACTTATGCCGAAAAGTTCGGCCATTTTGAATGTTCATGTGATTGTCGACAGCTGTTTTGCTCGGACGTGTTTTGGCTTTGTCTTCGATTTTTGCCTCTTCCAAAAAATGGATCAAAGAATTTGTATCAAATTCGTAAGGACATTTTGTCTCATATCTGTTCTTCTTGTGGGCGTATGTACGTATGTGTGTGCATGGACCAGACTTGGCCGTTGCCACCAGTAAAAATGGCAAATTGCAACGAGGTTTATATAATAATAATTTCATGTGTAAAGGCGAAGTGTATTCACGCCAGTAATAACGGTTTCCTAAACTGCAACCCTTAAAATTATTCATTTTATCTGAAAATGGGCATAATTTTATAGCAGCATGCTCACACTAAGAAATAGTTCCCCTTTCGTATTCATTGGTATCACAGTCATCCTCTTTGAATTTCGTCTTTCCCAATAGAAAATATTTAGTATATTTCACCAAACTGTTGCGCCAAAACATTTATCATCATATTTGTGATGATAGTTCAATTTTCAGGTAAACTGTGTAACATTCTACACTCTTTTATTGTTTTCGGTCATGTTGTCCATGGTCACCGGTGCTGTTCAACGTATATGTGGAGTAAATGATTAAAGAGACATGGGAAGAACTGGAGGTAGGAATGAAAGTCGCAGGGGAATTCGAAAAATCGGTTAGGTTTGCTGATGACCAAGCATTAGTTGCTCAACAAGCCAAGGGGTTGCAAGCATTGCTGAGTGAATTGGAGGTTCAGTGCGATAGATATGGGATGAGAATCAATATTAATAAAACAAAGGTTATGCGATTTTCCAGGTAGAATAAGGCCAAGCTAAACATTAAAATAGGAGGGGAAAAAATAGAGTAGGTAGAACAGTTTACATATCTCGGAAGTGTTTTGGACCAATACGGTGAAAGAAGTAGGGACGTAAGGAGAAGAATTGCGCTAGGCAAGGAGGCTTTCTCAAGGAGGAGGGAGTTGAAGACGGGGACCTTGAGTAGGGAGGTTAAGACAAGACTCGTAAAAACTCATATGGAGCGTAGCTATGTGTACGGCGCGGAAACGTGGTCACTGAAGCAGGAGGATAGACGTAGATTGGAGGCTTTTGAAATGTGGGTGTGGAGAAGAATGGAGAAGGTGAAATGGACCGAAAGGAAAACAAATGAGGAAGTACTGGAGATGGTGGGGGAGGAGAGAGGTTTGTTGAGAGAAATCCTATGGAGGCAGGAAAAATGGATGAAAGGCGTATTGAGCGGTAGTGGAATGTTGAAGAGGGTAATAGAGGGGAGAATGTTGGGCAAGCGAGGTAAGGGTAGGAACAGGACAGGGATGTTGGATGGGATGAAGGGAGGAAAGAAGTACACAGAGATGAAGAGGGACCTGATGTAGATTAGGTTGTCGGATTGGGTTTTGTTTGGAGGTTCAAAATGTTTATTTGATAGTTGTATCCATCCGGAAACCTACCTTAACCGGTAGATTACCTAATAATAATTATTATTGTTTTTTTCGGTTGAGGTAATGACGTCCAGCAATAAGCGCCACGATTTCAATAGGAGAGGTCTGCTACGAGGAATATGTATAAATAGTACATCATACAAAGAGAATAAAAGTAGACAAGAGTATTTTGAGTCTTGACGTGTTTGATGATTTATGATGCCCAATTAGTCGTTCGCCGTAAGATGAAAACGGTTTTCAAGCTTTTGAAAGCCATGTTCATATTTTATGTTCTCGTCGAGCAAAGGAAAAAGGAAACTGTATTTTCGCTCTTCGAGGTTGAGGATTGGCTTCTCCCAAATCTTATATTCGGAGTCGGGAACAGTTCGAAAAGGCCATTCCAGCAGAAATTTCCGTAAAACACTTCGGCACGCACCTTGTGCGTGTGGTGAGAATTTCTGGGTTTTTTTATTTAAATGTTAGCATCACTCATGGACGGTGAAAGTGCATAGAGATCCTTTTAAAAATCGTGCCTCTGAAAATTTGTTTAACCAATTGTACCCGATGGGATTTGGACCAGTTCGAATATTGTCATTCATTTTCGATAACGATTAAGTTTTTGATTTCTAAGATTTGTTGACACGACTTTCACATTTCTATTTTTTCGTTGCTTCTATGTACAGCGCGGAAACGTGGTCATTGAAGCAGGAGGAAAGACGTAGAATGGAGACTTTAGAAATGTGGGTGTGGAGAAGAATGGAGAGGTTGAAATGGACCGAAAGAAAAACAAATGAGGAAGCACTAGGGATGGTGGGTGAGGAGAGGGGTTTGTTGAGAGAAATCCTTTAGAGGCAGGAAAAATGGACGATCGGCAGTGGGATGCTGAAGACTGTAATAGAGGGGAGAATGTTTGGAAAACGAGGAAAGGGCAGGAACAGGATAGGGATGTTGGACGGGATGAAGGGAGGAAAGAAGTGCACAGAGATGAAGAGGGACCTGATGTAGAGTAGGTTGTTGGATAGGGTTTTGTTAGGTGTTCATTTTTGTCCAGTTCAAACGTGGATGAATGTGGTGCAGTTGTTCGCGAGTTCACAGCGGCGACACTTCAAGCGCCCAAATAACGCAGTAGCATACGACATTCCCGCGTGCGGTTGACTGCAAAAAGTGTTGAGGGTGGGCAAAAGTCCGTGGGGGTCAAGGTCAATCAATCATATTCCCCTCTACTACCCGCCCATTGCTCTTTCTTTCTCTCTCTCTCCCCCTCGCTTGCTTTGGGAAAGAGGCTTTATTTTTCTGTGGATGTCGTGAACTTTCGAAGATAATGTCCTCCTTGGCAATAAATGCGATTCGCGTGCTCATGTACTCTTTTTTTCAGTTATGTGCGTGCGTGCGGACTTTCTCTGGGGCAACTCCGGTCACACCTCTCGTCATCTCCCTCTCCTCCCTTGCCCGCCAAAGACGACACTGCTCGTGGAAATTTGTTCCCGCGTATGAATTCGGTTCTGAATTCTTGACTGGAATAGCTTATGAATGGCTTGTAGGAATCCATTAATCTCACACGATTGTTCCCGGTTAAATCTTTTCATTTTTACCGAGGTCCTCTAGCTTAAGGCATCTCATCAGGTCCGTTACATAATCAGGTACCATCTTGCACCATCATATTGCTTGATTACTCCTAAGTTTCACAGCAACAAAGCGGAATTTTGGCGCCGTTTCATAACCATGGATGAAACATGGGTCCATTACTTCACACCCGAGACAAAAGAACAATCAAAACAATGGATTCAAAATGGAGAACCGCCTCCAATGAAGGCGAAGACTGTTTCATCTGCAGGTAAGGTCATGGCGTCGGGTTTTTTGGGATGCGGGTGGGATAATTTTCACTGACTATCTTGAAAAAGGAAAAACTATCAACGGCGAGTATTATGCGAGCTTATTGCAACGTTTTGAGCAAAGGAATCAAGCAAAAGCGGCCGCGTTTGGCAGGGAAGAAAGCGTTGTTTCATCAAGATAATGCACCTCCTAGGTCCAATCTCAATCTTGTTGTTAACGATACTTTTGTGAAACCCGCGAAACGCTGGGAAGAAGATATCCACATCACTCATAATCTTGAGTGATCAAGGCGTCCGCCTTGTTTGCATGTGTGGTCGGTTTTTCAGGGTCCGGACAGGATTCTTAACGCCGTCTCGCCAGTACCATAAGCTGGCTGGAAGGCTTCAGGAACCAAGGCTTGGGACTAGATGTTCTTTTTTCTTCTTTTGCCTATCTTTCGTTTCTGGTCAAAATGTGCCCAACAATTTTGCTCCCTCCCTTAAACTTCCCGCTCTCTTTGAGAGAGAGATTATTTCGCGTGCTCCCCAATATGTCAAAGGTGAAGCATCGTATGATTTAGTCAACAAACATTCCCTCCCCGCGAACTAATCGTGATGTAACAGCTTGCAACTAATAAAAACAATTACCTCGAGCGCTGCGGAACGTACGTTCACGCAAAGACGTGTCTCGTCGTCCGCGACAATAGGACGTGCGCCGCGTTCGGAATAATCGTCTCTGAGCCGAGAGAGAGAGAGTCGGGTGGGGGTGGGGAGGACACTAGCACAAGAGGGGTTTGAGGTGGGGTGTCTAGAACACGTCCGCCGTCGCTTACCCATGTAGTGTTTCCCGGAGATTTTCGGTTGGCTGTTGGCTGGACTGTCGACGCAGAAATTGCGGTTGGGTTGTGGATCCCATTATCCTGGCGCTCGTTCACCAGCACATGCTGCTATCGAGGGATTTTGAATTAGACAGTGTGAATGGTTAAGTCCTTAATTCTTTTTACGTATGGCAACTTTCGTACTTAAGTAATATAATGAAGAATAGGGTACTGGCAGATTTTTTTTGGTCGAAGGAAAAACCACTGCTACAGTTCTAAGCCTCATGTAACGCGGTGATATGTATACTCTGTACTAATCATGGTACCCTACAAGTCACTGCTAGGGTAACTGTGACACCCTGTATTACAGTTAACCCTTCTTCAACAAGCATATTCTTTTCCTCCCGTTGGCTTACTTGCTGAACGTCATGCCTAGTAGTAGTTTTAGCGGAGGCGAGCAATAGCTAAGGTCATTTCCATCATTAAGGATGGGTAGAAAAGGAAGGGCGGAGAGAAACTCGGTGTCGGCATTAGCCTACTGTTAACGAAAGGCGCTAAACGGTCTGCAGTTTAACGTCCCATCCAACGGACGCCGTACTTACTCAAAGTGCTCTCCACAAAGCACCTCAAGTAGGGATCGGGATACCACTGAAAAATATTTGTTGTCTCCAGGATTTGAACCCGGGCCTTCGCAGTGGGAAACATGTACGTTAGCCACTGCACCTATTCGATTCCCCACGTCATGCCATATATATATATATATATATATATATATATATATATAGTGGGTCACAGTGGTCCAGTGGGTAGAGCGTTGGACTACTGACCAAAGGGTGCCCGGTTCGATTCCCGGGCAAGGCACTCTGGGCACCTGCAGCTTCACCCAAGCTAGTTGATTTTTCGGGTACCAGATCTTCCTGGGAAACCATAACCGGTACAGGGGAAGGAACTGGCCCCCTACCCTGATGTGTGAATATTCGCACGCCGTCGGGCTTGGTACATGGGTGAGCTCTACCATCACCTACTAAACCGACCTTCGGGTTGATTACTGTGTTTATGGTTTTATATATATATATATATATATATATATATATATATATATATATATATATAATTCACTAAATAGTCATAGCAAACACAGAAACTAAAACATATTAAAGAGGGACTCACTAGTTCTCGAATTTTCGGTGGTGCAACCACCTTTCTCAAGAGGAATTAGGAACAGAACTGAGGCAGAGGAGAGCCCGAAAGCAGTGGTAGGAAGGAGAAGGGGGAAAATGGGGGAAAAAGAGGGGAAAAGAAAGGAAAAGGGGGGAAAGGCGTTCGAGGTGATGGGTTTGTAGGGGTAGTGTATGGCGCGGGAATTTTAAAAAAGGTGGGGATGATATGGAAGTTGTTGGGGGCGGAGGGGGATGAAATTATATGCATAAAGGGGGCAATTAATGTCTAATATTAATACCTGGGCGATTCCAGGAATCCAAGAGCCAGATGAAAGCTATATTATATTATATATATATATATATATTTTATTTTTTTTTTAGGTAATCTACCGGTTAAGGTAGGTTTTTGGATGGACCCAACTATCAAATAAACATTTTGTGACTCCCCACCTAGCAAACTAATCTATATCAGGTCCCTCTTCATCTCGGTGTACTTCTTTCCTCCCTTCATCTCGTCTAACATCCCTATCCTGTTCCTACCCTTACCTCGCTTGCCCAACATTCTTCCCTCTATTACCCTCTTCAACATTCCACTACCGCTCAATACGCCCTTCATCCATTTTTCCTGCCTCCATAGGATTTCTCTCAACAAACCCCTCTCCTCCCCCACCATTTCTAGTACTTCCTCATTTGTTTTCCTTTCGGTCCATTTCACCTTTTCCATTCTTCTCCACACCCACATTTCAAAAGCCTCCAATCTACGTCTATCCTCCTGCTTCAGCGACCACGTTTCCGCGCCGTACATAGCTACGCTCCATATCAGAGTTTTTACGAGTCTTGTCTTAACATCCCTACTCAACGTCCCCGTCATCAACTCCCTCCTCCTTGAGAAAGCCTCCTTGCCTAGCGCAATTCTTCTCCTTACGTCCCTACCACTTTGACCGTGTTGGTCCAAAACACTTCTGAGATATGTAAACTGTTCCACCTGCTCTATTTTTTCCCCTCCTATTTTAATATTTAGCTTAGCCTTTTTCTTTCTGGAAAATCGCATAACCTTTGTTTTATTAATATTTATTCTCATCCCATATTTATCGCACTGAACCTCCAATTCACTCAACAATGCTTGCAAACCCTTGGCTGACTGAGCAACTAATGCTTGGTCATCAGCAAACCTAACCGATTTTACGAATTCCCCTCCGACTTTCATTCCTACCTCCAGTTCTATATATATATATATATATATATATATATATATATATATATATATATATATATATATATATATATATATATATATATATATATATATATATATAATATCGTCGAAGTAACACGGAAGTGTTGAATAAAAACCTTTGACAGCAACAAACAATATAAGAGCACATAAAAGGAACTCACACACGTTATTTCTTGATAATTTCGACGGGGCTCAATTCCGTCGAAATTATCAAGAAATTACGTGTGTGTTCCTTTTATGTATTCTTATATTATTTGTTGCTGTAAACGTTTTGTTATATATGTATAAATATATACACATACATTTGTATGACTTCGTTCAGTGTGCAAGAACAGCGTCGGATCATCCGTTTTCTCCACTTGCGTGGTTCAAACACAGCCATATCGAAATTTATCATCGTCAATTGAATGAGACATGCGTTAAGTTATATTGGAAGTGGATGAAAGGTGTGTTCGCGGTTGCGATAATTCACAAAACGCCGTATTTGAACAAATCGAAATCACCACCACGGATCAGTCGGTTTTTCCCGGGGGCAAAATTAAACGAGCTTTCTGGGATGCGGTGGACTCATGGTGTCGACGTTGTGGAAATCGTTTACGTCCACAGAGTGATTTTGTTGATAAGTAAGAAAATTTTCATCTTTCTCTTTGCAAGTCTCATGTCAGAAAAGAAATGTAGGTTTGGAGACCTCAGCACTTGGACGAACCCTCTTAACTCCGTTTTTGCGTGGTTATAATGTATCTCATCCAAATAAAAATGTTACGCGTAGCCATCTTTTGACGGTGTATTCAGCCTGCGTCATTTGGCAACACGTTTGGATCCCGTAAACATTAAAATCCTTCTCTACGCCGCTACTTTCGTGTCGTAGTGCATTATTTCCCTGTGTAGTTTTTCGCTGTTCGATTCGAAATCCCCTTTTTCCCCCACAAATGGCGATCGTTATGTCCGTATCGGCCACGTTATCACGCCATGCTGTGTCTGAATATGAATGTGACGAAACCCTTCGGATATATATTCAGAACCAACTGCGCGAAAAGGAGGGGCGGGGGGGGGGAGCTTAAGATTTGGCGACCCTCTCACCCCCTCTCCCACTTTGGTCGTCCATCATCCGGAACATAGATATCCGCCCGTTTTAGGGTTCGAGGCAGGTAAGGGTTCGCCTAAGGATTTTAAAAATCGTTAAAGACCAACCTTGGCCGTGATTATACCAAAAAAAATAGAAATCCTTCATATTATGTTAAAGACCGTCCGAGAAGAGTGTCGCATTTTCCTCGCAAAAAAAAGCTTGTTATTAAAACACAAGGGGTAGGATAATGTTTTTCTCCTCCCTCCTTCCGGTCATTGAATAAAACCTCACGCAATGGGATACTTAAGGCCGCGTCCTAGAGTTCCCGCGCAATGGATTCGGACGGAAGTGACGTCAGCACTATCTCGGCCGATATCTCGTGGAACGCGAGTAATTGAGAACGCCGACCGATAAAACCTAAACCTTGTCCCTGTTCGTTTTTCCCCAGCGATGTTGGTCGACTACGGGTGTTTTGAAACAACCCTGGAGATTCGGAAACGGACTTAGCATATGGAAATGAAAGAGTTGGATCGTATCATTTGTGGCTTTTAAAATTAAATCGGTTGATAAGTTACTGAAACCTTGAATGTGATTCTTATTTTCACCTAGATTAAATTAATTTCATGGTCGAAATAATGAGTTTATAATTTTTTAAAATTATTTTTTGGGACAATGGGTGCAAGAAAATCCATCGAGTCCAGAGTATATTCTGCAAGCTGCCGTCATGGGACGTGTGGCAGGGGTTGTTAGACCACTAGTCATTCTTTATTGGGAGAGAAATGAGATAGGATGATCATAATAGAAATTTCCGGCTGGTTATCGTCACTGTTCATAATTCCCAAGATTAATTTGATGCAGCTGAACTGTGCTGATCTTAACGCCTCCCCTTGTCAGCATTTTTCGTTCTCCTTTACTACAAATAGCATTCATACTGAAGGTTGGTTTAGTAGTTTTGAGACCAACCTTGTGCCATCTAATACCAAACCTGTGAGACGTGTGAAATTCAATTATCGAGTTATTTGGTAATGCCAAATGGAAAGGCCAACGTTATACCCTGTGGACTATCCTCCCATCTCTTCCATGGCGTCTGCAATTATTTTTTCAATGTATCCGAATTTCCTTCAGATAAGGCCAGATAAATTTGATCCGGAGTGAAATCATCCCCTGCCACACACCATAGATATTGCTTGTGGGTTACCATGTAGATGTACACTGAACCGTCGTAGTAACGTGAGCCAAAATGTCGCTATTGATGTGGTTATCCCTTCTCCATTTGAGATATTTTATTTGTAGTACTGTCGTCTTGTTAATCTTTTTGGAACCTTTATGTGTTTTTAAGTGTGTTTTCTTCTTGTCACCATCCTCTTGCGTTAGTCATTCCAGTAAAATGCATCCTTCGTCTGTCCAATTGTACTCATTAGTGGCTTCTCGCTTTTCTTCTTCTTCTTGAAGTTTTCTTATGGTTTCCCTCTCCTTCTATTATTCTCAAGACAGACTCCTTCCTTTGTTTGATTGTTATGATGAATTGGATTTTTCGGCTGCAGTTATTTGGAGTGCTTAAAGACAACGGGACCACAATGGTCGCTTATAGGACCGTAATTGAATATCCTACCGCGAAGAACACTGGATGAAACTTTTTTCCTTAAAGGATATAATCCTGGATAAAGATCTGAAGTTGAGTCCCTCGCTTTGCCCTAATATCCCTCATGTCCCTCGTCTCCTCTTCAATTTCCCAGGCCTTAAGGGATTATCATTGTGCGCGCTGGTACTCTTCGTTCTCTTGTGACGACGTTTGGTCGTCCGCTTCTTTCTCTCCTGTCCCTTGGATAACCCCAAAGAAGTAGAAATGTATCGATATTACGTTAGCTAAATCGATACGACGTTGATGTTTCTTACATATCGAAGGTTTCCTTAAGCGGCGATTATACACGATGAGACTCGTGCACAAGCCTATTTTGGTAAGTCGACTGCAATGTGTATAATGCTTACCCATATACGAGGCGTGTTCATAAAGTAAGGCCCGTTTTGTCACTGGAAAAAATATACTCATATGAAACACATTTTATTGGCACTTTTAGTTAGCTACAAACCTACTTCACTTATCTACATAATCGCCGTTCACTTCTAAGCATTTTTCGTACCGCTGCACCAGCTTCTTTAACCCCTCTGCATAGAAACTCGCCGCCTGAGGGTTGAACCAATCGACAACGCCATTCTTGAGTTCCTCTTCGGTTTCGAAACGTTGTCCACCGAGCCACTGTTTCAAGTGCAAGAAGAGGAAGTAGTCGCTGGGTGTAAGGTCAGGACTGTACTGTGGGTGGTTTAAAGAGTTCCCAACGACCCAAAAACTCTCGTCCACTGGACATTCTTTGCTCTTTGTGGTGGTCGGTGAGCATTTTCGGTACCCACCTTGCACGCAATGTGTGGTATCCGAGGTTTTCCGTAACAATATTGTAGAGAGTAGTGCGTCCAAGTTGAGGAAATTGTTCAGCCAGGCCATTAATTGTCAATCGACGATCACATCGCAGTTTTTGTTCCACTTGCGAAACAATTTCATCGGTCAGAATCCTGGGCCTACCACTTCGCTCTTCGTCATGGACATTTGTTCGTCCATTTTTAAAATCACAGCACCATTGTCTAACCTTTCCTTCACTCATAACTGTAGGTTTATAAACTAGGCATAATTCCCGATGAATTTCAGCAGCCGACAATCCTTTTGCATACAAGAATCGTATGACAGAACGCACTTCACAGCTGGCGGGATCAACGATTGTCGCGGACATTGTTGTTTGCATGCACGGACAAGCAAACGACTTCTGAAACAAAACAAATGCTGCTATAGCTTCTCAATAAATCTGTAGATGGCGCTGCAGGAGCAAAACTGTGTTCTGAAGCGCCAATATTTAAATATAAGCAAACGGTACTTACTTTAAGAATAACCCTCGTATATACGAACCATGCTGATATCATAGCTATGTCTGGAATATTAAAAAAAAACATAAAACGAAGGGATTCTACGTCTACATGCACATGGTACCCCGCAGCAAGGGTGTGTGGCGGGGGATGTTAGGTCACCACCCGTAATTAAGAATAAAACCAAATGCAAAACTAACAAATTCATACCGACCTACACACTCAAAATCGTGTTCATGCAAAAGCATTTACACCTTTATGTGTTTTTAACTTAGTTTAATTCGTAGTTCGATACTTGGATGTAGTAGGCGCAATATCAATTCGTCATACCAATTTTGTCGATATTATCTATCGAATCGTTTTCGTCTGAGTGCGGATTGAATGTTCAAAAATTGAGAAGAAGGTGGTGGATTTTTTGGACTTTTGGATGGAGATAAAGGTGTTTTCCCGTTCGAAAACGTACAATTTCATAGTTCCAAAGGAATGCAAGTCTTTGAAATATCCCCATAGTACGGAGTATAGATCCCTTGATTTAGTATATTTGACCAGCATTAAAGGACCCTTTCAACAATATTGTCAATGTTTCTATGCACATGTAGGTAAATGAAAGATTTATGAACATCCTTCCTATTGACGGCAGTGGTTAAACAAATTAATAGAATATTATTTCATGACCAATTGATTGAAAATCTATACTATCGGGATCGGGATGGTGCGGTGGCTAACGTGCAGGCTTCCCACCGGAGGCCCGGGTTCAAATCCTAGAGACAACAAATATTTTTCAGTGGTATCCAGATTCCATCTTGTGGTGCTTTGTGGAGAGCACTTAGAGTGAGTACGCCGTCCGTCGGATGGGACGTTAAACTGCTGACCCCTTGGCGCCTTTTGTTAAAAGTAGGCTATTCCATCCTTCCTTTTTAATCCATCCCTAATGGCGCAAATGACCTTAAATGTCGGTCGCCTCCCCTAAAAAAAAGTCTATATTGGTGCCTTTGTCGTTTTCTGATATTATGTACGAGTAGTATCGATACTTCCCTAGCCTAACGTCTTCCCCTCGTACGCAGTCCTCAATAGTATACCGATGCCAAGAAAAACATTCCGAATCTGTTTTTACCGCCTCCTTTGAATTTGACCCAACGATTCCTTCTTTCTTTCTCTCCATCCCTAACAATTCCTCGTTGCCTCTTTTCTGTCCATTTTGCGTACCTCTTCCATCCTTCTCCGCACCCACGTATCAGAGCCTCCAATTCACTGCTATCATCTTGCCTCAATTACCAAGTTCCCTCGCCGTGCAAAACCACGCTCCAGATCAAAGGTTTCACTCGTCTTTTCTTGACATCCTTACACAAAGTCCTTGTCGTCTAATCCTTCTTCTTTGTCAAAGTTTGGAAATGAAAAAATAGTAACTTTGTGGTCCCACTGAAAGTTTATTACGAGACGACGCGGGTTTCGACGTTCAACGTCATCTTCAGGTGGCGTTTGAACGTCAAAACCCGGGTCGTTATCATATTTAAGTTACTTTCATTTCCAATATGAATCGATTCCATAATTTTACGCCGGAAACCATCAGTTTGTCAAATTTCCTTTCACTAATGCGATTCTCCTTGCGTTCCTACTACCTAGAACCCTCATGGTCCAGAACTCTGCCGAGATAGATGAACCTCTTCCTTCACCTGCGCTAGTTAGTGACCTCCTATTTGATTTAACGTCCAACTTACGCCCTTCTTCACCTCTAGGAACAGGTGATAAAATCTCAAAGCGCTCTGTGTAGGACTGGATCTTGTGTGGAGATTCGTCATGGTGGAAATAAAAAAATACGCAAATTTGCCTTAAACATCCCACTTGCACTTACTTCCTTCACAACTTCCATCATCGAGCGTATGCGGTCCAGCAAAAGGAGTTTTCGCCGATGAGCGGGTGCGTGAGCGGCGTTAAACCTCCCCCTCGGTTCCGCCCCATATCCCCCTTCCCCTCCTTTCCCTTAAGTTTATCTCGCACAGTGGTTTGTTGACGCCCTGACCTTGAGACGTCCTATCGGGAGCCACAGAGAGGACGGGGGCGTCCTAGCGAACGGTTGAGCCCACTTATATATGTTTGTGGCCATTTTTAAAAAACGTTTTGACTCTCTTTCGTTGTCCCGCATCAGGGAGGCAATCTGAATGATCGGGAGGGGGCGAAGGTCGGGAATGACCGCATGTGTGTGTGTGTTAAAAAATGTATATGTATGTGTATACATAGATATGTATATATATTATTTATGTGTGTATATATGTATATGTATATAGATGTATATAAAACCATAAACACAGTAATCAACCCGAAGGTCGGTGTAGTAGGTGATAGTAGAGCTCACTACTGTACCAAGCCCAACGGCGTGTGAATATTCACACATCAGGGTAGGGGGGCCAGTTCCTTTCCCTGTGCCGGTTATGGTTTCCCAGGAAGATCTGGTACCCGAAAAATCAACTAGCTTCGGTGGAGCTGCAGGTGCCCAAAGTGCCTTGCCCGGGAATCGAACCCGGGACCCTCCGGTCAGTAGCCCAACGCTCTACCCACTAGACCACCGCGACCCGCATTTATGTATATTAAAATATATTTATATATATGTATATATATTTATGTATTTCTATATAAAATATAATATAAATATACACTAGTAGTAGACAAGGACAGAAACATAAAAAAGAGAAACTCAAAGAGAAAGGACAGTGTACCACATCCCATGATATTAGAATCAATAGCCATCGAGCCTCATGCAAGAATTCTTCACTGATTGGTATGCTCCCCATCCCCAAAAACGCCTCCGAACACAATACTCCCTTTGACAAATGCTATAGTGTATCCATATTAGCATCCCTCACACCCTCAGACGCTCCCCTGAAACTAAAAACAATAGAGCAAGCTTTCATCTGGCTCCTGGATCCATGGAGGTGCCCAGGTTTTAATATTAGACCTTACCCCTTTATTCTCATAATTTCATCCCCCCTCCGCCCCCAACAACTTCCATATCATCCCCATCCTTTTAAAAAATCCCGAATGAGGTCGGGAATGACCGTATGTGTGTTCGTATAATATGTGGATGCAAATATATATATATTTTATACGTAGTTGTAAAGGAATGAAATAAGTACACAGAGATGAAGAGGGGGCGAAATGGGGTAGAATTGAATCCCTAGTTTTAAAAAAGTCACTGAAGAGCGCGCAAGTGAATTAGCGGAGTGAGAGTAGTGTCGTTATCTGGGGGAGACGATGCCATTTTCAGTAGTCACCATGCGCTGGTCTGGTGAGCATCGAAGCTATGTCCTAGAAACGTTCTTCAAAAACAATGATAGTGTGGTGGCGACGCAAAGGGTTTTTCGTAGGCGGTTTGGTTTGACTCGTCATGACAGGGTTCCTGATGCTAAAACTATTAGGAAATGAGTTACTAGTGTACGGGCGACAGGATCTGAGCTTCCTAGAAAAACAGATGGGGAGGAGTTTATCAGCAAATAAGGAATAGCAAAATATCGAGAAGGTAATTTGATATATAAGATATATTTAAGAATCATCGATATTTGTCGATGTAACTCCCATCAGTTTTGATCATTCGATAATAAGTTTTTAAATAATCGAATCGAATGCGACCAGATTTTCGATTGAATCGATAATGTTGTTTCGATCTGTGATTGAATGCGCAATTGTTTCCGAAAACATTTGAATGAGCGTACATACGTCTGAGTTAATAAGGGTGCATTGTGTCGGGGCATTAATCCCTATCCCCCTTGGACCATAAATGGCTCGCGGGGTGTGCAAGAAAATCAGATGAAATATGCACGGTTTAATTAAAGGGTGAACCAAATATATACCAGTACCACGTTCGACTTTTATGAGGTATAGTCAATGAAAGAGAAAGGTGGAAATATTAGTGATTTTATGAGAAAAAATGAGGTGCCCCAGTAATTTGAAATTGATAATAAAATTAAGTTAGCAGCTCAAAAGGTGTTCGCGATAAGAATTTATCGTGGGATTTAAGTGGCCTGTCTTCATTTATTTTTTTTAAGTCGTGGATATTTTAAAACCCATTGTCTTAATCCTCAAGGTCGGTGTGATATGTGTTTCTGTGCCTGACCTTGTGTTTCAACCTACGGCATGTGAAATTCTCACAGTAAGGATAATTTGGATTAACTCTCTTTCCCTGCCCACCCGCCCTCTGTTTCTCAGGAAGATCCAGGACATCTGAATTCGTGTATAGCTTGGGCTTCATAGTTGGTTTACTAAGTAAACTTAATACGTTTTGTTGTAAACCACAAAATGCTTTGTCAATAGTGGAACGCTGCGTGGACCTCAGGTTTTTTTTGGCCCTATTTCATGAATCAGGTTGGGGAATCGTGAATTCCAGTTCAGAATTATATTTATTTCAGTTTTGTTATTGGTGCGTGTTTGCCGACCCGTTTTCAGGCACTCGTCAAAATCCGAATCCACAATCGGACAGGCTTCATTGATGCCAGTGACAGGCAAAGGGACGAAATATGATAAGAATCCCTTGAAATAAATTACGAAATCCGATCCCATACCCTGGGGAAATAATCGGAGGTGAAATGACGACAGATCTGACGGGAGAATCGGGATAGATTCGGGAATGCGAATCCACGACACGATCGGTACCCTAATGTACCCTCACGAGTAGTTTCGCGTACCCTTCATCACTCATAGTTTATGAATATATCGCGTGGAGGAAAAACTAATGGGAAACTGTAATGGAAAACAATTCATGTGTGCCTGGTTATTTTACTGTTAATTATATCATAACCTATGATTTAAAATGTTTAAAATTGACGAAAGAAATTAGCTGTCGGAATGGTCGCGGTATTTCTCAGCTTTCTCATCGCGTACCTCGTAATTACGCCTCACTTACAACGCGATGGTTGTAAAAAATTGACTTACTTTTTTATCAACATGAATCTGTGGAATCCAACGCCAGGTTGTGACAATGCTATTCGACACCATACATTCGCTGTCTAAGTTATGTGTAAAAATATTATTCCTCTTGTTCAATAAAAATTTATTTCTCAGCAAATAAGTTTGTTTACAAATATTCGTCGTCATCACCATGACGAAAGTCGTCGAAACCGATAATTTTTTGTAAACAAATTTTATTACGGACAAATAAGTCGATTTTTTTTAAACGGACCGATGTTCACCTTTCGTAATATTTATCAATCAAATTACTGCCGCATTAAAGAGTGAACATTACATTTTTCTAAGTTGCTGTAGACTAAATTAGAATTTAAGTATTATTAACACTTAGGATGTGGATGGTTGGTTGAAAGTCTCGATATCTCGCGGTTTATCCCAAATAAGTTATGATATACTAGCGCCTATGCCCGGACCAATTTATCCGTACTGCTGCTGTAACTAGATGTGATTCAAATTTGTATTTTAGCCCTTTTTATTGACATGACCTGTTTTTTTAATCACGGTGTCGTCTGTGGGAATGCGTTTTTGCAGATCCTTTGGTAGCGTGCGGTTTGATTTTGGTAGGCGTAATGAACACTGAATGAAGGCAGGAAAAATGGGTGAAAGGCACATTGAGCGATAGTGGAATGTTGAAGAAGGTAATAGAGGGGAGAATGTTGGGAGAACGAGGAAAGGGCAAGAACAAGATAGGGATGTTGGACGGGATGAAGGGAGGAAGGAAGTACACAGAGATGAAGAGGGACCTGATGTAGATTAGGTTGCTGGATTGGGTTTTGTTTGGAGTTACAAAAATATTTATTTGATAACTTAAAAAGTTAATTTTAAAGAAATAATACCAGACTATTGAATTTTGCTGCTCCTGCTGTTAATAATGTATTAAGTGCCTGCTCAGCTATCGGCATCAGTCATTATATATACGTTAATCAAATAAAAAATATTCAATTGTATATATATGTACGACTTTATACTGGAGAAATAAAGGTACAGTTTCAACAGTCGCTCCTCATGGAGGTGAATCAATCTAAATCCTAATTCTCAGTCAAACATCAGCTGTCATCTGTGTATTTGGAACATTTTTTTCAGCAAATCGCTTTTTTCGATCCCAAAAAATTTTGTTTGAGAATATCCCACTCGGACCTAGCCTATTTTTAATGTAATTTTATTTTATTCCTACGAAAAAAAAAGTGGAATCCCTTAATCTGTACCATCTGGCCGTGATGTGTCATCAAATAAACAAGCAAATAATTTTCAGGGTTATTTACATATTGTTTATTTTTTTTTAAATATCCGTTTTCCTTTACCTATTATCTTGAATGGGGCCCGTCTGGCTAATGGCATCTTTTCGTAAGGCAGAAAGATGGAGACACGTTCGAAAATTGTCGGTTTCGCGTGTTCTGTAATGTGTTCGCCGTAATTGCAATTGTCGCGCCCGCTAAATTTATCTTGCTTTAAAGATGGAGTTCTTTTTTATTCAAATCATTTTTTTTGCGTTCGCAAAAAATTTCATCGTAACTAGGTTGGAATCCGGTCGAGTGTGGTAATTCGAGGTTTGAGTTGTATTACCCGATGTTTATCGCCTGCCGTTTCTTATGTACACATTCCGTATGTGTGATCTGTGAGATTATTTTTTACGCCTGGCATCCGTATGCATATTTGTTTTCTTTTCCTATTGCATAGTTAGTGCTTGGGGCGCCCACTAATTATACCGGTTTCGGATCCAGTTACTTAGTGTCGACTTCTGAAGCTTAAGCAACTTTTTCCTCGTTAACCTAAATGGATAGATAGAGCGGAGGAGTTTAATGCCTTCGAAGCATTTCACTTCGAGATGCTTGGAGCTATTAAGTGTTTGGAAGCGAAGTTTTATTTTTTTTTCAACGCAACGCCCACGTTTTTTTTGTTTTGTTACGTGCACATTTCGATGGGTGGCGCTCCTCTCTGGCCATCGGCGCCTCACGAGCCTCTGTTGTTTATGGAGAAAAACCTTTCTGGGATCACTTTAATGGTCGTAAATACCTTGAGTTTGAACTGTTGGTCTCCTGTGGGAGTTCTTAGTTGAAAACGCTCCCTTTTAATGCGCGTACGTAAATACTCTTCACGCTTTTCCCTAACGGGGTAGGCGGCACCGCCGAGAAAGGTTTCTTTTTATGTTGCGAAATGATCTTGTGTACTGTTCCTACTGACGCCAATGTCATCCATGCTGCCGTGTTCACATACGCATACTCGCTTCAGTTTTCTCACGTTGATGGATTGTTTTATAAGTGATCTTTTGTTTCCCAGAATTAGCATGCTCTTGTCGTTTGACACCTCCGTTAACACTTGTCATTCAAGCGGCCGAATTCCCAACTTTTCAACCATGCCTTCTCGCCTCACGGGCGTGGTGGCAAGCATAAAACAGACGAGGGCAGGAAAGAGAAATTGACGGTAAAATGTAGCATTTTCCATGTTAGATTCTTTTTTATTTCCACAATGTTTTAAGGTTGCCACGCTTGTCCCAATCTAACATTTAATAATCTATTTATGAGCATATTCCATAACACATTACTAAACGAATTTATGTGTGTGTGTATATATATATATACTATACATATATACACTATACACTATATATATAATATTTTCGTATGTATATACGTATATATGGATCGCGGTGGTCCAGTGGGTAGAGCGTTGGACTACTGACCGGAGGGTCCCGGGTTCGATTCCCGGGTAAGGCACTCTGGGCACCTGCAGCTCCACCTAGTTGATTTTTCGGGTACCAGATCTTCCTGGGAAACCATTACCGACACAGGGAAAGGAACTGGCCCCCTACCCTGATGTGTGATTATTCTCACGCCGTCGAGCTTGGTACATGGGTGAGCTCTGCCATCACCTACTAAACCGACCTTCGGGTTGATTACTGTGTTTATGGTTTTTTTATACGTATATATATATGCGTATCCCGGATAAGGAAATATTTTTATATTTGTGATCTGCTCAAATCCGCCTTCCTCCACCTTTCCTGTGTTGGTCTTTTATGTGTTTTCCTATCCCCTTTCCTTATATATCTATTTCTATGTGTGAAAATAATATTTGTTCGCCGTATGGCGGGATTTTCGTGTTTGAATATATATATACCTGTACGTATAAACATTCACACAGTAATCAACCCGAAGCGAAGGTCGGCTTCGTAGGTGATGGTAGAAGACTTCACCCAGTACTAAGCCCGACGGTGTGTGAAATTCACACATCAGGCTAGGGGGGGCAGTTCCTTTCCCTGTGCCGGTTATGGTTTCCCAGGAAGATCTGGTACCCGAAAATCACATAGCTTGGGTAGAGCTGGAGGTGTCCAGAGTGGCTTGCCCGGGAATCGAACCCGGCCCATCCGGTCAAGAGTCCAACGTTCTACCCCCTGGACTACCGCCACCCACACATATCTACATATGCATCTAAAAATTTACATATACTTGTGTAAATATATATATATATATATAAATGTTTGTGTGTGTGTATATATATATATACATATGTATACACACATATTGTATGTATATGGGTCGCGGTAGTCCAGGGGTAAAGCGTTGGACCCCAGATCCTCAGCTCCACCCAAGGTATGTGATTTTTTGCGATACCAGACCTTCCTGGGAAACCATAACCGGCACAAGGAAAGGAACTGGCCCCCTTACCTTATTGTGTGAATTTCACAGGACGAATAGGGCTTAGTACTGGATGAACTGTATCACCGCATAGAAAGAGCAGAAATAGGATAGGGATGTTGGGCTGGATGAAGGGAGGAAGTACACAGCGATAAAGAGGGAGTTGTTGTAGAGTAGGTTGCTGGATTGGGTTTTGTCAGGAGTCACAAAATATTTATTTGGAAGTTGTGTGAATCTTAAAGCCTGCCTCAACCGGTAGATTATCTAATACTATTACTAATATTAACTATTAATAACAATTCAAACGAAGGATTGATTTGGCGTTGGCGAACAAAAATATATGAAAACACGAAAAGTAAAGGGCACTCGCACATGTTCCGAAATTTTCGGTGGCAAGACCGCGTTCATCTGCGGACGGAAAGAAGTGTTTTTCTGAAACACGCACCCACCCCTCACCACACACTTCTGAGCATCGTTTTCCAAGGGTATCACAAAAATGTCGTTTAACATTGACGAAACTCTTTTCCGGCCGAGTGAACGATGTCGGTGACAACCGCATAATGCAATCCACCGCGTGGAGGACTCGGGTGGAATAAACTCGTCTTCTTCCTGGAATAAGGTACCGCCTTCCCCCCAATGCGCAAGATGTCTTCCTGGTGCGAAACGGTGTTCTCTTTCCCCAATATCAGCGTTTTGGCGCAGCTCCCTTTAAAAACGGAAAAAAATATGTTCCTGCAATCGATTTCTGAATCAGCTGCTTTCCCCGTCAAGCGTCGCCCGGGTCCTTCCGTGCCCATCCCTGACCTATCCAGGGCACGATCAGGTGATCCGCTCGCCGAGGTCGTGTCTGGGATGTGCGGGGTTCTCCTCGCCAATCTGCGGCCGATTCGCACGTGTCTCACTCGTGCACCCTTTATTGGACACGTTTCCTTGTAAACCCTTATGACTTCGGTTTGACGCGGGGAAAAACATGTCTAGGGTCGGTTGGCTTACACGAACATTGAAAATGGCCGAACTTTTCGGCATAGGTGAGAGTCATAAGTACCAACATAACGTCACAAAAAAATCGAAAATCAAATATGTGCAAACCGCGGAAATGCAAACGTTGGCGATACTTTTTGAACAGACCTCGTAAAAGTATCTGGTGCGGTGATTTCCCGTTACCCCATCCATTCCCATCACAATGGATACCTCAGAGGGGGTGCAAGTTTTCCTCTCGTCAAACGAATCAAGGCATTCTCGAGCATTGCATTTTCCTTCGGTTATAAGTTTGGGTTTCTTTCCTTTTTTCATTACTTCCTTGTGCAAATCATATTATTATTATAAGGTAATCTATTGGTTAATGTAGGTTTTTGGATGGACACAACTACCAAATAAATATATTGTGACTCCAAACAAAACCAAATCCAGCAACCTACTCTACATCAGGTCCCTCTTCATCTCTGTGTACTTCCCTACTCCCCTCAACCCGACATCCCTATCCTGTTCCTGACCTTTCCTCGTTTGCCTAACATTCTCCCCTCTATTACCGTCTTCAACATTCCACTGCCGCTCAATACGTCTTTCATCCATTTTTCTTGCCTCCATAGGATTTCTCTCAACAAACCCCTCTCCTCACCTACCATCTCCAGTACATCCTCATTTGTTTTCCTTTCGGTCCATTTCACCTTCTCCATCCTTCTCCACACCCACATTTCAAAAGCCTCCAATCTACGTCTATACTCCTGCTTTAGTGACTACGTTTCCGCGCCGTTTCTACGCTCCATATCAATGTTTTTACGAGTCTTTTCTTGACCTCCCTACTCAACGTCCCCGTCATCAACTCCCTCCACCTTGTGAAAGCCTCCTTGCCTAGCGCAATTCTTCTCCTTACGTCCCTACTACTTTGACCGTGGTGGTCCAAAACACTTCCGAGATACGTGAATTGTTCTACGTGCCTTATTTTTTCCCCGCCTATTTTAATGTTTAGCTTAGCCTTTTTCTTTCTCTCGTACATATATTTTTAAGAAATTCCGCTAGGGAAATAAACTTATACAAAAGAGATGAGGGTTGATTGCAGTTATTTAAAGTTTATATATAATAAAAAAATTCCTGTGAATACATTAATACGGAGTGCATTTTTTGTATGGTTCGGAAACTTGGTCGTTTAGGCAACAGGTTAAGTGTAATTTGGAGGGTTTTAGAGAGGAGGGTGTGGAGAATGATGGAGGAAATAAATTGTCGAAAGGGGAGAAAAAACGATAAATGTCTGAAAGTAGGAAGGGGAGAGAGAGACTGATTTTTCTAGAAACGCAAAGAAATCAGGAAAAGTGGATGCTGGAGAGATTGAAAGGCAATGGAATTCTAAAGGAGGTTGCAGTGTGGAGAATGCTGGGAAAGGACGGTGGAGGGAGATATAGAATCGGTATTTTGGTAAGGATTAGGAGGGGTTCGAAATTATACAGGGCAAATGAATAAGTAATGGTAATACATGGGGTCTAAGGGTTAGTTCTAACTTCCTACGTATTTTTGACTACAGTCGTGTTGTGTAGGGCCAGGTTCCAGCAAAAATCAACCTACACGAAACTGGTAGACTACCACAAAGGAGTTATTTAGCACGAATACGATAACACCAAAGTTTGATCTTTTACATCGGATTTCAAAAACGCAGTGCAAATCATAGCGATGTCAAAATCTAAACTTAAATCTATGACTCCTCTAATACTACCTACCTTTGTTTTATCTATGTTTTAAGAGACTCAGTTATTTCTACTGAATGTAATAAAAATTACCGCTGTGTATTTCATTCACAAATTTCGAAAAATGAACTTTGTATTGATTTGATGGAGCATTTATTTTTAGTTTTCGGTGAATACACAACACACCATATTAATGAGATATAATATATGGCTAGTAATATTGGATTCTTAATCTTCTTTATGAAGCTGATGTTTCTGCATCCATCAAACACAAAAAAATACATGTTTTATTAGCCAATGCTATTGTTTTGTTGGTTGTCCTGCCTGTTCATAAATTAACAAATATTCTGTTGGTAATATGGGAACAATCCATCCGTACTCTTACATTTTAAGAGTACGGCTGGAGTTGATTCTTCCGGACACCCTCAGCTCCACCCAAGCTGTGTGATTTTTTCGGGTACCAGATCTTCCTGGAAAACCATAGCCAGCACAAGGAAAGGAATTGGCCCCCTGATGAGTGAGTGTCTCACGCCGATGTACTGGGTGAACTCTATCATTACCTACCAAACCGATCTTAGGGTTGATTGATGTTCGTCCTTCACGTGTGTTCCTATCGGCAGTCTTGTTCACTCCTTCCTGAATGCGTCCCATTGCGGGATATATAGCGTCCACCCTCGCACCTATCGATCCAACGGTCCCTCCGAAAGCGCGCTGCAGGCTTTCACAACCTTGAAATGTGAACGTCAACGCATTCCTGTGGCGGGAGAATCGCAACGGTGGGAACTTAATAATTGTCGTGATGTAACGCCGTTGAAAGGAAAAGATGTTTTGTATTCCGTCGCATACTTTCTCTACCTCTAGGAATTGGTTCTTATATCATTCCGGTAAATGTTGTCCTGGCACCGAGATGAATTGCAAATATTCCAAGTTCATGCTCCACCCGTGCGTAAGCGTGGGTGCTGATTGAAACTGGTCGCGACTGACAAGTCCATTCGGATTGTAACGCTTTTCTTCATCATTACAATATTTTAGTCTCGTAGAAGATGTCTTTCGTTTAATTAAAAACCGTTCATTTAACGTTTACTCTCTTTTCTCATCATGCATTCAGTGTGCACCTACGCTACGTTCAGTATCCCGGGTCACGCAGTCGGAAATGAAGTTAGGAAATGCTCAAATCCTTATTTCGAGTAATTTGTGAAAATATGGTTTAAAAAATGACCCGAAAAAAATCCGGAGAAAAGAACCGATCTCGATCTTTAGGCCGAAATTCTTATGTGGGGTTCCAGCATATCAGAATGGTATGGCTTATTTAATAGTTTCTGATGCTTGCCCTAGTTGGTGACCTGGATGTATATATGTGTATGTATATAGAAATATTTATTTATATACCTGTGTATTTTTATATACTAAGGTAATCTACCGGTCAAGGTTGGTTTTTTGATGGGCACAACTATCAAATAAATACATATTTTGTATCTCCGATGATGTCTAAACCATGTGTTGTTGATGACTAACCCCTGTCTCCTGCAGTACTCAATTGCTTTCTACCCGCGGTCATTCCTTCTTCCCAACCTATAGTCCCCCACCTCATCACCTTATCTCTTCCTTCGCCTAACGTCGCATTTCAATCCCCCATCACTATCAAATGTTTCCCTGCAGGTACACCCGCGATTATGTCCTTTAGCTGATTGTACATCCTATCGACTTCTTCCTCCTTATGGGTGCAATATTGATATTCTGAAATGGCGATCACATATTCTTTCAATTGGAAATAGCTATATGGTATAGATAAAGTATATATATATATATATATATATATATATATATATATATATATATATATATATATAACTACATGGGTGTGTGTATTTAAGGTTAAGTTCTTAGGAAAATCTTTCCCTTTTGCAAATTTTAACAATTTTATCTTAAGAGGGAGTGATTTTTTGTAAGTAACTTGAAATAATGCGTTTAACCATTTTTCCTAACCGCTATTCAATTGGGAACTGTATGAAGTTTACTTTTATGTGTATGAATTAAATAATATAAAGTACAAAGATTCTCGAGAAGGCCTTGATTTCTCAAGGACGCCATCTCTCTCGAGTGGCACGAGGAGGGAAGACGATTAGATTGGAGAAAGTGGAAATGACATCGACAAGGAGGCTTTCTTTGAAAGGATACGATCTATTTTCTCAAGTGGTCGGATTACACTTTTTTTTTAGCATTGAGTGAAAGTCTGTTTATTCAAAACAAAAAAATTACTGTCGGCGAATTCTTATTGGAAACTTATAATTGGGTCTTCTTGTACAAATTAAGCTCTTGATGCGGTGTATTATTGCGGATGAAACGGTCTTCGCCTTCTTTGGAGCCAGTTCTCCCATTTGAATCCATTGTTTGAATTGTTCTTTTGTCTCGCGTGTGAAGTAATGGACCCGTTTCATCCATGTTTATGAAATGGTGCAAAAATTCGGCTTTGTTGCTGTGAAACTTTGCTAAACACTCAATTAAAACATCTTCACGACACTGGTTTTGCTCGAGTGTGAACAAACGCGGCACCCATCTTTCACACAACTTTATCATGTCCAAATTTTCAGTTAATTTACGATGTACCGCACTTTTTGAAGTGCCTACCATGTCTGCTAGCTCGCGCACGTTCAGTCGACGATCATCCAACATCACTTTGTGGATTTTCTTCAACGTTTCTGGAGTCGTTACTTCATTTGGTCGACCAATGCGATGGTCGTCTTGACAGCTCGTATGGCCTCGTTTAAACTGTGCTACCCAATATTTTACTCTTGTAAACGAAGGAGCGGACTCACCCAGAGTAGAATCCAGTTCAGCTTTTACACCACCGCCGAACAGACGACTCGTCCATTACATTGTCTCCATACACCTCCTTTAATTGGCGATGAATATCACATGGGCGAACGTTTCTTGCATTGAGGAATTTAATCACTGCCCTCACTTCACAACTGGCGGCGTTCTCAATTTTTTTAAACATTGTAAACAATCACAGAAACAACACAGGCAATGCTAGCGTCACGCAACTTGGCTCAGAGAAGGCAGACAAGCCACTGAAGCTATCTGACCTCGTCCAGCGGCTACTCGCGTCGTCAGCACTTCATGCGGCACGAACGGGTACTACTTTCCGGATGACCCTCGTATATTGGTTGGGCTGAGGCCTTTCAAATAAAAGTATTGTATCACATAATGGTGACCAATTTTCTCAATTTTTACAAATTCACTGAAAACGTTCACTATTGATGACTGCCAACCAAAAAATAAACAACGTAGCTTCATCAAACTTGAAAAAAGTGCTTTATAGATTGCGTACTTTCTAATATAGTGATTTTTCAAACCGCTACCGCCATTTCTAGTTCAGGCTGGGTACTTATGGGGCCACTCACGTACCTTCTTTAGCTCGGGCCCTATTTCTGCTCACATCTGCACTATGTCTTGCAAGCTGCTACAAGCGTGCCTGTTGGTAAGGGGGTGTTTGGACATGGCGTAATGCAAGGGGTTCGTGCTACGGCATTTTATTTTCCATTCTTCGTAATACAAATCCCGATAACCCATGGTCCCTCCACTCCAATAACATATATTTGTTTGTGTACGCGAGTAACGCAACAATGCGGAAAAACGTTTCTATAAACAGCCCAACGCAACAAAAATTCAACAGAACCTCAAACCTCAAACGAAGCTTTCATTTCGGCTATAACTCATGCCACAGGAATATGTATAAAATATTGCGAGTTACAGCCATTAATTCTTTCGTCTTGCGAATTGTCTTGTTTTGTACCGGAAGCGTGGGATCACTCGTATTTCTTCACGCCCCGTCTCTCGATTGCAGCATGGAGGATTGGATCATGCGGATGTAAGTACTCTTTCGTGATTTCTTCCTAGGAAAAAAAGGAGGAGAATAGATAGCAATACAAGTTCAAATTTAAAACGTAGCCATACGTTTCTGTTGTGCTTACGTCCGCCCTCCGGTGGTTAACCGTGTGTATATATAGGACCATATAGCAAGACGTATTAGTACACGAGGTGGAATTTGAACCGGCGATCTCTGGGTTGCAGTGTGGATCGTTAACGACCGGAATACCACCGACGGCTGTAAATTTGATGGATACTGGAATCTGTGTCAAGCGGAATCACGACGCAGGCATGCTTCTTTTAGCAAGTTCGCTGCCCTTATGATCCATCTCGTGCGTAGGTCCATAGCCGGAAGAAGTGTTTAACGCCTTGGCGCCGTGTATGTGTGTGTTTGTTTGTTTCCATGGCTTAATCCCCTCCCACTATTGCATCCCCATTTCGTGGAGTTTAATGATACAGCACCCTTCAAATCTCTTGCCTTAAAGACTTGGGGGAAAAATAGGTATACTGTATACACGATGCAGTTCGTATATGAACAGGGAACTCTCTTTCTCAAACGCGTTAAGTGTGAATTTCCGCAGTAAACATTAAAGAAATAGTCCCAGAGCCTTTAAAAAGAGTCTGTTTATGGTTAACATATGCATTTCTTCAGGTTTTTTTCAATTTCATATCAACTTGCGCCGATTTTTTTGACAGTACGACACCACTGAAGGTTTAATGACTGTGATGCATTTTCCACTGGAACATAGAAATTCAGGGAATACTTTCTTATTTGCGCAATTTACGATTCATAAATGTTTTTGTGCGGTACGTTCAACGTTATAATTTAAATAGAAAAATCGTGAACGTGACATTGTACGCATGCGCTCTCGACTGCCTTGAATAATGGATTTACTATATATCATTCGCTCACATCTTATTCTTGCGCAGTGTTTTTTGTGACGTCAACGGAAGCTTCGGGTCTGATAAAGACTCCTATCATAAGTAGTACAATATTGAGTGACGGCTGTGCTCATCCATTGAAGTTTTTCTGTTACTTTATTGTGTATTTGTTCGGTCCTTCTATGATTGCTTATTTCAGAAGGCTGCTAATTTCAATAGATTAATGATGATCAGCTTATAATATTTTCCATACTTTTCCATAAGCTTCAGCTAACCATTAGCTTGACGACAGTAATGTTTTTTTTTGTGTTTACTGAATTGCTTGGAAACAACTATAGGAAAAAAACAACGCATTTCCCAAAGTTCATAGCGTTTTCGAATTAAAAGTTGTGAGGTCTGATTTTTTATTATGCTTCCCTCAATTTAAATATACAAGGAACGTAGGTGAATCAATGTAAACAAGAAAAATGCCGAGACCGTAAACTTGATTGGCACTCACTCACAAACTTACAACCACTCGATCACTAGGGTTTGTTTAGAAATAACTCACTCTCGTGAATCACATTCACGCACACACACTCATGGTTTACAAGGATCCCTCCTATGCCAGTGACCCGTCAATCACACAAATAAATTAAAATTATAAAAGGATGTAATGAAACAGAAACGACTTACGTGAATACACAGTCACTCAGTCACTCGGGTGTGTTAGACCTTTGTGAATCTCACACACTCACTCAGTCAGGGTTTACAAGGATCCCTCCAATGCCAATGACCCGTCATTCACACAGATTAATATGAAATTATAACACGGATACCTAGCAAAGAGGGGTTGTGGTGCTCATTTTCCAATTCCGACCGATTGGATATTAGATAAAATGGATGTCGAGTTTGTTGCGAACAAGTCCATATGACGACAATTTTCAAATCTGTCGAATCAGTCCAGTTCGTCGATTTATGTCGGAAACATTGTGCATGTATCAAATATTGTAAACCATATGGACAATATTTTTTCATTAAGTAGTCCGTAGATTGGAGGCTTTTGAAATGCGGGTGTGGAGAAGAATGGAGAAGGTGAAATGGACCGAAAGGAAAACAAATGAAGAAGTACTAGGTATGGTGGGCGAGGAGAGGCGTTTGTCGGGAGAGATCTTCTGGAGGCAGGAAAAATGGATGAAAGGCGTATTGAGCGGTAGTGGAATGTTGAAGAAGGTAATAGAGGGGAGAATGTTAGGCAAACGAGGAAAGGGCAAGCACAGGATAGGGATGTTGGGCGGGAGGAGGGGAGTAGGGAAGTATACAGAGATGAAGAGGGACCTGATGTAGAGTATGTTGCTGGACTGTATTTTGTTTGGAGTCACAAAATATTTATTTGTTAGTTGTGTCCATCCAAAAACCTACCTTAACCGGTAAATTACCTTATAATAATAAGTCCAAAAACATCCATGTTTGGCCTTAGGATTGTAAATATTCAATGGGTTTCTTGGATGGGTTAATCACGGCGTCCATGTTCTAATATCGACGATATATTTCTTATCGATCTATGTTATTTTAAAATTCATCCGTGTCGATCTGGTCGGCGAGGGAATATATATCGTCGTATTGATCGGCTGCTCTCTTCAGATGAGAAGTACCTCAACCTAACGTCTTTTTTTTGTTTCTCGAAGCCTACCTTGGTCGAATGAATCGCCATGTTGACGAAATTTACCTAAAGAGCTATTGTTTCTTTAAAATTCATCCGTATCGATCTGGTCGATGACGGAATTATGTCGACCATATTGTCACATCGACCGGCTACTGTCTCCAGATGTGAAGTACCTCAACCTGTCTTTTTTTGTGTCCCGAGCCCTCACTAGGTCGAATGAATCGCCATGTCAACGTCAATGTCATATAAGTCTATCGTTTCTTTAAAAAGTATCGATGTCGATCGATGTGGGGAAAAAACTCGATGTATTCCTATCGAAATTACAGTGTCGACCTGCTACTGTCTCCAGATTGGAGGTAACCTAGTCCAATGTTTGCCACGAGGCTACTCTAAGTTGACGCTACCGTGAGATGGACGATATTTTTCTAACGATCTATCGTCTCTTTGAAGTTTAACCATATCGATCTGGTCGATGGTAGTCCAAAAAAATATCGGCATATTCGTCATATCGAACGTCTGCTGTCTCCGAGTGGGAAGTGCCCCACCCCAACGTCCTTTTTTTGTCCCGAGTTTTCCGTCGGTCGGTCCACGCGCCCGTGTTGACGTTCCCGCTATTGATTAGAGAACGGGGAGTGTAGGTGGCGGCGGTGGTCGGAGGGGAATTGCGGGGTGGGGTGGGTTGATAGAGGGATTCAGGGGACGGCGTCGGCAGGAATGGAGGGGACATCCCTCTACCCTCCCACTTCCCCCCAAGGGTACTGAGCGTGCCTGAGATTTTGGGGTTTTAAAGGGTTGGGGGTACCTAAAGGCGCGGGAGGCTGCGGCTGGCTCATCGCCTGCTTCGGCTTCCCGGAGACCCGCCCGCTGCCGTGTGGTGGCTAGACCGGGTGCGGGGGAGGAACGTCCTTCCCCGCTCCCATCCATCCCTCATCCCCCAGGGAGCGGCGTGGTGGTGGGGCGGAGGCGAGTTTATAAACAACGCCCGCTCTCCCCCCCAATGCCTCCTCCCATTACTCCGACCGTCCTGCCTCCCGGTCGGTTTCGCATGGCGCTTCCGGGTTCCCACTCTTCGGCGCCCGTTGGAGAGGTTAGTGCCATCAGCGCTGTAGACTTGGGGTGGGGCGGAAGAGGGGATTGGATGCACGGAGAGGGGCAGCAGCAACATCAGCAGTCGCGTCCTCCCACACAAATCCGCCCTTCGACTCGTGATGCGTTTTAGTCCCGGGGATCCGATCTGTTTCAACTCGTTTTCAAGCTCCCGTCCCCTTCTCCACCCACCAAGACGGGTTATTTCTTCACCATGCGTCCTTAGGCTCGTGTGGGGATTCAAATACCTAAAAGGGGTGTTAAAAAAAAGACGGGACTGATTTTATAACTTCTTTATTTCGACGGATACAGCTTAATCGAACTCGTCGCCCTCAAAGTACTTGCCTTGGCTTACGACACACCTTTGCTAACGTTTCTTTCAGCTCTCGAAGCCTGCCTGGTAAGGTGCCTTAAGGATCCTCTTCAGGTCCGCCGTACAATTAGTTCCAATGGCCGCAATGGAGTCGAATGGTCACCCTTTCAGGGTTGCTTTAAACTTTGGAAGCAGAAAAAAGTCTGATAGAGACACGTCTGGAGAGTAGGGTGGCTATGGGATCACGGAAGTTCCGGTTCTGGCGAACAACTCAGTCAAGATCAACGCCGTGTGAGCCCTCTCGCTCTAGCTCCTCCATTGCTGCCGTTGCACGCGGCGACGAACAGGTTAAGACACGTACCGCTGCTGCTGCGTAACGACTCGACGGAAACAAACGCAACGCCTCTCGTTTTAGTCCTCAGATGTGTTGCTAGATGGCGCACTGTGTCTCGTTTCGGTCCGTTGAACGGTTTGTGCGGAATTAAATCAGTTCGGTTGTTTTTGTATCACACCTTGTATCTCATCAGTGTTCGTCAGAGTTGAGGCTATGGGCAATCGTATCCATTTGGGTAATTTGGCTGAGGAGAGATTGTCATGGAACGGATTCAGAGTGGGGTGAGAAAACTGGAACCACACCGCTCGATCTTAACATATCTTCTCTTTTCGTTCTACGACATCTTTCTGAATTTCTGCTCTTCTAGTCTTCGACAAATGTCATTCTTTCCTTATCAACCCGCGTGGAAGGTTTCAACTGTATTCCTCTTCGTTCAGTTTTTTCTTCTCTCCTTGCGTCAACTGTAAAAAAAACCTTCCAATTCATGCCCATCACTCCAGGGACCGTTGTTATGAATGACGAAATCCTCCACGATCGTTGATTAAAAAAATTCGACAAATGAATTGAATGAAAGCGTTCGATGGATAATTTCTGTCCGCTGAAAGGTGGGCTTAAATAAGATTTCGAAATTGAGTTTTACATCGGACGGAGTATTGCCATTTTATGATTTTTTTGTGAAGCAAAACCCACTGCAATATTATTTTGTCCATTAAGTGTCTCATACAATAACTTGATTAACATTTTTATGCCAGAGAAGTATTTATGGATGTAAGTACGCGGGTAGGTGTGTGGTAATTTTTCATGGAAGAGAAAAAATGACGTTTTTTGAATGCCTACTCAAGTTTCTTTTCGTTATCAATTGTTGAGTTTTTTCAAAGTTTTTTTGTGTACGAAATATCCATGAGTGTATTGAAAACCGGTTGCTTAAAAGATCCAGGTGTGATTCCCGGGATTTTCCAACCTTGCCGTCCTTGAATGTTCATTCGGCCGACACCACCACCATATCTCTCATATCCCTTTACATCGTACAAATGTGGTGATACTTCTATGGTGCGGGCGAAAAAAGCTGTTATGAGTCGGTGAAATTTACTCGACTAGGAAGAATCAGGGAAATTCGAGGAAATTCATAGATTTTCCAAGGAAAAATTCATTCATTCACATTCATTAAAAAGTTTACAAAAAATGGATGCTCAAAACAATTTTCTATTCCCATACATTTTAACAATACGTTGAAATTTAAAATTAATTTTGGAGAACCTTATGTTTTCCCATCCTTTAGAACTGCGGGTGATCATCTTTTGAATCTATTTTTAGTTTCCATGAGATTCCTGCCCCTGGGTAGTTTTGTTTTATCGGTCAGAAGAACCTTCGGCATTGCCTTCGAGCAAGAAGTCTTAATGTCAAGAGAGAGAGAGAGAGAGAGAGATATTGCTTGAATTCCTTCGAATAAGCAAAACCAGTTTGTTGATAAGTGCCATTAAAAACGGTGTGCGATGCATGGTTAAGCCCGTAAATTCGTGTTATTCGAGGGTTTTGAGGTCAGGGGATTTTTTGTACATGCTTGGAAAGGTCAGGAAATTTTGTGATCATTGAATTTTGCCCACCAACCTATAATCATAAACTCGAGTTTCATGACACTGAGGTGTATTCGCCTTCGGGTTTTTTTTTTTAACGCCCGTAATATCAGGGTGACCACTCAGTCGGGACAATCGGTAAAAAGTCAAGAGATCATAGTTCCTATAGTTATTCTTGAAAAAATGGGGTATGTAGCCGATTTTAAATCTGTGAGACCGTTCTTGCGAATCGGTAATACGATATTGGTTTCCTGGATTTCGATTTTTACTTGAGTTGTGATAGTTTTATTAGTCCATCTGTGATTGACGGGACAAGTTTTTGCAAGCGAAATAGGGTTAGGAAAAATATAGGAATGTTGGAAAGGTGGAATGGAGTATGCGGAATTGAAGAGGGACACGCTAGTTTCGAATGCCAGGTTGTGTTTTGTTAGGAGAGACAAAGGAATTTAAGGGTTTATTGTTGTATAGTTTGTGCTCATCAAAACCTACCCTTTAACAGTAGAATACATTAATAATCACTATGGTAAATCCCAATAAGTAAGTGCTGATACAGTTTAATGAAAATAGGTTCATCATCATCTGTATTTCAATCCAAAGATAGGTTTACTGCAGCCCTCCATTCTTCTCTATTTGCAGCTGTGATTCCCTCATCCATTGATAGTGTTTCTGTTTGACGTCCTTCTTAATTTTTTCCACATACTTGTCTCTAAGTCTCCTTCGAGGGATCTTCCCTTCAATTTTCCCTTCTATTACGTTTCTAATTATTCCACTGTGCCTTAAGGTGTGCCAAATCCATTTATGGTTCTTATTTGCTGTAGGAGTTCTCCATTTGGTCTCCTCATCTATCTATTTCAATTTTCATCATCTTTTGTTTTTCCATTTAATATTCAGCATTCTGCTTAAGAGCCATATTTCAAAGGCGTCTATTATTCACTGGCTAACTTTTCAAATTCACAATGCGAACGTTTTGAACTGCTTCCTTGTAAAAAGAGACACTTCAGGCGTGATGTGATGGAATATTATTATTATTATTAAAATGTACATGTGCAAATAGACAAATGTCAGGTGGCACACAAGTCCCAAGTGTTACAATAAACTTGCCTTGGAAAAATAACATGGTTTCTGAAATACAATCAACATCACAAAAGATAATAAATAAAATCAGTCAGAAAAAAGAAAAAAAATACACTTTAATGAAATTTCCAAACACCAATCTGAAGTACATAAAAAAAGGAAAATCCTCATTTCATTAACATTTGTTTCCCAATCAACAAGAAAAAAAGTTAAGCTGTTACATTTAATTTTATACAACACATCAATCAAATGATTACAGAAGTTGTTTACATCTTTTCTTAAAAGTTTGGACTCTGTTAGGAAAGGGCTTAAAAATTTTTGCAGGTAAATTGAATATCATGATTAATAAAAATTGGCAATTTTCCACAAAATGAAATTTTAAAAATTTTAATATGACCGGTTTCGATGTAAGTGCATCATCTTCAAGATCATCATCTTCCTAGTGTACAACCTTAGGTTCTTTCCAGGCCCCTCTTATTCATAAACGCCTACTTACCTTAAGCTATTCTTCGCTTGATCATCTTCTTGAGAATCTTCGATTGTCAAACCTCTTCAATCACAAGTTAAAACTGCTTCCCGAAAAGCTGAAGAATGCCACTGCTCTATTTTCACTCCTAAAATTGTTAAGCTAAGTGAATTGTCCTAAGCTTCTTCCTTCCACACATAGGGTTTTAATTTTTTTGCTCATTCTATGCCGGTCATAGATATGGTATTGGGTATAATCATTTAGGATTACTGGAAGAAATCATAAGGAAACCGGAAAAATTGATACAAAGCGTATGATTGGGAATGGAATGTATGAAGACTGTGATAGAGGGGAGAATGATTAGGCTAATAAGGTAAGGACGGGAATAGGATAGGGATATTGGACCGGATGAAGGGAGGAAGGAAGTACACATAGATGAAGCGGGACTTGTTGTAGAGTAGGATGTTGGGTTGTGTTTTGTTAGGAGAGGCAAGATATTTATTTGATAGTTGTATCCATCCAAAACCTACCTTAACCGGTAGATATCCTCTAATAATAATGCTTATATTCCCGAATATGTTATTTTATAGCATTCAGAGTTGCATGCAGATCCTCTCGCGTTTCTGCAACTGCTGCCATTTCATCTGTGATCTAGGGCACGTTGATTTCTTCACTGTTCTCCTTGACTCCTGTGATGCCGAATTTGCATTTCTTTTATTGCTTCTTCTAGATATATTTGAATATTGATGTCGATAGGTTGAATCCTTAGGTCTAACTTATTTAATTATTATCATATCTAATCATCTATTTTCCTTCTGTTTTTCATTTACATGGTTTTTACTTGATTCTTGTACAGGGGGTGGTTTATTCTTCCGCTGTTTTAGTTCATTCCAGGCGCCGATAGTTTCTTGAGATCTTGTTCCATTCGGCATTGTCGAAGGCTTTCTCCGAGTTGATAAATCCCAGATATTAATACGATTTTAGAATTCAATCAAAAATACAATTTTTTCGGCAAGTACACTCAGGCTGAGTAACGCCTTTCCTGTTCCTCGGACGTTCCTGAGTCAAGTTGGTTTCACGTGAGGACTTCATCCATCTTTCCTCCTATCCTTGAATTCTTTATACGAGTAAGTGTTTTTATTTGCGAGAATGATTAGGTTCTTGTGTTCTTCGCGTTTATCTGTTATTGGTTTCTGCGTTGTTGAAATCATTATATTCTCGATGCCCTCTGGCTGTTTCCCATCGTCTTAGCCACATTTGACTATTGCTAAGCGGGTATCCTTCGTATTGTTTTCTGTAGGTTTTCTGAAAAATATAGGTTAAGAGGTCTCAAGGACGTGGGAGAAAGTTCGGAAAAGGGCGGCATGTTCGTCGGGAAGAAAGGAGGAAACTAGAATTAAAACAATGATTGAATGCCCACATGGTCACCCTGAAATATGACCATTCCTGGACCTCACTCCGCCAAGGTGTTTGGGATTCATTCATTCGTTCATATTGTATCTCCTGGTCGTACTGGATTGGAAGAGCATCATCTCGTGTTCGTTCGGTTCGTAAAACTTACGCGAGAGAGCTCTCGCGTCGTCGCCATTAGAACCGGAGGACCGGGGAGGGGTTTGAGGGAGATATAAAATTCAAACCTTCATGCAAAAAAAAAATAAATGAAAAGAAAATCCGAAATGAAATCGTCGTGTTGAGATTTTTTTCCTGCCAATTCAGCGGACCGCGGTTCTTTTGTTTGTTTTTTTTATTCCTGGTGATTCAGCGAAAACCCGTCCCGATCCTCTGCACGCCAGCGCCATCCGTCCGTTGCATTTTCCGCGAAATTTTCCCGACCGCATCCTAATGGGTCGATTTCTTGATAATCTTTTCCCCACCACGCCCCATCCCCCTTATCTCTCTACCCCCTTATCTTTCTCCCCCTCCCACTCCCCTCTCTGCATATCCCACGCCAGAGATCGCTTTCGAGTGAGGAGTGGGGTTCTCGCGAGAGAACGTCAGCGATCTCTTAGCGGTTAGCAAAAAAATCTAAATAGATAAACGGTGGGGAGGGATGCAATTCACAACCCTCGTCTTTGTCTTCGTCGGGTAGGCACTCTCATGTCAAGGAAAAGCAAGTCTAAACAGTGGAAGAAAGTTGGCGAAAACTTTACTATTAAGAATTGTATTTATTTGATAGGTTACCGTTTAAGATTGTTGGATGGTCTTAGGAGGACACGAACTCAAATACCATACACTTTCTATCTCTCTTTCAAAGCCCAACTAAATAAACAACACTAGAATGAACCCATCTTCAATTCCGAATACTACTTTCCGCCCTTCATTCCATCTAACATGCCTATCCTAATAGTGCCACTTCTTCGTTTTCCTATTGTTATCTCCTCTGCTGTAGTCTATTTTTTATCATGTGGATTTCATAAATTAGCCATTTTTAACGCATAATATGACCCCCATGTTGAGTGAGTTCGGCGAATGTGACGTTTAAAATAATACTACCGTATCCAAAAGCGTGTCCAGACCTTAATCTAAGAAACCATGCCTCACAGCGTTTCTTGTGCAGAAAAAATTAATTTGTAAAAGAAATTCCAAGATAATTTCACTGAAAATTGTACCACCCGGTAACGGAGTTACGACGGCGAGGATAAGCGTGGAATTGGTGCGTGAGTTGTGGAGAGTGGAAATAAATGCACGCAAAGGAAAACAAATTAGTATGGTAATAATATAGACTGACAAGGCAGGAAGAGTAGATACAGGGCAGATCTAATGGATTAGTTCCCTCAAAAACTTATCTTTACCGATATGCCACTCTTAATTAAGTAATAGCAACTTTTTTCAATGCATGCGTAATTTCGCGTGGGCTTCTTTCAGTTCGCGCCGCATCATTTTCCACTTCAGTTTTCCTATTTCGTAAATTAAGGAAGAAAGTATACGGAGATGAAGAAAGCCTTGTTGTGGAGTAGGACGTCTGGTTGTTTTGCTGTGAGAGGCAAGTAAATGTATATCGTTATTCAGTCTGTGTCCACCCAAAGCCTACCTTGAACGGTAGTTTACGAAATAAGAATGATTCGGTAATGTTTTATGTTCGATTTTTGATGCACAATGTCTTCGTTGATTTAAAGGCAGATTCTTTTCACCTCGTTGATTTCCGAGTTAAGGTCCAGTTTCATTTTTATAAATCTAATTTGTCGTTGCGTTTTGTCAAATGGTTTTTAATGCACCTTCTCACGCGTGAAGATGAAGAGCGTTTTGTTCTATACTGTGGCGATGTAATGTTCAGTGTTTCCCATGGTTGAGTGCGCTTTGCGATACAACGCTGGAGCGTGTCGATAGCAATCCAATTGCCACTAAATATTATTTTGTCACCATATTGAACACTTACTGCTCAGTCAAGGATAAATTTATTGTTCATTGGAGCATTGAAAAAATTACGTGGCATGGTTGTGAAATATTGTGCTCATACAAACCCACCGGATGAACGGCCGTGGTGACGGATTTTGACGGTCGGAAAAACATTAATTGTACTAGAAATTTAAAGGAAAGCTCTAGGAAATACGGTGAAGGTAACTTAACCGGATATACCGCTGGTGTGTACCCAAATCGGATATATTTGGAGAATATGGAAAAATCATTCTCCTCATACGCAATTCCTCCATCGAATTTTGAACAGAATGGAGGGAGGAAGAAAATATGTACAATTTAAGAAGTGTTTATTGTACTTTAGGTTACGAAGTTTTGTGTTGCCAGGTGAAACTAAGAAAGGTAAGAGTTTATAGACCGTGTACATCCAAATACCTACATATTAGTGGTTAAAAAATGTAGGAAACAGGAGAGGACCTATTGCGTTTCCTTGGGGGACGCTGGAATTTTTCTTTCGCGAACTCGTGAACTCTTCTGTCTCTTGTTACCCTTTAATATCATTCGAAGGAAAGTTAACCTAACTATAGTCTATGGTGGGTAATTTTACTGTGTGTGGGGATGTGTGTGTGTATGAGTTTTTGGCAACGGTACCGTTGGGAAAGAAAGTGAGGGAAGGGGAGAGGGAGGGAAGGGTCCGTAGTCTGCTTTTCGTTTCGATCAATAACTCGAGGGAAAATGCTCACACCCCCCCCTCCGCCCACACACCCTCTCCGTACTCACGCTTACCCCCTACGCCTTTTGGCTTCCACCCCGCAACCCTCCCAACCCCCTTACCGAGTCCCTTCCCACCCACTCGCCCCGCGTGTGGTGATCTTGCGTGTGTTCGAATGTCTGCGGGAATCCGTGGCCCGACTCGTGGTGTCTGCTGTCGAATTTCAATCGTTTTATTTTTATGTTATTTCAAATATACATTGGAGAGAATATTTTTCGGTCCAAGTGAATTTTTAATTTGATATACGAGTATTTTTACTCGTATTTTTTTTCCTTTTGCCGTTTTGAAAGCGCGTGTCGTTATTATATTTGGTGGCGCTGGCACGTTTCGATGAGATCCGTGACTGGCATTTCAATGTTCCGTCGTGAAATAAAGTTGAGACTCCCATGGGAGACTGATTTATTTAGTCAGTTGTTTTGTTAATGCCTACAAACGCTACGCTAAAAATCATAGTCTGTCCGGGAATTCGATAGTCGTCGGAGTGAGAAATTTCATTATTTGCGCATACTGTCCCACATGCGTGGAGAATGAGTAGCGATTCTGAGGGTAGATGTCGAGTGTAAATCATTGGATTGGGGTCTTTAAGTAAGGTAAATTGCGTAGGCCTAGCTAGACTAAATGCCTAAATTTAGCCAAAGAGGTACCGTTCATCCTTTTCTTCAAGAAGTCCATCGCCAGACGCAAGTTTCCCACGTACTTAATTAATGTATATATTGTGTGTGTGTATACCATGTTTCTTCCACAGACGAAGGGGAGTGAGGAAACCTTTAAACGTCATTTCTGTTTTCTTTTCTCAAATATGTCTTTCCTTCCGTTATAACTGTAATTCATTGATATAATTGGATGGCACCAAACGGCTACAATTGCAAATGTCTCAATGGCTTTGTTAAAATATCATTTTGTACTTAAATTATTTACTTTTGCTATCAAATGGTAATTCGAAAACCAACTCAATTAAAAAAATCCGCCTTATGTTTATTAATTATGAAGTTAGTTAGCTAATACAGACTTTGTTAAACCGATGAATCAATCGCGTGTAAACTAGTTGTAAAATGATCTGTGAAGGAAGGAAGTGATCGGCAGATAGGAACAGTGTATGAGATTACAGTTTTGGATGGACATCGAATGAAGAACGAAACGTTTAATTGTCACTTCTAACGAAAAATAGGCTCACAAAGGACACTTCACAAATTATTCATTCGGTTTCATGTACTTCCTTCCTCCTTTCATTCGGTCCAACATTACTATCCGATTCCTGCCCCTTCCTCGTTTGCCTACTATCACGTTCTCCCTTCTATGTCACAGACTTCCACATCCCATTCCTAATCAAAATGCTCTGCATCCATCTTTCATGCCTCCTTCGGTGTTCTCCCTGTAATCCCCTCTCCTCCCGCCTCTATCACTTCCTCGTTTGTTCTCCTTTCTGTCCATTTCACCTTTCTATCTTTCTCCACACCCACATTTTACAGGCCTCCAATGTATGCCCATTCATTGCCTTGTTTCAATGTCCATGTTTCCGCTTGAGTCGGAGAATAGAAAAACAAATGAGTTTCGCATAGCTCTTCTATCATTCCTCGACTTGCTCGTATATCCAGCCAGCGGCAATGGAATGGAAGCTTGTTGCTAATTACGTAGAAAGGGAGTTGAGGTGTGATGATGAGTTTTGGAGCGTGGGGGCAGCAGAGAGTTTTGACGGCAGCCTAGACACGTTTATTTTCCTGACATAACCAGAGCGGACTTCACATTAGCATCGTGGGAACTTGAAGCGCCGCTGCTTCCTAACAACCCGACGACAAAAGGTAGTCTTTCTCCTGAAGGGAGACGTCACACCCGGGCAAGCAATAAATGGCCTTTTCCGTCGAAAGGACATGGCTCAGGTGCGGTACTTGATTCTAATCCTCCGGAGTTTTGCCATCTCGATTATCGTGGTCACCCTAATTTTAAATCATACTGGTTACCTTACGCCAACATATATTCCTTTACTTGGACGCGGTACGTTAAACACTGTGATTTCCAAAAAACTCCAATCCCAAGCGTGTTCTCATGTGCTCACATTTCCAAAAGTCCGTGATCTGTCTCCGGCGCTGAACGGATTGAGGGTACCGTGGAAATTTTTCTGCTAATGTTTTTAACTTCGCCATGAAGGAGTACACCGAAATTGTGTGACCCCTTAGCTTCTTTCATCTTTCAGCTTTCGGCCACTCATCTTTACCTTTATCCTTCCTCCGTAATATCATCAAAAATGTTACTTGATGGCACAACTAACCCCTACCTGTTTGTCGTCTCCTTGGATAACTATCACTATTCTTTCAGCCTGACAATGTTTATATTTGCCTAGCAAAGGGTAACAACTCTATCGGAAGCTGTACGAACCCTCTGGACTGTTGGTGCAGCCATCTACGAGGTCTGGCGAATAAATACGCGAACTGGTGCAATCTGGCGGCCATGACGCGGACTAAAGCCCTCCCATTGGCGGCTCTAGTTGCCTTAAGCCCAATGGAGCTGTCTGTGCTTGGCTGATCGTCGAGCTGTACGTATGGTGCCAGTTATGTTAGTTTCTGTTGTCCTTGTTTTTACTGTTTGTCGAAAATGGAAATTGACACAATCGCGGATCAACGAATCAACGTCAGGTTTTTGTTGAAGTACGGTAAAAGTAACCAAAAATTAATGAAATGTTGACAGCTGTTTGCGGTGATAATGCTCCGAAGAAAACAAAATCGATTTGGACTAAATTTTGCAAAATAAAGTTTTAATGACCTCAGTTCGTGTAATTATGGGGCAGACCTCGTTTTTCTGGAATTATTTCGGAAATAGTAGTTTTAGGGGAGGCCGACAGCTGAGGCTATTTGCGCCATAAGGGATGGATATGTAAGGAAGAAGGATGGAGAGAAACCCGGCGTCGGTATCAGCCTATTCGTTAACGAAGGCCGCCGAGGGATCCTCGGTGTAATGTCCCATGACGACGGACGGCGTACTCCCTTTAAGTGCTCTCCAGAAAGCACCTCAAGTAGGGATCAGGGAACTACTGAAAAATATCCGCCACCTATTCGAACCCGGGCCCTCAGGGTGGCCACCGCACCATCCCGATCCCCAATTATTACTGAATTCCTGCGTATTTTTAGCTCAACCACATCTCTCAGCACCTAGAAAACATTTTGGATATCATAGAACTTTGAATGAACTAGTTATTATGGTAGTCTGTCGTTCAAGGCAGATTCTTTGGATAGACTCACTTTTTGGCCATCACTTTGCCATATCAAACTTTGTCCAACATGTTTACTGTGCGTTACAGTCTGCACTGCAGGAATCCACTTATACAATTCAGCATATTTCCTAACTCTCCTCCCCCTTCACTTTAACACTTCCTCGTTTGGTTTCCTTTCTGTTCACTTCACCTTTTCCATCCACTCCAACCGTATCTCTTATGCCTCCATTCTGCACCTGCAAAATGGCTTCACAAAAAGAAAAGCTCAGAAAATCGATAAAAAAGGGACATTTGCAGTAATTTGCGTTGCAATACTATCGCCACCGAGTGGTAGGTGAGAATACGGGCTGGTTTTTTTTAGGTACAGTTGATGGCATTTGAAATCTTTTATCCTCTTGACTTTTCCCTCTCCCACGGGAAAGGGATGTATCGTGATAATCACGTATCTGCAAGTGTTAAAATCATTTAAGCCAAATGGCATCCCTCTCTACGGCGATTACTCATCTTTGCGATCTCTCCCTATATGTTTTTTCCCGGTAATATTTCCAGAATCTATACTCGCGACTTATCGATGGGAGTCTCCAGCATAGTGAACTCTTCGCAATGCCTTCGTCGAACCCTGGTCAAAGGAAATACGCGAGGGTCTTTGCTTCTGTCAGTGATTTTCATTTTCTTCCCACTCCTGTTGTCCCAGACCGGACTCTGTACAGCACATAGGGTATTTATAATCGAGTTCGCTTAACTCCCAGCTTGACTAACCCTGTCACCAAGAGGGGCCGAAAACAACCGAAGGCAGGTATGGACGACCATGGCATGAGTTCTCTGAGGTGAATTATTACCGCTGGCTAGTTGATAGGTGATCGTTAGATTTATTTGCGTCAATGGAAAATTGTTTTGCCTCTGTTAACCAAGTATAGGCATGTTGGACCTTAGGTAATCAGTATTACTTAAGATATAGGAAGTGTTTATTTGTCTGTTTTTATTATCTATTTATTATTTCATTCGTCTATTTATTACATATTAAAAAAAACTTTTAATTTAAATTACCATTAATTGTACTTGTGAGCATTATTTTCTTGAAAATAATTGACGCTGCAAAGTGATCTTAGCTGTAGACGCACCCTTAAATCCTAAAACTAACTAAAAGGTTGAGTGGACATCAAATTTTTGAAGATGGAGAGAAATCCGAGGATTCAGAGTCACGTGACATTGGTACATTTTGCACGACCGTTTAGAAATTGCCTTCTTAAAGAGTTCTTTTGCCAAAAAAAATATCATTGCCAGTCGACTGTCAGTCCCCCTTTTTTTTAATGTCGTACTTACTGTTGATTGCTTAGATTTTATTAATGCGTCCATTGGATTACTAATTTTAAGAGATTATATACGATTGTTTTCAATTTAAAGAGCATACTAGACGTTACGATCCTCTGATCGGGAGCATCATTGGGAAAAGAGTAAAGAGTAGTCAATGGATGGAAAATAGTTGAAATTTTAGGGAGATAGAAGAAAAATTTAAGCGTAAAAAACTGGAGAAATTGAAAATATTGGTCTGTAAAATGTCCTGGGAATTCGTCCCCAGATGGTTGTAGCCATCCATGCTGTTAAGCGACGGGTCTAAACTTATGCTGTGTACGCTAAAAGCTAGGCATAGGATTATGTCGATGTCCTTATAATATCTTTCGTTTAAATATATCTTTTCTGAAGAATTATGTTAATGCTAATAACAGAAAAAATACTAGTAATACTAATAATCTATATGTGTCTGTGTGGATTTAAAAAGATTTACTTAATACGTAATTGATCATGGAACAATTCCACAAAGTTCCCTGAAGCGATTAATTACATCATTTCACACGTCGAGGTGTCTAAATGAACTCCGATTTTTTTACAGTTTGGTACGCGTGTCGTTATTGAGACCTACCAGGGTGTTATACTGTGCTGGAGTTTAAAGATCAATCCTGGAAAGATTTATTGCGCGAGTACATCGGAACGTTTTGTACGACGTAAATTGACTCTCGAGCTCCCGTCTTTTCTCTTCCCCTGCCTTCTAATGTCTTCAACGATCTGGGGCTGAGAGGGGAAAGCGGCATTCTGTTTTGTTTTGGCCTCGCGCGTTGATTGATAGCAGCAGTTTCAGCGTCCCCATCAAAGCCAGCGGCACTTGAGAGCGATTTGTGGATGCATAGTGACGCTAAAGCCATTGCAGAGGCTTTATCGAGAGGCTTGTGTGGCTCTTTTTAAAGTGCCTTCACTTAAAAAAAGAGGGATATATTTGAAAAGCCAATGAAAGTGGCTTCGTTCATGTCACAACGGCATTATGTCATTAGAGGGGCTCATTTCGTCGCTGGCCCGTGTTCCTTATTGGAATTGAAATCATTTATACCGTTTTTTAAGTTCGATCCATTGTATTTCAAGCGGTTCGTAAACCTCTTTTGTTTCAATATGTCACATCGTGGTTATTTGGAAGTGGTGGATTGCAAATTAACCGACTAACATAGCATTTTTTTTTTAAAGTCAGAGCTGGAGCTGATTCACCACGTGGAAATTAAATTAAAATGAAAAATATATGAACCGATAGCCCAAAACAATGGTGATTCTGTTGCAGTGTCGACAAATTAAAACGTTTATTGATTATATTACAGTTTCTTTAGATTTCGCCCATGGCAACGACAGATTTTATAACATTCCAGATAAACAAACAAACTGAGACGAATGTTTACATTGGTGATATGAATAAATTTAGCTCGAAATCGGGACGGGAGGCGTAAGAGATAAATTAAATAATTTACAAGATTCTTTTCAATTCGCTCAAAAACAAACAAAGTGTGTTCATTGATAAATGTTCTCGTTTTGATATTATAATACGAAATGTTGTTTTATGTGTCGCATGCATATCCACACATGTATATATGTGTGTGTATATACATATATATGCACACGTGTATGTATGTATGTATGTATATGTGTGCTTGTGTGTGACTACTTGTGTCCTAATGAAGTTGGCTGGGCACCGAAATATTGAAGTGGCTTTTGTTTTCTTTTTATTTATTTTTAATTATAATTAAATACAAATGTGTATCAAGAAAAGGTGAACGGTTTAAAGGTGTTATCTTATGTATTCAAATAAATAATATATATATATATATATATATATACACACACACCCAAAACATTCAAACACGACATCCCGCCATGCGGCGAACAAATATTACTTCACACATAGAAGCAGATATAAGGAAAGGGGATAGGAAAACACATAAAAGACAGGAAATGTGGGGAAGTATATATAAATAAATAAATATATATATATATGTGTGTGTGTGTATGTTATCTTTATATTTATATAATATATATATATTTATATATAGATGATTTCTTCGAAGTAACACGGAAGTGTTGAATAAATAACTTAGCAGCACACAGCACGAGAACATATAAAAAGAAAACTCATAATAATATCTTGATAATTTCGACGGACTCGAACTCCGTCTTCTTCGGAAGATAAGATATGACTGTCATCATCATCAGAGTCAGTCATATCTTATCTTCCTAAGAAGACGGAGTTCGAGTCCGTCGAAATTATCAAGATATTATTGTGAGTGTTCTTTTTGTGTTCTCGTGCTGTGTGCTGCTGTCTAAGTTTTATATATATATATATATATATATATATATATATATATATATATATATATATATATATATATATATATATATATATGTATGTATGTATATGTGTGTGTGTGTATATAATTCATTAATTGACCAGTCAAGGAAACATGGAAACATTTTTACGCTTGTGATCTACTCAATTCCGCCTTCCCCACCATTCTTTTTTTTGTCTTTTATGGGTGTTCCTATCCCTTTTTCTTATATTTATATATATATATTTTTTTTATAGATTTTTACCTGTATATCCATGTGAATGAAAATGTGTTCGCCATTTGGCGGGTGTACGGCGCGGAAACATGGCCATTGCAGCAAGATGAAAGACGTAGATTGAAAGCTTTAGATTGTGGGTGTGGAGAAGAAGGGAAAAGGTGAGGTGGACTGAAAAGAAAATAAATTATGAAGTACTAGGAGAAGTCTTCCGGGAGATGGGAGGAAAGATAAAGTCGGAGCGTTTGGATTGGTAATAGGATGATGAAGACTGTGATAGAGGGGAGAACGTTCGGCAAACGTGGAAGGGGTAGCAATAGGATGGGAATGTTGTACGAAATGAAGGGAGAAAGAAAGTATGCATAATTGAAGAGGCTGCCTGATTGTAGTGTTGAATTTCAGGTTTTGTCTTGTTGGGAGAGGCTAAGAAATGTATAGCCGTTAAGTTTGATTGAACCCAAAATCTATCTTAAAAGTTGCCCTACTCTCGCTCTTTCAATTGTAGTCGTGCGTCCATCCTACTCGAGTTCCCTGCGGTCTTCTCTCGGCGCAGACTGATATTTATATTTTCACCTTTAATCTTCAACAGTTAAGCGCGTTTCGGATTTCTTTTGTTTTCTTTTTTCCCCCCATGAATCACAGTCGAGTCCGCCGTCTCAACGAATTTATTTTTCTCCCTCCTTTCTTTGTCTACCCCACTCCCTCTCCTCATTTCTTTTTATCCCCTCTACTTTCATTTTTTTCAGATCCCAATTTCCCCGTTTCGTCGTGAAATGTGCGCTGGGATCGCGTGCGATGATTGGTTGTTTCCTTGGTGTAACCGTGGGCGACGCAATTATTTTGTTTTTCTCCTTTTGAAATTCACTCTACGCTCACACTCTTGATTGTTGATGGTCGGTTGGGTGTGCAATTCTTCCCATCCCTTCACCCCTCATAACGCCATTCTTCAACTCAGCCCCTGATCCTACCTCTTATCGGAAAAGGATTTTCTAGTACCCGAACCCACGCCTTATCTATTAATTGGTCCCATTCGCTGCCCTTTCATCAGTTAAGTTTTTGGACGTTTTTCTATGTACTGTAATGACCCAAGCGTAGCTCCGTTCCTTTGCCCTTTCACGTAATTATGCACAAGTTTACGTCAGCGACCTGCGCAACGAATACTATTTTGTGAATTGTGGGACGAATTTATGAAATTATTATTAGGTAGTCTACCGGTTAAGGTAGGTTTTTAGATGGACACGACTGTCAAATAAATATTTTGTAACTCCGAACAAAACCCAATTCAGCAACCTAATCTACATCAGGTCCCTCTTCATCTCTGTGTACTTATTTCCTCCCTTCATCCCGTCCAACATCCCTGTCCTGTTCCTACCCTACCTCGCTTGCCCAACATTCTCCCCTCTATTACCTTCTTCAACATTCCACTACCGCTCAATACGTCTTTCATCCATTTTTCCTGCCTCCATAGGATTTCTCTCAACAAACCCCTCTCCTCACCCACCATCTCCAGTACTTCCTCATTTGTTTTCCTTTCGGTCCATTTCACCTTCTCCATTCTTCTCCACACCCACATTTCAAAAGCCTCCAATCTACGTCTATCCTCCTGCTTCAGTGACCACGTTTCCGCGCCGTACATAGCTACGCTCCATACCCGAGTTTTTACGAGTCTTGTCTTAACATCCCTACTCAGCGTCCCCGCCATCAACTCCCTCCTCCTTGAGAAAGCCTCCTTGCGTAGCGCAATTCTTCTCCTTACATCCCTACTACTTTGACCGAGTTGGTCCAGAACACTTCCGAGATACGTAAACTGTTCTACCTGCTCTATTTTTTTAATGTTTAGCTTAGTCTTTTTCTTTCTGGAAAATCGTATAACCTTTGTTTTATTAATATTGATTCTCATCCCATATTTATCGCACTGAGCCTCCAATTCACTCAGCAATGCTTGCAACCCCTTGGCTGACTGAGCAACTAATGCTTGGTCATCAGCAAACCAAAATGACGGATACCATTTTAATTTTCGTTCATCCGAAAAGTGTAGGTTTTTCTATGATTTCAAATCGCAAGTTCTAACACATAATTTCCCCTTGTCATTTAGTTGTGAAAATTTATTTCATCGCTTTGCTGGCCTTGGGAAACAGTGGTGGGCCGCTGGTTGTGCTACAACCCTCTTTACGATTTCAAAGTTTCATTCAGTGCTAGTTTTAGTTCCCGTGGTCGATTGTTAATGCGTTCCGCAAATTTCGTCGATGATTATGGCTTTCAATGAGTATGAATATCTTTCCGGGTACAAATATTCCATCCAGTTCAAAGATCTTTTAATTTAACTAAATATCTAAAACTACTCACATTGGAAATTTGAAACTTCTGTTACATATCAACCTGGTCTCCCTGTAGACACATTTTGCTCAACGTTGAATGCATGTTTCCATGGCCGCCGAAAATATTTCAAATGCTAATCTTTAGCCCTCTGGAAAAATCGGATTGTCCGTGGCCGAGGCTTACTTCTTTGGTTCGTTGTCACGTTTAGATGTTCGGCTACCTTTGAGCTGTTATGCAACCTTGAAGGCGCACTTTTTAATGCCATGAACGCATATTCCTCGTTCAGTTGATGATGAATTTAGATATGTATGCGTTAAAAACACATAAGTGGGTAAAACGGATGATTACTCACTCTTATTGCGCACTGAACGACGCCATTTCAATTGTTGGGAACGCTTATCACCCTAGCGGGAGCTATACAAACCGCGTGCAATGTCAGGTGCAGCCATCTATATTTAACTATAATAAATAGTTCCCGCTTATTTTGAGCTCTGCTGCATCAAGACTTCCAAGTTCCGAGAAAATAAATAAGGTGACATTCGCACTTGGAACCACTTTCTACCTGGATGTGTGAACTTCACGTGCCGTTTAGGGACGGGTGCGCGGAGAACTCTACCCTCGCCCATCAAACCAACCTTCGTGGTGATTACTGGTGTTGTAATGTTGAGATACGGAATTGAGTTTGCGGACATAACTAATGGGCAGGTCGACGGGCAGGTGCTTTCTCTTGTCTGCAGTAGGTTGACAGTTGAGTACTGTTTCCTCAACGATTGCATTGTTTGTGGAGCTCTCTTTAATAAGCCGGACGGCGGCAGTGATTCTGTTCCCTCGAATTGTTACTTTGGAAATACCCTGCGCGATAGCATATTTAGAAATCCCCATGCTCACAATGGCGCAATGCTGTTGTCGGTGATATTACCACTTTCCACAAGGCCGAGTTTATCCTGCTGACCCATTATGTAGCTTTATAAGAGGAAGAAGGAAGTAGGTTACTGTAGATCTAGAAGACCTATGGTTCGTATTCCTACATCTTTGTGCAAATTTCCCAGGTAAGATTTTAAAAATGTTGTTTTACGCCTAACTTTAAGCTCGATCTGGAAATATTTTTGCGTAGATGTGGAAGAATTATTTTCGTGATCAATTGGCACGATTTTTCGGTAGCGAATGCGGATTCAGATCACAATTTAGTAGCGAGTGACGTCCGATTTAAAAAGTTGTAATATTTCAATAGGCAAGACGTTTTGGAAAAGGAATTTGGAAACGTTATCATGAACGAAAAGGTAATAACAGCAGGCTAGGGAAAAAATTACGGGCGAGGGCAGGGAGCTGGATGCTGTAGAAGAAAAATGGTGGTATATCAATATAGGGATGTCGAAATCCGCGTGCCGAGGGGCAATACAGTTAAAAGTCCCATCCAACGGACAGCGTACTCCAATTGAAGTGATCTCTCCACATACTACCCCAAGTAGGAATTGGGATTCCTGTTAAAAAATCAGACTACCACCGGGATTAGAACCCGGGTCCTCGGATTGGGAAGCCGGAACACCAATCACTACACTTATATGACAGTCCTCCAATTAAAAAAAGTAACTATAAATTCTTCTTTTGGTGGTATTGCAACGTGGAGATAGCAGGTTAAGGATATTCGGAATCTGCTGCGTTTCTGGAAAGTGTTTGAAAGATTACGTTTCGCACACATCGAAGGATACTTCCGTCAGGTCTTCAATTCGGATCCGTGCGGGATGGCCTAGAGCCGTGAAACCTCTGGGGAAAAAAACAAATCATTAGCAGGATTGATTAAACCTAATGGTACGTCCAGAGCGCTCGTACCATTGGTTAGTACCATTGCGTTTGTTCAAGTTTGTGTGCGAGAGACTTCGCATTTCATTCCTCACGGCATTCGGACTCACTTTTAAGCAATTGGAGTGAGACGTACGTTCAATATCTTTTCTATTACCGATCGAAAAGATTTCATTTGGGGGAGGGATAATACATCACCCGGGCAACTAGGGATCCTCTGTTTAGAAGGTAAGGGAGGGTGGGCTATTAAGGGTTCCACTGCGCATTCACTCATAGCCTCCGCAGCCTCATCAACCTTCTCCTCTCACTTCTTTCAAGATGGTCCATGGTGTAAGTCCCGCGGCTCTCGTATTCTTGTCGTGTGTGTCGTTAAGTCATCCGTAGTGTTTTTTGCCTGGGAAGATGGCCTGAAGGAGTCCTCCCATATGGCACTTTTTTTCGCCGACGGGGATAGACATGAAGAGATAAACACATTTATTTATTTATGCTTGGTGGGTGCATCAAAAGAAGTATCGCGAGTTTGTCGAAGAAGGGTTTTTACGCTGAACATAAGGTGAAGAATTTCAAATAAAATTGCCCAAGTCGTCATGTACTTGCATTTACACTAAGATACTTGATCATTTGAAAATAAAATATAAGGTCACAGTTTAATGGTCACAGTCACTCTCTCTTCCCACACCGCTCCTCTCTGTGTAATTGCCCACTTCTTAAGAGCTCTTTTTCGCGTCGCGGGTTACTGTCCAACGCCGAAAATTCTTTCCCAAGGCACTTGAACGTTCAAAAATGCCAGTGACTAAGTATCACATAACAGCGCTCCCTCCTCCAACGCTGTGGAATCTCCCTCCTTCCAACTAAATGAGTATTAACTACCGCTCTAACAAACGTGCTCAATCTTTACCAATCATCCCATTCTCCAACACGCCGCCTCTCAAAGTTTGTCTTTTGTTACTCGTATTCACGTTGCTATACTTAAAATCATTTCTGAATCCACCTGCAAAAGAGAGCTGTTATATGGCTTACATATGGCTACATAACGTATATTTATCTCCAGGTCTCAATTATATTCACCAATGCCTTTACCTCTGACCCTCACAAATCTTCTCACGCTAATTGCCTGCATCTCCCATCCTCCCATCCGCACCCAGTTTTCTTACCCCTTATTCGTTCAAATTCACCCACCCAGGTAAATACCCCATCACGTTTATAGCAGCGGTCGACTGTTCATAAAGGCGGCAGAACCGCCCAAACATTAAATATTGTTTGCTCCCTTAGACTGCTGAGGAAGGCGGCCAGGCCACCAAAACGTATAGCATTGTTAGCACCCTTGTTACCTAAAAAAGGTGCCAAAGCCGCTGAAACGTTTGATATTATTTTAGCACTCTTCTACTATTGAGGAAGGCGGCCGACCACGAACGAAAGTTTTGATAGTCTCTTAGCATCTTTAGACTACTAACGAAGGCGGTCGGAATTCGTACCGTAAAACATTTCATTTCATTTTCCTACCTTCGGCTAATGCAGACGGTGACAAAATTGGCAAACCATTTTATGCTCTGTTGGCACCCTTTGGCTACTGAGGAAGGCGGCGGGACCGCTGAAATGTATGATAATGTGTCGCCTTTACGTGATTTCTATGATTGAGTACTTGCATCACGTGTGTATAATGTATTACGTACGTGTGTATTTGTTCGTATACACCCGAATATTATTGAATCGCGGTTCACCTGTACCCATTTGCCGGTGTAACGTTCAGTAACGTTCGTAATCTTTAACCGGGAGCTCGTTGGTCTCCCAAGTGCCAATTATGAGCGTTGCCCAGAATGTTGGAATTGTTCATTGTAATGAAATTACGTAATTTCCACCGTTTTCTCTCCTTCGGAAGCCCAGCCCCTCCCCTCGTCTCGATACGTGTTAATTATTCACTAGGGTTCAATTCTGCTTTCAAATTATCCCGGGTGTCCGCGTCCCGGTATCCCCGTCGTACTTTCGTGCGCATTGCCGCCATGTTACTCTGGCGTTTATTCTGTTGCTTATTCTAACGGAGGGAGGAGGGTTATGAGCGAATGGAGTATGTTTTTTTTTATTTATTTTCTCTCTCCCCGGCGATTTGAAAAAGATCCCACTCTTTTTCAAGGGCTATGTAATGACCCCCCTCCCCTTAATCCCGTCAATGAAGCGCTTTGTAAACAAGACGTTAAGCTGCTCGTAAAATTTGACGTCTCCCTGAGAGAGAGTGTGTGTGTGTGTGTCGCGCCCTCGTCTCAGTCATCACATTTGTCCCATCGGACTGGTCGGATGTGTAGGTGCCTACTCAGGAATTCCCAGAGCGGTCGTAATGACTTCTCTCGCTCAGCTTTTTCCTTTCTTCCGCTGTGCTGTTCACCCTCCCTAGACGTACCCAAGTCGTTCGAACTCCTATCGAGGTGATGATACTTCCTTTTGGCAGCGCGAGGATATCCGAATAAACCATATGATCGATTCCAATGTCTTGTGTCCCTCTATCGCATACGATACTTATATATTTTTTCTCCCAGCCTGCTGCAAATATTAGGGATTATTGAGGTCGGAATATAGCATGAGGCGATTGTTATTTTTTCTTTGTTATTTTTTGACCTCCGAGCGCAGGACAGGGATGGCAATCAAAAAGGAAGGGAAAACAGTGCCTTGATTCCCATCTCTTGACTCTTCGACCCATTCGTTTGGAGCCTCTTTGTTTTTTTCCCAAGAAAAAAACCACGCGGCGATGTTGCCGATTTTCGTTTCACGTCAACCGTTTCTCCGTTGGGTGGAGAAGTGAACCGCGCAGGAGGTGACAACAATGGACTCGCATATCACCATCGCCGTGGAGACCGATCGAAGGAGTTAATGGAGTTTGCGGTCCAGCTTCGATGGAAGTCGTTTCCTTCCGAGTTTCATCCGGTGAATCATGGCGGCGAGCGAAAGGAAGCATACGTTTAGACTGAGTGGTGTTCATACTTATGGGATTCCTGGGCCACTTGGGCAAAAGAAGAAAAATCCTTCGGTCATTGAGAAAGAAATGCAAACAGTAACAAAACCTAATGAGCGAATCATAAATATGTTAATCGAGGAAGATATTTTTAGTGGTCTGCTTGATTCCGCCTTCCCCACCTCTCCTGTGTTCGTCTTTTATGTGTTTTTCTATCCCCTTTCCGAATATCTATTTCTATGTGAATGAATATTTGTTCACCGTATGGCGGGATTTCGGGTTTGAATGTGTGTGTGTGTGTATATGTATATATATATATATATATAATACCCTGATGTGTCAATATTCACACGCCGTCGGGCTTAGTACATGGGAGAGCTCTACCGTCACCTACTAAACCGACCTTCGGGTTGATTACTGTATTTATGGTTATATATATATATATATATAACTCGCTTATTATATATATCGCTCGTTATATATATATATATATATATATATATATAACCATAAATACAGTAATCAACCCGAAGGTCGGTTTAGTAGGTGACGGTAGAGCTCTCCCATGTACTAAGCCTGACGGCGTGAGAATATTGACACATCAGGGTAGAGGGGGCAGTTCCTTTCCCTTTGCCGGTTTCCCAGAAAGTTCAGGTACCCGAAAAATCAACTAGTTTGGATAGAGCTGCAGGTGCCCAGAGTACCTTGCCCGGGAATCGAACCCGGGAGTCTTGTCAGTAGTCTAACGCTCTACCTCCTGGACTACCGCGACCCATGTAAATATATATATATATATATATATATATATATATATATATATATATATATATATATATAATATAACTTTGACAGTAACAAACAATATAAAAACACATAAAAGGAACACTCACACGTTATTTCTTGATAATTTCGACGGAATTGAGCTCCGCCTTCATTAGAAGATTTCGCTAGGACTGACTGTTGAACTGGGGGAGGTGAGATACGTGTGAGAGAGAGGGAGAAGGGGACGGGTGGGGGAGGGGTGAAAGAAAGGGTTGTGTAAGGGGAAAGGGAGAAGGGAGGCCAGAGAGCAGCGGAGATAGGATAGGAGTGAGAGGGAGGATGTGGAAATAATTCACAAGCGAAAAAGAAAACAATTAGTTTTTCCACCGATACTGCAATGTCCACGACCCAGGTGTCAACTTGCAAAGTCGTCCTGATGACGACTTTGCAAGTTGACACCTGGGACGAGGAGAGGGGCTTGTTGGGAGAAATCCTATGAAGGCAGGAAAAATGGATGAAGGGCGTATTGATCGGCAGTGGGATATTGAAGACTGTAATAGAGGGGAGAATGTTAGACAAACGAGTAAAAGGCGGGAACAGGATAGGGATGTTGGACGGTATGAAGGGAGGAAAGAAGTACACAGAGATGAAGAGGGAGTTGATGTAGAGTGGGTTGCTGGATCGGGTTTTGTTTGGAGTCACAACATTTTTTTTGATAGTTGTTTCCATCCAAAAACCTACCCTAACCGGTAGATTGCCTTATAATAGTAATATATATATGCGTATACTCATTCACATGGAAATAAGTATAGGGAAATGGATAGGAACAAATAAAAGTCGAACATGAGAGAGGTGGGGAAGGCGGAATCGAGCGGATCACTAGTGCAAAAATGTCGCAAATATTATCTGTTTAAAGGGGTGTCATTAGCTGTCTTGGATGTGGCGTTTCGGAAATAAATAAATAAAAAGACAAGGGTATTCTTTAATATTGGGCGTAGGAATTCCGTGTATGATGCTTTAGGGGTCTTTGAGGGAAGAGTATAGGAGACCTTTGAGGTATGAGCTTGGTAAAGCGTGGAAAAGTAACCTCTATAGATAAGGAAATGTGTAAAAAATGCCTTAAAGGGATATGTAATTGGATAGATATTGGATGGAGAGTCTGAAAAAGTTTGGTTCAAGTATCGGGATATTGGAGGGTTGTGGGATGTTGAATGTGGTGAGATAGGATAGAAGGTTTGATAACTGGGCAAAACGGGAGGAGAAGTACTTTGGACGTCATAAGCGAAGTAAGTTATACTTATTAGGGAGATGAATGATGTGGGGTTGCGCTGAAGAAGAGTGTGATGTGCAGATTTGTGCAGGCATACATACAGGGTTCGTCCAGAAAATAAGTTTACTGAGCTCATGAAAAAAAATTATTACACGCTTTCATATCTTAAGCTAATATTCCTCAAAATAGGGCCCTTGTGAGTCGATACACTTGTTCCAGCGGCGTTCCCATTCCTGGAACGCTCCCGCGAAGGCATCATCGGGAACCTCTCGAAGACACGTCGTCATGGCCTCTTTGACGGCGTCCAAAGTCCCGTATCGCGTTCCTTTCAAACTCCTCTTTATCCTCGGGAACAGAAAGAAGTCCGGTGGTGCCAAGTCCGGGCTGTAGGGCGGGTGCGGCAGCGTTGCCACGCCGTGCTTGGCCAAGAAGTCCGACACGACAAGCGAGGTGTGAGACGGTGAAATTGTCGTGATGCAGCCGCCAGATGTTTTTGATCGCTGGCCGGACGCGGGCGACTCGTTTTCGAAGCCTATCGAGCACTTGGACGTAAAATGCAGCATTTACAGTTTGTCGTTCAGGTACAAATTCGTAGTGGACGACTCCCCTTTTGTCAAAAAAGACAATGAGCTTATTACACTTATTTTCCGGACGAACCCTGTATTAGTGGTTTTTTAAACCATCTGCGATCTAAATTTGTATGGGAAATTACGCGTAATGTCATAAGTAATGGCAAGGGTGAAGAAGAACGCCTAGTTTTCCGGAATATTTTTATAAATGATATTGCTGTTTGTATTACTTCCGGCTCTTTGCAGATAAAAACGGAAAAGTAGAATTACACCTGGTTTGGGAGCTTTAGGTAACCTCAAAAGAACGACCCGAAGGAAGAGGACTCTCAATAATGAAATCTATCCGTGCAAGTGAATCACATAAGAAATACCCTTGTTGTTGTTAAATGTATGAAATGCAGGATTCGGCGACATATTTTCCTTTTTTATGTTTTCCAATTTGGAAGAAGACATTTGTCCTAGGAGAAAGTTGGACTTTCCCCGTTTTTACAAACCGAGTGTCCATAATATCGTACATATATACCTGTATACTGCAAGTCCATATTCTCTTCTGGACCAGTTAAAAAAAAAACTATTTCAAATCCAGTCACATTTGGTTTAGTTTGTGATACCTATTTTCTGTAGTTTCTTTCGCCGGCTACTTAAACAAGGCTAGTTCATGACGGAGATTTTATAGCCACCCCTTACGTAGAAGAGTCCCGACTCTTTTATGCATAAATAAATACCTCAGGGTTGGAAACTTTACATTAATGACGAAAGAAAAAAAAATGTTGGTTACTAATCTTTTCATCTACCACTCCAATAAAACGTTTCATCCGAAGCACGGCTGTCTTCACCGAGTATAGATGCACTCCTCCCCAAGAAACCATCCCATGTTTTACCTTAGAATGGATTTAAATGAAATGTTGTAACTTGATAATGTTGTAAAACTCTGTGAGATTTGTACTAGACAGTAAAAAAACATTACCAAGCGGAAAAGAGCAAATGTGTTTCTTGTCATTATGGAACAATTTGGTATCATGTCTGATGGCCGTCACTTTAAGAATGGTTGTTTTTCGGAATGGTTAAAGCTTGATGCATGCCCGACAGGGCTGGAGAAGGCGTATGAATGGAATTTGGGATAAGTTTTAATCAGCAAACTACCTGTTCCCTGACTTAAGTCTTTCCCGTTGGGGAAACCGCGTCCCAGTGAACTGTGCGGCCCTTGGGATTGGGACCCTCTCCCTAGATCCTCAAGACTTCACCGAAGACAAGGTGGGGATGTCGGAAAGGGGATTGCGGGGGGGAAGTCTCAGAGAGTCGGGAGAGCTCGGCATTCACGGACGTAAGATGTTATCTCATCTGGGGACCGAGGGCCGTAAAAACTCCGGTCCCGGACCTTAGCAGCGAGTGGCGGTATTATCTTTAAAGGATTTCCCCGGGAGGTCCCTAGGCTGAGGAGGAAGGCTTTCTGATATGAGATTCGAGTGAGCGTGTTTTATCAGCCTTTCTTCCTCTATCCTCCCAACCCACCCCTTTACAGTGCTGCACCCCATTGGTCCCTCACCCTATACCAACCTACTACGTACACACACACACATCCTGCCTCTCCTCCTCCTCTTTGTTTTAAGGATGCATTTTCCTTCGGCGTCTTTCTCCGTTGCGTTGACCCAGGCGGATCCCAAGGCGAGCGACCCCTTCTTGGTCCTGTTGGGCGCTGTTAACTGGAGGGGAGGGGGTAATTGTCTGGGTAAGGGTGAAGAGGGAGGGAAAGTGGGGGTGTTGTAATCACCCTTCCCACTGCATCTAAGTTTTGGTCCCCAAACCCATATTTTCCCTCCCTTCCTCATCCCATGAGAACGAAGGGAAGTGATTAGAAGGGGAGAGACCCTGGAAATCAATCAATGAAGCCCCACCCGTTTTGCAAACTCTCTACTCCATCTTGGAACCTCTTCATCGCCAAATCCGGGAGCCGCGGCGAAGGAACAGACAACGAGGGAAGCGCTGTGTTTCGGTTTGGGCGGCATTTTCCTCCCGGCTGCCTCAGAATACTAACCCTTATTTCGTAAAATCACATTGCGGAATCGCCTCATACTCTCCGTAGTTGCCCCCGGTGAGGAAATCCATTCATCCCTCTACAAAAACGTATCGCGCAATTATTCACTTAAACTGGAATGTGTGTTCGCGAATAATCGAAGACTCAAAACGTCGTGTAAAACGTATTTAGTAAGTGTGCGATCAAATCGTTCGAGTTTAATCTCGCACGCGAAGGAAGTAATCAATCATGCGACGGAATTGCTCCTCTGTTATCGTAAATGAATACTGTGATAGAGTACAGGTTTTTATCACTCGGTTCCGGAGTGATCCGAGTTTGCTTCCAAGGAAACTCCATCAATGGGTGAAACTTTTCGCCGAAGAAATGATCAATCGTTTAAGTTTTAATTACTACATCAAGGAAATCACACGTTGCATCAGGAAATTGAAAAATAATGACGAGATGGTTAATATGAAAAGTCTTGTGATACGCCGGGCATGTCCTTCCAGTCGGTAAGCTTGTAAAATGCTTCTTTGACTTGATCACATCTCCTTGCTAAGCGTATGTATAAATAACTCTGTGCCCAATTTCATCCAAGACACTGCCCAAACACGTGAACTACTCCATCTGCTCTATTTTATTTTTATCCTACCTGAATGTTTGACTTTGCCTTCTGTCTCATTACGCTATGTATTTTTGTTTTCTGAAATAAACGAAATTACTCTGATAAGTATTGCTGGTTACGATGTAGTGTTAATTACAAGAAGTAAATATTGTTAACACTTAGGTATTCTTTGGAAAAAGGCCAAATGTTATCATCGTAATCATTCAAAATAGGAAGTAGTAACCTAATAGCTCGTATTACACCTGTATTATTATTAGGTAATCTACCGGATAAGGTAGGTTTTTGGATGGATACAACTATCAAGTAAACATTTTGTACTTCCAAACAAAACCCAATCCAGCAACCTAATCTACATCAGGTTCCTCTTCATCTCTGTGTACTTCCTTCATCCCGTCCAACATCCTTATCCTCTTCCTGCCATTTCCTCGCTTGCCCAACATTCTCCCCTCTATTACCGTCTTCAACATTCCACTACCGCTCAATACGCCTTTCATCCATTTTTCCTGCCTCCATAGGATTTCTCTCAACAAACCCATCTCCTCCCCCACCATTTCTAGTACTTCCTCATTTGTTTTCCTTTCGGTCCACTTCACCTTCTCCATTCTTCTTCACACCCACATTTCAAAAGCCTCCAATCTACGTCTATCCTCGTGCTTCAGCGACCACGTTTCCGCGCCGTACATAGCTACGCTCCATATCAGAGTTTTTACGAGTCTTGTCTTAACATCCCTACTCAACGTCCACGTCATCAACTCCCTCCTCCTTGAGAAAGCCTCCTTGTCTAGCGCAATTCTTCTCCAGTCCCTACCACTTTGACCGTATTGGTCCAAAACACTTCCGAGATATGTAAACTGTTCTACCTGCTCTATTTTTTCCCCACCTATTTTAATGTTTAGCTTAGCCTTTTTATTTCTGGGAAATCGCATAACCTTTGTTTTATTAATATTGATTATCATCCAAAATCTACCGCACTGAACCTCCAATTCACTCAGCAATTCTTGCAACCCCTTGGCTGACTGAGCAACTAATGCTTGGTCATCAGCAAACCTAACCGATTTTACGAATTCTCCTCCGACTTTCGTTCCTAAACACGTGTATGTCGAGAGAAATATTTTGAAAAAGAAACAGATCGACCAGCATTGTTTCCCTTTTTACTTTATTCTTTTACCATACATGATGAAAATTCGATTTCATTTATATGGTTTTCTCCAAACTAAATCCTCAAACTAACTTCTACTTAAATACCTCAAACTCAGCAAAGGGAAAGTGCAAATTTCATATATAAACTAAATCTCTTCTTAAATATCACACACACTGATAAATATCTTTACGATCGTAAATTTAAAAAAATTGGTAAAACTTCATATTGTGTGAACAATCCTTAAAATTTTCTTACTGGAAAAAAAAACATAATACGCTTCGTTGCAGGCCAACTTGGTTGATATCAGATGAAAATGCCATGAATTTTAAGAAGATATCAACAATATATTGCCTTGAATTTCTGGGGAATCCAATTCATCACTGGAAATTCCTAATATAGCGCGTAAAATCTCCACAAAATATTGCCCCGTATCAGCAGGTTTTAATATAAAATGAAACGCCCATTGTAATCTCCTATCTTTTCATTCATTATCTTTGGCGTGGAAACGACTATGCGTCGTTTTGAAGTACGTACAGTCATTTTAGATATGAAACTCAATATTTCAAAATTGATTTTGTGGAATTTGGAAAGGAGGGATAGTAACATTCTTCATATATTCCACTTGGTGACGTCTTAATAAACGATTTCCATCCGTCATAATTCTACACATGCCAGCGATGTAGGCTGCATTTTTTTTTAATGTTCTGCAGTTTCTTTTTACAATCCTTTTCGTCTTCCACTGAGGAGTGTCAGTTGGAATTGATATTTGTTGAACTTATTATTTACGTTTAATCACGTCAGTATGCGCTTCTGTTCACGAGTAATTAGGCATTTTATCTGAATTTCAAGTACCAGTAGCTTTGGGGTTGGGCCACCAAAAGCTGAACTCCTTTGCACCATTATGTTTGCATGGAAATGAAGAAATTAACGTCCCATTTTGACGGACGGCGTACTCCCTTTAAGTGCTCTCCACAAGAACCTCATGATACCGCCGAAAAAGATGTGCTACCTCCAGAATTCGAACACGGGCCATCTGGTTGGGAAGTCAGTGCATCAGCCACCGTGGTTCGAATGCGTCGTAGTAGTATCAACGCTGTTAATTAATCGATCAATACAAGACATTGAGAAATATTCCTTGTTGTAGAACGACTTCCTTTAAATCTCGATCGGAGAAATTCGAATTTGTGGTCGGAAAAAATGGAAACGTCGGACAATTAGTAGGAATTGGTTTTTCCTAACCTTCGACCTACCTGGCAAGAGTGACCATACAAGGAGCAATTATCATCGATCCAGCCAGCACAGCTCTGGGGGTCATCGGAACATACAAGCCCTTCCACCATGCCAAGGTTGTAGTCCATGGGAGGGATATACATGTATTAAATACATGACCACAACTGTCTTTAATTTGTGAACATTGTCCTATTTTTTAATGAACTTCGAAATAAATTCAAAAGTCCTCTATTCTCCCAATGGCTTCTGTTCTGTTTTGTTTAGACTGAACAATTTTTTTTTTGTTTTCGGTTCAAGGATTTAATAATTTCCTTAATAATATTATATAAATAATAAATATATATAATAAATATTAATTATAAATAAATTAAAAATAATAATTATGTATATAATATATTAAATAAATAATATAATAAATATATAAAGAATAATAATCTTTCCTTCGCCTTTTCTCTCTCTAGAATTTATCCCTTTTGGCTTTTCTATTATTTCCTTTCGTCAGATATTCGTCTTTCTTTCCATGGGTCTGTTTAAACCGGTCGTTTCATTTCCCATCCCCCCATTTCCCTCCTTCCTCCCTCAAAAACCCCTCTCAAAAACCCAGGCATTGACTTCCCACCCCGACACTCCATTTTGAATTAAATATTTCTCCCTCCTCCTCTTTTTGTTCCCCTCACTTTTTGCGATTTATTTTTAAATTTCCCATTTATTTCATTTTTCGCGTCTCCATCAAACCTTCCCTCCAACCCCCTTCCTCCCCCCTCCACTCTCGTCTCGTCCCCTATATTATCATCGTATCCTCTGTAACCAGGGTCCCTCGACGACGCAACCCCCCTCCCTTTTGTTCGAAACACCCCCTCTTTCTTCAGCGCGGATGATCCAACTCCGCTACGATTTCTCATAGTTAGGGTCGCCTTCATTAGTAATTTTTTTCCTCCACTAAATGAATGAATTGGTCCAAACTTGGAAGTACGGTGACTGTTCAATAGGGTGATTATATTTTTTTTATTGACGCACTTTATTGTGCACAACATTAATTTTATGTCACATTGTCAGCTGAATATTCCATTTGCACGTGTTTTAAATTTATTAATTTGACGCAATTATATTATGTATCATATTATTTATGTATAAATATACATAAGAATGGAGAAGGTGAAATGGACGGAAAGGAAAACAAATGGGGAAGTACTGGAGATGGTGGGTGAGGAAATGGGTTTGTTGAGAGAAATCCTATGGAGGCAGGAAAAATGGATGAAAGGCGTATTGAGCGGTAGTGGGATGTCAAAGAAGGTAATAGAGGGGAGAATGTTGGGCAAACGGGGAAATGGCAGGAATAGGAAAGGGATGTTGGACAGGATGAAGGGTGGAAAGAGGTACACAGAGATTAAGAGAGACCTGATGTAGAGTAGGTTCCTGGATTGGGTTTTGTTTGGAGTAACAAAATATTTATTTGATAGTTGCGTCCATCCAAAAACCTACCTTAACCGGTAGATTACCTAATTAAATATATACATATTATATATATATATACATATTATATATATATATATATATATATATATATATATATAAACCATAACCACAGTAATCAACCCGAAGGTCGGTTGAGTAGGTGATGGTAGAGCTGTATCAAGACCATGTACCAAGCCCGACGGCGTGTGAATATTCACACATCAGGGTAGGGGGCCCAGTTTCTTTCCCTGTGCCGGTTATGGTTTCCCAGGAAGATCTGGTATACGAAAAATCAACTAGCTTGGGTGGAGCTGCAGGTGCCTAAAGTGCCTTTCCCGGGAATCGAACCCGGGACCCTCTGGTCAGCAGTCCAACGCTCTACCCGCTAGACCACCGCGACATATCGCGAGATATCTTAAGTGGCATTATCTCGAATATTACCAAGCGATTGGTATGATTTGATGCTGGAAATTTTCCCCAAAGGTCCCTCGGAGTTCCTTAGCGTGATTGTAATGCGGAGGATTGAGGATGTCATTTCTTTTCTCATGTGTTGAAATTCACTAAATCTATTCATTTCGCCCATTTCCATCTCTATTCGGAGTGCATATCCTGAATGCCTCCTGCTGATATATTCCTCCTTCCCCATTTAAGGCCGAACTTTTAAATAACTAACAGTAACAACATCGATATTTTTTTCACATCGACCAGGGCGATGCGGATAATTCAACGTAATCGATGCATCATCAACAGTCGATAGTCATCATCGATATAACGAATTGTCGATGTTTTGACCGAGAGTGAGTGATGATGTGGTATTCCATTCGATGACAACAAATATGCTTATCCCTTTAGCACTTGACCATATATTTGTCTGACAATATTTTCGATATTCCTTATTCGATATGCTTAATGGGAGACCATATTTAATTTCAGTATTTCCGAGCCCAAGGTGACTAATCTTGATGCTTCCGTGTCCCTAAATTTCACGAAAAATTATTGATCTTGTTGCTATGACGCGATGGATAATGTTTTGATAGCTTGCGCCAGATGTCGTGCTGACATAAGATTATGTTTTCTTGAAATCTACGCAGATATCATTAAATTATCATTGTTGCACAGGTCGATGTTTTTCGATACATGGATTCCATTTTGTTTTTGCTGCTCGATATTCCCGGCATTGTAGATATTTCGCGCGGACGTACTTCATTAGTCTCTCCCATTTAATCTCGCGTTGCTCCATTGTTGCCTCTCGCTTGACGCAATTCGTTTGTTTTAAGCTTACTTCTCGAGGAAAGAGAGGGGTGGAGGGTTTATCCATACTGTCGTCCCTTCCGATTCGCTCCCGTCTTTATCCGGGCTCTATGCTCAACCCTAAAAGAAAACCATTCCCGTCTCGGTACCCTTATCTCTTTCATTCGTCCCGTGTTGTTTCGTAGCCTTCCCTTCTCTTTTAACGTTCCGTTTTTTCCACTCTCTCTCTCTCTCTCTTAACCCCTGGTGGGGAGGGGGGAGAGGAGAGTTAGTTTTTATCGGCAGGGTCGTTTTCCTTGGCGTGCGTACCTACCCCCTCTCTCTCTCTCTCTCTCTCTTCCATCTGACGCCTCGACTAATTTAGTCCTACCCCGCTTTTGTCTCTCCTTTTCGCCATTCTTATGCATGCAAACCTTGTCACTTACTCACTAAACTCTGCCGAGTACCGTTTCCTTCGAACTTCTCCTCCTCCATCCCTCTCTCTCCGTTAAGCTCGTTAATTTTGCTCATTACCGTCAATCTCCTTTTATCTCCTTTCTTCTTTATGGCAGCCTCCTCCACCCCCTCGCCTCCCCTTTCGTGCTCCCTAAACTCCTTTCCCTCCCCTTTCTCACATCCCACACTTCATCCTCTTTTTGTGCTCATGTGCGCATTATCCGGATGAGGCAGCAGCCTAGCTCTTGTCGGATACTGACTGATAGAACCGTGGACTTTGAAATTCCGTTTCAACGAATCACCTGAAAAAAAGCGACGTCAGGGATTGAGGTCTAGGTGTTTTAGGACGCTCGGCTACGTTTTTGGAGGGTTGAAGTTAGCTAGTTAGTATTTTTTTGTAGCTAAACCATTCGATAAAGCGTACGATTCGAAAGGTGGACGTAATTTTGGCGCACATTGTAGTGTTTACAAGTAAGTAAGTGCGAGTTCCTACGAATACGAAACGAGTTACAAGAAGTTCCTGGAATAAAAAAACTATTAAGAAAATATGGTAAAAACTTGAGTGCCTTACATGGAATATTGTTTCCAATATTGTCGTACGTGGTGGTTCTGATACCGTATCGTTTATGGTCTGCCACGGAATGTGGTAGGTTGGTGGAAAGTTGCGCGAGGTTAGAGCCAGTCTCTCCAATCGAACCAACCATCTTTGATTAATTTGTTTTTCAAAGAATTGCTGGAGATTCCACGACAGTTAGTTAACCGTAGTCTTCCATTAATTTCCATAAATATGCAGCCATTCAAAAGTATAAAATTCATTTGTAGAAATTCTCAGGGTGTAAAGACGCTTCGGTGTCTTAATTGGTTGAAGCACTTGGCCGGTAATTGAGGGATCTGGGTTCGAATCCCTGTCAAGGCGAATATACTTTTACAATTTGAAATTGCTTCATTTTTCTACCTGTATGTTGCTGGTCTACCTTTATTAGCGAACGAAATGCTGAATCAGCAAAGCTTTTTCCGATTACATGAGTGGAAGAAAACCCAATTTCGTACGTAGTTGTGGTCCCTACTGTTACCATATGTAATCCAGTGACTGTGGTTGGTGATTAACTGCGTTTCCACCGCGACACCTATCATGTACTTTGTAATTAGAAGGTAGTCATGTAGGGGAATTTGTCTGTAGTCTTCATTGTTCACTGTACGACACCCAATGGTGGTGACAGGTATCATTAATGCCAGTTGATTGATTTGGTTTAGTGGCTTGGTAATGTGAACAATCAAGAGGTTTGCTACAAAGTTACGAATGTTCTAGAGCGTCGCCTTAGTCTTTCGGTGTGATGGACTCCAGCTTGCTCCTTTCATCACTTAATGGCTGTCATCAGAGTTTGCCAAATAAAATAATTTGTCTTGACAATTATTGACGGGTCTTTCATTTGAACTTCTGTCTTATATCGTAATGAAGGCTGTCCATACAGTTGTTATGTCTCTCCTCATTAGTGGCCATTTAGGTGTTTGATGTACACTGTCATCTTTACTTATATTAATATCGTATATGCCATTCAGTCCCACCTAACTCGATTTTCGCCTAACCACTCTAAATACCATGAACCAAAGTATTTGGGTGAACCCTTTTTCAACTTATGTTGTCTATCTTCATTCCGTCAAAGTGACTACTTTTCCTCCCTTTGCTCCGCTTACCTAAAATTCTGTCCTCATATCATCACAGTGTTCGTTATGCCATTGCCTCTTGTAGATGCGCATCCACTTGTCCCGCACTCTCCTAATTTATTCGAACAGCTTCTCTCTTCTTAACATTCCCAATATCCTCGTTTGCTTTCCTATCGCACTTTTCTTCCGTCCTCCTGCACACCAACGACTTAAAGTTCTCCTATGTCAGCTTTTTCCCTCCTGCCTCAACGATAAAGTTTCCCACAGCGTACGGTCGTACAAAATTTAATTATCCATCATTGGTTTTACGTTATTTCTCAAGTTCTTGTCTTCAATTGCCTACGCCTTGTCAAAATCCCTTTAACTAACGTAATTATTACTTTGATGGACTAACTTGTATTCCCATTTTCGTCAAAAATATATCCAAAATAAAGAAACTATTCCATCCGCTCTGTCTTCCCGCTTGAGTCCTTAACTTAGCTTTGCTGTACTCAAAGAGCCTCACGATCTTCGTTTTTCTATGATTATGACAGGTAGTCTACCGATATGGTACGTTTGGATAAACATGGATAGAGCCTCCCTAAATGCCTTTGCTTTGTGTAATAAAAATAAACATGTACGTGAAATTATTTTTCAATTCCGAATATTTCCTGCCTCCTATTGATATACATCATCTGGACGAGGGCGTACCGCAAGGATGCATTTTAGGGCCATTAATATTCAGTATGAATGTGAAAGGTGTTAAATAGGGAATGAAAAGTTTCGAGGTCATACAAAGTACACGGATTGCATATCCTCGTCATTGGGCATCGTGATTTTGAAACTTCAGAAAAGTTACTTCAAGTTTACCTCAACGAATTTATCATGTTGTCAACTCAAGAGTAGTGATAACTTTATAGTGATAACGTCATGTGACACAGTTTTTATGCATATTAATTGGCTATGTACTTGACTCTTTCAATTGAGTTAATATTCATTTTCACCATTTACCCTGCTCTGTATCCAATAGAAAGAGAATACTAAAAAAATAAAATTTGTATCAATGAAAAAATTAACATTTTTACTATGGGATGAGAATAAATATTAATAAAACAAAGGTTATGCGATTTTCCAGAAAGAAAAAGGCTAAGCTAAATATTAAAATAGGCGGGGAAAAAATAGAGCAGGTAGAACAGTTTGCATATATCGGAAGTGTGTTGGACCAACACGGTCAAAGTGGTAGGGACGTAAGGAGAAGAATTGCGCTAGGCAAGGAGGCTTTCTCAAGGAGGAGGGAGTTGATGACGGGGACGTTGAGTAGGGATGTTAAGACAAGACTCGTAAAAACTCTGATATGGAGCGTAGCTATGTACGGCGCGGAAACGTGGTCGCTGAAGCAGGAGGATAGACGTAGATTGGAGGCTTTTGAAATGTGGGTGTGGAGAAGAATGGAAAAGGTGAAATGGACCGAAAGGAAAACAAATGAGGAAGTGCTGGAAATGGTGGGGGAGGAGAGGGGTTTGTTGAGAGAAATCCTATGGAGGCAGGAAAAATGGATGAAGGGCGTATTGAGCGGTAGTGGAATGTTGAAGAGGGTAATAGAGGGAAGAATGTTGGGCAAGCGAGGTAAGGGTAGGAACAGGATAGGGATGTTGGACAAGATGAAGGGAGGAAAGAAGTACACCGAGATGAAGAGGGACCTGATATAGATTAGTTTGCTAGGTGGGGAGTCACAAAATGTTTATTTGATAGTTGGGTCCATCCAAAAACCTACCTTAACCGGTAGATTACCTAAAAAAAAATCTGCTTGACTTCTTGTTGATAGATAGCCTTTGTAATTGAGAGCAATGCATCTTTTATTATATCGAGTTTTTCGTGGTTACATCTTTCCCTCCCTTCTCTTTCTCTCTTCCCCATTCATTCTTCAACCCCACCCGTTTTCCTTTTCTGGGCATCCACCCTTGATATTCTTCTTTCTTCTCTCGTTGTTCTTATCTCTGGGGCCCGTGGAGATAAGTTTCCCACTTCTTCCTCGTTCCTCCCATCTCCAACCCTAATCAGGTCGTTTCTTCATTTTTAATGTCCGTCCTAACCGTTCCTCCTTTATCCTTGGCCCATTTTACCTATATTTCACGTCGATGTCGTCAAATCCCTTTGGCCGCTCCTCTCCTTGCCTTCATAGCACCCATCTTTTACTAACTCCCTCCCCTGAGTTGTTTCTCTTGGTTAATTGCACATTTTCACACTCGCAACTTTGCCAAAAAAATTAAAATGTTATGTATTAATTGAGAAGAGGGAAAGGTCTCGATAGCCAATTGGCATGGATGAATCCACGGGAGTCTTGTGCAGTTGTGATTTTTTTTTCTGCCTAATTCCCACTATTTTTTGGCCTATCAGAAATGCCTCGCCTCTGCGTATATTCATTCATCTTAATCGGCGATTTTCTCGTCCAATCGAGTCTTACTTACTAATGATACGTAAAAATGAGTCTTGTAGCAAAAAAAAACATCAAGCCAATACTGACTTTCGAGCAAAAAAATTGGAAATTGTAGTATTTTTAATGCCCGGATAAAACGTTAAAACATTAGGCTTGGGATGATGCTTCAGCTAACGTACTGGCTTCCAACCCACAATGGCTATGGTTCGAGTCCTGTGGGGGACAGGGTTTTACAGTTTTAACTCGATCCCTCCTTTTGTTGCTTTTTTGGAAAGAGCGCCTCGAGTGGAGTATGCCGTCCGTCAGATTGGAAGTTAAACTGTGTGACCCCTCGGCGAATTTCGTTATTACAATAGGTCAATACCGACGCCGGGTTTCTTTCTCCGTTCATTCTTCCCTATCCTTCCCTGGAAATCCGGTCTTCACCAAGTTAATTGGCCTACAATCAATCGGTCAAATGACGTCGGCCGTCGGCCCCCTCCCGTAACAACAACTTCAGCCTATTACATGAATATTGAATCATCCAGGTAGGATTGAGGGAAGTGTGATTCAAGTTACAGTGATTTAGAGCAGTGACCTACAACATAAACAACTTTAAAATGTCATGCTGTGTGAAAATTATTATATAACAGAAAAAAATTGCGGGAACTATGCTCGAAATCAAATTAAGGTTTTTTAATTTCCGAAATGAAACACGGTTTGTCAAGCCATTTTGTTAACCTAAAATGTTCAGCTATCGGCTTTTTGTTTACTCGTAAGTTTCTTTAAATGTTTTTCATCTCAGCTTTGGCCTGATGTTTTAAGGATATGGGATTTTTGTATATCTTTCCTTGTTTTTGTCAACCATGATTCCTCCTCCATAGTATCTTTCCTCCTTAACATGCTCGTCCCTGTAGCCCTTCACCGACGACACTTTGTAAGCTATATTATGGAGGTGATGCTCCTTCCTTATTTCACTGCCTTCTGGAAGCTATGTGATGGAACTGGCGATTGTAAGGGCTCTGGAGTAGCCCTTTATAAAATCGTCGCCCTCTCTCTCTCTCTTTCTTTCGTGGTGATAGAATTCTTATCTGCAAACGTATGCGCTTTGTGACAACTTAACTGTTTGATTTACGTTTTCAGCGGTTTCTTCTCATAACATGGAAGCTCGGAATTTTGTGGAATTATTTCTACTGTTGCTGAAATATATATATAGGAAGGAAAGTCTCACGGATGTGCTTAATAATGTAAACGTAGAAGCAAGATAGCGCTAGCGAGCAAAGGAAAACTAGGAAGTATTTCTGCTCCTTATTGTCTTTTATATGTGATCCTATCTCTTTTCCTTATTAGTATATTTTTTTAAGGTTATCTACCGGTTAAGGTAGGTTTTTGAGTGGACACAACTATCAAATAAACATTTTGTAACTCCAAACAAAACCCAATCGAGCAACCTAATCTACATCAGGTCCCTCTTCATCTCTGTGTACTTTCTTCCTCACTTTATCCCGTCCAACGTCCCTATCCTGTTCCTGCCCTTTCCTCGTTTGCCTAACATTCTCCCCTCTACTACAGTCTCCAGCATCCCACTGCCGCTCAATATGCCTTTCATCCATTATATATATATATATATATACATATACATATATATATATATATATATATATATATATGTATAGATGATGCGGAAGTACTCACGAGAGCAATATAACTTTTGGACGGCACAATAGAACACAGAATAAAACAGATAACACGTAAAAGGACACTCACACTGTAGATTATTTGAGCTTTCGGCCTACTCCGAGGCCTTCTTCAGGTCAGACTCATACCTGTATATTTCTATATATATATATATATATATATATATATATATATATATATATATATATATATATATATGAAGCCCTCAACAAGTAGTCATCCAATGCACATACCTCTAAATTAAAGGGTGTGCGTACGTGGGTGGTATGTGTGCATATCACTTCATAATCGGCTGAGCTTAGTATGCTTCCTATTTTAAGGAATTAATGAACGGAAATTGTCATTGGGGTGGGAATTTTCCATTAAGGCTAACCTTACTGCTCAAAGTTTTATCTTTGCCTTTACTTTCTAAAGAGCTTTACAGCTAACAGTTGAGAGTTACCGGGGAGGGGGGGGGAAGGTTAGGAACCCTTCTTCCCCCGTTGGCTCATGTTTTCGATCCCGAACCCTGACGGAACGGGAAAGAGAAAGCACGAAGGGGATCGGGAGTGAAGAGGGGAAAGGGAAAGGGGGAGAATGTGGTATTTCAAGAGCGGGCGAAGAAAGGATGGAGGTGGGGGAGGAAGATGATGCGGCGGGAAGAGGGTGTGGGGGGGTGTTATTTTATTTTTTTTGGGTCGGGGAAAGGGACAGAGGGAGGGAGTTGCCATGGTAGCGGCGAACAAGCAGAGAGAGAGAGGGAAGAAACGTGGTGCAGATATTTCGCGACTGCAAGCACTTGGCAGGACTCCTTCTTGCCTTGCGCATTGCGTTCTTTCTTTTTGAGGTGGGAGAGGAGAGGGATTGGGAGGGAGGAGGGTGGGGAAGTGGGGTTGGGGAGGAGACAAAGGCAGAATGGAGAGAGGAGATGGTAGGGATGAACTGAGGATGGAGAGAGAGAGAGAGGGAAACAAAAGGATATTAAATATCCAGAAGAAGTCAAAAGAAAGGGCAGCGTGTTAAAGGTGTACTTCTGGCGGACGGTGATATAGTAGGTTAAGAGATTACGAAAAGGGTGCGAGTGTCTGGCAGGGGTGTTTTCCGATAGTGTGGGGATTATGTTTAAAAAATGTTTTCCTACGTGGGAGTATCGTACAGCTTTAAAAATTATTTAAAAAATAATCGAGACAGATGGGTATGGAGAAGAATGGAGAAGGTGAAATGGACCGAAAGGAAAGCAAATGAAGAAGTACTGGAGATGGTGGGCGAGGAGAGGGGTTTGTTGGGAGAAATCCTATTGAAGCAGGAAATATGGATGAAAGGTATATTGAGCGGCAGTGGGGATGTTGAAGACTTTAATAGAGGGGAGAATGTTAGGCAAACTAGGAAAAAGCAGGAAGAGGATAGGGATGCTGGACGAGATAAAGGGAGGAAGAAAGTATGCAGAGATGAAGAGGGACCTGATATAGATTAGGTTGCTGGATTGGGTTTTGTTCGGAGTTACAAAATGTTTATTTGATAGTTGTGTCCATCGAAAAACCTACCTTAACTGGTAGATTACCCAAAAAAAACGAGACGGAAACTTAATTTTTATTTGTTATTCTTAAAAAACTTCTTTTCATAGTCATGATCTAGTGTGATCTTGTACATTTGTCCTATCGTTTCATAACCTTACGAAGGCCTTCATTATAGAACTGAGCAGGTTACGTCGAAAAGCGTTGTTCCGCCTCTTATATGACGTCATTTTTGTTGCTAAGTCTCCGATCCCACAACGGATTTTTGAGTCCAGGAAATAAGAAAAAGTCGCTTGGGGCGAGATCGGAAGAGAATAAGGGTGATGTGATAAAATATCAGTCGCATCGTTCTGAGTACTATTTGCGCTGTGGTTTCTTCTGAAAAGGAACCAGTAGTTGTGGCACCCAGTGTGCTGACAACTGTGACATGTTCAGTTCTTCGTGAATGATTTCCGATACACTGCCTTATTTAAGATCAGTATCATTCACTTGAATGGTTGATCTTTAGTTTTAATAGGATAGAGTCCTCCTTTTTCTTCACTGTTTCAGCATCGTCCGTGAGTGATGGTCTTCCATTTGGATACACGGCCAGTTTGAACATTCCTTTTTCACCTTACACCTGTGTCAAATGATGAAGTATCATTTCCACAAACAGCCATCCTTTAATCGTGGTTTTTCCGGGCACTTTAACCTTTCAAATGAAGTAACTGAATCACACTGCGAGCATCTTCATCTGCTCCATACTGCGATTGATTTCAAACCAAGGCTTCTCGAAACAAAACGAATCAGCATTAATATCTGAAATTTACAGCATCATATAAAAAAGGATCAAGCAGTTAACGGAATAAATTTAGTGTAGATGTCTGGGTTATTTCGTAGTACCAATTACTTTAAAAAGATACTACTGCGTACTTAAGGATATGTTTAAAATTGTACTCTTCCTTCAATGGAGAACGAACTGTACAGTCAGCATATGTATAAATGTCGTATGTATATGCAGGTTTGCTGTTAGAGTAGAAAGGATGGGAGACTGCGTCGTGAAAGCAGGGGTGGATTCAGGGTTGATTTTCTGGGGAGGATTGTTAGAGGGAAGGACTCAATAGTGTAAAGGAAATAAAAGTTTTGAGGTCGAAAAGGTCTTTAAATGGAAAAGCTTTGTTAAAATAATATTTATTCTGTTTTTTTTACTTCTTGGCAATTTATTGGAACCGATTGTAAGAAATATCATAGCATGGAATACGTCTCGAGGGGGGAGGGGGTTGAACATGGCCTCCTTGTCCCACCCCTTGGATCCGCCAATGAAAATGAAATGAAATGGATTCGATACATCGCGCAATAGAAGCGTTTCTCGACGAGGGTGTGAGGAAGAATTGATAAAATATAATGGACGGGAAGGAAAATAAAGTAAGAAGTTTTTTAGCGAGGAAGGGCGGGAGCGCAGTTTTCTTTTGGGTGAGATTCTGAGAAGGCAGGAAATATGGATTCGGGGAATATTTTAATGAGAAGTTGGGTGGTTTTGGTATAGAGGGGAAGCTGTTGGGTTGGCGGAGGAAGGAAAAGATTTGGCGTGTTGGGCGGATTGAAGGGATTGAATGTTGGATGGATGATAGTGTGAATTGAAAATTTCAATGTTACAGTGTTGTTGGAAATGAAAAAAATAGTAACTTCTTGATTTCACAGAAAATTTATGACGATACGTCCAGGGTTTCGACGTTCTACGTCATCTTTAGGTGACGTTGAACGTCGAAATCAAAAAGTTACCAGTTTTTCATTTCCAATATGAATCGATTCCATAAAGTTACGCCGGAAACCATCGTTATAGTGTTAAGTCGGGACTACGGTTTATATGTGCTAACAGCCGGTTCCAAAAGGATATAGGTATGTATGTATATAACCGAAGTAGAGGCTACTTAGGGTGATTGTCATTCTTCAGAATCAGTTTCTATGAGGAGGGAATGGCGTAAAATGTTTGAACGATAAATTATGCCAATTGATTTTTATAATCAATCTTAATGGATTAGTCCTCGTTTTATTTATGAATACGACTTTAATTACCATCTCCACTTCTTCCCATATCTCTCATGATTTTCTTCACATTCACATTGAAAGCTCAGGTGATAATGGGCACCACTGCCTTACTTCTCTTCCGAACACCAATCGTCCGGGCTCTCCATCCAAACACCTATTTGCGACTTAAAAAAAATGACTATAGTTTCAGGACTCCCTGGGGTCCATCTGAAACCGTCTTAGATTACTTTCATCATTGTTAACATTACGCTCGCTTCAAGCGTGGATGGAGTGTATCATTGAATTTAGCCGAAGACTTCCGCTAATGCCTTTTCAGGAGGGCGGCTCTGCCTCTGGCTAATGCCTGCCTCCTCTCTCGACGTTAATTTATTCAGTGCCATTCCATTAGATTAAAGTTTCATCCGCGGGAGTGCCCTTTTGACTTAAGCGCGGGACTTGCAAACTTCACCCAATTACTCTGCGAAAGGTCTCCCCACCCCTCCCACCTAGACCTTACGCGTCTCGAATCTTAGGAAGGACTTTCCCCTCCCTCCCTCCCCTCCCCGCAATCCAACTTACCCACTAGGGGACGTTGTTTCGTGTCTCATATACTGAAAGAGAAAAAGAGGGGCAAGTTTTGGATGGATCCCCCGGGATAAGAATACTTCTGATGTGTCGTACTGCCAGTAAATACGACTATCTGATGGTGTTGACCCTGCGTATAAGAGGAAGACGAAGCCGAGAAGCGGCGGTGAACTAATCTGTTTAGAACGACGTTGACGAGGAGGTAAAGGTTTATGTTAGTCGTTTGGTAGCTACCGTTTGTCCTCTTATCTGTTGACTTTTGATAACTGGAACTCCTTTTTAACCCTTTAATAGGGGAATTTTGTTAACCTAAAATTTTCAGCTATCGGCTTTTTGTTTACTCGTAAGTTTCTTTAAATATTTTTCATCTCAGCTGTGGCCTGATGTTTTAAGGATATGGGATTTTTATATATCTTCCCTTGTTTTTGTCATCCATGATTCCTTCTCCAGAGTTTTGGAGATTTTTTAGCCTCCTCGCGTCGGCAATGAATGCCGTCAGGCTGACAAAAGAAACAATTTTTACATCCAGGATAAGTACATTATTTTCCTGAAGAATTTCGCTTGCGAAATAAGATGGTTGCAATCAAATTCGCATATTAAGACAAGATTGTAAGTTATCGGCGCAGTTAAATGTGCAAAAACCGGTGTATTCCCTGTTTTCCGTGGGCTGTTGCGACAAAATTGATATTATTTCTCAAAATATTTCCCCTTGTACGTACATGTTGATTTTCAGTTTTAACGTTAGCCATCATTCTCTCGAGACTGGTAGCATTTGTATGATGGTTGAGTTTTAAGTACATGCGTGCACACGGAAACTCTTTATGATAGCAAGGCATAGATGGCAGCAACGTTCAGTGCACAGGGTCCGTATAGTTGCCGCTAGATTGAGAAGCATTTCCAACAATTGAAATGAAGTCGTTTTTTATGCAAAATCAGCGTGTAATTAGCCGTTTTTTTATCAATCACGTGATATTAACATAACCATATCGAAATTCGTCATTCGTGTGAGAGAGAGACACGTGTGTCACTGAGTATTACTAAATGTGCATTCGTGGGCTTGTGGCATCTCAATGATGGTGGAATGTCATAGCGTGACAACGAACACAAGAATCCTCGGTTACGGACCAGCCGGTTTTTCCAGTGGGCAAAATAGGGACCCCAATGTATTTACAAGGACTACATTGTCGAAGTAGCAGAAGTTTTAACTTAAAGTTTTGGAACGTGATTTGTCAGATAATTTAAAGGAGTTTATTTACTTCAGTTCGCCTTGTTCAAGTATGATTACATCTTGGACCAAAAAATTAATATTTTTTTTATCTGATATGCTATTATTTTTTCACAGAGGTCTATACATTTCGATTCATAAAGTTTTTAGTTTTGATTTATTACTAATTAATTTGTTGTTATTAATTGAGGAATTGCTACTGTGGTAATAAATCAGCGATGTTATCGTTTCATCTCGGCATGTAGCTTCAATACATAATAGATAATTGCTTATAGAACATCTGGAAACGTTGTGGAGTTTAAAAGTCTTAGACAGTTACATAATAATGGCTGTTGTACGATTAGGGCAGAAATGCATTTTGTATTGTTTACCGGTAAATCAGTCGTAATTGCGGTATTGTCGCGGGACGCTCTTCCCTCTCGTTATCATCTCCTTTTGTGTATCATTTGCTGGAAACGTCCAAACCTAAGGTTCAGGCGTTTTCATAATTTTAGTCACTTTTTGTACTTTTCAGACAAATGTTATTTCTATAGCATGAATAGGAGACATCGTTCAGTTTGAAAGAGAATCGTGATCGATGTGGTTCACGGTGGAATCTATATATATATATATATATATATATATATATATATATATATATATATATATTTTAAATGTGGATGTGGAGAAGAATGGAGAAGGTGAAATGGACCGAAAGGAAAACAAATGAGGAAGTACTAGAAATGGTGGGGTAGGAGAGGGGTTTGTTGAGAGAAATCCTATGGAAGCAAGAAAGATGGATGAAAGGCGTATTGAGCGGTAGTGGAATGTTGAAGAAGGTAATAGAGGGAAGAATGTTGGGCAAGCGAGGAAAGGGTAGGAACAGGATAGGTATGTTGGGTGGGATGAAGGGTGGAAAGAAGCACACAGAGATGAAGAGGGACCTGATATAGATTTGTTTGCTAGGTGGGGAGTCACAAAATGTTTATTTGATAGTTGTGTCCATCCAAAAACCTACCTTAACCGGTAGATTACCTAATAATATATATATATATATATATATATATATATATATATATATATATATATATATATATATATATATATATAAGGCCTCGGAGTAGGCCGAAAGCTTAAATCATCTACAGTGTGAGTGTCCTTTTACGTGTTATCTGTTTTATTCTGTGTTCTATTGTGCCGTCCAAAAGTTATATTGCTCTCGTGAGTACTTCCGCATCATTTATATATATATAAACCATAAACACAGTAATCAACCCAAAGGTCGGTTTAGTAGGTGATGGTAGAGCTCACCCATGTACCAAGCCCGACGGCGTGTGAATATTCACACATCAGGGTAGGGGGGCCAGTTCCTTTCCCTGTGCCGGTTATGGTTTCCCAGGAAGATCTGGTACCCGAAAAATCAACTAGCTTGGGTGGAGCTGCAGGTGCCCAAAGTGACTTGCCCGGGAATTGAACCCGGGACCCTCCGGTCAGCAGTCCAACGCTCTACCCGCTAGACCACCGCGACCCGCCTTATATATATATATATATATATATATATATATAGTTAATTTCTTCGAAGTAACACGGAAGTGTTGAATAAAAAACTTAGACAGTAACACACAGCACGAGAACACATAAAAAGAACACTCACAATAATATCTTGATAAATTCGACAGACTCGAACTCCGTCTTCTTCGGAAGATAGGATATGACTGAGGAAAAGGGTACGTGGTGCAGAGAGAGTAGGGGACAAGGGAGAGGGAAAAAACAGGTAGTGGGGGAGGGGTAAAGGAGGGGTATGTGGAGGGGGAGAACGCGGAGCGGAGAACAGGTGGTGGGAGAGGGGTGAAGGAGGAGATTATGGAGGGGGAAAGGGAGGCCAGAGGGGAGCAGAGATGGAATAAGGAGGATGCGGAAATAGTAACAAACGACACAGAAAACTAACAATTCATCCACAGATACCACAACACCAATGACCAAGGCATCAACTCACCCAGTCATCGTAAGGGCTCGACAAGTCAAAACCCAGGACAAGGATGACAAAATGTATGCGGATGAATAAATTGTCCCACCACCTCGCAAGAAACAAATCCACCTCCCCCCCCAACCATTTAGTGAACGACATTGAGACCCGGATGTTGATAAGCTTTACACAGCCATATAAATGCCAATTCCATTGTTTTTAATTTTATAGGGTTATCGGATGGGGGAAGCGATACTAGCACGGAAATATTGTATATATATATATGTATATATATATATATATATATATATATATATATATATATATATATATATATATAATTCACTAAATAGTCATAGCAAACACAGAAACTAAAACATATAAAAGAGGGAATCACTAGTTCTCGAATTTTCGGTGGTGCAACCACCTTTCTCAAGAGGAATTAGGAACAGAACTGAATATATATGAACTACATATATATCTGAAAATTTTTAGGTCTGGTCGGAAACTTTTCAGACCACCCCCTTTTAGTGTTCCCTCGTCCCGAATATATTAATGTGCAACTTTTGGAACTCCCTCGCGCGATAATAAAACTGTAAGGAAGTCCATAAATATCAAATTATATCAATTTCTAACACAAGGTGACCTAACATCCCCTGCCACAGACTCTCGCGTTGATATGTTGGGAGTGTAGTCCCCTAATATTTGTCCATTTAACCCCATTTTTATGTCTCCTTCTGAGGGAATACGGAGAGAAACTTTTTGTTTTAATTCTCTCCGAGAATCGACCCGCGCGGAGTAATTTTGAAGAAACTTAAAAAGAAAGTGTCCCTAAACCCCCCTCTCACACCCTGCAACTTTTTCGACTTTGGACTTCAGACACAACTTGGGTACGGATTCGAGGGTCTGAAACTTACTTGCAGAGGACTGCAACTTAGCGTATCTCCGGGCGTAAATCCCTTTTCTTCATTCCCACTTGAAACTATTCTTTTGAGCGCTTCGACTTTATTTGCATTTTAAGAGTCGTTCAGGAGAGGCATTCATGAGGTGAACTCTCCTAATTAGTCTAATGCACTCAACTTCTCCAAGTTTCCTTTGGATAACCACGCAGATAATTTGTAGATGATGCATCAATCGTGGTTTCGGGTTGTTGATGTAATCGAGAATTTTAATGTCTAAATTGAATTTGCCGGGAGAGGAAGCCGTTTATCTATATTTATTACGCGGTTTTCAGGCTATAGTTGCATGTTTAAGTGCGTAAACTGTCTTCAATGATTAAGATTAAAATTATGTATAGACGCCCCAATCTTGGTAAGGATTCGAGTAAGGGCCACTTCAAACAAGTAGACGTATTAACATTTAAATACTACTTCACCATCGCATTCGCATATATATATATATAAACCATAAACACAGTAATCAACCCGAAGGTCGGTTTAGTAGGTGATGGTAGAGCTCACCCATGTACCAAGCCCGACGGCGTGTGAATATTCACACATCAGGGTAGGGGGGCCAGTTCCTTTCCCTGTGCCGGTTATGGTTTCCCAGGAAGATCTGGCAACTAGCTTGGGTGGAGCTGAAGGTGCCCAAAGTGCCTTGCCCGGGAATCGAACCCGGGACCCTCCGGTCAGTAGTCCAACGCTCTACCCACTAGACCACCTCGACCCGCATATATATATATATATATAAGCGAAGCTTAAATTAAAAGAAAAGCTTAATCAAGCTTAAATCATCTACAGTGTGAGTGTCCTTTTACGTGTTATCTGTTTTATTCTGTGTTCTAATGTGCCGATCCAAAAGTTATATATATATATATATGTATATACATATATATATGTCTATATATATATATATATATATATATATATATATATATATATATATATATATATATATATATATATATATATATATAAACATACATATATATATATATATTTCTTTATATTAATTTTTATATACATACATTCAAACATGAAATTCCGCCATACGGCGAACAAATATTAATCTATACATGATATATTAATAGATGTTACAGTAATAGAGGGGAGAATGTTAGGAAAACGAGGAAAGGAAAGGAACAGGATAGAGATTAATTAAAATTGGCAATTTTCCACAAATTAAAATTTTTTATTAATACGACCGGTTTCGATGTAACTACATCATCTTCTGGTAACAGTCATAACTCAGTGTCTAGTGTATATGCTGCTCCCCTCCCTCTTCCCCCCATTTGCCACTACCCTCCCCTTACTTGCTTTTCAGCATATATACTAGACACTTGAGTTTTTACTGTTACCAGAAAATGATGTAGTTACATCGAAACCGGTCGTATTGATAAAAAATTTTATTTTGTGGAAAATTGCCAATTTTAATTAATAACGATATTCCACCATATCACGCCCGAAACGTCTCTTTTATATTAGGATGGGGATGTTGGACGGGATGAAGGGAGGAAGGATATACACAGAGATGAAGAAGGACTTGATATAGATTAGGTTGCTTGTGTTTTTTAGGAGATATTTATTTGGTAGTTGTGTCCATCCAAAAACCTACCTTAACCCGTAGATTACTTAATTATATTTCGAAATATATATATATATATATATATATATATATATATATATATATATATATATATAATATTTGTAATTATTATTCACATGCGTGAGAGACTTTCACATAAGTTACACACATATGTATGTATATATGTGTATACATACATATATATATATAACATAGACTGTAACACAGCACGAGAATACATAAAAAGAAAACTCACAATAATATCTTGATAATTTCGACGGACTCGAACTCCGTCTTCTTCGGAAGATACTGTGTGTTACTGTCTAAGTTTTTATTCAATACTTCCGTGTTACTTCGAAGAAATCATCTATCTATCTATCTATCTATCTATATATATATATATATATATATATATATATATATATATATATATATATATATATATATACATATATATATACATATATATATTCATATATATGCATATATATACATATATATACATATATATATACATATATACATACACACACACATATATATATATATATAAAACTTAGACAGTAACACACAGCACGAGAACACATAAAAAGAACACTCACAATATTATCTTGATAATTTCGACGGACTTGAGCTCCGTCTTCTTCGGAAGATAAGATATGACTAAGGAAAAGGGTACGCGGTGCAGAGAGAGTATGGGACGAGGGAGAGGGGAAAAAACAGGTAGTGGGGGAGGGGTGAAGGAGGGGTATATGAAGGGGGAGAAAGCGGAGCGGGGAACAGGTGGTGGGAGAGGGGTGAAGGAGGAGGTTATGGAGGGGGAAAGGGAGGCCAGAGGGGAGCGGAGATGGAATAAGGAGGATGCGGAAATAGTAACAACCGACACAGAAAACTAACAATTCATCCACAGATCCCACAACACCCATGACCAAGGCATCAACTCACCAAGTCATCATAAGGGCTTGACAAGTCAAAACACAGGACAAGGATGACAAAATGTATGCGGATGAATAAATTGTCCCACCACCTCGCAAGAAACAAATCCACCTCCATCCATCTCAGCCCCACCCCCCCATTTCTTTTTATGTGTTCTCGTGCTGTGTGTTACTGTCTAAGTTTTTTATTCAACACTTCCGTGTTACTTCGAAGAAATCATCTATATATATATATATATATATATATATATATATATATATATATATATATATATACATACATGTGTGTGTGTAACTTATGTGAAAGTCTCTCACGTATGTGAATAATAATTTATATCAAGATAGCAGTAGCGAACAAAAATAGATACACAGACAAAACACAAAGAAAGAAAAGAAACTCACACGTATTCCGAATTTTCAACCACCTTTTTCAAGCGGGAGAAAGAAGGAACGCAGTTCCTTCCTTTTCTCCCATGAGAAACTTCTTCTCTCCTTTTATCACGAACTTCAAACATTATACCATTACGTTTCAATGTTTCCTCCGCCGACTTTTTCTGCCATCTTCGAATCTCGCGCAGCACCTTATTTCTTCTCTCACCACACTTCAAAATAATGCTTTCTTCTTCCTCAGCGTCCGACTAATTTACTCATTTGTCTTCACGCACCCACATCTCGCAAAAAAGTAATCCACGCTCATATTTGCTATGCGTCTCATTTTAGGGCGCATTTCGGTTCCATACAGCATCACCACGCTCCACGTTAAAAGTCCTCAAAGGGACATGAATAAAGGAGCCTCGGGAAGTTTTAATGCCCTGGCGGGAGGAATGCTCTTGCCTTTGTTTGAGCAAACATAAAAGGAAGTGTTATCATGAGCACTCCTTTCAACTCGGAAGTTTTATTCTCACCAGTAGTTATTCCGTTTCAAAGGACGACTTGCTATAAGAAGTATGCCTATGCAATTCTGCTAGGAGCTCTGAGGGGGTGGGTGGCAGAGGGTAATAATCCCCAAGCCATTACAGTAATTATTAATTTATGTTTCGTACATTGTATCTCCTGGTATTTTGCCCTCGAATTCTATGTAGATGATTGCTTGTTTTCACATTAATTCTGAAAAATAACTCACTTCAATATTTCGATTTCAAAATTTAATGCCGTGCTAAGATGTCTTTCCGGGTCTTCATCAAGTATCGGACACAATTTTCTTCTTTGATAGTGTATTTGGTAAGGCTTTGTTTATTTCCTGTTTACTTTCGTATCGTTTCTATGACAGTGTTGCGGTAAACAGTTGTTATTTACTTTAATTGTTGACTTCCGTGTTTAGATATCTGACGGGACATCCATCCATTACGTTTCTTGGATTTGGTTAAATTAATCTTAGAACTTCTAGGTGAAGAGCATCCTGTTGAGTTCATCCAGGGCATATTATTTCTGCACACTTCAAGATTTTGAGATCAAAGATACTAATTGAGGAGAAATTGCAACGCCATTAAGGATCCTCTCCCTGTTCCATGTGTCTTAGACAGGATGCGTGGTTGGAGTTGAGAAATATTTATCAGGAGACTGCTGTTTTTCGTGTGCATTTGGAGCTGAAGGAGCATGCTGCATTCAAAGTCTGTGACGAAGAGTTTGTGTTGAGCAGTGTTGGCTGAATGGAAAATTTCTTTCGAGTAGCTAGCGCGTATTCCTTACATCATAATAATAAACTCAATAGCGCAAGATGTTTTAACGGTAGAAATTGGCGAATATGTCATTTCGCGACGACAGTCTTCTCAGATAGGCAGAATGTTCCCAGAACAATGGGCTTTCGGAGATGTTTTCCGAAAGATCCGTGTGTCTTCTATATACGCGGTGGCCAACAGAGCAGCACGCGTGTAACTGAATATTAGAGGGTCTGCTTCAAAAATGAGTAGGATGATCTTTATTTTTCTCAGAAAGCGTTATCCAGATAGTGTTTGTGCCTCGGGGAGAGACAGTGTACAGTAAGTTTTGCGTGGAAGTCCTCAAAAGGATGTGGAAAAGACTGCAACGCGTCAGAAAGTAGTTCTTTGTCAACTGGAGGCTTCACCACGACAACGTACCGTCCCAAACCAACTCCCTCGTGATGGAGCACCTGGCCAAGCACGATGTGGCAGCGCTTCCCCAGTCAGCCTAATGTGTGCATCGCCGGACTTATTTTTGTTCTCAAGGTTAAAAAGGAGCTTGAACGGCAACCATTATGGAACGCTGGGTAACGTCAAAGAGGTCGTGACGAGGTTCCCGTCGAGCTTTCCGTCAACGCCTAACTGGCATAAGCGCTGGCATTGGGGTGTCGATTCACAAGGGTGCTAATTTGGTGAAATGTTGTGATATGTACTTTTTAACTGTGATCATTTTTTTTTCAAGTATTTATTCTGCTTACTATTTTTGGGACAGGCCCTGTGCCGAAGAGTGCTTAAAAAAATTAAAATGGATGGGACTCCTGTGAAAGTACTCTGACCCCGACAAATATCTACATCTGCAGTTATTATCTTTGGTGTAGACCTCCGAGTCGAATTGGTCGTTACATCTCGGTCGAATTGATTTGGTCCTCGCGACACGGTCTCCCTTTCGGGAGCAGTTTTCCTTTCTCCTGGTTGTCGGCGAGGATAATCGGAGCTCGCGGAAAGTTTTTTTCGTCTTCTTCTTCTTCCCTCATCCCCTCCCAAGGGACTTACGCAGTCGTAAAACCTCGGGAGGGGTTCGTTTTTGCGGCGGCGCCCCCTAGCTCGCGCCTGCGTTAATTTTAGCTGCAGCGAAGTTCCGGTGCTTTAAACGTTGCATCCCAGTTTTTTTTGGGTGACTCACTTCGCATCGGTTCTATCTCCATGGGTCTTCGAGCTGGTAGGTGGCGGGATATGGTTTCGAAGACCCAGGGAACCGCACGTTAGGGGTTAGAAAGGTTGAGTTCTTTAGACCTGGCGAAGTAATGGTGTTAATCTCGAACGTCGCTCCCCCATCCCCAACAGGACAAAACTAAGAAGGTTGTATTAATTGTTATTGTAAAATGGCATCCTATAGAGCTCCTAGGTTGACTGTAATAGAGGGGAGAATGTTAGGCAAACGAGGAAAGGGCAGGAACAGGTTAGGGATGTTGGAAGGGATGAAGAGGGACCTGATGTAGAGTAGGTTGCTGGATTGGGTTTTTTTTGGAGTCACAAAATATTTATTTTATAGTTGTGTCCATCCAAAAACCTACCTTAACCGGTAGATTACCTAAAAAAAAGAGCCCCTAGATCCTTGTTCACGTTAAATGTGAGACCTTAAGGACAGAAGAGTTTAACGTTCACCCGTAACGTATACAGGAACCAGTGCGACGTTGACTAATACCAAAAACGTAAAAACTTCACCTAATCAGAGTTTTTGTCTTACCCTAATTCACCATTAGGAACAAACCTCATCTATCTGTATACTGGCTCAAGGCAGGATAACTGGAGAAGCAATTGAAGTTGTAATTGGGGCAATAAGATGAAAATGTTTGTCGAAAAGAGGTTGAAGAGTGTAGGAACCTACCGTTAAAGGTATTTTGAAGAGGGGCAAGCTAAGTTATGCTGGACAACGGCCTGAAAATTTGGAGACGGAAGATCACATTGTCTTATGGAATCACTCAGAATTAAAGAAATCAGTTCACAATCATCTTACGTATCGTGCATGTGTGAGGTCGAATATTAATATCCTCATTGGCAGAGTTTGTAATTTTCTGCAGACTTCATTTTTAATTTTTAAAAATTAAATTCCGTGGAAAAATGTAAACTCATCTAGTAAGGACATGAAATAATTCCACGACGGGAAGCATCAAAGTGTGAAATATATAAAAAATTGATGTTTGCATTACACTATCTCCCTGCGTTGGACGTGCGTCCTAACCGTGATAGTGACTGGATTAGAGTAATTTCTCTTCAGCACATTTGAATTGATTTGATCGTAAAATCTCCCTTTTTTTATCCATGGGAACGATAATAATTTTTATAGCTCTCAGATAGGCACAAACGACGACTTAGCGTGTTTCTGAAACGGCATCTTCTATCTGCTCAACAACTGTATCGGCAATGATGATCTCTCATAAATTAATTATTGTTTGCGAGTATTCGTTTCAAGTTTTCAGTTCTCATTGATTACTGTCCATACGAATGTATTTGCAATCGACTCAACAATTTACCATGCTGATTACTGCTTATTTTTGTTTTGCGAAATCCAAGCAGTGATCTGTGATGGGAAATCTATGAGCCGCCAGACACTAATTAATGTCGCTAAAATCTAATTTCTGTCGGATGCGTACACCACTGCGCCCGACTGCGCAGGTAAACATTGTTCTCAGAGGCATCTCCCTTAAGATTATTGTTTATCTCTGGGGAAAAAAAAGACGCGCGCAATCCATCCTCCCAAATTAAATTTTAGCTCGCATTCCGGCTTGGTCGCAATAAATGGTAGACGGGAGGGCTTTCCGAAACCTCCCTCCTCCAAGCTTTCTCCTTTCCCTCTCACCCCCTTCAATGTCACCTTTTGTGGTCTTGGGAAGGGAGGGTATGTGTGTTTTGGAAAGGAGGAGGGGGGGTTGATTGTTCTGAAGCGCTTGGGACTCTTTGAAGAGGCGTTCCGTTTGAGGCCGACCGTCTGAAATTGAATTTGTGTCGGAATTGATGTGGCGACCCGTCCCGGGACTTTAATGTAACCATGTGTGCGTGTGTGGGCGGAGGAGAAGGGGTGAAGGAGGGGGTTTGAATGATTTGTGTGTGTGTGTCGCCAGAGGAGACGAGCGGCAAGCTTGGGGAAGTGTTAGACCCCCGGCAGCACGGCGGAGTGGTTTGGGAGGGTAATTAATCCTCTTCGCCCGCCCCGTCGAAACGGACGTCACGAACGTGAATTGACGCCGAAAGACTGCACGTACTCACGAGACATCACGTCTTCTAACTTTGATTTTTTCTATACACACATGAATCTTTCTTCCTGCTCTCGGTGCACGGTCACCAACCAATGGTAAATTAAGTTTATTTATCATTGTGGTAGTCTTATCTGCTAAGGTAAGGTCATGGATGGACACACCACGGACGAAACCACTACACACTGCTTTATTAATAAACATAACCAAACAAGAAACAGATTGTTACACTCATCACAATAAACCCTCGTCGAAGTAGATTAATTGGCGATTATTTGAATTGCGCAGGATGACTGTATGTTCAATTCTCGACCGCCATGTTTCCAATTCTTCTGGTGACGAGTTAATTGTATTGTTAGTACAGATGTTCTACCGGTTGAGGTAGGTTTTGGTTGAACACAGTTATCCAATGTATCAACGATGCTTTTTGTAGCCTCTCATAACAAAACACTGCCTGACGCCCAGCACTAATATAAGCCCATCTTCAATTCCGCATACTTTCTTCTTCCCTTCCTACTGTCAAATTTTCCTGTCCAATATTCCCGCCAATTCCTCGTTTGACAAAAATTCTCCCTTCTATCACAGTCTCCAACATCACATTTCCAAACAAAATGATGTACACCCTTATTTCCTACCTCATTTGAATATATATATGTATGTATATATATATATATATATATATATATATATATATATATATATATCTGAAGAAGGCCTCGGAGTAGGACGAAAGCTCAAATCATTTACAGTGTGAGTGTCCTTTTACGTGTTATCTGTTTTATTCTGTGTTATATTGTGCCGTCCCAAAGTTATATTGCTCTCGTGAGTACTTCCGCATCATTTATATATATATATATATATATATATATATATATATATGCGGGTCGCGGTGGTATAGCGGGTAGAGCGTTGGACTGCTGACCACAGGGTCCCGGGTTCGATTCCCGGGCAAGGCACTTTGGGCACCTGCAGCTCCAAGCTAGTTGATTTTTCGGGTACCAGATCTTCCTGGGAAACCATAACCGGCACAGGGAAAGGAACTGGCCCCCCTACCCTGATGTGTGAATATTCACACGCCGTCGGGCTTGGTACGCGGGTGAGCTCTACCATCACCTACTAAACCGACCTTCGGGTTGATTACTGTGTTTATGGTTATATTTGTGTATATATATGTGTGTGTGTGTGTGTATATATATATATATATATATATATATATATATGCGTGTATGTATATGTGTATACACACGCACACAAACACCAACATAAATAGACAGGACATATCTAATTATCTTCTCAAAGTAAAGGCGACGGATTTCGTTTTCCTCCATCATGAGTATTAACAGCGTCTCAAAAAGATGGGTTTCTTACTATGACGCTCATCTCCTTTAATTATTTCTTCGTAGTTCGTCCCTCTAGCTGTCGGGGTAAATCTATAATCTCGTGAACATGTAGTTGAACACTATTATTCCTGTTCACGTCTTGATGACATTTTCACCCCTACCATTATGAATCTTTCTGCGGGCTGGAGCCCTCCTTCCGCAAGGAAGACGTTTCAAGTTGATTGTGTGAAAAATCGTGGGTTTAATTACCAAAGCGGTGATAGCTGGTCATCTCTTTGTCGTCGCTTCGTCGTGAAAAATTAGTTTTAATGTACCTACTAGTGTGAACTTCTATGTGGGAAATATATATCGTATCTGTGTGTGTTTGTGTGTATATATATATATATATATATATATATATATATATATCCCTCCCACGGACTACAACCTTGACGTGGTGGAAGGGTTTGTGCGTTCCGATGACCCCTAGAGCTGTGCTGGCGGGGGTAATAATAATTGCTCCTGGTAGGATCACCCATGCCAGATAGGTCGAAGGTCGGGAAGTTCCTCGTATGTAGAAATAGATATAGATTTTTAACCCTACGGGAAGAGTTCACGGATTTCCCAATTATTAATAACAGCTAGTCTACATCACTTTTATTCCCACAATGCCCCTCTATTTCGTTTAAAAGCTGCAAATACTTCCATCTTCTAAGCATAACCTCCCTTACTACCAATTCCCAACCCAAGGCCACCTGCACCTCAAAAAACATTACATATCGCCTCTCCTGTAACTTCTGTCCTGCCTTCTACGTGGGTGAATGCCCCACCACCCTTTCCCTCGCCGTGAATAACCACCGCTATTCCACCAAATCTCTCACCTTCCTTAATTATCCCATCCCTACTCGCACTGCTTCCCACAACCAATCGTTCGATGACTGCTTCTCTGTTTCGGTGATTGAAATTCTTCCCAAATCAGCAAGTAGCATTGAGGTGAGTTCTTCATAGAACTGAGTACTGTCCTTCTCTCTCTTGAGAAAGGTGTCGTGGACCACCAAAAATTACCACCAATTACCTAAACCACCTAGTGAGTTTAATTTTCTTATGTGCTTCTGTGTTTTCGTCTTTGTCTACTTGTGCTAACTTCATACACATTATTATTCACTTCCGTTAGACTTTCACAAAAGTGTTATATATATATATATATATATATATATATATATATATATATCTTTCTCTATATATCCGAAGAAGAAATCGTCTATATATATATATATATATATATATATATATATATATATATATATATATATATATAAACACACACACCACACATGCATGTATATTAGTACGTTCTTGACGAATGCAATTGGTAATATCATAGAAAGTGAGGAATTATCAATGAATGATGAAAGGACGGGTATACTATGTACCGTTGATAAACGGCCAATAAAGAAGTGCGCATCTCTGGTTTGATCATATTAAGAGGATGGATGGTAATCCAATCACCAAAGAGATATGTTTAGAATGAAACTTACGATTTGTATGAAATGTCTCAATTTATTTTGGGGGCTAAAACTGCATTGGTCACGCGTAATTAAATCAAGTAACTATGACGTAAGAGTCATGTCATTGGCCTGACCAGGGTGTGAAGCGTCAGAAGCGTGAGTGATGTGTGGTGTGGTTATATTTGCTCTTTCCGATTACTAATCTCGGTTTTTCCCTCCTCCACCGCCCGGCTTCCGATCGCGGTCGCCCGTCCGATTCTCTTTGATCATCCGAAGCGGCGCCCTTGGGTACATCGTGAATCAGATCCACTTTGTCATTCGCTGCGTAACAACCGAGCGCGGGATGCTCGAAAGCTTTTAAAACGATGTGATGGAAGTGCGCAGGGTTGGAATCGAAAACAAAAATCAATGTTGCCTATTGGTGTAATAGGGGGCGGATATTTTTTTTGTGTAATGCAGGCTAGCGTGTATGCCGGCTTCTTAAAAAATCATAATTATGCGGATGAAATAACATGACGTTCGAGTAGGACGTAACGCAACGCAGCATAATTATGTGCATGGATTAACATGGACGTTCGAGTAGGACGAAATGTACCGTAGCATAATTATGCGGGTAGATTGGTATGGACGTTCAAGTAGAGCGTAACGTAACGCAGCAATATTATGCGGATGGAATAACATGGACGTTCGAGTAGGATGAAATGTAACGCTGCATGGTTATGCGGATGGAATAACATGGACGTTCGAGTAGGATGAAATGTACCGTAGCATAATTATGCGGGTAGATTGGTATGGACGTTCAAGTAGAGCGTAACGTAACGCAACATAATTATGCGGGTGGATTGGTATGGACGTTCAAGTAGAGCGTAACGTAACGCAGCGATATTGTGCGGATGGAATAACATGGACGTTCGAGTAGAACCTAACGTAACGCAGCAATATTATGCGGATGGAATAACATGGACGTTCGAGTAGGAAGGGATGTAACGCAACACAGTTATGCGGATGGAATAACATGGAAGTTCGAGTAGAACGTAACGTAACGCAGCATAATTATGCGGATGGATTAGCATGGACATTCGAGTACTGCAGCCGTGACCCAACCCCTCCAGGCCTCCCCTCCAAGTGTGTTTGTGTCACTTCTTCGAAATGCTGTCCCCCCCTGTTGGGGTGGGAGGCAGAGGGTGAGATCGCATTGGCATGAGAATGCCCCGGGGGTTGGAGAGGAATATTTCCACCGCCTAATCCCTCGCGAGACTCGTCCCGTATCTCTTCGTTTTCATTTCACACTTGATTTAATGGCCTCTCCATCGGAGATCCAACAACGTAACGGGAGGGAGTCCTCCTTGGTGCTGCTGTGGAATTCCTTCTCTCCGCTCTCTTATAAAGACAACTCTTCCTACCTCCTGCCCACCACACTGCGTCTTAAAGAGTTTCAGCGGCTCACTGGAGTAAAAAATAAAAATCCTTTCCCATTCGTTTGCGGTTTTTCCTCCTGATTATATTCAAATGAATTAAAGCATCTATCAACCGCTGTTAGTGAATAAAATGTTATGTTATCCTTCATCAACAAAGAAAGCGTTGCCGTATGCTCGCTAATTTTCGCTGTAGAGTTTCTTCTACCTGTATTCTATCGTTTAAGGCATGATGGTCAATAATTTTACTATGAATAATTTCAGTGCCTTTCTGAACGGAACAAAGCCTGAAATCCTACAGTATGCTAGTCGTACGCGCCGTATATAACTATGCTCCATGCCAAAACTTTGATGTAGAGTGTAGCTATATACGGCGCGGAAACATGGCCACTGAAGCAGGAGGATAGACGTAGATTGGAGGATTTTGAAATATGGATGAGGAGAGGAATGGAGAAGGTGAAATGGACCAAAGAAAAACAAACGGGGGGAACCCGGGTTTTCTAAAAAAAGGTGATAAATGGAGATAGCCATGGATCTTGGGCTGTGACCCTGAAACAGAAGCCCAGTCTTCCCAACAGTCGGTTGATGAGCTAAAGGAGAATTCGATGCATGAGCTGATGATCATTTCGAAAAAAGACTTTGCCGATTGTTTTAAAAAGTGGAAGAGACGGTGGGATAAGTGTGCGAGGTCCCAAGCACAGTACTTTGAAGGGGACTAAGACCTCATTGTTCTAGGTAGGCTATTTTTGTCAAAAATATTGCATGGCTGGATGGTTTCCAGACATCCCTCGAATAATTGTTTAATTTAAGTACACATAATACAGAATAGATTAGAGTAGATAATTGGGAGATAACCTATGGAGGCAGGAAAAATGGATGAAAGGCCTATTGAGCGGTAAAGGGATGTTGAAGAAGGTAATCGAGGGGAGAATGTTGGGCAAGCGAGGAAAGGGCAGGAACAGGACAGGAATGTTGGACGTGATGAAGGGAGGAAAGAAGTACACAGAGATGAAGAGGGACCTGATGTAGAGTAGGTTGCTGGATTTGGTTTTGTTTGGAGTTACAAAATATTTATTTGATAGTTGTGCCCATCCAAAAACCTACCTTAGCCGGTAGATGACCTTAAAAGATAGCGTAGAAACTTACGTCAGATGGAAGTGGTAGACGTCCGGGAGAGTGACGGATTATTGGCTCTTACATAGATATTAAGGCTCGATCATAACGTGTGCATTGCATTCATGCGCAATAAATATTTTTTTTCACAATTGGAAATGTACGGGTTTAAATTATGAAGGTAGTTGTCAGAGATGTCGGAATTGGTGCAGATTTAATGTTTACCCAAGGAAATCATGGAACGTCGGGGGGGGGGGGGGTTTAATCGACAGCGGATGGTCAGTCGAGATTTCGTGATGCGGGACGCGTGCCATGAATTTGATTGGCATGGACGTCCTCACGGGTGCACCGTTATTAGTTTTTACGGATGGAAGCAGGCATTAAATTGGACATCCTCTCCCAAGGTTAAAGTTAGCTATCGCTCTGCCCATCCGTGGATTTAGCCACTCACTCACAGTTGCGAATGTTCCCGAAATCATATTCAATCACAATATTATCACTTCTAAAATTGAATGCACTCCCTGTCCATTCGTGCTTGTGTGGAACTTCTCTGTTTTGACTATGACCCCACCGAAGTCGAACAGCTGAGGTTATTTATCAATTAGGAAGCTGGGAAGTTGACGATGGAGCAGTTGTGTTGATTGTTTCCCTGAAATTACATCTGCAACGTGCAAATTCAATTCTCATAAAGCCAAGGATCCTATTTTAAATCTAAAATGTCATATAAATAAAAAAGGGTGCTATTTAAAATACCAATTCAATATTTATCCTTCCTTTTTGCTTGGAATAAGTTAAGAAACACGCTAACGTTTTCCTCAATAAAGTCAACGGAGTGCGCAATTGATGTCACTTGAAGCGGCAAACGACAGCGTCATTGCAGAAGAGTTACGAATTAACGTGACATGCGGTCGATGTTACAATTCAGGCTTCGGCTAACATTTACAATACAGTGATTTATTTATATGATGTTGGATCACAGTGATTGTACCAGTCGTTTTTTAGACTTCTGACAAGGTTAGGGATTAACAAAGTTTCTTCAGGCTTTAACGTCTACTCGATACTAGCGATTAAATATTCGTGTTTCGCCATTACGATACGGGCCAGGGTTCAAAATTTCTCCACCGATCTCTAAGATGTATATTTTTTTCCAGAAAGGAAGATATAATTCATTCCTTTGTGTTTTCCTCCCTCTTGCGTAGCGTGCTCATTAGTTTTAGTAACTTAAGACGGCCGGAAGTCGTTAGTTTGATCGATTAGGCTGACGAAGGATTTCAGATTGTTAGTTATGATTATCACGACCATCTCTAAGCTCTCTATGTCGTTAGGAATTTTTGTTGTTCATAAATTAAATATGTATATATACACATTCAAACACGAAGTCCCTCCATACGGCGAACAAATATTAATTCACATGGAAATAAGACTCATGGATGCGAATAATGATGTCGACGAAGAAGTGAGATATAGCACTAGCGAAATGAAACTAACAGGAATTCAGAATTTTCGGTGACCAAACCACCTTCCTCAAGGGAGAGAAGAAATCATATACTCATGTATGTATATATATATATATATATATATATATATATATATATATATATATATATATATATATATATATAATATTATAAAACAAATATTATTTCACACATAGAAATATACATAAGGAAAGAGGATAGGAAAACACATAAAAGACGAACACAGGAAAGGTGGGGAAGGCGGATTTGAGCAGATCACAATTATAAAAATATTTCCTTATCCAGGATATTTTTACATTTGTGATCTGCTCAAATCCGCCTTCCCCACCTTTCCTGTGTTCGTCTTTTATGTGTTTTCCTATCCTCTTTACTTGTATATATTTCTATGTGTGAAATAATATATGTATATATATATATATTTACAGCTTAAAAATATTTTATTAACCGGGACTTGAACACCAGACCTAATATATATATACATATTCATTCACATTAAAATACAAAAAGGAAAAGGGATAGGAATACATATAAATAACGAACACGAGGGTGGGGAAGGCGAACAGATCACAAGCGCAAAAGTAGTTCCATGACCGGGACTTGTACACCTGATCTTTTGACTTGCATGTATGGTGTGGACTTGGGAATATAGTAGTGTTTGGTTCAAAGATTCATCAAAAATATAATTTAACTCAATAGACAATAGAAGACCACGTTTTTTTAATCAATGGGTCGATGAACTGCATAAATATTATAAATTCTGAGAAAAGATTCAGGAAAAATAAACCAAATTTACGTTTGGAAAAATTCCATTTCAGTTTCATTAGGTTTTTAAAATTATTTCATCCAGATTACTACCTTGGTGAGCTATGCGCATTTTGAGTAGTTTAAAAAAGTTTTCGAAAACTCTTCTCACCACATCTTGCGATATTCCAGCGATGAAATCCGTAATTGCTTCCTTAAGAGCTTTCAAGGTCCTTGGTCGAACTTTGTCAACCTCGGCTTCGGGTTATCCCCATCTCACACAGCACACAGAGTTCACAGTAACAGTTGAACCACGACACTCACAAAAGTATGGCCCAATAAAGCCTGCGGGGGACACAACGCACCAAACAGTCACTTTGGGGCTATTAAGAGGTCTTGCGTGAAGTTCGCGAGGGTTTGACAGTCGCCCAGTAAAGGAAATTTTGCTTATTTACTGAGAGGAGAGTTGAAAATGCGCTTCATTGCTAGACCATAACGCCCTCTGCGTCTCCTCCACACTATTATTGTTCTTTGAGAACGTTTCTATGACGAAGCCTCGATACTCAGCCGAAAATTGCATGATGACTACTAAAAGTGGCGACATTTCCTCCAGCTCTATGTCACTGCTCCCACTGCGCTAATTCACCTGCGCGCTCTTCAGTGATTTTTTTAAAACTGGGAAGTCCATTCTGCTCCACCCTGTTGATACTGCGCCGATGTATCGATTGTATTTCAGAGTCCGGTGTTGGTGTGGTCTAATTTTCCTCCCTCCTTCCGTTTCATCCTTAATCATCCCTTGTGTCTCCGTATCCTTTTTCGGTGGCGGTCAGCCGCTCTCCGTAGCGGGAAATTTGAATCTAACCTCCTCCCCGCTTCTCGCTTCCGCACGCACTCCTTGAAAAAATTCTCGCCGGCGTCGCATGTAGATGCCCCGGCGGACATTGGCGAATCACGTAAATCGAATCTCTTGGGGAGGATGGGAAACACCTGTTAATCGCAGAGAGGGAGGTTTGTGTGTGGGTTTCTCTCTCTCTCAATCTCCGTTTCTCCCCCCCCCCTCTCTCCCCCTCCCACTACCCAGCTGGACTCCACCATCTCCCTCACTTCTCCTCCGCTCGGTGTTGCGATTTTGTTTCGCGCTGGGTAGCGGAATGGTGTTGGGAATGAGGCCTCATTCCGCCGCAGCCGCGCCCTAACCCTAAACCCCTCCCCACCCCCCCCCCCCCACTCTCCGCCAAAATTCCTCCTCCGTTAAGCTTCTTCCCCTAATCGATCCATCCGTTTCTTCAGGGAAGGGAGTCGCGGGAAACTCCCCCATCCACGCCCCAACCACAGATTTCGTTCCGACTTTAAAACTGGTACTGCGTGCCGAGTGAATTGATGGGTATGAATGTTTCCCTCCAGTCTTCAGGTCCATCAACCTCCTAAAAATGGCTAATTCAGTAATGAATCGTAATTGTCGAATTGCGACGACGACCAATATCCGACGTCACTATCACGACGAGGGTCCCCATTAAAAAAATTAAAAAATACGTTTCAGGCGTGATGTGGTGGAATATCATGATTAATTTAAAAAAAATTACATTAAATTAAAATAAATTAATTTAGTTAAAACCGTTAAAACGTTAAAATTACATTGAAAAACCGTTTTCAATGTAACTACATCATCATCGAGTGATGTGATCACCTGATGATGATGTAGTTACATTGAAACCGGTCATATTAAATTTTTTTTCATCATCAGGTGGTACATATTACATCATCATCAGATCTACATGATCATCAGGTGATCACGTCACCTGATAATGATGTATTTCCATTGAAACAGGTCGTATTAAATTTTATTTCGTGGAAAATTGCAATTTTTTAATTTATAAATGGGTTGCCATTGTTTATGCAAATATCACCCGGGAGTTAAAGGTACCCTGACGTCCTCACCTCTGCATTGCCGTGGAACGACAATTGCGAAATGTCAATATGATGGATGGTGACGGTAATTGCCGTATACTTACCTCGATGCCTCCTGCAGCTAATGACATCATTATTGGGTGGAGGAATCCCCCTCTCCGGATCTGTATCGTTGTCGTACGTTTGCGCCAAGAGTTGGTGAGATAATATCTAGATCGATTGGTAACCTAAACCTACAGGGATTATGCGGAAAATAAGTGTCTTGACAAATACTATAAGTCTTTTTTGACAAAAGGGGAGTCGTCCACGACGAATTTGTACCTGAACGACAAACTGTAAATGTTGCATTTTACGTCCAAGTGCTCGACAGGCTTCGAAAACGAGTCGCCCGCGTCCGGCCAGCGATCAAAAACATCTGGCGGCTGCATCACGGCAATGCGCCGTCTCACACCGCGCTTGTCGTGTCGGACTTCTTGGCCAAGCACGGCGTGGCAACGCTGCCGCACCCGCCCTACAGCCCGGACTTGGCACCACCGGACTTCTTTCTGTTCCCGAAGATAAAGAGGAGTTTGAAAGGAACGCGATACGGGACTTTGGACGCCGTCAAAGAGGCCGTGACGACGTGTTTTCGAGAGGCTCCCGATGATGCCTTCGCGGGAGCGTTCCAGGAATGGGAACGCCACTGGAACAAGTGAATCGACTCACAAGGGTCCTATTTTGAGGAATATTAGCTTAAGATATGTAAAAGTGTAATACATTTTTTTTCTGAGCTCAGTACACTTATTTTCCGGACGAACCCTATAGTTTTTGCCGTGATGACGAATAGTTCGACGGGTGAACAGACATTTAAATAAAATTTCGTAGGTCCTAGTGGCACCCTTAATATCAATGTACTTCAATGGCGGTGTAGTTTCCCAGGAAGAACAGGTTCCCGAAAACTCACGCAACTTGGGGAAAGATGAGGGTGCCCCAAAGTGTCTCCGGGAGTCGAACCAGGACTGTCCTGTTAGCAGCTCAGCGCTCAAGCCAATGGATTTCCACGTTCCCATCTGCTAGGTAAAGAAGCTTACACAAAGAGGCGGGAATTGATGGGGGAGAACCTTAATTAAAGACTTAAAATAACACAAGTGAACATTTTAAATAGGTAGCGTAGCGTGTATGGCTCGGAAACTTGGTCTTTTTGTATGGCTCGGAAAAGTTGGTCTTTAATAAAGGTAGATAGGGGTGAACTCGAGCGCATGGGATTTGGATGTGGAGAATAATGGAAGAAATAAAATGTGCCGAAGGGAAAACGAAGTATAAAAAGGTATGGGCAAGGTGACAGAGGAAGAGAAGCAGCTGCTGGGAGAAATTAGGAGAAGGCAGGACAAGGGACGGCTGCTGTAGGGGAAAGGGATGTTGAAGACTGCAATAGAGGGTAGAAGGTTGGAAAGGAAAAGTAGGGGGAGGGAAAGAATAGGCATTGTGAATGGAATTAAGGGAGGTAGAAAGCATTTATAAATGAAGAATAAGTCTCTGTAATATGTAGTATTGGGTTTTTGGATTTTTTTGTCCTATTACGTATTTTTTCGGTATTGGGTACTTCCTTGTTCCATCATAAATGGTAGACTAATGGTTATAATGATGTACCGATAGACGCACTCTTTTTCTCTCGAGGCCACTTTTCCCCAACGTACATAGGTCTGTCCATTTCTAGTTTCGCCCTGTTTCTTTGTCCGTTTGTTGTTGGGTGAATCCCTCTCATAGTTGTAGGCACGTAAAGGAATGTAGATCCCCCGCTCCCCGACCGCGTCAAACACATTCTCTCCTATGCACGCAACAACCCCTCCCCACGCCCTTTTCCCCATACACTTTCCACCCTCCCCAACAAGTTTGACCATTTGCTATTTCCGCCGGCGAATATTTGCGGGTGGACTCGTTGGTAATTTTTATGACGAGTTTTTGGTTTTTGTTTTCGTGCGTCCTGTCTTTTTCAGACTTATGAGAAAACACCTTTCTCCTCTCCCCGACTCCTTTCGCGTGACAATGTATTCTCCGCTTCCTCGCGATTGGTGTCTCAAAGCAAAGAAAAAAAAACATTTGGTTTGTTACGTTAGACTTTGGTCGTGTCCGACTGGACAAATTTCGGTAGAACTTTCGTCTTATGTTAATGTCCTTTTCAGAACATGGATATTTTACGTCTGGAAAACTAAGTCTTGTTACGTATTTTGACTGTGCATCCCTCGAAATCACACCCAAGCAGGTTGTGGTCGACTTTCTCCTTTCCTTTGTTTTCAATGATCGATTTATTTCTCGCATGTACAGGGTTCGTCCGGAAAATAAGTGTTCTGAGCTCAGGAAAAAAAATTATTACACGCTTTCATATCTTAAGCTAATATTCCTCAAAATAGGACCCTTGTGAGTCGATTCACTTGTTCCAGCGGCGTTCCCATTCCTGGAACGCTCCCGCGAAGGCATCATCGGGAACCTCTCGAAGACACGTCGTCACGGCCTCTTTGACGGCGTCCAAAGTCCCGTATCGCGTTCCTTTCAAACTCCTCTTTATCTTCGGGAACAGAAAGAAGTCCGGTGGTGCCAAGTCCGGGCTGTAAGGCGGGTGCGGCAGCGTTTCCACGCCGTGCTTGGCCAAGGAGTCCGACACGACAAGCGCGGTGTGAGACGGCGCATTGTCGCTCAGGTTGTCAGTCATACGGTTGATCGCTGGCCGGACGCGGGCGACTCGTTTTCGAAGCCTGTCGAGCACTTGGACGTAAAATGCAGCATTTACAGTTTGTCGTTCAGGTACAAATTCGTAGTGGACGACTCCTCTTTTGTCAAAAAAGACAATGAGCTTATTACACCTATTTTCCGGACGAACCCTGTATGCCAAATACTGTCCGCAGTGTTAAATGTCTACAATTCAAGAAATGGGATCAATGGTTAATGGAAAAAAAACTAGTATTAAGATTCTAAACTATCAATCGAGTTTTATGTGATTGTTTCATTATACCGTGATGTCTGCATTCCACGGGGTCACGACCCTGATCTATCAATTTGAGAAGGTTGTTGTTTCCTCCATAATTCTCTTTATGTCGCCATTATTTCCTGCTAACCAGTTTCACAATTTCATGCACCTTCTAGAAAGACATCGCATGCATTGCTAATGTGTTTACCTCACGTTTTCCCCGGAGTCATTTGGTTTAAATCTCTGAGGCGAGTTCTCTCTCGTGTTTAAAAATGGTGAAACACCCCGACACGAATTTGTTTTGTGACTTTATTTTTTTTAAAAGGTTATTTCATAGTTTTTTTAATAATGTGTTTTTTTCAATTACAGGTGAGTGTCATTCAAATGCTGCATTCCTGTCACTCAGATGACTTTGGTAGTGAGTATGTTTGAACATTTTTTTTAGTCTTTTGTCCTAGAGAAATATATTCATTATTTTTTTGCACAAAATAATAATAATAATATTCTGAATGGAAATAGTCGAAATAAGAGCTGTACATTCGTTTTACGTTACATGAGTCTCATGAACCAATCGGAAGTGTGCTTCGCAAATAGTCGTTGGTGCTTTCCATGTTGTGTCATATATAAGGATTAAAACTTATTTTATGTCATTCTGTTTGTGGTTTCTTTTCGTTAATTAATAGTGTATTATTATTACGAACCTTTTTTAGAATTTTTTTGCGGATGTCCGACTATTTCTATGTATAATATCTTTTTTTTAATGGTTACTTCAGTCTGAAAAAATACGGTAATGCTTCATTTCGTAAAGTTATTTCCTGCTGCGTATTCTGGTTGAGGAAATCAAACAGAAAACTCACGCAATATCAACACATCATAAATTAATCCAACGACTGGTAACTGCGTCGTTTTAAGTATTGGTATGATTTCTCTATTTTTTGGCTATTCTTCATCATTTCCTATATTTTCGTTATTTCTAGAAATGGATCTAATGCGATTTTACTAGGGATGGTGGGTGAGGAGAGGGGTTTGTTGAGAGAAATCCTATGGCGGCAGGAAAAATGGATGAAAGGCGTATTGAACGGTAGTGGAATGTTGAAGAGGGTAATAGAGGAGAGGATGTTAGGCAAACAAGGAAAGGGCAGGAACAGGATAGGGATGTTGGACGGGATGAAGGGAGGAAAGAAGTACACAGAGATGAAGACGGACCTGATTTAGAGTAGGTGTGTGGCAGGGGGTGTAGCACAAAAAAAAAGAAGAGTCATATCAGCTGTCGGGATAAATCGCAATGTGCGTTGGGAAATAATATAACAGGTGGAGAAATAATGGGACATTTTGATCGTACCTTCTCATCGACTTGAATACAATGAAATCTTAATTCTGAGTTAAACATATTGTGCCATCTGTGTGCGAAAAAAAAGTATTTTTCCAAAATTCGATTTTTTCGAATTCCAAAATGTACACAGAAAAGGAATATATCCCGATCGGAGATGGCCTATGTTTGGTGTACTCAGTGTATTTTTAATCCATTTGCGCAAAAAAATTAGAAACCCTAACTCCGTGCCATCTTTGCGTGATGTGTCTCCAAAGAAATATACAAACAAAAAAATTGATTTTTTTAGATTTAGATTTGCATAAAATTAATATTTTCTTCCATCCCTCCATCGAAAAAATATAATACTCTGAAATTCGAATTCACTCGTTTTTATATGTCCTGAATGCGCAGACCCACGGGCTCCTAATATGTGTACCAGGAATTCGGAAGGAAAGCCAACCAGATTTCCGTGCGTTATGAGGACGTGAAGATATTATGGCCGCCGCGCGTGTTTTGTTACAGGGGAAGAATTTATACAAAGGGGTTAAGGGAAAAGAAAAAAGCAATGGAATTTATTTACAGGGGAATAATACGTCGAAAATCGTAAATAACACGCGCGCAAAGGCCTAATTCTTTGTTTTGCTGTGTTTTATTTACTTCTTATGGGTTGTTGCTGTCGTTGGCGCCCGGCGCTATTGCGGAAGTCGGCATGCGAATTTTCTTTTAGAACTAACACTTCTTCCTCCCAATCGTACGACTGAAACATAGCCGACCCCTGTTTAAAGCAAACCATGGAATGTATATTTATACCATAGGAATAATTTGACAACATTTCTATTATTGTTTCGAGCATGTCTCGATGGATACGCATAAATTCTTATTGTGTGAAGAGTGGTGGTTTATTGTGTTACATTAACGGCGAGGCGTTTGTTAGGTATTGTTTTATTTCGTCATTTTGGCCTAGGTAAATCTCCAAAGTGTGGAAGGTTATAGGTAGGAGATTATTATTATTTTTAGGTAATCTACCGGTTAAGGTAGGTTTTTGGATGGACACAACTATCAAATAAACATTTTGTAACTCCAAACAAAACCCAATCCAGCAACCTACTCTACACCAGGACGCTCTTCATCTCTGTGTACTTCTTTCCTCCCTTCTTCCCGTCCAACATCCCTATCCTGTTCCTGCCCTTTCCTCGTTTGCCCAACATTCTTCCCTCTATTACAGTCTTCAACATCCCACTATTGCCGATCAATACGCCTTTCATCCATTTTTCCTGCCTCCATACGATTTCTCTCAACAAACCCCTCTCCTCACCCACCATCTCCAGTACTTCCTCATTTGTTTTCCTTTCAGTCCATTTCACCTTCTCCATTCTTCTCCACACTCACATTTCCAAAGCCTCAAAGCTACATCTATCCTCCTGCTTCAGCGACCATGTTTCCGCGCCATACATAGCTATGCTCCATGTCAAAGTTTTTAGGTAGGAGATGTGTTTGATGACATTTTCAGGTTTGTTCAATTTTTAAAATAAATACCCTGTAAATACATGTTGCGTTGACGTGTTTGAGATCTTAAAACCTCTCGTATACTTATTGAGGAGAGAGACTTAGGAACATGGGTCTTTAAGGGAAACCACTCCGTCCTGAGCAATGTGTCTTCAGTTTCAGGAAATTCGTGAAAATTGGAGAAATTAGAGAAATTGTTTGAAAGCATTAATATGCAGAATAAAAGACTGGTACGAAAAATTTTAACGATCCATCCATAAACCCGCCCTAATCTGTAGATTACCAATAATAATAAAACCACGCATAGATAACTTGTGTCACAGATTCACGTGGAAGTATCGCAAGGATACTCATATCTCAATACTCACTTTTGGATGTCTTTTCCACGCGACATAAAACCTTTTCGCACTAGCTAGTTCCATTTTTAAGGTCCCGTTATACTCCGGCTCCGATACTTGCAACCTCCATCTGATGTCGTCCAAAATACGTTATTCTTTATATCCTCCTTCCCCAACCTTCCATTGTATCTCGCTCTCCCTTCGAACAACCCATTTCCATTTAACATCCACTCCTTCCAACTTTACTACCTTCTTTGAATTTCTTCCACAACTGTCAACTTCTTCCATTCCCCCAAACGCGTCTAGCATTTCCTCTCGAAGGCCCTCGCACTGTTGAATGGAATGAAAACATTGTTTTCAGATAGCTACCACGCGTCGATGGTCGATCGCTTTGAATGACGTTTCAGTCTGTTTCTCAGTTAGGATCTGGAAGTCCGAAAGTTACCCCGGACATCTGTGGCTTAACATTTCAGAGGAAAACGTAACCATTTTTTTTAGTAACTCCCATATTCGGTTGGACGACGTAATTATAATATTTTCCACAGCAGAGAAAAGGCAGCGATGTAAGCAACGTCGCTGGATACCTATCGATCGAAAAGTGCGGTGATAATTTCACTACGACCCACGACTCTAATGGAAATTTTTCGTCGTTGAGTTTCGAAGGAATAGTTATACATTGTTGTCGGATTTCCGAATCCCATTGCATTACCTCGGGGGGGGGGGCTTGGTGTTTACTGCGGAAATGTGGCGACGGCGGACGACATTTCGATCGATAGCTATTGGACGATTGGTTCTTTATTGGAAAACGCCGGCCTTTCCTTGGGGTGAAACACTGCCCAACTGCATTGATCGCCGAGTTGCAAGTCGAAGATTATGGGGATTCGACTCCTTCGTTTGTCTTACACCTTTGACCACCTCACCTTATTCGCCATCGAGAGTGCTAGTGGGAATGTGAAAGACAAGGAATCTATTCTGTCCTCGGGAAAAGGGCCAAGGTTTCTCATAATACGCCTCAAGGTTGGGTGGTGGCAGGTGTTAGGGCACCAGCCATACTCGTTACATGCACAAATATTGAGTCAATGTCTACATTCGAATTACGAGGTTTGTTACAAAAATTGACGGGAATCTTAATTTTTCGGACAATAATATTTATTTATTCTTATACATTGATGTTGTCACCTTCAAAGTAGATTGGAGATGATGCCCTTGTTCCAGCTCTTCTTTCAATCCCCGAAAAACTTCTCAGACTCGATCTTTGAGATAGCCTTTAGTTCTTTCAGCGATGCGCTTTTAATGTCATCTACGACCGTAAAAAGACGGCCCTTCAAGGTTCTCTTAATTTTTGGAAATAGGAAAAAGTCACACGGAGCCATATCTGGCGAATATGGAGACTGGGGATTCGTTACAGTATTGTTTGTGGTCAAAAATTCACGAACAAGCAATGAAGTATGAGCTGGTGCATTATCGTGGTGCAAAAGAAATTTTGGAACGTATTTTGCTGCCACGCGTTTCATACCCAAAAAATTGGAAAAAATGTCATGACATGATCCAATCGATATGCCAACATCATCAGCGACCTCTCTTATTGTGATTCGGCGATCGTTCATAACCATTTCTTTCACTTTTTCCACGTTTTCATCGATTGTTGATGTGCTGGGGCGTCCAGGGCGTTCGTCATCTTTAAGGTCTTCACGGCCTTTTTGGAAACCACCATACTTTGGAAACCATTATACCACTCGTAAACTCTTGATTTACTCGTAGCAGATTCACCGTAGGCCTTCGTTAACAATTTGTTACACTTTATTTCTTTTTTACGCAAAATTTGATACAAATTCTTTGATCCATATCTTTTAACAAACGAAAATCGCTGAGCTCTTATAACACGTCTAATGTAAGTGGCTGTCACAGAGAAAGTCCACAGTGAAAACAGCTGAATGTTTTATCGTACTTCAGGGGCATGTACACCAACATAAAAAAATGTTTCACAATCGGACTCTTCAAGCCCGCAAAATGAAAAAATTATAATTTTTGAAGATAACTCGAAAATGTATGTGCACACACATTTATATATATATATATACAGGGAAAGGAACTGGCCCCTCTACCCTGATGTGTGAATATTCACACGCCGTCGGGCTTGGTAACACTTCCGTGTTACTTCGAAGAAATCATATATATATAAAATATATTATATATATATATATATAATATATTATATATATATATATATAAAATATATTATATATATATATAAAATATATTATATATATATATATTCAAACTTGAAAATCCCGCCATACGGTGCACAAATATTCATTCAAACAGAAATAGGTATAAGGAAAGGGGATAGGAAAACACATAAAAGGCGAACACAGGACATGTGGGGAAGGCGGTTTTTGAGCAGATCACGAAAGTAAAAATATTTCCATATCCGGGATTTGAACCATAAAAATATTTCCTTATCCGAGATTTGACGTGGAAGGTCCGTGGTTCAAATCCCGGATAAGGAAATATTTTTACTTTCGTGATCTGCTCAAAAACCGCCTTCCCCACATGTCCTGTGTTCGCCTATTATGTGTTTTCCTATCCCCTTTCCTTATACCTATTTCTGTTTGAATGAATATATATATATATATATATATATAATTTCTTCGAAGTAACTCGGAAGTGTTGAATAAAAAACTCAGACAGTAACACATAGCACGAGAACACATAAAATTAAGAGTCATATCTTATCTTCCGAAGAAGACGGAGCTCGAGTCCGTCGAAATTATCAAGATATTATTGTGAGTGTTCTTTTTATATGTTCTCGTGCTGTGTGTTACTGTCTGAGTTATATATATATATATATATATATATATATATATATATATATATATATATATATATATATATATATATATATATATATCATTTATTCACTCATACGTTACACATCCATGGCCCACCATGAAACCTACTCGTCGGCGCCCTCCTATTAAAGGTGTGCGCTTGCCCAAGAAGAGGCATAGGTGCTCTCGTGTCCGCGGTTGTATACTCGTCCGATTCACTTAAGGAGGGGTGAGGTATGGGGATGACGCACTCGCCTGCAAAAAAGTTAAAGGGAAGCTTCGACTTCAGCAGACCCCCGAGGTGTTTAAGAACGCCCTCCTCCCTCCCCCCTTCCAATCGGCTTTCCACTTCGCCGGCGGCTCCGTGAATCGTGAGAGAGGCGCTCGCGATTGCCATGACGAACGCTCGAAATATGATGTTGACGGAATGGCTCTCCGTCCTCCTCATGATGGGAGGATGAGTGCGGCAGGGAAAAGTGTCTGGACAAGAACGGAGGGAAGGCTAAGTGTGTGGTTGGTTATGTCTTGCTCGGGATGTCTTCTCTCTTGCTCTCAGACGTGAAAGTTTAGTGAAGCTTAAAACTGCGTAATCCGTCGATGTATTTTTCATGTAGTTTTCATCCGCTAGATACCAATAAGGGGGATGTGGGTTGATAACACAGGCCAACAGTGGTTTTGGTGCCGGAGCTTTTAATGATGATTTAAGGAACAATTGGGGTGCTGAATCCAATTATGACACTAGTTTTTTCCTATCAGCTATAGTTTTCAAGATATAGATATGTTGTTACTTACGTAAAAAAATCTTCTGCATGATGATATGGAAATATTATATTAATAATAAAACTCACTAAATATAAAGACTTGATGTATTTCTGGGGCTGTTAAATCACCCACAAACACAACAGAATTTTACAATACAATTGAACACAAATACTAAAATATTTTACTGTAATAAAACAAATTGAAAAGAAAAAATACATAAAAACATCACTCAACACATCGGAAGCTTCTTTTGCGCGATTTTCTTGAGTGCACTTTGTTCAAACAGTCTCGTTTTAAGCACCAGCAGTAATCTGCCATCATATGGTTATCCCATCTTCCTTGGTAGCAAGCTTCCATTGTTTTTATATCCTTGTGAAATCTTTCACCTTGTTCTTCACTTGTGTCTCCTTAATTTCCAAGAAAATTGTCCAAGTGGCTGTGTAGGTAGTGAACTTTTGCGCTCATATTACATCCAAGTGATTTGAAGTTACTGAGCATAATGTTTATCAACTGAATATAATTTTCACTTTTGTGATTTCCTAGAAAAATTTTTATGACCTCAACAAATGACATCCAACTAATTTTTTCAAACCCATTCATTGACTCGACAAAAGCAGGATCCTTTGTAAGTTGTCTGATTTGTGGCCCCTCAAAAATACCAGCTTTAAGTTTTTCAATACTTATATGGGGCATCTTTAGTCTTAAGTAGCCGAAGCATAGTCCATCCTTGTCAAGAGCCTTTACAAATTGCTTCATTAGGCCTAGTTTAATATGTAGAGGCGGTAAGATGATTTTCTCTCTTTCAACTAAGGATTCAGCAATGATGTTTTCTTTCCCAACAACCAAGTTTTCTCTGTTAGGCCACTCCTTAATCCATATATATATATATATATATATATATATATATATATATATATATATATATATATATATATATATATATATATATATATATATATATATAATTTATATATATATATATGTGTATATATATATATATATATATATATATATATATATATATATATATATATATATCGATGTTGCGGAAGTACTCACGAGAGCAATATAACTTTTGGACGGCACAATAGAACACAGAATAAAACAGATAACACGTAAAAGGACACACACTGTAGATGATTTGAGCTTTCGGTCTTCTCCGAGGCCTTCTTCAGATCAGACTATATATATATATATATATATATATATATATATATATATATATATGTGTGTTTTTAATTGATGTGGCACCCAAACATTGAGCTTCTTTCGAATCCAGCTTTGCGCAAATGGTTTAAAACTGTTTTATGGTCGATCTTTGGCTCCTGGGCTACTGGGTAGACTACTAACATACTCTGGGCAACTTCGATTATTTCTATAATTTTATCGACAGGCCTGCCTGTGCGAGGTGCATCTTTAACATCAAAAATGTCTGAAAGGAATCGACGAAACCAAAATTGCACGTCATTAGCTGTTACGGTATCGGCGCCATAAACACCATTCACAATTTCAGCGGCCCGGCTTGCATTTTCGCCTTTAACAAAGAAAAACTGTTAAATGTACCGAATTTTCTCTTTGTACACTTCCATTGTTAACACCCTGTAACTTCACAACTGGATGGAATAAACAAAAAACAGCAAAATAATTTTTTAAGGTGTGAAATTTCACCTAGACAACGAGCACAAACTTGAAAATGTTTGATCGATACTTTACGAGATATCGATCGCTACAGTCATCTACCGAGAAAATAATGGATTTCTTTTTCCCCAACCTAATATTACATAGCTTCCCTAGCAAGACACCCCACCCTGCAAGAATCCTTTATTCAACTTCGTGCATGTGTTATGCCGCCATTAATTCCGGCCAACATGTCTGTTATATACATTTGTCTTGCCTTTTTGTTTGCCTAACCTCCATTACAGTCTTCAACATTCAATCGCTAGTCAAAATGCACTGAATCCATATTCCCACCCTCCTCAGGATATTTGCAAATCCGTAATCCCTTCTTCCCCCCCCCCCACCCACCATGCTTAGTATTTATAAATTATTTTAATTATGCATGTACAATGTAGCATAAAAGTAACATTTTAGACGAGTGTTTTTATTTTTGTCGAAGAACATCCGAGAAATACCTCAAAAAAGTAGTTTTAATGGAGTAACCTGCTGGAGTGCACATAAATGCGTGAATGAGTTTCTTGGTGGGAAAAAAATAATTTGACTTCACCATCATTTGAATCCGAATCAACGCGAATATTTTTTAATTTTATGAAATTCCTGATATTGTCTTTTAATATTCCATTTATTGGGTGACTAATCCTCTCCACTTTGGAGGTAAATTAAATCCTTTGAGTCATTCCCACTGTAGCATCGCCGACGAGGGCCGTTCCTTGAAGTGCGTGTGTCCCCCATCTGTTCATCTGGATATAATGAAGGCTATTAATCTTCCGTTCCATCGTATAACTTTCCTCAATCAAAGAAATCTCGTTGGGAGTGCCACTGCTTGTCGCAGGAGTTGCCCGATATAAATTGAGCTGGTTTGAGAAATTAATTAGTAAACCGGAATGCAAGATTTTTTTACATAGTCGTTTCTAAGATCCTAAAATGATTAAGAGCTTAAGATACGTGGTTGAGCGTTAACATATTTGCGCTTCGGAAAGAGTGGAACTGAGAAGAAAAATAAATAGACTAGAACATTAGTACAATGGTTATACCTTAGGGAGAGGATGGGAAGAAATAAGTAGTAGGTTGACCAGTAAAATCAAATCGAATCGGAAAAAAATGACCTTAAGAGAAATAGGGCATTTTAAATGTGCCTTAGACAACATCTGCCGACGATTTGGATGAAAATAGATGGATAAATACAATGCTCAATAGCTTAAAGAAATAGACGTGCAAATATGAATGACAACATATTAATTTTTAAGTATCTTCAAAGGGTTTCTTATGGGAAGCTGGCATAGCTGACTGATTGCAACAATAGAGGACAGTATAAATGACGATACAGAGTAAATGAATAAAAAAGTCATCTTGACATGCCAAAAAAAATGATTTTAGAAGGGAGATATTTTAATAATGAGAGACAGGAAAAAAAAGGAAACTAAATCCATCATTTATTAATTAAAAATTGGCAATTTTCCACAAAAATAAATTGTTATTAATACGACCGGTTTAGATGTGACTACATCATCTTCTGTTAACAGTCATTTCTCATTGTTTACTATGTATGCTAAAAAGCAAGTGAGGGGAGGGTAGTGGAAAAGGGGGGGAAGTGGGAGGGGAGGTGAAACCTGGGCAATGTGGGTGACGATGGGAGGGGAGAAAAGGTGCGGGTGAGGAGAAAGGGGAGGGGGGGAAACGCGTCACACCTGAAACGTCTCTTTTTATTAAATACATCAAAATTATTTCCAAACTAAAAGATGAGAGATGGAATGACTTTACTTTTTTAAGGTATTTAAGCTAAATGATTAAACATTCGAGGGCGGAAACTAGAGCAGGGGTAACAGTTTAACTATCTCGCTAGTGTTTTGGACTAAATAATCAAGGTAGTCTCAGGAAGAGAGGCAATTGCATTGTCGCTGTACCGTTTGGTAGCTTGTGAGCATAAAAAACTTACCTTAACTATTAGTTTACCTGTGATAAACACTATGATGCCATTTTACAGGAGGTGGTAATTTACAACAGAATTTTAAGCCAACGGTATAGAAAGTATTTGTTAAATACAGAGATTCACATTTAGTAAAGGACATTTGATATTAGATAGTATTTTCTTCTTTCTAATATGAATTTATTTTTGTGATTATATGTTTCAAAATTGCCAGTATAACCATTATCTCCAGGCAATAGCTTAATATAACGTTTTTTTTGTCAAATTGAAACTAACACATAAAAGTTTTGCGAGACAGCTCAAGTCGCATAGGATGCTTATGTAAAATTATTTTCCAATAATCGAGGAATTAAAACGTTTTATCCCTTTTTAAGTCGTCAGGATATCGTTCTCATTCTTTAAGACGCTGACAGCTCAACATTAAAGCGACGGAAGAGGCCCTTCGGAGGGGATTGTTCTAAACATGAAGAATAATGTAATCATTTAAAGTGTGCGATGTAAATTTAAGAGAGTTTCAAAAAAAAAAAACAATCTCCGTTAGGCTGGAATGCTGTTGAGTACTTCTCATGAAGTCAATGCCGACCACATTTGCTTTCAGCGTTTATGATAGATTTTCGTGACTTTAAAGGTAATTTTTCCAACTGCTCTTAATGCATCCCTTTAAATTCCAGTGATTTCAAAATCTAGTTTCGAACTATTATTTTCTTAAAAGCTTAAGCAAGCATCAACGGTCAATGTTAAAATGCATGTTTTTTTTTGACTTAAATATGACTATGGTTCAACTTCATTTAAAAATGCCCACCATGGACAGAATATTGATAATCCACAGAAGCGAACTTTTGATAATGGAAAATAGAGAGTAATATTAAGTGCTATGTGGAGAAGGTGAAATGGACCGAAAGGAAGACAAATGAGGAAGTACTGGAGATGGTGGGTGAGGAGAGGAGTTTGTTGAGAGAAATCCTATGGAAGCAGGAAAGATGGATGAAAGGCGTATTGAGCGGTAGTGGAATGTTGAAGAAGGTAATAGAGGGGAGAATGTTGGGCAAGCGAGGAAAGGGCAGGAACAGAATAGGGATGTTGGACGGAATGAAGGGAGGAAAGAAGTACAGAGAGATGAAGAGGGACCTGATGTAGAGTAGTTTGCTGGATTGGGTTTTGTTTGGAGTCACAAAATGTTTATTTGATAGTTGTATCCATCCAAAAACCTACCCTAACCGGTAGATTACCTTATAATAATAATATATATGCGTATATTCATTCACATGGAAATAGGTATAGGGGAAATGGATAGGAACACATAAAAGTCGAACATGAGAGAGGTGGGGAAGGTGGAATCGAGCGGATCACTAGTGCAAACATGTCGCAAATATTATCTGTTTAAAGGGGTGTCATTAGCTGTCTTGGATGTGGCATTTCGTAAATAAATAAATAAAAAGATAAGGGTATTCTTTAATATTGGGCGTAGGAATTTCGTGTATGATGTTGTAGCTGCCTTTGAGGGAAGAGTATGGGAGACCTCTGAGGTATGAGCTTGGTAAAGGGTGGAAAAGTAACCTCTATAGATAAGAAAATGTGTAAAGAAATGCCTTAAAGGGAGATGGAATTGGATAGATATTGGATAGAGAGTCTGAAAGAGAGTCTTGTTTGGAGTTAGAAAATATTTATTTGATAGTTGTGTCTATTCAAAAACCTACCTTGACCGGTAGATTACCTAATAATTAAGTGGAATGGCGTAGTATTTTTTTTAGGATGGTTTGATTTCGAGAGTGAATAATGAGTAAGGCCTCCATTTTTTTCTGGAAATAAAAAGAGGACGTTCAACTCCAACAATGTATGCATTATTTTTAAGCATGAATATCCTTCTGTTTTTTAACACACCATTTCGGTCGATTTATTTTTGTGGGCGCCGGGACAGTTTTAGCATGATCATGTCATAACAGGTCGCCGCCATGTCTTAAAGGAACCTTGGGTAGTGTTATTCCCATTTTAATTGTTACCCTTTCCTAAGGAGGTATACACTTCAAGCCATTCTTTTTCATAGTCCACGGAGGAGATTATATTCCTTCAGAATCAATTTTTTAGCGATACTCCTTGGTGTGGATGACTTAGTTAATGTCTAAATTTGAGGCCTTCTTAAACTGTGACAAGTCTCTTGCGTCATCTCCCTCTGGTTCTCTGACTTTGTCGCAGTTGGTGCCCTCACCCATCCTCCGGAAGCATTAAGAGTGGAGATGAATTTGATGCTACGACGGTCATGAGACGATGTTAAAAGATTTTTTATTCTTTCTCCAAGGTGGTATGCCGAAAATTTGGTGATTGTACGCGTCGATAAAATGTTAAAAAACAACTTTGAGACGAAGGAAATTCGGAAGTGGTGATTTTCAAAAAAGGTGGATCAGGGAGTTGAGGGGGGAAAGTTATAGGGGAGTACAATTGACCTAGAATGAAATAAGAATCGGAGCGGGGCAACGCAACCAATTGGGACGTCGAGTGAACGCAATGGAGGGAGGATTAGCAATGAAATGGGGTGATTCGCGGAGAAGGGAAAAGGTGGACGCGCTACAAAGTCGGGACAGGTGAGCGAGATAAGACAGTAAGGGTTATTAATGGAACCGGATGAGGTTCAGGTGGAATGGATAAAAGAATTCCTTGAAGAAATTTACGACAGAAAAGGCATGTTAGCTTAGATACTAGTCGTGCGAGTATGGTGAGGAGAGGAAGTCGTCGGGTGAAGTGGTCGGAAGCAGTAGGTGGAGGAGATAGATTAAAGCAGGAGTGGGACTGGAGAAGTTCGAACGAAAGGGAAGGAGAGAGTGGAAGGCGGTAAGGTTTGTGAAAGTGGTGAAGAATGTTGAAAATAATGAATAAATTTAAAATTACAATTGTGAAGATTGTTTTAAATGGACAAACTCTTGGAAGAGTGAAGGTTTTGGCCAATAAAAATTATCGGCATGGAGGTTTCTGATGTGCACATTTCTTCCTCCCTTTGAAACCGTAGAATTGACCGATGATGTGTTTTTCCGCGAGTTTTGTTAGCGTATTTCCGAAAGGGTGTGGAAGGTTGGGGGGGGGGGCAGAGGAGATGTTGTCATTGTGCCCCGAATGCCACGAAATTTTGAAAACATTTTCTTCCCTCTTTCTCCCGAGCTCCTCCGCCCTTCCTGCCATTAATTCCTCGTCCTCGGTTGAGTCGTCGCCGTCAACCTCGCCGCGTTATCCTCCGAAAGGGAAAGTACTCCTACATTGCCCACCGCATGTTTTGTTTTATGCCCGAAGGTTTTCTGTTCTCTTTCCCGCAGTCCCCCGCGGTGGTTATCTCCCCCTTAACGCTCGTTTGATTCTGCACAAAAATATTTGTTATTCTTCTGTTCGTTTTCCCCGAACTATTTTGCCTGCTATGTATTTTTGGCGGCACGTACACGGCCGTTTGTGGGACGCCGGGCGAATTGTTGGGGTCCAAGCATTGAAAACATTTGACTAACGAGCTTTCCGTTCAGCCTGGAGTTCACGTTGTTCGATTAAACTCTCACTTATGGTGGTTGCTTAGCAACTGTTGTAACAATAATTAATATAATATATATATATATATATACATATAAATATATATATATATATATATATATATATATATATATATATATATATATATATATATATATATAATCCGCAACCTATACATGTATCAGACTGCTCAGGTGCGAGTGAGGAACGGAGAGTCCGGATGGACAGTGTTAGGAAGAGGAGTAAGGCAGGGTTGCCCATTGTCACCGGTGCTGTTCAACGTATATGTAGAGGAAATGATTAAAGAGGCATGGGAAGAACTGGAGGTAGGAATGAAAGTCGGAGGGGAATTCGTAAAATCGGTTAGGTTTGCTGATGACCAAGCATTAGTCGCTCAGTCAGCCAAGGGGTTGCAAGCATTGTTGAGTGAATTGGAGGTTCAGTGCGATAAATATGGGATGAGAATCAATATTAATAAAACAAAGATTATGCCATTTTCCAGAAAGAAAAAGGCTAAGCTAAATATTAAAATTGGCGGGGAAAAAATAGAGCAGGTAGAACAGTTTACATATCTCGGAAGTGTTTTGGACCAACACGCTCAAAGTAAACAGGACGTAAAGAGAAGAATTGCGCCAGGTAAGGAGGCTTTCTCAAGAAGGAGGAAGTTGATGACGGGGAAGTTGAGTAGGGATGTTAAGAAAAGATTCGTAAAAACTCTGATATGGAGCGTAACTATGTACGGCGCGGAAACGTGGTCACTGAAGCAGGAGTATAGACGTAAATTGGAGGCTTACGAAATGTGGGTGTTGAGAAGAATGGAGAAGGTGAAATAAACAGAAAGGAAAACAAATGAGGAAGTACTAGGAATGATGGGCGAGGAGAGAGGTTTGTTGGGAGAAATCCTATGGAGTCGGGAAAACTGGATGAAAGGCGTATCGAGTGGCAGTTGAAGATTGTAATAGATGGGAGAATGTCAGGCAAACGAGGAAAGGGCAGGAACAAGATAGGGATGTTGGATGGGATGAAGGGAGGAAAGAAGTACACAGAGATGAAGAGGGACCTGATGTAGGTTTGGTTGCTGGATTGGGTTTTGTTTGGAGTTACAAAATGTTTATTTGTTGATTTCTTCCATCCAAAAATCTACCTTAACCAATATATATATATATATTATGTAGGCACACAATTTTGCACGCTTTCCCACTGACAAGTAAGTGCACGCGGTTAACATTCACCTCTCTGTGTAGGTAATTGCCTGGCGAATTGTGCGCCATTCTTAGAAGGCAAAAGAAAAACCTCTTTTAGCTCTTCAGTCAAAATCTGTCTGCCCTTTGCCTAAATATGTTGGCTTTGCGGATCGTATTATTGAATTTCCCCAGCACGCCCTTCTCTAATGCCCGTCGTTAATCGCATTGTTTGGGGTAAATTGTGTGGGTGTTGTTTTGTTTTTTTTTGATCGTTAACTCAAGAGGAGCTCAGGAGGAGAATGGCAATCCATTTCTGTAGATTTCCAGTCCAGATGCTACCTCCCCACCCCCACCCCCCGCCTTTACCCTACTCACCCCCCCCCCTACGAGTACTTACTTATCCAAGGACTCTCGAGAGCTGTACGCTTTTTTTTTCCTTCCTTCCGTTCCACAAAGGGCGACTCCTTAATAATTTTCCTCCTCCCCTTCCTCGCACAAGTGATTCGCGAACGCAAAAAAAGGAGCCTTTTGCGAAGAGTCATTTTTTGACATGCCGCGTCTTGCTCGGCTGACTGCAACGCACTCCCCTCCCCTGGGGCACTTCACGTACAGGGCTGTCACTTATTCCTTCGGTCCTATACCTATCTTGACCCTAATAATTGCATCAGATTAGCACCCTTTAATCCACCGATATTTTTTGGGTGTGTGGCAGGAAATGATCTCACGCCATGCATCCCCAACGCATGGATAATCGCTGCATGTTGCAAATAAGAACACAGGTGTGACAGGTCTCTTAGGGGATTTGGGCTGGGAGCCCCTTGAAATACGAAGAGAACAAGCGAGACTTAAACTTTTAGAAAGATTCAGAACCAGCGACTTTTGCGATGACACAAAAGGAATAATAATGGCCCCACACTACTCAGGTAGATCAGACCACAAGGATAAAATAAGGGAGATAGATTGCAATACAGATAGATTCAAATACTCATTATTTCCCAGAGCAATCAGAAATCATAAGAGTAAGAAACCGAAGACACTTTAGAAATATTAAAAACATTTAATTTACAAGTCGGAACAAAATTAAACATTGCAAATATATTAGATGTAAATGTAGGTGCATGTGTATGTTAGTTGGTAGTTTGTGTGTTTGCATGTTTGTGGAGTTTAAGGGTTTTTACGAGAATGCATACCATGTTTTATTTGTGCATTGTATAAAATTGTGGCTCTTACATGCGGTTTTTTTTCATAATTACGGGTGGCACCCTAGCACCCCCCGCCACACGCTATTGCGGCGGCTTGCAGGGTATTGAGTATATGTATGTGTAAAAATACTCAGCATGTAATCAACGATTAGCAAGGCAATACTTAGCAACCCATTGCTCATATCAAGCTTATAATGAACCGTAATAGGGTTAAATTTGGTGACGGAGCGGTATTTAATTTCTGTGAATCGCTCTTCTGGGAATATGTAATGAATCGTTAAAGATTAAGAGGAAAATTGTTTACAGCATAAACATTATCGCACGCCTTTTCCCCTCTCAATTACCCCTCTAAACAAAACACCAACAATTGAAATCCTGAAAGTATTTCCAACTTTATAATTGGATATGTGGACGTATACTCCTCCTGTGATGCGAAAGCAAGTTCCCAATGATACACACCCTCAACTACATCTCCTTGATGTTCTGCCAAGCAGTTAATAGGGCGTGTGGCAGGGGATGACGCCACACCAGGGCGTTTATTTTTTCCCACCACTCATTTGTATGTAACGTTTTTGGCAGTATAAATAATGATCTTTAATAGGGTTGACAATCAGTGACACACGCTAAAACTTCGTAACTTCTTAATTGTCATTGTAGATCCAATCACACGGACCGAGCTTTGGTTTGTTGTAGTGCGGAAGGAATTGTTAGCGTTGAAATAAGGCTCATTGTCGTTCGCGGAAGGAATTGTTTGTTTGGCATTCAGAATCATCGTCGTTCGCAATTATTCTGATGCTTTTATAGTTGTTTATCTGTTAGATGACGTTCAAACCTGTCGGTTATGCAATTGGTCTCTCTCTCTAATTTCATTTCAGAGGTTGGCCTACTCATAAACGAACTTTTAGTAAGGAGACGTTGAAACTCCGTAGTGGTGGCGGTCTTGTCTCCCCTCTTACTTCCCACAACCCTTTTAACCGTAGCCTTCACCCTTCCCTTTCTCGTGCGAGAATTTTTTCTGCAACCTCCCCTGCTCGGGAACGAACCCCTTTGTCCCCCCTGTGTGTGTGCGTTCGTGTGAGTGAATGTGTTTGAATGTGTCCAAACGCGTTGACGGTTCAAGTTAGGGGCGAGTGTGGTGATTCAGAGTGCGGTGTGGAGAGGAGTAGGGTGTGGTGTTTATCTTTGCAAGGTCAGCCGACGTTGTGACCGCGTCATTGGTCTACGGGGAGCAACGGCAAGGCAGAAAGGATGCCTGTAGGTCGGGGAGTGTTTGTAGGCTAGGGGGGGAGGATAGAATGAAGTGGTGGGGGCTGAGAATGTAGTAAGGGGGAGGTAATATACCAGTGCCTTTGAGTGGTGAGAAGTCATGCATATGTCTCAACTGCCAATGTATGAACAACATCACACACTTCTGCACGTACACGCAATACTCACGCAAAACGCCAGAAGGAAGTATGGCGGTGGCTTAAGGACGTTGGCCTCTCCTGTATAACTATGCACTAATGGGTAAATACATATTTACGCGTAAGGAAAACAAATGAGGAAGTACTGGGTATGGTGGGCGAGGAGAGTGGTTTGTTGAGAGAAATCCTATGGCGGCAGGAAAAATGGATGAAGGGCATATTGATCGGCAGTGGGATGTTGAAGACTGTGATAGAGGGGAGAATGTTAGGCAAACGAGGAAAGGGCAGGAACAGGATAGGGATGTTAGACGGGATGAAGGGGGGATATAAGTACACGGAGATGAAGAGGGACCTGATGTAGAGTATGTTGCTGGATTGGGTTTTGTTTGGAGTCACAAAATATTTATTAAATAATTGTGTTCACCCAAAAACCTACCTCAACCGGTAGATAACCGTATAATAATGATATTTACGTATGCCTAAACACTTATCTACATCTAATCAATACCCCGCAAGGGCGTGTGGCGGGGGGTGTTTGGAAACCCCCCGTAATTAAGAAAAAAAGCACATGCAGAAGCCACATGTTTATACAAGCCACAAACAGAACATTGCATACGTTCATGAAAAAAACCTTAAAACCCACACACATGTCTTCCTGCGCACTTAGACAAGTTCATGTAATTAAATAAATTCATAGACCTTATTCATTTCTGAATTCTCCGTCCTGCATGAGTGGAATGCTCCTACCTGTTAGTTGGTTACTGAGTGCATGTAAGCGCTTCATATTTAATAGGATTCCTCATGTGTTTTTTTATGGTATAGTCAGTGTGAGTGGGTATCAACAGTATAACAGCTGTAATGTGTTCAACTGATGTTGCATGAATGATGTCCGGTCGGGCCCTTAAACGCTTCCTTTAAGTGAATCACTGGGCGCCATGTAATTATGGAAATCTTTGATTAGATGTTGTCTGTCGAGTGACCTAACAACCACTGCCACACGTCCTTGGGACGGTTTGCGCGATTGTCCATAGATGTAGATGCCCATCTATATCTAGTTATGAAGGGTGTGTATGTGTAAAGTTTTAAATTTAGAAATGTGGCAACGCTTATTTTTGTTATGGTTATTATGTATTGTGCGAATTAAGGAAAGAGTGATCGAATCTCTCCGAGTCAGTGTCGTGTGTCTTAAATTTTATTATGTTGGCCCAGCCTTCTTGGATCATGTAAGGCTATAGTAATTCCCTCCGTATCACTAGTATACTGGGGTGTTATTTTCCTTTCTAATGTCACAAATATTCGAATAGTCATACGTTATGTGTCAGTCCTATGATTAATATTGAATATTTAACTTAAAAACGTGTAAAACTTAAGAAATCTCGGTGTTTCTTAAATATTCAGTTGGCTATCGGATTGGCACTTGACACGTTCATAGCAAATAGTTTACACCATCTTCATTCGAATAATTGAAAAACAATTCCCATGAGGAGAGAATAAGACTTGACGTCTATGTTGAATTATTAAGTCGGGGGCTTCTTGCTGGGAAGAGTTGTTTATTTTAGGAAGGTGCCAGACACACGAGTCATCCCTCGATAGTGGTGAAATTATTGTGACCCCAAATTATGTATGTAGATTTTGACCACTAGGCCATTCGACCACCAAGTGGAAGATAGTAGCCGTCAGAGCTAGGTTCAAGTATTCTTTCTTAAGTTGCATAGGTCGGACAATGTTCACTCATGTACATTGGGTCGAAAGTAGTCTGGTGTGAAATAACCCCCTGCCACACACCCTAGCTGTTGCTTGGAGGATACTTTGTGATAATAAAATAATTTCAATAAATACCAAAATCGAACCCAAGCACCGACCGAATTTACATCGATTCCTTTTTTTTCGTGATACGGTCCGCGCGCGGAGGTTTAGAATAACTGACGCAGTGCCGCTTCAACAGCTTGGAGAGCATTGAGACCGATTTCGCGGCAAAGCTTGGCATCTTCCCCACATACTCCAAGCTTTTGGATCCTTTTCCGACCAATAGGAACAGGGCGGGAAATTCAATTGCGTTACTTTTGGAACGCATCCTGCATATACTTTAAGACAAACGTAAATGGATTCTTTCAGTAATACTGTCCACTCTGAATGGCTTAAAACCTATTTTGTTTGTTTCTCTTGTGCCAAAAATTAATTGTATTTAATTGAATTGACAGTAATTGAATGTAATTGAATCAATTAATTTTACTCGAATGGAACCATCCCGCGTATTAGGGCTCAGTCAGTTAACCAAATAGCATTATAGAATACTTCATTTTCAGACTGGATATTCGGTGTCGAACTGTGAAA